>OU342744.1:117959234-119159234 GCA_910589775.1 Avena eriantha
AACCACAGCTAGAGTCATTGCATGTGTGTTCTTCCCACAAAACACACATGGATCCACCAGTGTCATTGCGTGTGTTTTCTTTTTATGAACCACACCCAGTGTCATTGCATGTGTGTTCTTCCCAAAAACCACACATGGATCCACCAGTGTCATTGCATGTGTGTTCTTTTCACAAACCACACATGGATCAACCAATGCCATTGCATGTGTGTTGTTTCCACAAACCACATGGATCAACCAATGTCATTGCATGTGTGTTCTTGTCACAAACCACATGGATCAACCCCAATGGTATTGCATGTGTGTTTTTGTCACAAACCACATATGTATCAACCAATGTCATTGCATGTGTGTTCCTGTCATGAACCACATATGGATCCACCAGTGTTCATTGCATGTGTGTTCTTTCCACAAACCACATATGTATCCACTAGAGTAATTGCATGTGTGTTTGTCGTGGTGGTGTCACGGCAGATGCCATGTATAGGCAGATGGTGGGGACTAATATGCGCTAGAGGAATCCAGGGAGGGATAGCGAAGTGATTCTCCACACCAAAACTCGTATTGATTTTCTTCCAAGGTTACAAATGCTCCTAGAGCTGTATTGGCGAGAGGAGGAAGAAGAAGCTCTCTTACTCTCACCCAACGACCTCAGCTCAAACCCTAGACCTTAACAGAACTGTCCAGAGAATAAAAATCCAACCCCCTCTACTGAAGCCACAGCCCCCCTTTTATAGGGGAGGCTCGGTTTCAGCCAAGGGCATACGTGGAGGCATATTCCTGAGAATATGCTCCCTCCCAAAGTGGTAAACCGACCGGGGTGCTTTTTCCCCCTCGTCAGCTATGCTTTAGCTACGTGAGCCATGCCCCGCCCCTCGTCAGCTATGCTTTAGCTCGTCAGCTAACACGGGCGTCGTCACGCTTGTCGGCCACGCCCCGGTGGTCCAGTCCTTGCTCGCTTCGCTCAGGCAGTGCGTACCGGGGCTCCTTTTGACCAGCGAGATTCCTTCCTTCTCCTAGAAGGTTACTGCGACCCGGACGATGGTTCATCCGGCCATACCCTTTTCCTACATACAGGTTAGACATACACTTCCGACTTACTGCTTAAGTCGGATGAGACCTAGTTAGGCGAACGCCCCCAGGTCCGGATTATCCCGTGACTCGGCCTGCCTTGAGGTGACCCGGCCAGCATCTGCTTTGGCCTTGCTGAACCTCGGCTAACTCGGCCTTTATACCCCGGCGTGACCCTACCCGGGGGTATCCCCCCAACATTAGTCCCCGAAGCTGGTGCGGTCTTTGCTGCCTTGGCCGCTAAGGCCACACCAGGTTCAATCTTGTGGCCCGGTCGTTATTGCCGAGTTACCTCTTTACCTCGGTTTGTATGGATTTACGTTCCCTTCGCACATTTCAAGTTTTCACTTGCCGGCCGGGTTACCACAGTTCCATCCGGGTCATGCTTCCTTCTCTCATACGCTAACCCATGTGAACGGTAATCATTGTGTTGTCTTATTTTAAGGGACGGTACAGTAATCGCCGCAGTAACCGTCAGTCATCACTGTGCGCGGGTCACGTCACGCCTGCCCCCTCGTTTACCGCATCAGTGCGTCACGTCCCAGGATTCTTTCCGCCCTGAGGCCTTCCGTGTGGCTCCTTACTGATTGGTCCGGACGGGTAATACACGGCCACAACGTGTGGTCGATCCACAGGGTGCGATCCCACTCACCGCTTACGTGGGGGTTAAATAGCGGAGGCGTGCGTTCCTTAGGATTTTTCCCCTCCGCACGCCTCTGCCTGCTGCTACTCTCCTTCGTCTTCCTCGCGACTGCGCCGCCGCCAGTACTGCCAAAAAACACCGTCGCCTCCGCACTTCTCTGTTTCACCTCTACGTCTCCATCACTGCGACCTCAATCTCCCGCTACGGGTCCTCGCCAATCCAAGCCGCTGTCCCCCGCCGCCTCCAGCGCTAGCGAGGGCTTCGAGGATCAGATGACTGAAGAAGAGCTCGCCATTGCTGAGCAAGACATGGAGGAGGACGCCGCCGTTAGGGACCACGGCGCATGGGCCGGCTCCTGGGTCTGCCAAGACGATCTGGATTGGCTCTACCGGACCAGACGCCTCCCTGCCGGCGTCGCCGCTCGCCTCGCCTCCGCCGAGCTAGCTCCTTCGCCCAACCCCGGGGAGTTCGTTGTGTTCCTGTCTCATTTTCAGCGGGGCTTCGGACTCCTGGTGAGTGACTTCTTCCACGATTGGCTCAGCACCTACCAGCTCCAGCCGCACCATCTTCCGGCCAATGCCATTACTTCCCTCTCTGCTTTCGCTTCTACGATTGAGGGCTACGCCAGATTATGGCCCACAAAGGAGCTATGGATCCGGTTTTTCGCCCTTCGCCGCAACGTTATCCTTGACATTCACGCTGACCCGGAGGACAAGCAGCTCACGCAGTTCGGAGCAGCCTCCATCTCACCCCGGAGGTTTTCTGTTTTCCCTCGGGTCACAGGGCTAGAATCCTACAAAGGTTGGGCCCGGACGTTCTTTTATGTCCGGAACACAGGCACCGAAGATTTGATCCGGTTGCTTCCCTATACCTCGGGTCCGCCGAACCCGAATCTGTGGGACGCCGTTTCGAAGAAACCTACGGCCCTGGCCAACCAAGTGAGCAAGAGGTTCGCGGAGCTGAAGGAGCTCGGGTTGCGCAACGAGGATGCGATGATCACTTTCGTGCGCAACCGAATCTCCCCTCTCCAGAAGCGCACCCACAAGGTGTGCCATATGAGCTACGGCCGCGATCCCAATCGGACTTCATCTTTCGAGCTGAACAACACAGAGATCTTCCGCCAGGTTAAGGCTCTTTTCACCACTCAGAAGGATTTCTCCTCTGATTGGACTTGGGGGATTGAGCACTTCTGCCGTGACCGGCTTCCTCCCATGGTAAGTTTTATGTAGCAAACTTACCCCGGACCAGTTACTTGTCTATTATTGTCGCATTTCTGATTCATCTGTTTATTCTTTTCCTTAGCTATTCCTTCAGCAAACTCTCGAGGACGGCACTGATCCGACCCTTAAGTGGGCACCGGACCGGGAGACTTCGGACGTGGAGGAGCCGGACCAAGAGATGTTTCTCCCCATGACTGACGCCACGAAACGACCCACGGGTAACTTCTCTTCTACCAAAGATTGGCCCGATGATGAAGATTACTCGGATATCGAGATAATTGAACCGTTTGAGGCTGTCCCCCTTTCTTTTGCTTTTCCTCCATCAGCTCATGCCGGTGGCCATATCCACGAGGATCCTCCTCTCGCCACAGGCGAGCCAGTTCCGGTGGCGTCAAAGAAAAAGCGCGCGGCCTCCTCAAGCTCTTCCTCCGGACCTTCCGAGCCCGCTAAAAGGCGAAAGAAGGCCCCGGTACGAAGGGCTCGGAAACCCAGAGCAGCCGAAACCTCGGATGCGTAAGTCCTTCTTTCTTCTGTAACTCGTTCTTCCTTACCTTGTCGTAACTTCCCTTCTGACGTTACCTGATCTCACAGGGCTCCGGTGGAGGTCCCTCAGAGTGGGTCCAGTATCTCATCACCTCTCCGGGCCAGCCCCTCGCCTCGTCGCGACGACGAGCCACGTCTGCTGAGCCCCATTCCGGAAAGCTCTGCGGCCGCTCCGGATCAACCTGGGGCGGGGGGAACTGGCCCAACCAGAACAACGGCAGCCACTACCTCGGCGACGCCACAACCAGCAGCCTCCAAAGCAACTTCGACTCCAGCACCTGTTCCAGTACCAGCAGCCAAAACAGCACCAACTCCAGCCTCGTCAGCAGCACCAACCCCGGCAGCGAAAACATCAGCGCTGGTACCAAGTCCAGCCACAAAAGTAGCAGCGCCCAGTTCCTCTGCATCTTCCGAGTCCTCTCAACCTCGGCAGGGGAAAACCGCTGCTACGGCTTCTTCTTCCCAGCAAGCCAAGGGTAAGAAGACTCAAGACGTTACCAAGCCCAGCACTGCCGAGCCTGGGCAACGTACCCTTGAGTCCATGCTCCCTAAGAAAACACCATCGGCAAAGGACGCGCCTGCCGAGCCAACTGAATCTCAGCAGTTGGTTCTGCATACCAGCCCGGCCCTTGCCTTGGTGGAGAGGAAGGAAGCACACGCTAAGGGTTTTGTGACGCCACATATGCCCTCAGGCGAACGGTCCCCCCAAGCTTGATGGAGTTCGTCATGAACTGGAACAAGGCCGAGGTAATCCAGGAGTCTGATCAAGTGAATACCGCCGCCAAGGCCATTAACCTCGCTGGACGGATGATGGAGGTACGCCGTTTCTCCTTCGTAAATTGTAGATAGTAACCATTAGTCCCCGAGCCTCCGAGGGAGTAACTTGTTACTCGGCCGGATGCTCTTTTATAGAACTAACGTAGCTCCATAAAAACTTCGAATATGCACACACCTAGAGCCGGGTTAAGTTCCACTTGGCCCGGATTTTAGTACACTTCGAATATGCACACACCTAGAGCCAGGTTAAGTTCCACTTGGCCCGGATCTTAGTACACTTCGAACATGCACACACCTAGAGCCGGGTTAAGTTCCACTTGGCCCGGATCTTAGTACACTTTCGAACATGCACACACCTAGAGCCAGGTTAAGTTCCACTTGGCCCGGATTTTAGTACACTTCGAATATGCACACACCTAGAGCCGGGTTAAGTTCCACTTGGCCCGGATCTTAGTACACTTCGAATATGCACACACCTAGAGCCGGGTTAAGTTCCACTTGGCCCGGATTTTAGTACACTTCGAACATGCACACACCTAACTAAAATTTCTGTATCCTCTTCAGGTGACCACCAACCGCCGAAGTGCCGAATTCCAGCGCTTGTTGGATACACATAAAAATCTTCGCGCAAAACAGGCTGCACTCACCGCTGAGTATGAGAAAAGGGGTAAATTTCTTTCTTACTCCCTTCCTCATTTTGCTTCCACTTCACTTGCCGAATGAATCTGATTGTTCGGTTTCCGCAGCTGGGGTGGAAGCTGAAAACAAAATCATGCGATAGAACTTGGAGCAGATCAAGGGTACGTCCTTCTTATCTGTTCCTACTGTGCTTCTCATCCTTTTACCTCCTTGGCTCGGCAAATATTCATACCTCGGCTCTGCCGGGCCAACACACGGTTTCAGCATTGCTTGAAGAAAGTGTGCATGTGCCTGACATGATGCTGCATTTTCTTGAACAAGTAGGACAGCATCAAGCCGAGCTGAAGAAAAAGGATGATGAGCTCGTCCTCCTCCGAACTAAAGACGATGACATAGCCAAGCTCAAAGCTAAAATGGCTAAAATGAAGGCGCAACACCAAGCTGAGCTGAAAAGGGTTGGCCAGGACTTCACCGAGGAACGCGAGCGCCTCCAACTCCAAAGTGCTAAGGATCGCGAACTCCTCTAGGAAGCCGAAGTCAAACTTGGGTCGGCAAATGCTGAGCTCGAGCAGCTTCGGAAAAGGCGTGATGCTTGCATCAAGGAGCTGACCCGGATTCACAGTCACATCGCTCGTAACTTCTTTTCCTTTATCCGCCTTACTTCTCCGGGTTACGTCTCATGTCTTATTTTCTCAACTTTGTCCTTTGCCTTGTCTCCCAGGCCACTTTCCAGAGGGTACGGCCATTGCACGCGCTGCTATTGCCAATTTCCGCCGAGAGAGAGGTACTCCGGTCACTGCTGAGGGTGACCCCATTCCCTATGACACGGAGGACCTGTTGGTCAGCCTGTCTTCTCGCGTGGAAATTATCAAGAACTACGGTCGGGACCTCCTCGATGTTTCAGTCCGGATCTTCCACACCTTCTGGCCCGCCGATGACGCTCCGGAGAGAATTACGCAGCTCACGGAAAAGCTTTCAGAAGTTGAGACCCAGCTCGACCTCTGGCGAGAATCCCCTAGCCGTGCTGCTGCCAATACCGTCCTTCACCACGTTTTGACATGGTACGAAAAGATAGATCTCAGCCTCCTCACACGGCTACGCACCGGGTCCAAATGGACAGATGACCCGGAGTGGGTAGCTCGGCGCCAGGCTTGCGCCCAAAGCCTCATTGAATATGCCCCCATTCATGAATGGACTGAGGGTCCGAGCTTCCTAGAAGCCACAGGTGAAGATGACTGGGGTGAATCGGAGGAGGACACAGCCTCGGATATCGAAGAGGGCAATGATGATGCCGAACTCCGTCCTGCTGCTCCTAAGTAAAAACACTTGAAAATTCGTGAGATCCCCGGTATGCCGGGTGGAATTGTATTCCAAATACATGTGATATTTTGCTACTGAGTACTTATGCCGGATTAACGTGGGCGTAGTCCCCAAGTTTCTTTTTCTTGTTCGATCAATCTTTTGGCTCGGTTCGTGTCTACCTTGATTCGGTTTTACAACTTACGAATCCGAGCCTAAAGATTGTCTTAACAATACTGGGAAACTTTTAGACTTAGCTCGAAAATAAATACGGGATTAGTCCGGAAAAACAAACGTCGGCTCGATTAAGTTCTTTTCCTTAGTCGTTTTTCATGTGCTACGCAATTCCAAACTTGTTCTCTTGCTTGCCATGAAGCCAATTCTTGTTGGACAGCAGCAAGTCGAAGAGTTGGGTTTTTGGTGCTCACACACTACTAATCCGAGCTAAGTAGAATAACCTATTCCAGCCGATGCACAAATAACAAAAGACAACAAATATTATTAAGGCAGTCCCCAAGTTACTGCTCGAGGTGCCAATATTTTATTGATAAATTCATTGCCGACGTACATACCGACATATGAGATAACCCGGATACATAGACTTCTTCGCTAAGTGTAGAAAGGACGAAGGAGAGCTACATTCCATGGACGTTTAGATTCCTCGCCGGACCTGTCCGCCTTGTCCTTTTCCTGTGGCTTTGCATCTATAAGATAATAAGAATCATTGTGCAATGCTTTGCTTACGATGAACGGCCCTTCCCATGGGGGGGATAGTTTATGCATTCCAGTAGTACGCTGTACCAACCGGAGCACCAGATCGCCTTCCCGGAAGACCCGGGGGCACACTTTCCGGCTATGATAGCATCGGAGATTTTGCTGATATATGGCGGATCTGGACAATGCCAGTTCTCTCGCTTCTTCCAGCAGATCAACATCATTTTGCCGGGCTTCTTGCACTTCGGCTTCTGTGTATTGGGTGACTCTAGGCGAATCATGCTCTATGTCGGCTGGTAATACAGCTTCTGCCCCATATACCAGAAAAAACGGCGTATAGCCTGTTGATCGATTCGGAGTTGTTCTTAAACTCCACAGTACCGCTGGTAGTTCTTCTATCCAGCACCCCACTGATCTTTGCAGCGGCTCAATGAGCCGGGGTTTTATCCCGGATAATACTAATCCGTTGGATCTTTCCACTTGCCCGTTCGATGCGGGGTGGGCTACCGAAGCTACGTCAAGTCGGATCCACTTATCCTGGCAGAAACGAGCAAATGCTCCTTCCGCAAAATTTGTGCCATTATCAGTTATGATATTGTGTGGATAACCGTACCTCAAGATGATATCTTTGAGGAACGTTACGGCCGTAGCTCCATCACATTTTCTTATAGGCTTTACCTCGGTCCACTTCGTAAACTTGTCCACCATCACCAAAATGTGAGTCATGTTTCCTCTTGCTGGTTTGAACGGGCCCACCATATCCAGGCACCATACGGCAAATGGCCAAGTGATTGGGATGGTCTTGAGTTCCGACATTGGCATATGCGTCTTTGTGGCGTACCTCTGACAACCATTACATTTTCTCACCAGATCTTCTGCCTGCTCTAAGGCGTTTGGCCAGTAGAATCCGTGTCGGAAAGCTTTCGCTACCAAGGCTCGGGATGAGGCGTGATGCCCGCACTCCCCTTGATGTATATCTCGGATGATTTCAAGCCCTTCGTCCGGGTCAACACATCGCTGGAAGACATTGGTCACACTTCTTTTGTATAACTCGGAATTGATGATCGTGTAAGCCTTTGCCCTCCTCTGTGTTTGCCTGGACAACACCTCCTCAGTGGGTAACGTTCCATCTTTCAGGAATTGAAATATAGGTAGTGCCCAAGCCGGTATTGGCCGCACAGGGAACACGTCCTTGTCTATCTCCATATGATCCACCGGCATAACTTCAACCGGACTATGCTGAGCAGTCCCCAGGTTCTGCGGAGCAGTCCCCGGGTTTGCCGAAACAGTCCCCGGGTTTTGCGAAACAGTCCCCGGGTTTGCCGAAACAGTCCCCGTGTCAATGTCCATGGGCGCTGCTCCGGACTCTGTGTCCTCCGGGACGTAGATGGACTCAGATTCCAGGGATGGCCTGATGGATGGCTTCTTGAGGTGCTCTAATGCTACACCCGGTGGAATTGCTTGTCTGGTTGACCCGAGCTTCGACAGCATGTCGGCAGCCTCATTTTCCACCCGGGGTACGTGATGAAATTCGCATCCCTCAAAGTAACCAGAAATCTTCTGCACGTGAAATCTGTATAGTGCCATGTTTGGATCAAGGGCGTCCCATACTCCGGACACTTGTTGCACCACTAAGTCCGAGTCGCCAAAGCATATAATCTGACGTATACCGATTTCCTTTGCTACCTTGAGCCCATGCACAAGTGCTTCATACTCAGCAACATTATTTTATGCGGTGAAGTGGATCTGCAGCACGTATTTCAACTGGTCCTTCTTTGGCGACGTGATTACAACCCCGGCACCTAGCCCGGTTTTGGTTTTTGATCCGTCAAAGTGCATCCGCCAATAGTTCGGATCTGGAAGTGGTGGTTCGTACTGTACCTCGGCCCAGTCCACGAAAAAGTCCACCACAGCCTGAGACTTTACGGCTTCTCTCCGATCATACTGCGGGGCGTAAGGAGCTAGCTCAATTGCCCATTTTGCAATTCTGCCGCTTGCATCCTTGTTACTCATTATCTCGGATATAGGGGCCTCACATATGACCCGAATGGGATGCTCTTCAAAGTAATGCTTCAATTTCTTGGTGGCCATGTACACGCCATACGCCACTTTTTGATAGTGTGGGTAGTTCTGCTTTGAGGTTGACAACACTTCACTCAAATAATACACCGGCCTTTGCACTAACTTACCTTCCTCATCACGCTCCACCACTATCACTGCACTTACAACTCGGTTGGTTGCGGCTATATAGAGCAACATTGGCTCTTTTGATAGTGGGGAAGCTAGCACTGGCGCCGTGGCTAACATTTTCTTTAGGTGGGTAAAGGCCTCATCTGCCTGCGGCGTCCAAATGAACTTATCGGACTTTTTCATTAGTTGATAGAGAGGCAATGCCTTTTCTCCTAACCGACTTAACGAGGCCAGGCAACCTGTAAACTTCTGGACATCGTTAAGACACTTCGGCAGTTCCATTTGTTCAATGGCTCAGATCTTGGTTGGATTAACTTTGATACCTCGGCTGGAAACCAGAAAGCCGAGCAATTTTCCAGCCGGGACACCGAAGGTGCATTTTTCCGGGTTAAGTTTCATCCGGAACCTCCTTAGGTTTGTGAACGTTTGCCTGATATCGTCAAGGAGCGTTTTGCTTTCCTTGGTCTTGATAACCACATCATCCACGTATACCTGTACATTTCGACCTATTTGGTCATGTAAACATTTCTGCATACATCTCTGGTACGTTGCTCCTGCATTACGTAACCCAAACGGCATGGTGCGATAGCAATAAGCCCCATACGGGGTAATAAACGCAGTCTTTATTTGATCATCCGGATTCAAAGGTATCTGGTGGAAACCGGAGTAAGCATCGATGAATGACAACAGTTCACATCCCGCAGTTGAGTCTATGACCTGATCTATTCTTGGCAGTGGGAACGGATCTTTCGGACATGCCTTGTTCAGGTTCGTGTAGTCGATACACATGCGCCAAACCACTGCCACGTTTGGATCATCTTTCTTCTTTTCCACCAGCCCCGAATTAGACAGCCAATCCGGGTAAAGAACTTCCATGATAAATCCTGCAGCTAGCAACCGAGCTATCTCATCCCCAATGACTTTTCTCCTATCTTCGGCGAAGAGGCGGAGAGGTTGCTTCACCGGCTTAGCTCCAGGTCTCACATTTAAAGAGTGCTCAGCCAACTCCCTCGGAACACCTTGCAAATCCTGTGTGGACCAAGCAAAAATGTCCCGATTCTCATGGAGGAAGCTGACGAGCTCGCTTTCCTATTTATCACTTAGCTCGGCACCAATTGTTACGGTCCGCTCTGAGAACATGTCATCAATAGGAACCTTCTTGGTATCTTTCGTGGCCTGGAAGGAGACAGTTCCATGGGGGTTACTCAGCGACGGCATATACTGCTGCGCGGACTGAGCCAATGCCGCCACCTCTTGAATTTTTCTTTTTTCCTGCGTGATCACAAGTGACTCGGCTAAGTTTGATCCGGCCGACGCACACTCCATGGAACGTCGGAAGTCCCCATCAATTGTAATTACTCCGTTTGGTCCGGGCAATTTCATTTTCAAATAGCTTATATGACAACTTGCCATGAACTTTTTCAGCGCTGGCCTTCCGAGCAATGCGTGATACGCGCTTTCCAAGTTCACTACTTCGAACTCTAGATTTTCAGTTCGGCAATTGTCCCTCGTGCCGAACAAGACGTCGACCCGGACCTTGCCTATGGGCTCGCAAGAAATGCCGGGCACGATGCCATGGAAAGTTGTCCTCGTGGCCTGGAGCATGTTCTCCGAAATGCCCAACTTGCGCATTGTGTCCGCGTACATGATATTTATGCTACTGTCGTTGTCGATCAGTACCATTGAGAATCTTACGTTGATGTTAGGCCCAATGAACGTAGGATCCAGCACCAACGCATACGAACCAGGGCTCGGCATGAGCTTGGGGTGATCCCTAATGCTCCAAGTGATTTCCTGATCGGACCAAGGCATGTACCTCGTCACTGCCGGCATTACCGCATTCACCTCCATATGCCTACGCTGCAAGCTTTTTCTATCAGTTTCTTCTGTGGTAAATACACAGTAGCTCTGGTGATGCTCCCTGTACTCGTTTCTCCCCTCATTTCCGAGGTGCCTCTGATCCGGCTGCTGCTGATTTTCTACTTGGTGCACTGCATCCCTTCTTTCATTGTTATCATACCTCGGCGGAGGGGGAGGCAACATCAGCTGTTGTGTGTTCGCTCCGGAGAGCAATTGCTGCCGGGGTAACTCTAGCCGAGGTTGATCATTCCGGGGTGCCTGAGCATTCCCCAAACCTCCTTGTTCGATCTTGCGCATCCACTCGCATTGCCTCGTGGTATGACCCGCTGGGCTGTTCGGATTTGGTGTATGAAACTTACATGGTTGGTCCAACATTGACTCGTAAGTATACCTCGGACGGTCTTTCCTTTCTTGCCATTGCTTCTTTTGCTCCGGTGTCCAAGTTTTCTTCCCATCGTTCCTTGGGGTCCACTAACCTCCAGTTTTCTGGCGCTGACTACCCCCTGCTCCGGGTTGATCTTGACTCACGGCCGCTACTTGGTGCGAACCGTACCGATGGTCCGGTCGATCATCTCTCCTTTTTCCTCTGTAATCATTTCTCCGGGATGATTCGGATCCATCCCTCTGATAGTACTCATCGCTTGACTCGTTCGATGCGAGCCTTGGTTGGGTCGGGTCACCCAACGCATACGAATCTGTGATCCGGATCATCTCTGCCAACGTTGCCGGCATTTTCCGTTGCAGCTTCATCCATAACTCGCTTCCATACCTGCACCTCTGTGCAAACCATGCTATGGCCTGTGATTCTATCACGCCCTCACACGAATTTCTCATGGTACACCACCGGGTCAAGAACTCCCGGTCCGTCTCATTGGGTCGCTGTTTGCACATAGCTAGGGTTTGTGGCCTATTTGGCCTTTGATACGTACTCGAAAAATTGCTGATAAACATCTCCTCGAAATCAATCCAGCGGTTGATGCTTCCTGGCGGCAAATTGTTCAACCACACCCTTGCCGGGCCTTCCAACATCTGGGGTACATATCGTACGGCCCATCTCAGGTTGCCTGTGGCAATTTTTACAGCAGTAGCATAGTTTATCAGCCAATCCTCTGGCTTGGTACTTCCGTCATAGGTCTTGGTCCCCCTGGGCAACTAAAAGTTCGGGACTTGTGGCTCTTTCATGATCCGGGGTCCAAAACATGCTGGACCCGGTGGACCCTGACATTCTATCTGTTCCGACCTATATAGTCGATCCAGCTTTAACCTTGCATCATCCGGCATCAAATCCCTGCTTCCCAGTCTCGAACCTATCACATGATAGTCCGGTCTCGGATATCCTGCATTCTCCATCTCCGAATCACCGTCGTTATACCGGTTTCGTTCCTGCAGCGCACCTTTCTGTTGCATACCTCGGCCGGCACTATGCTCTTGCCTCGGCATGTTCCGCTACTGCGGTTGTCTTGCCCCTGCTGAGTTTTGCTGCCCGGCATTGCCATTGACAACGTCCCTCCGACCGGCATTGCCTTGGTCACGGTTACCTCGGCCAGCTTCGCCTCGGCTCACACTCTGTCGATCATCATTTTTCTGCGCTTCTTTTTCTTTCCCTGCATGTGTCGGGTCATACGGGACAATCTGTTTGTTCTGTCTGGCCGAGGTTACCACCTCCTCTCTCCTTGGATCGCCATGAGGGGACGACGCAGCTCCAGCGGATTTCTCCGGGTTACCCATCGCCGAATGGACGATCTTGGAGGCTCCTGCTCTCTCCGGGTTTGCCCTGAGCAGTTCCTCGTTTTGCCTATTCGCAATCCGAACCAGCTTGTTAACTCGGTTTTGCTGCCTTCGCCAGGCTTCACCCGTCAGTCCTTCTAACTCGGATGCAGCTGGATCCGCCGCTCTGAGGTTCTGGGCCGGGTACTGTACCTCGGCAGCCCCACAGATAGACAGTTCTCCGATTCCTCGATTTCGACATCACCTTCTCTGTTCATCTCGCTCATGAGATTCCTCCCTTTAACTTTTACAGCATCAACTTTGTTCGCCTTTGCGTACTCACGCAGCGTCATGTTCAACGACTGCTAGGCCGTGGCTATTTTCTTTGCACCCTCAAGTATTTTCTGCCGAGTTTCTTCCAGCTCGGCCTGTGCGCGAGCCGGATCTACCGCTGCTACTACAAGGTTTGCCAAGCTATCTATCGCCTCTCTCAGCACGTTCTCCGGCCTCTCTAGCGGAGGACCCCTACCTTTCCTTGGTGCCTTGGGTGTCACTTCCGGATCTAGCACCGGATCCTTGCTCGTAACCGCTCCCGGCGCTGTCATCATTACCTCTGCATGGTCCGGGGAACGAGCGATACGTCCCCCGCGAGCCGCAGTGAGGGGCGGTTCGCCTGCTTCGACAACGTGACGCGGATGAACGCCTGACACGTCCACCGCGACATAGACCTTGTGTGCGCCGAGCTTGAGGAAGACGTCGTTGCGCGGGAGAGGGCGCGTGCCGAAGCAGCCTGTGTTGTTGCTAACAAAGTCCCGCGCTTCAAAGCGCTGGACGAGCCCGGAGACGATGCGCTCTCCAGTGGCGATGAAGTTTCCCGTCCGGATCTTGACCCCTGCTAGCGCCGCTAGCCCCACGGTGGGCGCCAACTGTCGTGGTGGTGTCACGGCAAATGCCATGTATAGGCAGATGGTGGGGACTAATATGCGCTAGGGGAATCTAGGGAGGGATAGCGAAGTGATTCTCCACACCAAAACTCGTATTGATTTTCTTCCAAGGTTACAAATGCTCCTAGAGCTGTATTGGCGAGAGGAGGAAGAAGAAGCTCTCTTACTCTCACCCAACGACCTCAGCTCAAACCCTAGACCTTAACAGAACTGTCCAGAGAATAAAAATCCAACCTCCTCTACTGAAGCCACAGCCCCCCTCTTATAAGGGAGGCTCGGTTTTAGCCTAGGGCATACGTGGAGGCATATTCCTGAGAATATGCTCCCTCCCAAAGTGGTAAACCGATCGGGGTGCTTTTTCCCCCTCGTCAGCTATGCTTTAGCTACGTGAGCCATGCCCCGCCCCTCGTCAGCTACGCTTTAGCTCGTCAGCTAACACGGGCGTTGTCACGCTTGTCGGCCACGCCCCGGTGGTCCAGTCCTTGCTCGCTTCGCTCAGGCAGTGCGTACCGGGGCTCCTTTTGACCAGCGAGATTCCTTCCTTCTCCTAGAAGGTTACTGCGACCCGGACGATGGTTCATCCAGCCATACCCTTTTCCTGCATACAGGTTAGACATACACTTCCGACTTACTGCTTAAGTCAGATGAGACCTAGTTAGGCGAACGCCCCCAGGTCCGGATTACCCCGTGACTCGGCCTGCCTTGAGGTGACCCGGCCAGCATCTGCTTTGGCCTTGCCGAACCTCGGCTAACTCGGCCTTTATACCCCGGCGTGACCCTACCCGGGGGTATCCCCCCAACAGTGTTCTTTTCACAAACCACATATCACCAGTGTCATTGCATGTGTGTTCTTCTCATAAACCACATATGGATCCTATCCTTAGGAGAGCCCTAACCCTAGCCCCCCAATGGTGGCCGTTAGACCAAGTCTTCTAGAAGGCACGCCCTAACACAGTTGTTCTGCTTGACGATTGTTACATACCGTTCGATCGGGGCGCTTGGACGATTGGGATGGTCTTCGTGAGAGCGATCCGTGAGTAGGCTGTTCTACGGCATGATTGGCCAGGCTTGCTGCCCGCTTGCTCTGGACAAACTGGCAACACCGAGAGCTCCCCTGTTGCGAGTGTCACGACTCACGAGTTTAGTGGGCCATATCCTAGTGTCACATCCCCATTACTTCTCTTCCTCCCCGTACTTCTCTTCCTTCCCCTCGAAGCCACTTTCCCCACTTCACTCCCATCCTGCCATAGAGATCCCCCTGCCGTAGCCGCAAGTCGACGGCGCCTCCATCCCAATCCCCTCTCCGGCATCCACCCCCCTCCCCTCTCACCATGGGTTCAAGGGGAGACGGTGAGGAAACGCGTCGTGACGACAGGGACGGTGATTTCAATGTGAGTCGTCTCATCTCTATCTCTATCATTTGTGGCCAGTTATCTATTTTTTGAGCTAGATCTACTCTATTTACTCATGCGCGTATGATCTGTTAGGCCAACCAGATGATGTATGACTCCGACTATCACGGTTTAGCGGATGAAGACAGTCCTCTGCTATGTAAACATGGATATGTGCCCGCTAAATTTGTAGCGTTTGAAGGACGAAACGCAAGCAGGAGGTTTCTACGGTGTCAAGGACATCATGCAATGATGCAAGGCGGAAGTTGTTGTGTTGTCAAATGGGTAGATCCAGAGTGGCCCAAATCGATGCAGAAAACAATGGAAAAACTATGGGAAATGACTGTTGAGTTGAAAGAATCCGTATTCTACACTTCTTGATAGTGTTGAGATGAAGCTATGGGAGCCAGTTGACACGACCAAGCATAAGCGAGATCTTAGGAGGGTGCAAGACAAGGTTAGCAAAGTCGAGAAGGAGAGGGACGCAGTGTTGGCCCTGAAGGCTAAAGCAGAGCAAGAACTGACTCAAGCAAGCAATGATCTTCACTAGGACAAAGTCTTGTAGTTCACAACTACGAGTATTGACAAGTGCATGAAGAAAAATGCAGAGAAACAATTGAAGCTGTGTAAGGAAGATGCTAAAAGGAAGGAGCAGACGATTCGATCCTTGCTCTCACAGGAAGATGTGCATCGGGCTAAGATTAGGAAGATCAAGGAGATGTGTGATAACTAGTTCTATTTAGCTTGAGCTTCGTGCCTTTTTAAGTTGTAATAGTTGTACTTGTTGACCTAGCGGTCTGAACTAGTGGTCCTGGAGTCCTGGGAGGAAAAAAATTGGTTGCCCGTTAATCTGTGTTAACCCTGCATTACTTCCTTTTGTCTGATCATGGTGGTATTCTGACATTGGTGGTTTGTTTAAATGTAATCTACATGGATTTTGCCGAATGCAAATGGCACAACCACAATTTATAAAGTGGAAGCACGTACACCCGGTTACTGGAGATCTGGGAGCTTTGCCAGATGCAGGGGATGCAGGAGCAGGGAGGCGGTGAGATAGACGGGCTAAAGATTAGGCCAGAAAGTGGTACCAATTTCCTACTCATCTGGGCATTGACGATTGCCATTGCTGTTTATGTTGCCATGTCGTTGTGTGCAGCAGCTGAAATAAGTTGCTGCTTCATGGAGTGTAGCAGCTTAAATAATTTATTTCTCTGCCACTTACATTCCGTCGTATTTGGAGACATCCTGCCCCTCAGCAATTGTGGAACTAGTGTTGTGTGTTTTCAGATAGTAGTGGCACAATCACAATTTCGGATTCAACTACTGACTTTGGCGTTTCCAAACCCTAAGTCACGGTACATTTTGCACAGAGAACGTGGGTAGATTGTTTCGCCCAGCAATGTTCCATATATAAGTTCAAGTTCAACACATTACTATGCATCTTCATTGCTAGCAGCCTTCTTCCGCAGCCTGGGTACCAAGCCTTCACGTCCACTGGCTTCTTCATTTCCTGCCTTCTTCCTCTTCCTCGGTGCCAATTTTCTTAGATTCACGTACTCTGCATCGCCGGGACAATGGGCACCAGAATCATGTTCGGCATCATCTTTCCACTCGTTTTTAATTTCTTCAGGCAGCAAAATGACTGACCCGACAGTCATGTTTCTAACCTTGCGGCGCTTCCTGTCAAAGAAACAAGACTGTTGCATAACTGCCCAATATCTATAGAGTAAATAAAACAAAAATTATAATTCAGCACAAACATGCGAACTCCAAGAGACTTTTGCTTACCTGGAGCTAATTGGGTTCGAGCAACCACCCTGTCCAAGAATAGAAGGGTGACTCCCATTTGCAGCAGCTTTCACATCTAGTACATCACAATTCAGCTCAAACATGCAAGCCGAAGCATATCTTTTCATCAACCCAATTAGCTGACTGTCACACGTTAGAGGAACCATGATGACACGTTCATCCATGAAGCTGAACTTTGCAGTCTGCTTCGGCCATAATTCATCATGATTACGCCGAGCAGCAACCATACCAAATATAGTGCAGATCTGTGCAGGTGCTTCTTCCATCGTGATACAATGGTGTCCATACCACTTGCCCTTAGATTCGTACCTGAATAGGACTACCGCAACCAGGTAAGAGTGGTCTGCGAAGATCCCACTTGACAGAAAAATTTGGACAAAATATGTTTGTCAGCATTGGGCTAATAGGTTCAGTAGCCAGCTAGCAGTTATAGTTAGTGCGAATACTAAAGAGAAGGGTAGCTCACCTGCTTGTAGCCAGAACTTCTTCTTCCTTGGTAATAGGATCTGCCATCCTCCGAGCTGCTCGGCTCGTTGGCGGTGGAGGCGGGCTAGAGCCACGCAACGGCGGCTACGTCATGCGCCATTGGAGCTCAGGATCAGCGACTGGGCGCAGCAACTTGGCGCCATAAGTCAAATTTCCGAAGGGATCATCCTGCCTGGAGGGTGGATTCCGACGCTGCCGGTGCTAGGGGAAAGGTGGGAATGGATTTGCAAATTGGTCAACGCATCCAATCCACTTAGTTCCTTGATTTGCCTAAGAGGTTGTCGCGTTGGCGCTCGCGTCATGGACAGATGACCGACATGAGGGTCCCGACCATCTACTTCATGGGGCAGTTTCACGGAATGTTTGAATTTGGCAGGGGTGATATGAGTTTGCCTTGAAATGGCCCCTCTCAGTAGTTGGCAACTCAACTTTACAAAATGCGGCAATTACAGGAAACTTGGGTAGCTCCATGCGCTCACCCGGGAACTTTGGTACCACAAACAAACAATCCCCTCGAGGAGGGTGTACTTCTCCTTCGTCTTGATGACGATGTCGTCCACATAAGCATGCACGTTCCGACTGATCTGTGAGTGCAAGAATTCCTGCATGCAGCGCTGATAAGTAGCGTCTGTGTTTTTTAGACCGAAAGGCAAGGTTACGTAATAGAAAGCCCTGTACGGGGTGATAAATGATGTCTTTATCTGGTCATCCGGATTCAACCAGATATGATTGTAGCCGGAATAATAGTCCAAGAAGGACAACAAGTCACAGTCGGCCGTGGAATTGATAACTTGGTCGATACAGGGAAAAGCGAAGGGGTCTTTCGGGCACGCCTTGTTCAGGCTGGTGTAGTCGATACACATGCTCCAGGTCTTGTTTTTCTTCAACACCAGGACTGGGTTGGCCAGCCAGTCTAGGTGATACACTTCCATGATGAATCTGGCTGTGAGTAGCCAGGTGATCACATCTCTGATGATCTTCCTTTTCTCTTCCACGAACCGGCGGAGGGGCTGCTTGACTAGCTTGGCATCCGGCCGCACATGGAGTGAGTGCTCGGTGAACTCTCTTGGGACACCCGACATGTCCTTGGGTGACCATGTGAAGATTTCCCGATTCTCATGGAGGAAGTCAACGAGCGTGCTTTCCTATTTGCTATCCAAGCCGGCGCCGATGGTGACAAACTTGGTCGGGTCGGTGGGGTCAAGCAGGATCTTCTTTGTCTCCTTGGCTGGCTAGAAACTATGTCACCAGTCGGCTTCCTATTAGCCAGTACTTCTTGCTAAGCCAATGCCACGTTGCGCATGATCTCGCGCTTCTCCTTAGCAATGATGAGGGCCTCAGCCAGCTTTGAGCCTACCGACGCACACTCCATCGACCGTCTAAAGCAGCCGATGATGGTGATCACGCCGTTAGGCCCCGGCAACTTTGTCTTGAGATATGCGTAGTGGGGGACGGCCATGAACTTGGCAACGGTGGGACGCCCGAGGAGAGCCTGGTTGGATCTTGTCAAGTTCACCACCTCAAATCATACCGGCTCACGGCAAAAGTTTTCCTCGGTTCCGAAGAAGACGTCCAGCCGGATCTTTCCTAGCGAAGCCCAAGCTGGGCCTGGTAGTACAACGTGGAAGGCTGTGGTAGTCGGGCGTAGGTCGCATTCACGGATGCCCATCTTCTCCAGGTAGGACCGGTAGAGTAGGTTGAAGCTGCTACCTTTGTAGATGTGGACGCGAGAGAAGCGGCGGGTGCGCTCGCTGGAGACAATAAGGGGGTCGAGAACCATTGCATAGCCCCCAGAATTTAGTAGGCGATCCGGCTGGTCCTCCCGGCTCCAGGTGATGGGGGTCTCCGACCACTTCAAGTACTGGGGGACCAGGGAGACGATGGTGTTGACCTCCTTGGAGCTCTGCCTGCGGCTGTGCTTGTCGTCTGGCTCGGTTTTGAAGATGTGGTAGGAGGCATGCGGATAAGGGTAGTCGTTGCTGTTGTTGACGTTGTTGCCGTCTCCCCTAGTCGGTGGTGGCGGTCCGCCGAGAGGGGGCAGTGGCGGATGGGGTCCGCCTTGCTCTTTCATCTGGCGGGTCCAGCTGCAGTTCCAGGTAGTATGAGTAGCCGGTTTGAAGGGTCCACTCTGCCACTTGCGGTCCACTCTGCCACTTGCACGGGCCATCGAATATGTGTTCGAAGGTGAGCCACGGCTTCTACTTCCTTGTGCCGCTAGCCGGTGCATCAGGTGCGCCCTCCACAGCATTGAATTGCCTCGCATGGTAGCAAGGCTTCTGCTGTTCGGCTTGGCGGACGCCCTGGAAACGGTTGCCGTGGCCATGCCGCCTGGAGGATCCGGCTTCGCCACCCGGGTTACTCGGTCAGTCACGACCCTGCTCGGTGGGAGTTGGTCAGGTCGTCAGCATTCACCCGGAGGGGCTTCTTCATCACAGCGTCAGCCATGGCATACTGGTCCACGACTGTCATGAGCTCTGCCATGGTTTTCGGCTCGTCACACAGTAGTCCGTGGCAGACCATGGTGCCTTCTCGACACCTCTCCACGAAGAACCCGATCGCTTGGCTCTCCAAGATGCCTTCGCAAGTGTTGCATAGATCGGTCCATCTGGCGAGGTACTCGCGGTCCGATTCGCGGTCTCCCTGGATGCACAGGGCCAAATTCGAAGGCGACTGGACGTTTGTACGTGTCGTTGAAGTTGTGGACAAACACCTTCTCAAAGTCCGGTCAGGCGTTGATGTTGTTGGGCGCGAGGCTGTTGAGCCATGTCCTTGCCAACCCGGTCAGCATGAGGGGGATGTAGCGCACCGCCATGCGCCTGTTCCCATGGGCGATACCGACTGTCATGGTATAGTCGGTCAGCCAGTCTTTCGGCTTCATGTTGTTGTCTTACTTGGGGGTGTCCCTTGGCAGGGTGAACTTATCCGAGAACGGCTCGTTCTAGATACGGGGTCCAAAACAAACCGGTCCGGTAGAATCTTCCTCATCCGTGATGTGTGCTTGGTCTAGGTTGGGTGCTCCTACCCGACCCGAGAGATGGGAGCCGGCAGGTCGTGGCGCTCCAGTTGGGGAAGGGGGCGGTGGTAGGTTGATGTTCATCGTTTGCCCTTGACGCGACTGGCCCTTGTGGCCCGAGTCGCGACACTTGCTGCGGAACTTCCCTGACGGAGGAGAGGATGCCTGTTGGGTCTTGTGGGGTGCGCCCTTGCTGTTGCCGGGCAGCTTGCTTCCTCTCGAGCCGCTGGGGTCCTCATGCATATGCCGGATGGCGTCATCCTGCTCGTCCGTGATCTGGAGGAGCTACTGCACCCAGGCGTGTTTCCGGTCTCGCTCCTCGCCCTCCAGGTTGGGAAGCTCGTCTACCGCGGCCCGCGCCGCACGCAAGTTCTTGATGGGCGTGTTGTAGGTGGGCCGGACGAGAAGAGGTGGTGGATCCGACTCCCCGTCCCTCTCCATCCTTCCGCCTCGTTCACCGCCCCGGCGTCACACCTGCCCGTGCCGGCTTGGCTCCTTGGTAGCCGGAGTGTGACCGTGAGCGTGGTCGTACTCGCGCATGGTGATGTCGACTTGCTTCTTGGTTGCGGCTAGGTCGATGGCCTCCCGCAGGAGGAGCTCTCTCTCCATCACGAAGTTCGCCTCAGCCTCCTCCAGGTTGTCCCCAAGGGTAACCGGAGTGAGGAGTCGGTCGATAGCTTCTTCCACCGAATCATTTGGCCGCGGAGGGGCGGAGGTTCCGGCCTCATCACCTCCCTGCTCCCGAGGACGGTGAGGCTGGGTGCTGGAGCCGGCCATCATGACCTTAACTCCGCGCAGAGCGTTGGAAACGCCGCTGCTAGGAACAGTGACTCCGAGACAGAGACGATCTCCCTAGGGAAACGCTCCGGCATGGTGGTGACATAGACGGGAAGGTCGCCGAATAGCAGGATGGAGCTATCCATCGGGAAGATGGATCCGGCAAAACAGGACGCGTTGTCGATGACGCAGTCGAACTTTCCTAGCGTAAGCACGAGGCCAGAGTCCACACGCTCACCGGCTGAAGTACGGGGTCCCGTGTGGAACGTGACTCCGGTCGAAGCCATGTTCGCCCCACGGTGGGCGCCAACTTTCGTTGTATTGGGAATGGCAGTGCCTAAGAAGGCTAGATAGAGGTGTGGGGACTAGCCGGAAAGCTCTCAACGACGTCCGCATGCGGGATTGGGTACGAGCGAGTGTAGCAAGACACAGGAAGTACCCAGGTTCAGAGCCCTCTGGTGAGGTAAAACTCCTACTCCTGCCGATCTGACTATGGAGTAGAATATAGAGTACACTTGCTCCTCGAGCTGTATGAACTAGCTACCTCTTAAATGCTCAACCCTTGCTACGAGAACCTTGCCCCTCCTTATATAGGCAAAGGGGCAATGGTCTCACTAGCTAGGCTGGCTGGCGGGCCCCAGCCGGCTGGTCATCTACAGTATCCGGTAGTATCTGTCATGTCGAAGGTACACGCTGTGCGGGTCATCATGGGTACAGTGAACGCCGTGCGATTCTGTCGTCAGCAACCGGCCACTATGCCTGCGTCACCCGCAAAGTCTTTGGTATGGCCTCGTAGTGGTGAGTCTTGTCGCTGTACCAGGATGTACCGTGCACTGTACATCACGTCGTCCTGTCCTCCTGATTGCGTACGGCTACGCCCGTGTAGCCGGATTCGTATCTTGTCGCCCTTCCGTGTTCCGGCTATCGGCTGGTAGCCGGGACAAGGCGCCTGTGTCCGGCTACGGTCTGCTAGCCGGACGTGAGCCGTTTGTCCTTGTTCTTGTCCGGTCAGGGTACCCGGGGGTCATCCCCGACAGATAGGCTAGCCATATGCGACGTATTCTGGGTGATGTCGTGTTCCTTTAGGTGGAGCATCATCCCAAGTGAAAGCTGGTTGTGCTTTATGTACAATGTGTCGATAGGAGAGCCAAACCTTCCATTAGGAATTTAGGTCTATCACGTGTAGGTGCTAACGGTGTGCTAGGCGTGCTCGGTTGCCTGTGCCCATCCGGCGACCTGCATCGTTGTACCGGGTGTTCTTGGCTCGAGCCCGGCCTTGGGAAGAATCATGGTACGACGCTCTGTTGTTGTTGTTGTGCCAAAACGTCTGCGTCAGTCTGGTGATCTTTCCTGGATGGTCTAAGGCATTCGGCACGGTCACATGCAGAAGCGTCATTTCTATACTTATGTGCATCGCGAGCACTGATAGTCCATGTATAACCTAATTCGGCGCTGAGCCCAATTCCTAGCCACTCGTTTTCATTGAACTTGGACCCGCCAGCTTTTGACTTTTTTCCTAGATTCCATTTCCAGTAGTACTACAGAGTACTAGAAACTAAAAAAGCACGTAACTTCTATAAAAAGTGTGTAAATTTAATTTCGTTTGCAATATTTGACTTTCTCATGGCGAGCTTTTCAAAACGAGTCTGATTTTTAATATAAAAAAATTTACGTAAAAATAGCGGATCTATAGAGTCCTTCATTATTTCTCAATAAGTCCGAGTAGGAGGTTTTATAAAGGCCTTCTATTTTACTGCCTGGAACTATAAAGTACTTCACGCTATTTTTAAGTACGTACCAGTTTGTATAGTCCTTTTACTTTATGAGGGAATCTAGACAAAAGAGGAAATAGTGTGACCGGCGCCATGCGAACGGGTCCCACTAAGAACAGTGGCCTAGAATTCGGTTTGGCGCCGATTCAGTTCGGCAAAATGCGAGTCCCGCGAGCACTGTCACTTTTTTTTTTTGCTTTTTCCGTTTCTTTCTCCGTTCGTCATTTTGCTTTTTTAGCTCTCTTTTATTCATTCGCCTTCTCAAAGTTTTTCCCTTTTTACGTGTCTTATCGGTATTTCGCGGTGTAATGTTTACTCTCGTTTCTTTAGGTTGCCTTTTTTTAATGATTCTTATCGTTTTACGCCCTCTGTGTCTCGCCTGACTCAGCGTACGTTTACATCCGATCTGTTCTTTTTTTAAGTTTTCTTTCTCTCCTATTTACGATGTTCCCTTATAGGGCAAAACAATGGAGATAAATATGTATAATAACGCGCGAGCGTGAACGATGAGCGGACGTCATGGACTATGAACGTGAAAACTGTGTGCCAGTGCGGTCGACAATGAGCAGCGAAAACACGGTGATGTGCAAGCTTGAACGACTCATTGAGTACTAAAGACGACCATGTTCCTAAAAAAAGTGAACATGATGATCAGAATGTATGATAAATTTTTTTAAAAAAGCAACGAAGCGAGTAAACCGGTTTTTGAATTTTTTGTATGTCAGGATATATAGCCTGCCGCCGGCTGACATCGGCCAGAGAAGTAAACGACCATGTTAGGCCAACTCCTCCACTTGCCACGCACCAAACGAAATGAAGCTCGCTCAAAGTTTCCCTTCCCACGCTTCGCAGGTATAGGTAGGTACATCTAACCCCAAGCTCCCATCTCCATGCGTGCAAACCCCCATCTATATATGCAAATCAGGTCCGTTCACTGATTAACCACCACAACACAGGTAGTACCCCATCGCATGATCATACTCCTCGAGACAGAGCACCTCCGAACCTGACGTGTGTGCGTTGGCCGAGATGGCTCGCGAGAGGAGATCGCTAGCCGTTGCGCTTGCGCTGGCCCTGCTCCTGGGCCTTGCCCAGGGCGACGTGGTGCAGTTCATCTTCGGCGACTCGCTCTCTGACGTCGGCAACAACAACTACCTGACCAAGAGCCTCGCCCGCGCGGCGCTGCCGTGGTACGGCATCGACTTCGGCAGCGGCATGCCCAACGGCAGGTTCTGCAACGGCCGCACCGTCGCGGACATCGTGGGCGACAAGATGGGCCTGCCGCGCCCGCCGGCGTTCCTGGACCCGTCCGTGGACGAGACCGTCATCTCCCAGAGCGGCCTCAACTACGCGTCCGGCGGCGGCGGCATCCTCAACGAGACATCCTCCCTCTTCGTATGGCACCGATCAGTTCTTTCTCCATTTATTTCTCTCGCATCGCAGCAACAAGTTACTACTACCGTAAACACGTACTACACTGGTCTGAGTGGTGTGGCGCGTGAACGCATTGCAGATTCAGAGGTTCTCGCTGTACAAGCAGATCGAGCTGTTCCAGGGGACGCAGGCGTTCATGCGGGAGAAGATCGGGCAGGCGGCGGCGGACAAGCTTTTCGGGGAAGCCTACTACGTGGTGGCCATGGGCGCCAACGACTTCATCAACAACTACCTACTCCCGGTCTACTCCGACTCCTGGACCTACAACGGCGAGAGCTTCGTCAGCTACATGGTCACCACCCTGGAAGCCCAGCTCAGGCTCCTGCACGGGCTCGGGGCGCGGCGGCTCACCTTCTTCGGGCTTGGCCCCATGGGCTGCATCCCGCTGCAGCGGTTCCTGCAGAGGTCGTCGACGGCGTGCCAGGACTCCACCAACAAGCTGGCCCTGAGCTTCAACAAGCAGGCCGGCGCGGTGATCAAGCAGCTGTCGACGTCGCTGCCCAACGCGACGTTCCAGTTCGGGGACGTGTACGACTACTTCCAGGACATCATCAACCGGCCCTACATGCACGGGTTCAACAACTCCCACGACCCATGCTGCTCGCTGGGGAAGATCAGGCCCACGCTCACCTGCACCCCGCTCTCCACGCTCTGCAAGGACCGCAGCAAGTACGTCTTCTGGGACGAGTACCACCCCACAGACAGGGCCAACGAGCTCATCGCGCTCGAGACGCTCAAGAGGCTCAACATCACCGTCGTCGCCAACAGCACCGGCAGCTAGCCACGCCACTGGCGGAATAGGTTTCGGCCTGGGCCGTGCCGTGCTCTCGTGCGTCGTCTTGATTAAGGGTCTGCTTCGATGGATGAGTTTCTGCCAGCAGTGGGCTGACCGTACTTTGGATGTAACAATTTTGTGTATACCAGAACTGCGAGCCAAGGTCAAAGCATCTACCCTTGAGCATGTTTCTTTTTACAAGCATTCTTGCTACTTACAGGATTCAACTCAAACTAGAAGAATGCCTATGCTAAATTCGCAGTGTTTACACTTTGTAGAAAATGAGCATTTTTTTGGACAAGAGAATATATTAATATCGCAAAGATATCAATTACATCCGGACTCTACAACAATAATATATTCAAAAGACAAGAAGAAAAACAAAAGATCCCGCTACAGTGATCAAAACCTTGTAGCTACAATACAAACATCTGCCAACACAACACCCGTAGTCCAAATTCTCTAAAAGCGATGCCTCCAAAAAGAAATCAGTACACAAGCGTTGTCGCTGGCCGATCATAGATCTTAAGTTTTCACCTTGAAAAAGGTCCGCGCTCTTAAGACAATGTCTCCAATAAGGTCCACTAGTAGAAAAGGGGCCTTTGGTCCAGCCCCCAAAGCCATTCATCCCGGTTTGAATAACAAATCGGGACCAATGCCAGACATCGATCCCGGTTTATACCGCCAGGACATCGGTCCCGGTTCATCTCGGGGTATTGGTCCCGGTTCATGGCATGAACTGGGACCAATGCTCCGCTCGTGCCATGAACCAGGATCAAAGGATCCCCCTTTAGTCCCGGTTCGGGACATAAATCGGGATAAAAAATTTTGAAAATTCTCTGCCGCGGCAGGAGAAAATCCACCCCCCGTGAATCGCCTTCTAGTTTCAAAAACATGTCGCAGAAAATTGTAAAAAAATCAAAAAAAATCCTTTCAACCGTAGTTGTATTTAGTGATACACTTGTTATGAAAATTAACAAACTTGAATTTCGACTTATTTTGCAAGAAAACGTTATAAAAACTTCAGATGGCCGCCATTTGTGCATACGATGTCGGAAAAAATCGTATAATATATCAAAATGATTGGCAAAAAATTACGATATTTGTGGCGCACCTTTTGTGTAAAATAGTGTAGACCAAATACTTCATAGTAATTTCACTACTAGGAAACAACTCTTCTGTGGCGCACCTTTTTTGAACATCTGTGGCGCATTTGTTAGTCGCCACTAATACCTCGCCACTAATAACTAACTTCAGTGGCGCATTTCGAAATGCACCACAGAAGTCTCAAACTTCAGTGGCGCATATGACCAATATGCGCCACAGAAGTTGTTTTCCAAAATTCAAAAAAAAGGCGGTCCAGATCTCAAACTTCTGTGGCGCATTTGGCCAATATGCGCCACAGAAGTTTTTTTCAAATTTCAAAAAAAAAACAGGCCAGATCTAGATCTGGTCGGATCTGGCCGGAGTTGGTGGTGGTGGTGGCGGGCGGTGGCTAGGTCTAGGAGAAGGTTGCCAGAGTTGGTGGTGGTGGAGGAGGAGGAGGAGGAGCTCGCCGGAGTTGGTGGTGGAAGAGGAGGAGAAGGAGGAGGACGAGGAGGAGGAGGTCACCGGAGTTGGTGGAGGAGGAGGAGGTCGCTGGAGTTGGTGGTGGTGGAGGAGGAGGAGGAGGAGGTGGTCGCCGGAGTTGGTGGTGGTGGAGGAGGAGGAGGAGGTCGCCGGAGAGTGGAGAAGGAGGAGAAGGGGAGAAGGGGAGAAGTTTGGAGGAGAGGAGGGGAGGAGAAGTGTGGAGAGGAGGAGAAGTGGGGAGGGGAGAACAAGGAAAAGGGGAGGGAGAAAGGGTGCTGGCGGGATTCAAATTTTGAATCCCGCCCAAGACTTCTGTGGCGCATATGGGGGAAATGCGCCACAGAAGTTTCTCCCCCTTTTTTATTTTTTTGTAGTAAAAAATCTTCTACCCTAAATAACTTTTTACTGTTTTCGAATTTGGGGATTCTGTAAAATTCAGAACGACCATAGGTGGTTGAATTCGAGTAGGGAATTTTGAGACGATCATTTTGATAGGTTAAAGATTTTTTTTCCGACATCGTATGCAAAAGTTAGAGCCGTTTTACCGTGCCATGACCTATTTTTGCAAAATACATCGAAATTCATATTTTTCAATTTTGTCTAGATCTATACCCTAAAATCTAACTACAACTTAAAGGAATTATGTTTTTGAAGTTTCTATCATTTTTGTTTATTTTTTACAAAACGGAAAAGGCGATCCACGGGGGGATCTGTTTTTCCCCCTATATGCTTGTTATGTGGCGCATTAACCTATATACGCCACAGAAACATCACTTTTTGTGGCGCATATGGACATATGCGCCACATAAGTTTCTCCTCTTTTTTTGCTGCTTGGTCCCATCAACCTTCTATGGCGCATACGTCTATATGCGCCACAGAAGTTTGACACTTCAGTGGAGCACACGAAAATATGCGCCACAGAAATATGGACTTCTGTGGCGCATATTGGTTTCGTGCGCCACTGAAGTGTCAAACTTCTGTGGCGCATGGTTTCTAGTGCGCCACTAATATATATCTATGGCGCATATTTTTACATATGCGCCACTGAATATCTTTTCTAGCTATAAGCTATTTCCTAGTAGTGTTTTTTGCAAGAAAATAAGCCACTAAGTAACCCGGTAACCTGCGACCATCTAGGACAACTTTTTTTTCTGAAGTGAGTGTTGGGAAAACCGGAATAGAGGCTGATTAACCCAACCTTATGATTAGCACACTCTTACCATGATCTGAAAAATACATAGTGAAATCAATGTAAAATTCAGCACCACTTCTATACTAAATCACGGGTCGTTGCTCTTCATGAAAAGAAACATATGCAGCATCATATATGGAGAAACACTCTAAGCACTTGAGTAGACGCTCTTAGAGCCAATGTCTAAGATAGTGCTTAGGATTTCAGAACCAAAAATTGCAGTAGAAAATCAACGCACATAGGGACTCCAATCCTTTTTTGCGTGGAAAGCCTCTCAACTTGATAGGAAAAACCACGGGACGAAGGAACCCAAATCTTTTTCTACTATTATAAAATGGGAATAGAGCTTGTTATTCTCTACATAGAATTAGAGGATCTCATACATCAAGATACACAATGATCTTGGATGCCAATAACAAGATTTGGAGCACAAGAGATATGGATTGGAATAATCTCACCAAAGATGATGAAACCACACCTTGAAGGAGACAAGGTGGTGGATCTGGATATCATGATCTTGTGGGTAGATCTCGATTCTTGATTTAGCTTCTTACTTCAACGTCTTCATCTTTCCTTCTCTCTTAGTTTTTCTTATTTCTTCTCCAATGGAGGCTAACCTGAATTTTCATCACTCCACCTAGTGGTGTATAGATGGGAATATTATCCTCTCCCTTCCCAATGTACAATGTCTAAAATGATACTCGGTCACAACCCTAAAGGTTCGTGGACTCTTGCACCTATTTGGGGCGTCTGAAAGGCTTCATAATGCCATCTCCTCGCAACCCACATGAGGATGATGCCTAGAAATTCTCCCCATATGACTCATGTGGGGGCACCGCCATGCCCATTGCCTTGCAACATACAAGAAGTTTCTCACTTGGTAATATCTTAGTCATCATATTCGAACCATTATTTTCGGTAAGGATTTTCTCAAGTTTCAGCAACTTAGAACTCACAACATCTAGAATCCAATGATACCCCACATCAATGTGCTTGGTCCGAGAGTGAAAACTTGGATTCTTGGCAAGATGGATAGCACTCTAACTATCGCAAAACATATTGTACTTCTCTTGCTTCATGCCAAACTCTTGTAACAAGTTATTTATCCACAACACTTCCTTGTAAGCCTCAACCGCTCCTATGTACTCACCAACTATGGTTAATAGTGAAATGCATTTTTGCAACCTTGATTACGATGACACTGCTCCTATGGATAAGTCATCAAGTGTCCAAAAGTACACTTCCTAGAATCTACATTGGTATAGTCCTGGAATACATGATCACCATTTCCAAAGCATAAGCACAAGCTACAAGTACATTTGAGATACTTGAGAATCCACTTCACTGCATTATAGTGAGCTTCACCTAGATTTTTCATGAACCAGCTAACAACTCCAACTGCATAGGCAATATCAAGCCTAGTGTATATCATGACATACATCAAACTACCCATGACAGATTGATATGGTACTTTACTTATTTTTTTATTTTTCTTCTTGCTACTAGGGCATTGATCTAAACTCAATTTGTGATGGCCTACAACAGGAGAGGTAACAAACCTTGTATCTTGCATGTTAAACCTTTCAAGTACCTTTTCAATGTATTGTTCCCGTGAGAGCCAAAACAGCTTATATGATCTATCACAGGAGATTTTCATGTCAAGTATTTGCTTAGCTGGTCCTAGATCCTTCATGACAAATGATTTACTCAATACCTTCTTAAGGAGAGTAATACTCTTTGTGCAATTTCTAACAATCAGCATGTCATGGACATATATAAAGATAATAATGAAGTCACCCTCTGCGTACCTCTTCATAAAGACACAATGATCGGGTTGGTAACCAAGATCAGTCATAAACGACTCAAACTTCTTGTACCACTACATAGTAGCTTGTTTCAAGCCATGCAAGATCTTCTTCAATCTACACACTTGGTGATCCTTGTCTGCTATCATGAATCCTTCTGGTTGTTCTATGTATATCTTCTCCTTTAGGTCACCATGTAAGAATGTTGTCTTCACATCAAGCTGGTAAATTTCCAGGTCTATGGTGGAAGCCATGCCTAACAGAACGAATCAAAGACATATTGACCACAAGAGAAAATATCTCATCGAAGTTAGTACCCTCTTTCTGACTAGAACCTTTCACAACCTCATGACCTCATGACTGTGCATTGCTATTTTTCTTTCAAGTATAGTATTCCTGAAGTACCGGAGGATATCCATGACCCGGAAATGGACAACAAGATGTGTTTGTCTATTGTCAATGCAGTAACCACGTCGCATGGTGATACGTAGCCTGCGACAAGAACTTCCTAGAGGACATCGGCCGCAAGTTCCTATCGGGTTGTCGTCCCGATGCAGCTTCATGCTATTAGATACAATGGATTGATTCAGAGGATCTGAGGCACCTCCAACAATTGTTGCGCAAGCTCTAGTGGGGTGAGATTGAATAAAACAAACTAAGGAGGTAGGTTGCTTAGGATAAACACATGGAACCTGCAATCAGGAAAGTGCAGAATCAGGTGAATGATCGCGTGTGAGAGCTGAGGTAGGGTGCGCTACATTGTCCAGCAGGGTGCAAGCCATTATAGTTAGGTTGGAGAGGATTGATAATGGATGTAATTAGAGTTAGAGTTAATTATATTGCTAGTATTAGTTCATAGTAATTAATCATGTAGTATATCAAGTAATCTGTAGTGTTTTTTGGTGGCTTCTTCATTCTGGACAGTGCAATACCGCGATTCATGCACAAGTACATGTGTACTGATATACCCATATATATGAAAATTAATTTTATTCCCATTTTGGTGTGTTCTTTTGATGGTTTGATAATCAATACTAATGTTAAAAACAGAACGTTAGCAAATCTGCGACATGTTTCACTTGCCAAAACATAATAAGGCAAAGGTTCCAGAAGTTACGAATCATAGTTCTTTCCCCTTCGGATCACACTGTTGGGAATATGCCCTAGAGGCAATCATGAATGATGATATTCCTGTGTATTCATAAGGTTATGGTCCATGTATGAACTGCTGATATGTATCATCGAATATGTGATTTGATTGTGGAACTACATATTCATGTTGTTCATACTAATTGTCCTTGGTCATTGAGGTTGTGCCGGACACACAACTTAGACCAATGTGAAAGTCGGCAGATGACTAGGTTCCACTTCTCATGGGCATGGAGATGCTATTCCGACTTACACGGATTCGGCTAAAGAGTTTAGCGAGTCGGACTAACCCATATTGTTATGCAACGAACAAGTCGTCATTTGCATGTCTCAATCAATGTAATCCTTAGACCTGAGGTTATTGCACAATCCGAGTTGAGGATCTCCGACTTAGGTTCTGTCAAACGTTGTTCCGTCATTGGGCAGTTATAAAGACGGAGTTCGGGTCGACTGAGAATCAAGCTGCGTGATGTGAATAACCAAGACGGGATTTTGCCCCTCCATCCGGAGAGATATTCTCTGGGCCCTCTCGGAAGATATGATTCAGAAAGCATGGCAATGCGCGCCACGGTTAAGTGTTAACCGAGGCAGCCGACTAAAAGTTAGTCGGATGAATCACTTATCTCGGATCGAGAAAGAGAGTCGGACTATTTAAGGGATGACGATCATTCGCCTATAGTCCGACAAAGTATATCGTGAGGCAAAAGGGACTTACACGAAAGTCGCATTGGAAGGTATGTCGTCATGACTTATTGGTACTTGGGAGTTGGCACGTTCTGCTAGGAGCCGCTACCAACTGATCGATCACGAGTGAGACTCGGAATCGTGTCCGGGTTACCATGAGCCTGTCGGGTCACACACTTAAGAGCGGGAGCAAGTTTGGGTTAGACCCAAACAGGAAACCTATTTGGTTTGGACCCAAATAGAGACATGGACTTAGTCAGCAAGTAAGACTTGCAGTGGCTAATATAGGCCTTTTTAGTGAATGGGCCACAAGTGAGTGGAGCCCACTTTCACTCCCTATATAAGCTGGGGCGCAGGTGCTTAGAGTACAAGGTTAGGTCACTCCATGTGTTGGAAACCCTAGCCCCAGTCCGTCCTGTCACCGCCGTACCGGACCTAGCAGTCCATCGCCGGCGCTCCTCCTCGTACGTGTGGATACCGGCGGAGGTGATGTACGTTCAGCACTTCGACGATCGTGAAGAAAGTACGGATCGTGGATCGTGGAACCGGAATGGATCACGAGGACTGCACTGCATCAAGTGACGTGCTTCATCAATTCCGCAACTGCGCGTCTAGTGGTAATCCTCGTGGCCTTCTACCTGAGCTGGATCTTGGGATCGCCGTGTAGGGAAAAAGTTTCGTTTATCTCTACATGGCACAACAGTGGTATCAGAGCGTTAGCTTCTGGTTTTAGGCTCGAGATCGCGCATATGTGATATGCAGTTGGCATTAGATTGGATCTAATTGCAGTTTTGGTGGTCGATCTATGAGATAGATCGGTTTTGTACAAAGTTGATTGGATCAACTGTACTCGGGGGAATGGATGATCTGGTTTCCGTGATCTAACTGCTAAGGTCGTGGAACGACATACCCCTACCGGTCGGTTTCTGCCATCGGGGTAGACTGTGACACGTAAACCCGGATGCGGTGATCGAAGATCAAAAAGTTTGATCGAATCGGAGTCCGGATCGGATTTGGGTTGCCCCTTCGATCCCCGCCTGCTATCCGGCTAGCGGGACCGCCGGCTTCGCCCTGTCGTAGCGCCTTAGATGTCGTTGCGAGTTTCACAACACCGGTAGATATCGTATCTATGCATAACTTGTTTCTGCAGGATGATGTTGTGAATGGTATGGCTTATGTGCATGTGATGTGTGTAATCCATACATGATCTGCGTATCACGGATTTTGTCAGCTGGCTGGAGCCTAGGTGATGTCATCTTATTGTATAACGGCATGCGTGTCGGATTCTCTGTGTAATTTGGATTACTAGCTAGTGTAGCTGTTTGGAGAATCCGGATAGCATGCAAGTCGGTGTACAAGTCGACTACATGGTGTAATACGGCACATGACAAGAGTTGACACGAGTCGGATTACGGGCTTTATGGAGATGGAGATCACCGTGAAGAGAGCCATACAATTTCACATTATAATTGCTTTATTTTGTGTTATTGTTATGTCTCTATTTTACCTCTATTAGATAGTTGGTAGAATATAATCCCTCAAAGAAGGTATAGTCGGTTTTCCCGCCAGTGCTGCACCATCACAAGTCGGACATTTTTGGTAGTGGGCTCATAAAATTGAGGTGCTATCAATTCTTTCCGACTAGGTGGGTTCGAGTCGGACTCTTACAGCGGAAGCACTTGGTAATCTAGATAGGTCTATCACAACGGTTGTGGGACTTGGGGAAAAGTCGGATGGGAGCCGGGGCATGTGATGCCACCCATCTAACAGGAGTCGTATGAGATACGATTGACAAGGAGTTGTCTACCTAGATCACTTGACGGCTAGCGGTGATGCTAAAGCTCACTAGTCGACTTGCTTATTTAGGGTCCTGAATCACTAAGTAACCATCGGAGGGGTGTTGGTTCTAGTGGGAGCATAAATATTAAAGTGTTTAATATGCTTGCTCTTTATGGATACATGTCTTAAGTGTTTTGCATATTTTTTGTTGTTGATCAATGGCACCTAGCCGTCTTCCTCAGATTTCCGGTTTTGCTTTGAGAACCATCTTAGAGAAAGATAAGCTGAATGGAACTAATTTCACCAACTGGTATTGTAATCTAAGAATTGTTCTCAAACAAGAAAAAAGGGATCGTGTCCTAGACAACCCAATTCCAGCTGAGCCGGATGAGAATGCGACTGTCGCAGCCACCAATGCCTACCGTCAGATTTGTGATGAATCCACAGAGATTAGCTGTCTTATGCTTTCTCACATGGAACCGGACTTGCAGCAGCAGTTCGAGAATGTTGAGGCCTACGATATGATCGAAAGCCTCAAAAGTATGTTCCAGACTGAGGCAAAGACTGAGAGGTATCAAGTCTCTCAGGCTTTGTTGAGCTGCAAGCTTAAGGATGGCGATCCACTGAGTCCGCATGTGATCAAGATGGTTGGTTACGTGCAGTCTCTGGAAAGGCTTGGCTACCCCATTAGCGAAGAGTTCGCTACAGACATAATTCTGAACTCTCTTCCTAGTGCGTATGGACAGTTCATATCAAACTACCACATCCATGGTATGGATAAGAAGCTCACTGAATTACATGGGATGCTCAAGCAGGCTGAGGCGAATCTCAAGAAAGGTGCCAGTCAAGTGTTGATGGTACAAAACAAGGCTAAGTTCAAGAAGAGTTTTTGGACTAAGAAGAAGAAGGCAAAGTCAGGAGGTAAGGCGGAGGACCCAGTCCAAAGCGCTTCCTCAGGGACTAAGCCATCTCCTGCAGCCGGATCCACTTGCTTCTACTGCAAGTCGGATGGCCACTAGAAGAGGAATTGCAGCAAGTATCTGGCTGATAAAGCCAAGAGCGGAGGTGTGACTTCCGGCTCAGGTACGCTTGTTTGCAATGTTATAGACATTTATCTTGCTGATGCACCTGGTAGTTCTTGGGTATATGATACCAGATCAGTCATTGACATCTGCAACTCGTTGCAGGGACTGGTAAGAACTAGGAGCGTTGCAAGAGGCGAGGTTGACATTAGAGTCGGAAACAAAGCGAGAGTCGCTGCGTTGGAAGTCAGCACAGTGCAACTTCATTTACCTTCTGGATTCATAATGGAGCTAAATAATTGTTATTATGTTCCAGTGCTTAGTCGAAACATCATTTCTGCCTCATGTTTGATGAGACAGGGCTATGAGTCGAATATTAAGAATAATGGTTGTTCTTTATATTTGAATGATATGTTTCATGGCTTTGCACCCGTCCAGGACGGGTTATTTATTTTGAATCTTGATAGTGAATCTGTCTATAACATAAATGTGAAAAGGTTAAAACCAAATGATCTGAATATGACTTACTTTTGGCATTGTCGGCTTGGTCATATAAGTTGGAAACGCATGAAGAAGCTCCATGATGATGGACTCCTAACTTCGTTCGACTTGGAGTCGTTCGAGACATGCGAATCCTGCCTTCTCGGCAAGATGACCAAGACACCTTTTGCAAAGAGTTGTGAAAGGGCGTCCAACTTATTGGGACTGGTACATAGTGATGTATGTGGCCCAATGAGCACGACAGCTAGAGGTGGTTATGAGTACTTCATTACCTTCACTGATGATTTGAGTAGGTATGGAAATATCTACTTAATGAAACATAAGTCGGAAGCCTTTGAAAAGTTCAAGGAATTCCAGAATGAGGTACAAAATCAACTTGGCAAGAAAATAAAGTTTCTTCGGTCGGACCGAGGAGGCGAGTACATGAGCCATGAGTTTGATGACCATCTAAAGAGTTGTGGAATAGTTCCCCAGCTCACTCCTCTAGGAACGCCGCAGAGAAACGGTGTGTCGGAAAGGAGGAATCAGACCTTGTTGGACATGGTACGATCAATGATGAGTCGGACAGATCTGCCTTTATCATTTTGGGGTTATTGTCTAGAAACTGCAGCGTTCACATTAAACAGAGTACCATCAAAGTCGGTAGAGAAGACACCACATGAGATGTGGACTGGCAAGAAGCCAAGTTTGTCTTTTCTTAAGATTTGGGGTTGTGAAGCTTTTGTCAAGCGACTTCAGTCAGACAAGCTTACATCTAAGTCAGATAAGTGTATTTTCGTGGGATATCCGAGGGAAACCTTGGGTTACTACTTCTACAACCGAGAAGAGGGCAAAGTGTTTGTCGCTCAAAACGGTGTCTTCCTTGAGAAAGAGTTTCTCAGTCGGGGAGTTAGTGGGAGTACGGTGCTTCTCGAAGAAATTCGAGAGATGCCGGCTAGCAACGAGTCGGCAAATGCCTTAGAGGTTGAGCCGGACGTGGTACCTAAGCTGGAAATTGCACCGACACTGCGAAGATCGGCCAGATTGCGAAGTGTTCGTGATGTATTGCTGTTAGACAGTGATGAGCCGACAACTTATTCGGAAGCGATGGTGGGTTCTGATTCCAAGTCATGGCTTGGAGCCATGAGATCCGAATTAAAGTCCATGGATGAAAATCAAGTTTGGAACTTGGTTGATCTGCCAAACGGTGCAAGACCCGTTGAGTGCAAATGGGTCTTTAAGAAGAAAACTGATATGGATGGAAATGTTTCTATCTATAAAGCATGGCTTGTCGCAAAGGGGTTCCGACAAGTTCAAGGAGTTGACTACGATGAGACTTTCTCTCCTGTAGCGATGCTTAAATCAGTTCGGATCATGTTAGCTATAGCAGCCTATTTCGACTAAGAGATATGGCAGATGGATGTCAAGACGGCTTTCCTTAATGGAGATTTAATCGAGGACGTGTATATGATACAGCCCGAGGGTTTTGTCGATCCGGCTAATGCTGACAAAGTATGCAAGCTTCGGAAATCCATTTATGGGTTGAAGCAAGCATCTCAGAGTTGGAACATTCACTTTGATGAGGTAGTCAAATCGTTTGGCTTCATCAAGAGTGATCATGATTCTTGTTTATACAAGAAGTTTAGTGGGAGCAAAGTAAACTTTCTGATCTTATATGTGGATGACACTGATTGGAAATGATGTCCAGATGTTGCAAGAGACCAAGGAATCATTGGAAAGGAGTTTTTCGATGAAAGACTTGGGTGAAGCGACTTACATACTAGGAATCCGGATCTATAGAGATAGATCAAGGCGGCTCATTGGATTGAGTCAAAGTACATATTTTGACAAAGTGTTGAAGAAGTTCAACATGGAATCATCTAAGAAGGGGTTCTTACCGATGTCCCATGGCGTAAAACTTAGCAAGACTCAGTGTCCTTCGACAACTGATGAGCGAAGTCGGATGAGTGCGATTCCGTATGCTTCTGCAATTGGATCCATCATGTACGCTATGATTTGTACTAGGCCGGATGTTTCCTATGCTCTAAGTGTTGTGAGCAGATACCAGGCTGACTCTAGAGAGATCCACTGGGCAGCGGCTAAAAATATCCTCAAGTACTTGAGAAGGACTAAGGATATGTTCCTGGTTTATGGAGGTGAGGATGAACTCAGTGTAAAGGGTTACACGGATGCGAGTTATCTCACTGACTCGGATGATTCTCGTTCGCAATCCGGATATGTGTTTGTGATAAACGGAGGGGCTGTGAGCTGGAAAAGTTCCAAGCAAGAAACGGTGTCTGCGTCTATGACAGAGGCTGAGTATATTGCTGCCTCGGAGGCGGCAAAGGAAGCCGTTTGGATGAGGAATTTCCTCATGGATCTTGGTGTGGTTCAGGGCTCGTCCAATCCGTTAGACGTGCATTGTGACAACAATGGTGCTATTGCACAAGCCAAGGAACCTAGACAACACCAGAAGAATAAACATATACTCATGCGGTACCACCTTATTCGCCAGTTCGTGGATCAAGGTGATATCAATTTATGCAAGGTACACACGGATGCAAACATTGCAGATCCGTTGACAAAGCCACTTCCACAGCCGAAGCATGAGGCGCACCTGAGAGCAATGGGCATTAGATGCCTAGACATGTGATGTCAGAAGATTGACTCTAGTGCAAGTGGGAGACTGTTGGGAATATGCCCTAGAGGCAATCATGAATGATGATATTCCTGTGTATTCATAAGGTTATGGTCCATGTATGAACTGCTGATATGTATCATCGAATATGTGATTTGATTGTGGAACTACATATTCATGTTGTTCATACTAATTGTCCTTGGTCATTGAGGTTGTGCCGGACACACAACTTAGACCAATGTGAAAGTCGGCAGATGACTAGGTTCCACTTGTCATGGGCATGGAGATGCTATTCCGACTTACACGGATTCGGCTAAAGAGTTTAGCGAGTCAGACTGACCCATATTGTTATGCAACGAACAAGTCGTCATTTGCATGTCTCAATCAATGTAATCCTTAGACCTGAGGTTATTGCACAATCCGAGTTGAGGATCTCCGACTTAGGTTCTGTCAAACTTTGTTCCGTCATTGGGCAGTTATAAAGGCGGAGTTCGGGTCGACTGAGAATCAAGCTGCGTGATGTGAATAACCAAGACGGGATTTTGCCCCTCCATCCAGAGAGATATTCTCTAGGCCCGCTCAGAAGATATGATTCGGAAAGCATGGCCATGCGCGCCACGGTTAAGTGTTAACCGAGGCAGCCGACTAAAAGTTAGTCGGATGAATCACTTATCTCGGATCGAGAAAGAGAGTCGGACTATTTAAGGGATGACGATCATTCTCCTATAGTCCGACAAAGTATATCGTGAGGCAAAAGGGACTTACACGAAAGTCGCATTGGAAGGTATGTCGTCATGACTTATTGGTACTTGGGAGTTGGCACGTTCTGCTAGGAGCCACTACCAACTGATCGATCACGAGTGAGACTCGGAATCGTGTCCGGGTTACCATGAGCCTGTCGGGTCACACACTTAAGAGCGGGAGCAAGTTTGGGTTAGACCCAAACAGGAAACCTATTTGGTTTGGACCCAAATAGAGACATGGACTTAGTCAGCAAGTAAGACTTGCAGTGGCTAATATAGGCCTTTTTAGTGAATGGGCCACAAGTGAGTGGAGCCCACTTTTACTCCCTATATAAGCTGGGGCGCAGGTGCTTAGAGTACAAGGTTAGGTCACTCCATGTGTTGGAAACCCTAGCCCCAGTCCGTCCTGTCACCGCCGTACCGGACCTAGCAGTCCATCGCCGGCGCTCCTCCTTGTACGTGTGGATACCGACGGAGGTGATGTACGTTCAGCACTTCGACGATCGTGAAGAAAGTACGGATCGTGGATCGTGGAACCGGAATGGATCACGAGGACTGCACTGCATCAAGTGACGTGCTTCATCAATTCCGCAACTGCGCGTCTAGTGGTAATCCTCGTGGCCTTCTACCTGAGCTGGATCTTGGGATCACCACGTAGGGAAAAAGTTTCGTTTATCTCTAAGTGGCACAACACACACAACTTGCTCTCATACTTATCAGAAAAAATCCACCACCCATCGACCCTAACCCTATCATCATCTCCGCGGCGGCCCTGACCTCTCCACCATGCCAGACCAAACGGTCCTCTGCGGCGATGCTGGCCTCTCTGCCACGCCGGATCAAACTGTCCTCCACAACAGCGCTAACACTGACTGCGATGGCCTCTCCTCCATGCCGGACTGCATCGTCCTTCGCGGTAGCATTGAACCCAGCCACGCTCACATCTCTACCACACCAGACCGCACCCTCTTCCGCTGCGGCGCTGACCTTGTCCGCGCCGTCTGGCGACACACTCGTACGTCCCCAATCGCTCAAAAATATAGTTTCATGCCATTATGATTTGTTTGTGTATCATTGGTTTATGGTTCGCTGTGCCTTGGGATCTAAAAATTAACATTGATGGGTAGCAAGAAGTGATCTCAAACTGTCTTAATCTGCCCATCTATTTTTTTCACAATTTCCATGGTGAACAACATAAGTAATTTCTAAGTTCATTATCTAAGTTATAGATTAATTATTTGATCATTTCACTGTGTCAACAACAATGTTGAACAATAATAGTAAAAAAGTTCCAGGTCTCAATATCATGTGGCCTCTACCATGTGAGGTAAAGTTGCTTTCAGTTTACGGCTCTATCAATAGAAGACACATATAACTGAGAAAATGTACTCCCTTCGATATAGGTTTGGCAATAAAGTTAACATAACTAATATTCTCTCACTTGGTGTTTGAGGTCCCAATATTCTATCATTATATAAGTGCTCCCTTCAATGTAGGTTTGGCAATGAAGTTGACATGACTAGCTCAAAAAGAAAGAATCTGAAAAAATTGTTAGAAGTTATAGGATAAAAGTTTCTTACTATGTTTGTACCCTTAATGAAACCACAAAGTGCAAAAATATGACAATTCTGTTTGAACTCCAACCATGCCAACAATGCCAATCTTACTATAGTACTGTAACAAACTTAATTGTTCCTATCTTTTCATCGTAGTACTTCTCATCCAATTTTGCTAAAAAGTATATTATGCCTTACATATCTGAAGAAGGAGAAGACTTCTCCTATGTTTGTTGCAAGGATGTTGGCGGTGAAGTTAAAAAGAAGTGTGACAATGAAGGTGCTATCAGTTTCATATCAAGCTAGGGAGAACATTTTCACCAACACAATCTCCAGGAAGGTGATGTTTGTATCTTCTAGTTTGTAGTCAAAGCAGGCTCTCTGATCGTGATGGTGCATCTTTTGTAGTAGGTTGAACTTGTTGGCATTAAATGGCTTTGTAGTTGTTATGTGAGCTGTGAACTTGTTAGATTCTATAGAGGTATTATATGTATATAATGAATGCTCATGTTCATTCAGCTGAAGTTACATTCGGTGTGTTATGAGTTCTCTGTTATTCTGTTCCTGGTAGATATTAGATATTTAATGGGGGTTGAATTGCAAAATTTCTATATAGCATGCACCGATAGATACATTACCAGACAATGTTGTTGTGTCATCGTCGCTCCTAATTCCCGACACCCAGACTATGTCGTCCTACAATGGGTCGCGGTGTTACTCCCTTGCTACCATGGAAGCGCTAGGTCGGCGGATGATGTTGTGTCGGGCCAAAAAGGTGCCACTGACGCACTTTCCCCGACGCAGTTATCTCTAGAGGCTTTTTTCGCACGCTGGCGCAAGCGCGGCGATTAGGCATGTGCTTTAGCGTCTATAAACACCAAGGCTCGATGTCCATGTTGTAATGTTTTTCGAAATTGTTTTCTTGAAAGGATTAATTTAAGTTTAGAAAAAAACTATGTCTGCTAGTTTTCACGGGTTGTTAGAACCATGGATCCCTCTTCACGCTACGATCGTAACCCCTTCTTAGTATAGGGAGTAACATGTCACATTTAGTATATTCTATAGAGATGCGCTACTTTTTTCACAAATGTCCCTGGACTTATTACACTCAATCACACTTCCTTTGGTACGAGGCCAGTTACCAAGTAGAGCCAAGGAGCACGACTCAAATTTGAAATCTACCCTTTGCCAATAACCTAGTTAACGACCAATATTAATTACAATCCCTTCTAAGACACTAAAATCATTACCTTCAGCACAGGATGGGGACACTACGGGCTCCTACCCACTGACATTTCTCACTGGGAATACAACCTAGCCTACTTATCCAAAGATATACAAGATAAAGAAGATACTTCTGACTCGCTTGTCCAATACATGAATATGTGGTTAGCGTGGTTTATACGACTCCTTGGAATGACTAACTATAGTTGTTGTTTAAGTCATAGGGTAACTTTCCCAGTATAATGGAATCTCCACCACAAAATTTTCTATCATGTATTCCGATCCTAACTCCATTGCCCACCATTTCACAGTTCGTTTCATTCATAAAACAATATTTTTCTTTCGAATGCAAGTGATAATACTTTTAAATTGTTTTTAGATAAATATTTCAATGAACATGCAATATTGAACTTGCATGTTAGCTAAGATATAATGCAGTTCGAAGGTTCTACTTGATCCTAAACCTCAGGTTCTGAAAATAGCATAATTGTCCCATAAGGATAATGTTTAAAGACACAATTGGATGCTATTATGCAAATATAGGTAATGCAATGTTTTATTGTGTTGGTTTAATTTCTCCCTTTGATTGTTTTAAATTTTATAGTTGTCCATATGAATTTTACTTTAGAGATTTTATATGATTACACATTAGAACTTTCATATGATTAATATGATTTCACTTTATAATTTTCATATATCTCAAGAAAATCATGTTGAATATTTTCATAAAAATTTCTTGGTAAGTTTTTCCTTAGAATTACTATTTTACTCCTTTTTGGGTTTAAGTGATTTAAATCAATTTCAATTTGATTAATTTTCATCCATGTATCACTTTAAAGGGTTTTGATTTTAAAATAATACTTCCAATAGTTTTAGAAATATTATTGAGATTTAAAGTATTTTAAGGTATTATTAAATACCTAAATGCTTTTCTTTAAGTCCATTATTTTATCTTGAATATTTATTCACACAAAATGATTTTTAATAATTTAAAAAGAATAGGATTTAGATCCCATACATTTTTCTCTATATGGAACTATTTTTATTTTATTTTTAAAATAGTGGGTGAGAGAATCAATTATTGGTCCTTCTAATTATTTTAGGAAATTTTTAAATTAGCCCTGGCCCCACTAGTCAGACCAAAGGGTCCAACCCAACTCAAACCGATTCAGTTCAACTGAATCATTATGCGCTCACTTTCTCTCCCTTCTCGCTTGTCCCCGAGCTCTGGCGACCCGACAGAGGACCACAAGATAGATGACGGTGGAGGAGATGCTCCTCACCGCCATCGAGCTCTCGCGACAAGAGGAGGGGGCCAAGGGGACTATCCTCCACGAAGCCATGGAGGAGTCCACGCACATGGCGACAACACCGCTGACGGCCCCTCCTGCTAAACCACTTCCGCCTCCACCTCCGATCGTAGGAGTCTGGCTACCGCCACATGTCTTTATCGTCATCGACGAAGAATCGCCACCGGCAGCCAGCCCAACCGCAAGAGGATTAGGTCATCATTGTCTATTTGTTTTTCTGCTTTTAGTTCAACAATGTCCCCTTTTATAATATATAATGTAAATTTTTTTATTATGTTTTCATTTCTTTTTTCAGTGCAAAGTTTTTTTTAGGGCGGCCGTTGGATGCACAGTCACCCGCATTCAGACACCGTGAGAACATGGGTCTCGAAGTTGTCCATGGTCCTCCTAATCGGAGCGATTCGGACAGAATCGGTGTCCAAAATATGGAGCCATTGGAGTTGCCCGATAATAATGAAGTTGTAAGCAGAAAAAAGGGGGCAATGCATCGGCACCAAAAATATATTGGTGTTCATCAACTACAACTTGCATAGGAAAAGCGAAGCAGGGCTCTACACTCCCCAGCAAGGGGACAACTCCCGGGAGGCGATCGCTCATGCATAACTGCTGCAAAGCTACTCGTTTGTTCCTCCCGTACGCATGTGTCACACTGGCACGCTGCGTTTGCGGTGGAGAGCGAAGCGGCGTGTGCATGCACGCACAAACCAACAAACGAACCAGCTCAGTTCACCCCTTTTTTTCTTGTGACAATTGGTCCCATGCAAGTGCTGGACCTGCCCGTAGAGCTCGGCGTTCCCGTTTACCGCAGCCGCAGGTGCTCGATCTCTCCTGGATAAACTTCCAAGAATCCTCTTCGTCCGCCAGTCCAGCCGAATAACGACACCGACAGGCGGGACCCGCGCATGGTAGGACCTCGTGGTCAGCTGGCACGAAACCTGCGTCTGGATATCGAACCGGGAAACGGCTGGTGTGCGGCCGGCTGTTTCAGCGGCACGGCGCACACACGTCACCGTGCCCGTTTTCCAGGTGCCCCGCGCGGCCGCAGCGCAAAACCCAACACGCCAGGGCCGTTCGTACGTATCCCCCCGTGCCCGTCTCCCCCTCGTGCCGCCGCCGTCGTCGTCTCCGCCAGAACCCCTCCCCACGGCCATTTTCCCCACACAAACACACTGCGCTCGGCTCCACTCCACTCCGCTGCTGCATTACTCCACTGCCACTGCGTCCGCGTGTGCTGCACTCCGGGGCGGACTAACCTACCCGCGCATCGTATCCCTGCCCCGGCCCGATCCTGGCCGCCATGTTGTCGGCGGTCGCGTCCCCCGCCTCCTTCCTCGCGCTCGCGTCCGCGTCCCCGGGGAGACGCAGGCGAGCGAGGGCGACCGCTCCGCCGCCCCTCCACGCCAACAGGTGGCTGGCGCTGCACTGGCCGACGTCGGCGCGGGACGGGGCGGTGGCCGTGCGCGCGGAGGCCGGGAAGAATGGCGCGAGGAGCGACGACGCCGCGATGCCGCCCCGCGCGCGGCGCGGCGCCGCAGCGGGCAAGGTAGTTACGAGCTGCGTACGACCCGTTACGCCGCGTACACCTCGAGATCGTCGCCTGCCTTCCGTAGGTTCCGCTTTCTGTTAATTAAACGCTTACGAATTATTACAACCACGCGCGCGCGCGCGTGCGTGTGCTCTGCAGGTCGCGAAAAGGAGGGATCCGGCCGTCCTGACCGTCGATCGCTACGGCTCCGGCGACGCGGCGGAAGGTGGCGGCGAGTCCCCGCACGCACCGAGGCCGCTGGACGCGCCCCGCCTGCCGACTGCCGTGTTGGCGAACGGTGAAAACAAATCTGTTGGCAGAGGCGACGCTGCAACGCCGGCGCCGAACGGCGTGCTGGTGAACGGTGAAAACAAATCTGTCGCCGGGCCGACCCCGACAGCACTGAGGCAGGAGGACGTGCCCCGTCTGCCGAGCCTGAACGACGTGTCGGTTGATGCGCCGCCGATGAGCACAGCCAAGGTCGTGATTCCGGATTCCGTGCCGATCCTTCGTGCTCCAGCCGTGACAAAGACGCCACCCTCGTCCCGGCCAAGTTTCGCGACGTCGCCCTTTGCTCCTCCCAGGCCCAACACTGCAAGCCATGTGGAATCTGCAGAGAAGATGGTTGCAGACGTGATCGAAAAAGCTTCAAAGCCAAAGACTCTTTCACCACCTGCGCCCACTGTACAAGAGACTTGGGATTTCAAGAAATACATTGGTTTCGAGGAGCCGGTAGAGGTGAAGGATGATGGCAGGGCTGTACGCTCCTTTGAACATCACAAGAATCACGATTCCGGACCTTTGGCTGGGGAGAATGTCATGAACGTGATCTTGGTGTCTGCTGAATGTTCTCCCTGGTGCAAAACAGGCATGGGCATTATTACTACCTATCTAGTCTCTGCCTTTTGTTCATACAAGGTTGCTTGAGCTACTCATAAGAACAAACCCTTGTGTTGCATAGGTGGTCTTGGAGATGTTGCTGGTGCTTTACCCAAGGCTTTGGCAAGGAGAGGACATCGTGTGATGGTACTTACTGCACACTTTCATATTTAGTCTGTTGAGCCCATATGTTTGGATACAAATATTTGGATGAAATGCAAGATGGGAGGATTTTTGTGTGTATAAACCTGTTGGTCTCATTGAATAGTAATACCTCAGCGATACTTATAATGGATCAGAGGGATTAATATTTTTAACAGTTAGGTGCAACAGAAATTTAAAGTGCTTTCGATTACAGAGTAATCATATTTTGTGAATCTCAACCATTATCCTTTTATACCTTATAATAAATCAAATAGATAGAAATACATGTCCTCTTAATGTGAAGAAACACTGTAGTACTAGTTAGCAATTCTCTTTCTTATTCCTAAACAGTATATGGGAGTTTGGATCATGTAAAATTCTTATTCTAATTTCATTCAATTGATCCTTACCACCATAATTGTATTCCGACCAACATGTGGGATTTTTTTCATTCGTTCTTCTGACTGATGAAGGATTTGTATTTTTTATTAATATGCACATATCTTCCCTCAAAGTGAAGGTGGTGTCTTGAATGACATGTTGTTTCTATGGGTATAAAGAACTTCTATGATGCTGGAGAAACAACGACTCTTAAGTCAAATGCTTAGAATTAAAAGCGAGACATTTCATTTTTGCCATAGTAATGATTAAAAGAGAAACATTTATTTACTTCCATAGTATTGAAAATATTTGCATGCCATGAATCTGGACCCAAGCAGGGAATTACCGAAGCCAAAATGTTATATGAGATGTTTGCCACTCTGTGGTGATCGTGCCCAATCAGGTTTCAGTCTAGCTTTTGTTGCTCTTACTTTGGAGGATGTTTGTTTGTATCTTTTGACTTCTTCTTTACTCAAAGAAGGGCAGTCACCCCAATTGTTTTCTAGAAATTAATAGAGAAATTATGATCATAAACATCATACAGACCACATATTATTCAGAATATAGAATCGGGGGCTCTTGGTTATAGACTTGGATGACCTAATTTTGTTTACTTGATAATTGACAAATGGTCCTTTCTATCATAGGTTGTGGTGCCAAGGTATGGGGACTATGAAGAAGCCTACGATCTTGGAATCCGGAAATACTATAAGGCTGCTGGACAGGTATGCATAAACACTGTCAGAGGGGAGCTAAAATTTGAATGCTTAATGTAATACTAAATCTATTTTAAGCGGTTTTTGTTTTGTCCTACAGGATTTGGAAGTGAATTATTTCCATGCATATATCGATGGAGTCGATTTTGTGTTTATTGACGCTCCCCTCTTCCGACACCGTCAGCATGACATTTATGGGGGAAGCAGACAGGTGAACCTTCTATGTGTTTGGTGTTTGATTGCTGATAAATTAAGAGCAGGATAAGGCCTACTGACAGACATATCCTTCACATATTTTTCTTCCAGGAAATTATGAAGCGCATGATTTTGTTCTGCAAGGTTGCTGTTGAGGTATCTCCAGTTCCATTGACAACCAGTTACCACTGTACATTTACGTGTATGGTATTTTACACAGATTCATAATATATTGTGGAGTGCATACTAATGAAATCTGGATACGCTAAATGCACAATTTGTCAGAGTTTGTGCTTTAACTTTTGGGCTAATCTGTTGTACTGATGAACAATGTTGATAATCCTGGTTACTACACGCTTCGTTAGAAGTTCCCTTTTTCACTTCTCTATGATACTGGAAATAGCATTTCCACCTGCCACAGACGATAATATTTAGTTATTTACTCCTAATTTCATCCAATGCAGATTTTTTCGCATTTGGCATATCTTTCTTAAGAATACTCGACCATCTTTCCTATTTAACCATAAATTACAGGTTCCTTGGCATGTTCCATGTGGCGGTATCCCTTATGGTGATGGAAATCTGGTGTTTATTGCAAATGATTGGCACACGGCACTCCTGCCTGTCTATCTGAAAGCATATTACAGAGACCATGGCTTGATGCAGTACACTCGCTCTGTTCTAGTGATACACAACATCGCTCACCAGGTTCTTTTCTCCTCATCTATATTTTTCTACCATGACATTGTTCAGGAATTGTGTAATCACAATGGTTCTCATTTTCAATGAAATTGCAGCGAAATTTCAGAAAAAAAACACCGTTTCACTAGACACTGAAATAATTGCTTTTCAGTCAAAATGTTTCAGCCATTATAGTAGCACACACAAATTGAAACAGTATTTAAACAAAACTGTCACGATGCTGGTTTCATGAATGAGATTGGGACTGCTCTTTTCATAAAAAAAAACATGATTGTCAAAAATTTGAAATATTTGGCTGGACTGTAAAATTCATGTAGACATTTCTGTCCTTTGACTAAAAAGAAAACCAAAATCACTGAAATTAAAATTAAATGAAAATTCTGTGATTTTGTCTTTGACCGGTATGCTTGTGAAACAAAAATTTCAAAACCATACTTGATGGCTTATGAACGTTATGTAGCATTGACCTTCTAAATTTTGTACCCACGTCAATTTTGGCTTTCCTTCATACTCCCTCCGTTCAGAAATATAAGACATTTTAGATTTATGAAATGGATGTATCTAGACGCTTTTTAGTGTATAGGTTCACCGAACCTTTACGAACCTATACACTAAAAGACGTCTAGATACATTCGATTCACAAAGCTAAAACGTCTTATATTTCTGAATGGAGGGAGTATTTTATAACACTGGGCTAATTTTCGCCTCTTGATGCTGTATGTAGGGCCGTGGCCCTGTAGCTGAATTCCCGTACACTGACTTGCCTGAGCACTACCTGGAACACTTCAAACTGTACGACCCCGTCGGTGGTGAGCACGCCAACTACTTTGCTGCCGGCGTGAAGATGGCAGACCAGGTTGTCGCCGTCAGCCGCGGATACCTGTGGGAGCTGAAGACGGTGGAGGGCGGCTGGGGGCTTCACGACATCATACGGCAGAATGACACGAAGATACATGGCATCGTGAATGGCATCGACGACAGGGAGTGGAACCCCGAGGTGGACGTGCACCTGCAGTCAGACGGCTACACCAACTACTCCCTGAGGACGCTGGACGCAGGCAAGCGGCAGTGCAAGGAGGCCCTGCAGCGCGAGCTGGGCCTGGAAGTCCGCGGCGACGTGCCGCTGATCGGGTTCATTGGGCGGCTGGATGGGCAGAAGGGTGTGGAGATCATCGCGGACGCGATGCCGTGGATCGTGAGCCAGGACGTGCAGCTGGTGATGCTGGGCACCGGCCGCGACGACCTGGAGCGCATGCTGCGGCACTTCGAGTGGCAGCACAACGACAAGGTGCGTGGGTGGGTCGGTTTCTCGGTGCCGATGGCGCACCGGATCACGGCTGGCGCGGACGTGCTCGTCATGCCCTCCAGGTTCGAGCCGTGCGGGCTCAACCAGCTCTACGCGATGGCCTACGGCACCATCCCCGTCGTGCACGCCGTCGGCGGTCTGAGGGACACCGTGTCTCCATTCGACCCCTTCGGCGACTCCGGTCTCGGGTGGACGTTCGACCGCGCCGAGGCGCAGAAGCTGATCGAGGCGCTCGGGCACTGCCTCGACACCTACTGGAACTACAGGGAGAGCTGGAGGGGGATCCAGGAGCGTGGCATGTCGCAGGACTTCAGCTGGGAACACGCCGCGAAGCTCTACGAGGACGTCCTTGTGAAGGCCAAGTACCAGTGGTGAACAATGCTAGCTGATCTATCCGACCTCGCCTGCCTTCAGGAGAGGACGGAAAGGCGCATTGCGGACTTGATAGACTTGCGCAGGAACTTGCCAATCTCGCGCCATCCCGGCATCCGCGAAGTGGCGTGACCTGACGTGTGTGGTTGAGACGCTGATCCCGATTTGGTTCGTAGCAGAGTAGAGTGGAGATAGAGAAGCTTTCATTGAAGTGCATGAGATGCCATTCCGACTTGATATTGTAGTTTGCTATGTTGTGTGCATTGTTACAATGTTATACTGTACTTGTTCTCGTTAAGTCAGAAACATGTCTGATGGATTCATGTAACATGGTTCGTTACTGGATGCAATGGGCAGTGCTGAGCGTTCCTGGGGGATCTGGGATCTGAAGAAAAATCATCCGCCTCTCCATCGGATGTCACTAAGAGGTCGTTTTGGTATCCATTATTTGGTGTTGGAATCCTGGAATTTATTTTGCAATTTAATCCCTATGCTGTTTGATTGGCACGGAATTAGACTGTCATTTCATTTGGCAAATCCATCGAAATATTCCTATGTGTAAACCCGATTCCTATCCCAGATCCGTCATTTCCAAATTCCGGTGACAACCAAACACGTGGGTGTTTTCGGAATCATAATATAAATGAAATTAACTACTAAATGAAATGAATACCTGGGTGCCAAATGACCTCTAAATGGAAATCTCGTTCATTCAATCAACACATGTCTGCACCACGGGTGGACAAACATTTGCAGCTATTCGTGAGAACATTTGCGGATCTGAACAAAAATCATCCGCCTCTCCATCAGATGTCAGTAAAAGGTGAACATTGGAGCTTGTTTGAGGAGGCGAAGGTGTTGTTGGACCTTGAGCCAGAAGTAGTTTTGAGCAAGGTTGCTCAGGTGAATAATAAAGTGCCCCACGACTTAGCGCAATTAGGTAGTTTTGAGCAAGGTTGTTCAGGTGAATAATAAAGTGGCCCACGACTTTGCACAATTAGGCAAGCGTTTGTGTGATGTTTTTCACGGGGCAGTACCTTTCCTAGGCCTCAAATTCCCTATTGCCTAATCAATAAGCTCACCCATTAGTCCGCCCCACGAGTGGTGGTTCCGTTTTTGTCTCGCGACTCGCCTGGTGACTCGCGGCGGCCGTCTTCTAGGTCTTCTTCTCCGGTGATTCCAACCTTGATTCCTCGGGTAAACACCATTTTTTTCTTGTCAGATTTGGCGCGTTCGCATCCCAGTGAACATCTTGAACCCAATCATCACGAGTAACCGTCCACACAAAAGCCTTTCGGGTGTGCTAGGGTACCCGATCGTAATACACTGAGACCTAGATTACTTTCGTTTTCGACTCGGTTTGGAGGGAGACTGGGGGAGATGGAGTCGCTAGAAGGGTTGATGCGGGGACTCAAGTTGTCGGAGGCGGAGATGGCGGGGGTGAAGATCGAGAGTGGAGGTGGAGGGAAGAAGGAAGTGGCGACCGTTGCAGAGCAGGCGGTGTGTAAGTTGTGTGCGGAGAAGCCGGCGCTAGAGGAGTCGCTGGAGAATGCTCTAGGGCTTGTGTGGTGTCCGATGAAAGGAATCGAGGTAAAGGATCTCAGAGAAAACATGTTTCTGATTACGTTTTATCAGGGATCAGGCAAGAACAAAGCAACAGATAATGGCCCATGGATGTTTGACAATGATCCGCTGGTGCTGGAAGAATTTGACGCTAGCAAAACTGTAGATGAGTATGGTTTCAACAAAATCCCTATATGGGTTAGAGTTTTGAAGCTGCCACTGCGAAGAATGAATGGAGAAACAGGTGAACTGGTCGGAAATCAGATTGGTGAATTTCTAGAAACAGATGGCCCGATGAATGGAATGGCAGTTGGACAGTATCTGAGAGTAAAAGTTTGAATGGAAATAACAAAACCTTTGATGCGAGGTACTCTGGTTGAAGTGGATGGAGGAAAGTGAGCTCTCTGGTGCCCGTTCATATACGAGTATTGTCCCGATTTTTGCTACATTTGTGTGATGATTGGCCAAATTGACAAGGACTGCTTGATCAAGTTGAAGAGGGGAGAGGAGAAGCAGTATGGGAAATGGCTGAAATGGTTTCCGCCAAGATAGCAAGGGTTTAGGGATAGTAAGAGGATCCGGAATGATGTGGGGAACAGGAGGAAGTTGAGCTGATCCAGTGGGGGTAGTAGAAGGGGAAGTGACGCACCGTCGTGGAGGAAGTCAAACACTCTGTCGAAGGAAGGGAGCAAAAGTTCAGAGGGCGAAAAGGAGGTCATTAGTCTAATGAAGATTAAAAATGGGAAAGTCAGCGAATTATTCTCGGGAAATAATGAGAAGAATGGCGATGTCTGTAGTGCAAAGGTTGTGGTGGAGGGGGTGGAGATAAAGAAACCTTCCGAGAAGATGGATGTGGTAGAAGTAAGTGAGGAGAACTTAGGGGGGATGCTAGTGGTGCTAGGCCGATGGGTGAACAGGTGAGCAAGAAGGAAGCTGGGAAAGAGAAGGTGCATGTTATATCTAGTGGTACACATGAACAAGTGTTAGGAAAAGAACAAAGAAGGTACAAGAAGGTGGGAAGGGTTGAAGGGTAAAACACGAAGGAAAGTGGTAATGTGAACATGGGAAGGAAGAGAAACGGTGATGAGATGGAGGTTGAGGAATTACCCGTAAAGAAGAAGGTGAAAGAGGGCGATGTGGTGATGAGTGAACTTGTGGGAGTACCAAACTCAAATGAGGCAGGGTTGTCGGAATAGCCCTGCAAGCCCCCAATGAAGTGTGTGGGATGGAATCATCGGGGGATGGGTAACGACCCGGCAGTTAGAGGGCTTCTGGATGTTCAGAAGCAGGAGGACCCTGATGTGTTGTTCTCGTCGAAAACCAAGCTGAGGAAAGAGAAGTTGGAGTAGCTGCGATAGAAGTTAAACATGCCGAACATGATGTAAAGGACTATGAGGGACGGAGTGGGGGGTTTGGCCATATTTTGGAAGAATATAATCAACCTCCGTGTACTACCTTTCATGTCCAAGTATGACATTGATACAGAGATAACAGAGGCCGATGGGTTTGTGCGGAGATTTACAGGGATTTATGGTGAGTCGAAGACAGAGGAGAGGGAGAAGATATGGAAGTTACTTTGGACCCTCAAGCATCAAAACAACAAACCTTGGTTGTGTATTGGTGATTTTAACGAGATCTTTCACTCGTGGGAGAAGTAGGGGTGTTCCAAAACCTCAACATCAGATAGACCGCTTCAAGGAGGCATTGGAGTCATGTGAGTTGGACAATCTCGACTTTGTAGGTGATGCTTTCACCTAGAGAAACCACAGCCACTTAGCGGATAGATACGTAAAAGAGCGCTTGGATAGGGCTGTGGTGACAAGAGGGGTGGCAGATGCGCTTCCAGCATATAAGGTGTTAAATGCAGATCCGCGACACTCTGATCACAAACTGGTGGTGGTGGATACACATGGTAGTATGTGCAGAAGGATGATCCCGGCTCGGAGCACACTATCGTGATTTGAGGCACGGTGGTTGGAAGAGGAGGACTATAGGGGTATAGTGGAGAATGCATGGACAAGAGAGACTGGGGCAACAGGGAAAGGAGTGATGGGGGCAGTACGTGGTGTGCTAGGAGAGCTAGTCGATTGGAGTAGGAACATTCTCATGGATTTAGAGAAGAGGATTAGTAAAGTCAAGAAGGAGTTAGAAGTGTGGAGGAGAAAGGATATATGTGTTGAACAAGTGCGAAACGAGGAGATCTTGCGGTTTAAACTAAGTAGATTGGAGGACCAGAAGGAATTACATTGGAAGCAAAGGTCCCATGTGGCTTAGTTGAATGGTGATGATAGGAACACAAAAATTTCCACGCTTATGCTTCGGGGAGAAAGAAGATGAACCGCATTATGAAGTTGAGAAGGGAGGATGGAGTGGTGATGGATGAGGAGGAGGGAATGAAGGAGGTGGCCACAAACTATTTTACTTCAATGTTCACTTCTTGTGCAGGTGCCCCTATGGATGACCTTTTGAAACATATCGAACCAAGAGTTACAAAGGCCATGAATGAAATATTGTGCAAAGATTTCACATCCAAGGAGGCAGTGGAGGTGTTGGAGAGTATCGGGGATCTCAAAGCACCAGGGCTTGATGGTATGCACTCAATATTCTGCAAAAAGTTCTAGATCTGGTAGGGGAGAAAGTCAGAACAGAGATGTTGATATGTAGTCAAACTCGGGATAAGGAGGAGAATCCATTTTCTGGAAGAGGTTATGGGACCTGCCTTGTGTGTCAAAGATAAAACGATTTATTTGGAGGTTCGCACATAATAGGCTGCCACCGTGAACAAATATAAACAGCAGGAGGATTAAATGTGATACAATGTGTGCATGCTGCAGAAGATTAGAAGAGGATGGAGCTCACATGTTCCTTAAATGCAAAGAGACCAAAGCAACGTGGATGGAAGGAGTTGGGAGAAGTATGTATTCGCATGGCCACATATGTGAGTGCTGGCAACGTGATCCAAGAGAGATCTTGGATCTATGGCAATGTTGGCTCAGAAGGAACAAATTAAATGCTGGTGAAAAGGCCCTGACGATTTCAGAGATGATGGGACAAGTTTGGTATTGGGCGAGAGAATCCATGCAACTATGCATGAAGGAGAAGCCAGCACATGTTAAGCAGACATGATAGTGGAAGAGGCCAGTTGGTGATCAGATTAAGATAAACATTGACGGTGCGTACGATGCAATTCTCATAGGAGAGGATGGGGCTTTGCTGCAAGAGATGTGCATGGTGCAATCCGAGGCTCAGAGGTGGGAGCGGTCAAAATTGCATCATCAGCCATGCACATGGAGGCGGTTGCATGTGGAGAAGCTCTCCAAGCCACAGCTGATTGGGGGATGGGAAAAGTGATGATTGAGACGGATTCGCTGATTGGTGAAGGCCTTGTAGAGTACGTACTTTGATATGGCACCTAAAGGAGTGTTGTTTAGAGATATTCGCTCTTTTATGTTGTTAAACTTTACTGTGGTAAACATTGTGTTTGCGCCACGGTCTTGTAAGGGTCTTGTAAGAAGCTGGCGCATGAACTTGCTGCTTTTGGTTCGCACCAAACAGTCGTGCGGGTGTTGTGGGTTGACATGGTACATGATGATGTAACCTGTCGTGAGGCTAGCAGGTTTGTTATGCCTAGTTAATGTAATTATGGAGTTTTCTGGTAAAAAAAAGCTCACCCATCCTCAAAAAGTAAAATAAAATAAAAAGTGTCTTTTCTCCCGTCCATCCACCTATACTCTGAATCCAATTTTCTTTACTGTATTTTTTTTTCTCTCGCATAACATACGCACCATCGGTGGGGGCTCGGGGGACTATTTTGGAAAGGTTTCATCATGTTCTTCTCTTGGTCATTTCACAAGTAAGTATTATGGACATCGGCGGCGCCAGCAGGGGGTCAAGTCTGGTCGGTCGACCCGGCTCAGCAAAACGCGCGCATGATACCCCAGTTCGTGTCAACCCAATCGACCCCCTCCCTTCCTCTGCTGCGCCCCGACGCCACCCCTGTCCCAGTCCGCCACCGCGTCATGCCTCCTCTCCCGCCGCCGGCCGCCGCGCCTCTTCTCCTGCCCCGCCCTGTTCTCGTTTCTCCTGGCCCGCCGCCCCGTTTCCCCTCTCCGCCTCTCGTCGCGTGCGACGTGCTTGCCTCCTAGAAATCGAAATCAACGTTTCCCATATTAATCCCCTCCCCGGAATCGAGCGACCAACCAATCTTTGCCGTATTCAAGAGGCAAGAGTGCAAGTCTTGCGTGAATCACGATATTCTACCTTCCTAATCCCAAATCGCTTGATCTTGTGCCTCTCCTAAATTCCTTATATGAGTAGCAATTCGTTGGAGGCCGATGCATAAATTCGTCGCTAGAGTAGCTTCAGTCCCCAACGGCGGCTCATAGGCGACGTCCCTGTCCAGTCAAATTCTCGATGGAAGAACAACCGGCAATCCTGCAAGCCATGGCAACTGGAAGATTCCGCATCCGCGTGGACCTCATGGAACGCTGCTGCTACGGCTAGCCACAACGCTAAGTAATTGATTCAGTCCTGGTTCACATGTGCACTGTTCAATATTGAGTGGCATGTGCTTCGATCTGTTTCTTGTTGATTGCAAAAAATTAGCAGTTGTTCTTTTTCGAGGAACGTATCAGGTGAAAACGGACATCTTCTGAAAACCTGAAAATGGTGACTTAAGCCACTGGATCATGCACTAATGGCCAGATATGTCCCCTCGGTTCCACCTTCGTCATGCAAAACTACTTCAAGTTATGGTGCTGGACTAGAGGTTTCGATTTGTCCGTTCATACATAAACTAAGGGCTAGGAACAAGAATTTTCAGATTTTCGGTCACTTTGGCCCAAAACTGAATACAGAACTGAGAACCAACCCGTGGTTGGATGGTTAGGAGGGCTATAGTACCCCCAGCCCACCAGAGTTCAAATCTCAGGTTTGACGCTTTGATGTCTCATAAAGGCAGAATATTCTTTCAGTGGGAGGTGACGTTCCCGTCGATAGCGAGACGCCTACGGTGACTTCGTCAATCTCAAGACCCGCCGGCTCAGTCTCTCGGAGGTGTTCATAGGGGTAGGGTGTGCGTGCGTGTGTTCATAGGGGTGAGTGTACGTACGCATTGTGAGCGTCTGTGTTTGTACTGTGTTTCTAAAAAAAGGAATACATAACCTTTTTATTTTGTCGTATAGACTTTGTTTTGTGCCTCAAAAAATGTATACCTTGTAAGTGCGACCCCCCTGTCCTCAATTTCTGGCTTCCCCACTGATTATGGAAGGCTGGGACATGTGAGAAAGTGCACAAACCTTTCGATCAAAACTAAGTATTTAGGTGTGTCTACGATAATGGATAGCCTTGATCGACTTGATGTGAAGCTATTTGGAAGGTCTCATCACGCTATTTTCTTAATAAAATTTGATGGGTTGAACACTCGAAGTGAATCAATGTGTCCTTATGTATCGTAGAGGATTGAAGCTAATTGAAAAGATGGAATAAATCAATGATAGCTTTCAGCGCAAGAAACTCAACCTCCACTTACCCCAAAATTTCTTGTACAAGGATCGGTATGTTATATCACACTAGTTAAATGCATGTGTGTTGCTACGGTTCCACACATTTACCACAACACATATATAATGCATGTGAATATTCACGTGTATGAAAAAGATAACACCTAGTATAAGAATGATAGCACATTAAGATTTCACCTCACTTAAATTGTATTTCGTTAAAAAAGGTCTAATTTTATGAGTATAACTTAAGGATCTAACAAATTTCTACTCTTTGACATGCCTTTAAATATTCGCATATAATTTGAGGAATGTTGTTTTTGGTGTCATTTCCTTGGTACTTGAGCAAGTGTATTAAGATTTTCTTCCTTTGCTCGTAACCATCCTACGTGGGATGGCTTATCATTAGCATGCAAATATCACATGCGAATAAAAAAATATGAAATATAGAATACTCACCATATAAATTGAATGAACCAAACCTTTTATATAATCATATAGAAAGGACAAATTGATCGTGGTACTCCCTCCCTCTCATTTTATGATGCGTATAATTTTTTCACAAATTTTCTATTTTAAGATGCATATTGTGGAGAGGAGCCGAAATAAGTGCGACGTGGACCCTTTGGCCCCAACTACCAGCTGCATGCATTAATTCACGGGTCAATCTTTCCATATTCTTTCTTCCTCGTATTCTCTCCATCCCGTTGGACTCCTCTTCTTCTTATTCTCTCTCTCACTCCTTGGTTTCTTGCTTGGTTATACTCCCTCCGTCCTAAAGCTTAAGACTTATTTTTTTTAAAGTCAAAATACGGAAAGTTTGACCAAACTTTTAGAAAAAACTATTAAGAACTATGATATTATATAGATACGATGTGAAAATATATTTTAAGATGTATCAAAGGGTATGGATTTCATATTGTAAATATTAATATTTTTTTATAAAACTTGCTCAAACTTTACTTAGTTTGACTTTCGAAAGAAATATAAGCCTTAAGCTTTGGGACGGAGGGAGTAGTTACTTGCTTCCTTGCTTTAGTTACAATATTTTTCCAAATTGGCTATAGTTCTATACTTCTAGTTTGCGATTAGAGCTATAAAAGATTTCAGGGATTGGTAACACAATTGTTGATTTCATCATGACCAAGGCAATAGACGATTGGGTCTAGAACATTTTCCTCCCCATTTTTTGCCAATCATGTATACTCCAATGTAGGCTGATCAACCGAGGGGATCACGGTGAAAATATCTCTCCATGTCCTTAGTTTTGCATTACTACGTGTCAGATTTTCCAATTAACCAACTCTAGCGATCAAAGCGGGCATGCATTGATAGGTTTTTCCTTTCAAGCGGACTGCCCACGGTGAATTAATCTCTTCGATGCATGCAGATCATGATTGTTACCAACGGTATAAAAGAGAGAAGGTTGCAGTGTAGAGTAATTAGAGGAGCAACAAAGGAATTAAATAAGCACTACTACTTGCAAATTATGCATTAATCCATGGAACGTGCATATTTCGAATTTACACATTAAATTCCTAAGATCTGATTACATGCGGTGTGATTACTTAGGAAATAATTATTAGTATTATCCCCTTTAATTGTGCATGTAATCCGGGATTTTTGTTTATGAGCTGATATTTTTAGATATTTTCTTATTCGGTTGTGAAACCAACGATAGGTCGGATGTAAATCGGATGGTCTAGATACCTCTAATGTTTGATGTCAAAGTGTGAAAGTGGACGTACCAACACCAACTTCTTTTTAATAGTAAAGATTAATAGTAAAGATAGTGACACATTCTAATATATTTAATATATTCATCATTTGGCCACAATGTGTAATGTTGCTAGATATTTTGATGAAGAGTGGATTTATTGTAGGGTCATGATTCTCCATGCAGCATGTTCACATGTGCCATTAATGGGACTCTGATATGCTAGCATTGAGCTATAAAAATTGTACCACATAATAAATTATGGATCATTTGTTGTAAGGAATGATACACTTGTGTTTCAAATTTCATCAAAATAGTGTGCTAGCGAGTTTGATCGAGAAACTATCAGTGTAAGCACAAAGGCTTAACCCAATCAGTCCGGATCGCTTCACACATTGCGACAAATGAAACTATCAGGGCATCAAGATAAACTCCTTCGAGATAGTACCAACATTGAGGCATACAGAAACATTGTCGGAACAGCTCAATGAAAGCTATATAAAGGAGGTGAAAATAAAAGTAGAGTATTCAAATTTCAGGGAAAAATCTCCAACCTTTGGATATTATGACCTATCAAAATGCTAAGTGAACTTATAAGTTTATTAGTAGAAAACCAGACATGGACTCACACATAATAGATTTTTTTCTTCCGGAGTTCAACTCTCATTCACCTCCCTTTTCCTGCAAACCACCTAAGAGTATCTCTAGTCGTCTCCCATACAGCATCCTACAATAGCTTTTTTGTGCCATATGGGGGTGTCAACGCTGTTCTGGGGCACCTCACCTAGTCATGCCCTCCCCCCTCCCAAAACATTTTAATCACAAATATAACCATATTTTAACAGGTTTTGATCTAAATAATAAATAATCAACAAGGTTAATAAGGAAAGCTTAATAATATAATTATACAAGCTTTAAGCCACAATTTTAAAGACGTAAAATTAGACATTTCCTTTGAGACTCCACAAATGATCTACTAGACCATCTTGTAGTTGGCAATGAGTAGAAAAACAGTAATAAACTTGGACGGCATATGTGATCAACTGCCACAGGAGGACCCTGTCGATAATACAGTTCAGTGTCAAGCATTGGAGTAGCACCCTCACTCTCAATGATCATGTTGTGCATGATCACGGGTCATGACCTCCCACGTATGAGTTTTCGACCAGGTAAGAGTGAGGTACATGACAGTAGCAAATTGAGCTTTGAGCACACCATGCCCGCTCGACATCCTTCCTACAAGCTGTCTGGCACTAAGCAAACCAAGATCTTTTCCCACAATAGGGCTTGAGATTGTCTTCACAGATATCGACCATTTTGGACAGATTCCATCTGCTAGATAATATCTCTTCGTGTATTGGTGGCCATTGAACCCATAGTTACATGTTGGAGCATGGACTACAACAAGTTTAGCAAACATATTCGAGCACTATAGCACGTTGATGTCATTGTGATATCCTGCTATACCCAAAAAGCGTGCCAAATCCATGGATCTTGATCTGCCACTTTCTCAGGTACCACACTCTATGATCCTTTATGACATTTGTACATTCCTTGCCAAGCAAATGGATAGTTCTTTCATGATCGGTGCATGCAATCGATGCTTCCAAGCATCCCAGGAAATCCTCTTGTTGCGTTTTGTGCCATGATCCAAGCTGTGTCTTTTTAATTGTGTGTTCTCAAGTAGGTTGGTCCAAACACTGCCACTACTGCCCTACATAACCTGTACATGCACTCAATGGTCATGGACTCAGCCATGTGTAGGAAGTCGTCTTGTGTATCAGTACGAGCTCCATATGCAAGCATCCTCAAAGAAGCAATGCACTTCTAAATGAGGAAAAACCTAGCACCCTGGTGTAGTCTTTCTTATTCACAGAGTAGTTTTCAAACTCCATAAAGCCAACCACTAGCTTCACAAACAAGTTCCTATTCATCCTGAAACGCCTCTGAAATGTCACTTCGGCGTGGGTTGGATCGTTGGTGTATAACATGCAATAAACCTCTAGCCTTTGCCCCGACTTACTATTGCGGCACCACGGCTTTGATCTTCCATGACACATATGTGCATTCCAGGCTTGAAAACCTAGGAGACAATAGAGAATCCTCAAATGTTTATCATCATCGGTGGAAGCAACAGATTCCTCCTCTATCATAAAGGTGGACATCTTCTCATCATCGGATCAATGTCCTAGGAAAACCGTCGATCACCTCGCATGCAAGCAGGCGACCACGAGGTGGTATAGCAACTATCGGCGGGCACCAAACAATGTCAAAGTGGAGCGGTGGAGGCAGAAGAGGTGTTGAGAGGATCGATCTATCGGGGGCGGGAGGAGTAGGGTGGTGGAGGCAATTGATGGGGGTGGGGCATAACACAAACGGCATGGTGGGGAAAGTGAAAAAATAGGGGACGGGATATTTCTTTGTCTGAATGACAATGCTAGTTGATAGCTCGCAATTTGATCACTTTTTATCAAAGTTTTCTTGTCGGTTTCTATTGGTTTTTAATGTTTTTACCTTTCAAGTAACGCTAATATTTTGCAAACAAAGAAACCTTGTTATTATGTTGACTTTCGCGTATTGAACACTTTTGGAAGGATTTTAGGCTATTTATGAACTTAATGGAGGAAATCAAGCAAAACATCAATTTGGAAGATCATCATCAAGGGCGTCAGATACTTTAACGACCAACCGTATGCACACAACCTACCCGTACCACGTGCCCGTACCACATGACCATGCCTTTGCCTGGTCAAATAGATCAACTTTCATGAAGGGGCAACATCGAAAAACGAAGAACAGAAGACAACAACCATCATTCATTCAGAAGACAGGAAGAGGAGATCAGAGAAGAACAAGAAGCTTTTCAAACTCTAAACCATTCACTCCACCATCATTCCCCTTGTGCAAGGGAGAGATCTTCACACTTGTAAAATTAGGATTTACAACTCTATTCAAACTTGTATTTGTAATTGATTTCATCTTCCCTTTTTATTATGGCTTGCTACAGTAATATCAAGATAAACCCAGTTTACATTATGATTATATCATTGTGTTGTTTCTATCTCATGTGTGAGTAAATCTCCATAGGCATGGGAGATGTAGGGGATTAGTGGGATGCGATGTGATTATCTACTATTCCATCCATATGTGATTGTTGTTATTATTATTTTTTGCAAGAATGATTATCTATGTCATGTGTAATGCTTGTTATCTAATTTAAGGGCCCATACAACATGATCCAGAGAACCACATAGATATGAACTTGTTTACTAGAGAATCCACGACATTTGAGTGACACGGTTGATATCAAAGAGGATCTAGTAAAAATCGAGGAGGATGAGGAACCACGAAGCATAAAGCCTTGATTCGGCCCCACAACGTTAAATGTTGTGCTGACCATGGCTAGTGGTAACACGCAAAGAAATCATGGGAGTCGGATGAATCCACCCAAAGGAGTCTTGGATAATAATGGTTACTCGCCTACTTGCACAACTATATAAAGAATTACGATTATGTATCCCATTTATTTCATTTGGCTTATTCACTATCATCATGAAATGAGTTTCTCCACGCCTAATCTTCCATTTGGGGGAACTTCAATCAATCTTCTTACTATTTACTTTTATGTTATTTACATTATGTTCAAACTTCCGCTTACACTCAGACCTACTCACCACCTTTCCACCTTCGTTACCTGCAGTCAATTCGCTTAAGACTTGTGACACCTTGGGTGCCACAACAATACTACTGAAAAACACTTGCTGAGGCTCTTCATTGGGATTGATTTAAAAACTAGAAGTAATACTTCAATGAAAATGTGCTTAAAATGAACTTATGATCTTGCATGCATCAAGCTATTTTCTAGAACTATTGTTAGAGAGGTAAGTGCCAAGTGTTTGTTTCTTGACATTTATAAGTGTTGAAATTGTAGATGACATTTTTCACTGATAGAGTAAGACCTATCTACCAGATTATATTGAACACATACCTGACCAAAGACGTCAAGAGATTTTTGAGAATCTTAAAAATTCACGTACGGTAGATGTGAACAGTTTGACTACTATTATGGAAGAATTATCCATTACAATAAGGGCCGAGAAAGAGCCTAAAAAACTTTGAGATAATATATTGCCCCTTCGGCACAAGTTATTAGAAGACCTATACTTATTCCCGAGGCAAAAGTTGATGAATATAATACTAATGTTAAACTCATTTTCATATCACAGAAGGAAGCTTTTAGAGGACTGAAGATGAAAGACTGATGTACCATCCGAAGAAAGTCCAAGATCTTTGTGAAACCTTTGGACCAAGATAACTCCCGAAGAATTTGTCCTCCTTAAATTATTTCGTTGGTCTCTAAAAGATAAAGCTTTTTCCTGGTTTCAATATCTTGCTCATCACAATATAACTAGTTGGGTAGACGACTTTATTCGTCTATCTATACATAATTTTAGTTTGTTTAATAAACTCATGTAGGTTAAGTGCCAAATATACAATTTTATCCAAAGTATTAGAGAGTGCTTTGCTCAAGCTTAGGGGATATTCTCTCAACTTGTTAACATATAGTTGCAAATCATGGATTTACTGATTATTACATAATACAATATTTTTATAATGGCCTTACTGATGAATATAAACATCTAACGATTCAACTACAAGAGGATCTCTGAACGGACTTGCAGTTAAACAATGTAATGACCTCATCTCGATCAGAGCCCTATATGAGGTACCGAACATGAGAATGGTACCATTCGTATACCATCTGAACTTACGCCAAATGTTAATCAATCAATGAAGGAAAAAAGGTATGTTAGTTGAGCTTGCTAATGAAAGTAACATTAATGATTTTCAAGAAGAGTAGATGAATCTCTACAACAGTGCATTAGTCAGCAAAAGGAATATAGACAAAACTTTAAAAATCATAGTAATATGCATAAGAAAACTCTATCTAAATTAACAGATAATTTTGATGAGCTACATGCAGCTATTTCGAATGACATGCAGCTAGACACTTATATAAACATATTAGAATGGTTAAGACCTAGTGTTATTAAATAGAAGCAACTCAATCTCTTATTCTTGAACAAGAAAATTTCAATGGAATTGTCGCTAATATTGTTACTAGATGTGGGACAACCATGAAAGGACCGGTTGGACCTCCTCATTTTCAGGAAGAACAAGCTGGAAAGGAAATATAGACACAAGAGATGATCCAATAATAAGAAAACCTAGTTGATTCACAAGATGATATTGAGCTAGAAGCCAAGAGAAAGGAACAACAACAAACTTCAGAGGAAAACCATGAAAAACAACGAAAGAACAAGGTAATACTTATGATTATGATGTAGAGACTGTTGATCCAAGAGAAGGGCATGAACTGAGCAAAGAGCAAGAAGAGGAAGTAATAATAGTAAAGGAGAATCAATCTAAGAAACAATAAGAGAAGAAGAAATATGTAAATGAATATGAACCACCTCCGAAAGTGAAACAAAAGTCTAAGAACATTACTTACCATGGTAGGAAGAATGTTTATCCTCATGAACATCTGTATACATCCTTTGAAACATCCTTAAGTAACTTATTCTTAGAACTTCCAATAGCTGATGCTATACAAATACCCACTTATAAAAATTTCATGCAAGATATACTTAGTAAGAAGAAGAAAGTACACGAGACAGTTGCAGTGGTGACGAGTTATCCACCACATGGAAAACTTCCATCTACGTTAGGAGATCCTGGTATACTAGATATTTCATGTGCAATTGGTTCTACTAGTATTCACAATGATTTGTGTGATTTAGGTGCAGGTGTAAGTGTTATGCCATTCTGGCTTTATAAAAAACTTAAATTGAGAGGGTACTCTCCTACCTCTATCATTTTGTAGATGGCTGACAAGACTACAAGGAAACCTGTTGGTATCATCGAAGATGTTCTACTCAGAATTGATAAGCATGTTATTCCTACCGATTTTATTATACTTGAAATGCCTAAATATGAAAACTTATCTATCATACTTAGAAGATCTTTCCTTAGTACTGCAAGTGCATCTATTGATTGTGCTCAAGGAGAAATAGTCTTCAATATTTATGATGATGAGATCATCCATTTTTTACTAAGAAACAAAAAACAATGAGAAATATGTTCCATCTGCTAAAAGGATACAAGTTGTAAGTGCCTTTGACAATGAGCCGCCAAAGATGCATATCTGAAGTCAAAATTTTGGTTGAGCTAAATCAACCATCTTAATAAAATACTTGATGGGAGTGAACAAGGAGAACTTAAAATAAAATAGTTATTTTTTGTTTTTAATATATTTGTTTTTGAGAGTTTTGTAAAAAATAATTGTTTGTGAAAGTGGTTTTGCAAGTTTGATGGAAGAAAAAGTCAAAATAAGAGGTTAGAGTACACAATAGCGAGCACCCATACAGGTAGTCATATTCATACCAAGTGGCCGTATCATGTCTCTAGCGGAGGCGTTGAAAAATTGGAAAAATTTATAGCCTCCTCAGAGGCAATAATGACCATAGTACACGGAGGATCCCACGTGCCACCATGGGGCTAGCAGCGCTAGCAGGAGTGAAGATCCGGACGGGAAACTTCATCGGCACCGGCGAATGCATCGTCTCCGGGCTCGTTCAGCGCTTTGGAGCGCTGGGCTTCATCAGCGACAACGCTGGCTGCTTCGGCAAGCATCCTCTTCCGCGCAACGGCCTCTTCGTCAAGCTCGGCGCACACAAGATCTACGTTGCTGTCGATGTGTCGTGCATTCACCCGCGGCACGTTGTGTAAGGAGGCGAGCCACCCCTTAGCATGGCTCGTGGGGCGTGTATCACTCGCTCCCCTGACCACGTCGAGGTGATGATGACTGCGCCAGGCGCTGGCACGAGCAATGATCCAACACCATATCCAGAGGTAACGCCCAAGGCACCGAGGAAAAGTAGAGGTCCTCCACTAGAGAGGCCAGAGAATGTGCTGCAGCAGGCGATGGATAGCTTGGCAAACCCAGTAGCAGCAGTAGTAGATCCGGCTCAGGCAGAGGCCGAGCTAGAGGAGACTAGGCAAAAAATACTAGAGGGTGTGAAAAAGATAGCCACGGCTCAGCAGTCATTGAACATGACACTGCGTGAGTACGCGAAGGAAAATAAGGTAGATGCTGTAAAAGTGAAGGGGAGAAACCTCATGAGTGAAATGAACAAAGAGGGTGATACCAGAATTGAGGAATCAGAGAACTGTTTGTCCGTGGGGCTGCCGAAGTATAGTACCCCGGCAAAGAACCTCAGAGCAGCAGATGCAGCTGCATCCGAGTTAGAAGGGCAGGAAAGGGTTAATGAGTTAGTTCGGATTGCCAACAGGCAAAATGGGGAGTCGCTCAGGGCTAACCCGGAAAGAGCTTGGGCCTCCAAGATCGTTTATTCGGCAATGGGCAACCTGGAGAAATCCGCTGGAGCAGCATCGTCTCCTCATGGTGGTCCTAGGAGAGAAGAGGTAGTAACCTCGGCCAGAAGGAATAAACAGATAGTCCAATATGACCCGACAAGGGCAGGGAAAGGAAAAGAAGTGCAGAGAAATGAGGATCGAAGGAGTGTGAGCCCAGGTGAAGCTGGCCGAGGTAACTGGGACCAAGGCAATGCCGGTCAAGGGAACGCTGTAAACGGCAATGCCGGACATCGCAACTCGGCGGGTGCAGCGCAACCACAGCAGCGGAATATACCATGGCAAGAACGCAGTGCCGGCCAAGGTATGCAGCAGAGAGCAGCTCCATAAGAGCAAGATAGATACAATGATGGTGATTTGGAAATGGTGAACGCTGGGTATCCCAGGCCAAACTATCACGTGATAGGGTCAAGATTGGGAAGCAGGAACTTGATGCCTGATGATGCCAGGTTAAAACTGGATTGGCTTTATAGGTTGGAGCAAATTGAATGTCAAGGTCCTCCGGGTCCAGCGTGTTTGGGCCCCAGATCATGAAGGAGCCTCCGGTGCCTAACTTCCAGTTACCTAGAGGCACCAAGACATATGACGACAGCACAAAGCCGGAGGATTGGTTGATTAACTACACAACCGCTGTAAAATTGCCACATGCAACTTGAGATGGGCTATGAGATATGTACCTCAGATGCTGGAGGGGCCAGCGAGGGTATGGCTAAACAATTTGCCACCCGGAAGTATTAACTGTTGGATCGACTTTGAGGAAATGTTTGTTAGTAATTTCTCAAGCATGTATCAGAGGCCCAACAGACCACAGACCCTAGCAATGTGCAAGTAGAGACCGAATGAGACAGACTGGGAATTCTTAACCCGCTCGTGCACTGTGCGAAACTCATGTGAGGGTGTGATTGAATCACAGGCCATAGCTTGGTTTGCTCAGGGGTGCAGATATGCAAGCATGCTATGGCAAAGGTTGCAAAGAGATATGCCAACTACATTGGCAGAGACAATCCGGATTGCTGATTCATATGCCTTGGGTGATCCAACTCAGCCTAGGCTCGTGTCAAACGAGTCAAACGAGGAGTACTACCAGCGAGATGGAGCCGGATCATCCCGGAGGAATGATTACCGGGGTAAAAGAAGAGATGATAGACCGGATTACCGGTACAGTTCGCAACAAGTTGCTGCTGTGAATCGAGATCAACCCAGTGCAGAAAGCAACCAACATCAGGAGACTGGAGGACAGCAATGGACTCCAAGAAATGATGGCAAGAAAACTTGGACGCCAGAGCAGAAGAAACAGTGGCAAGAAAAGAAGGACCATCCGAGGTATACTTATGAGGCCATGCTGGATCAGCTGTGTAAATTTCACACGCCAAATCCGAGTAACCCAGCGGGTCACACAACCAGGCAGTGCGAGTGGATGCGAAAGATAGAACAAGGTGGTTCGGGGAATGCTCAGGCAGCTTGGAATGATCAACCTCGGCAGGAGTTACCCCGGCAGCAATTGCTCTCTAGAGCGAACACGCAACAGTTAATGTTGCCTCCCCCTCCGCCAAGGTATGAAAACCATGAGAGAAGGGATGCAGTGCATCAAGTGGAAGACCAGGATCAACCAGATCAAAGGTACCTCAGAAATGAGGGGAGAAATGAGTACAGAGAGCATCATCAGAGTTACTGTGTATTCACCACAGAAGAGACAGATAGAAAGAGATTGCAGCGCCGCCACATGGAAGTTAATGCGGTAATGCCAGCGGTGACGAGGTATATGCCTTGGTCGGACCAGGAAATTACATGGAGCATCAAAGATCATCCCAAGCTTATGCCAAGTCCCGGTTCATATGCGCTAGTGTTGGACCCAACATTCATTGGGCCAAACATCAATGTGAGGTTCTCAAAGGTGCTGATTGACAATGGCAGTAGCATAAATATCATGTACTTGGATACGATGCGCAAGTTAGGTATCTCGGAAAATATGCTCCAAGCTACAAGGACAACCTTCCATGGCATTATGCTAGGCATTTCCTGTGAACCCATTGGCAAAGTCCGGGTTGACGTGTTATTCGGCACAAGAGATAACTGCCGAACTGAGAATTTGGAATTCGAGGTTGTCAATTTGGAGAGCGCATATCACACGTTACTCGGCAGGCCAGCCCTGAACAAATTCATGGCAAGTACTCATATCAGTTACTTGAAGATGATGCTGCCCAGGCCAAATGGTGTGATTATCGTAACTGGTGATTTCCGATGTTCCATTGAATGCGTGTCAGCCGGGTCTAACCTGGCCAAGTCTCTCGTGATTGCGTAAGAGAAGAGAAAGATCCAGGAGGTGGCGGCATTGGCTCAATCCGCACAACAGTATATGCCGGCGCTGAGTAACCCGCATGGAAGTGTATCATTTCAAGCGACAAAGGATACCAAGAAAGTACCTGTTGACGATATGTTCCCAGAGTGCACCGTAACAGTTGGTGCCGGGTTAAATGTTAAATAGGAAAGCGAGCTCGTCAACTTCCTCTGTGAGAATCGGGATATTTTTGCTTGGTCCACACAGGACTTGCAAGGTGTTCCGAGGGAGTTGGCCGAGCACTCTTTGAATGTGAGACCCGGAGCAAAGCCGGTGAAGCAACCTCTCCGCCGCTTCGCCGAAGACAGGAGAAATGTCATCGAAGATGAGATAGCTCGGCTCCTAGCAGCTGGATTTATCATGGAAGTGCTTTACCCGGATTGGCTATCTAATCCAGTGCTGGTGGAGAAGAAGAAGGACGATCCGAACGTGGCAGTGGTTTGGCGCAAGTGTATCGATTACACGAACCTGAATAAGGCATGTCCGAAAGATCCATTCCCATTGCCAAGGATAGACCAAGTCATAGATTCTACTGCTAGGTGTGAACTGTTGTCATTCATTGATGCATATTCTGGTTTCCACCAGATACCTCTGAACCCAAGTGATCAAATAAAGACTGCGTTTATCACCCTGTATGGGGCTTATTGCTATCGCACCATGCCATTTGGTTTACGTAATGCAGGGGCAACGTACCAAAGATGTATGTAGAAATGTTTACACGACCAAATTGGTCAAAATGTGCAGGTATATGTGGATGATGTTGTTATAAAGACCAAGGAAAGCAAAACGCTCCTTGACGATATCAGGCAAACATTCGCGAACCTAAGAAGGTTCCGAATGAAGCTTAACCCAGAGAAATGTACCTTTGGTGTCCCGGCTGGAAAATTACTCGGATTTCTTGTCTCCAGCCGAGATATCAAAGTTAATCCAACTAAAATCCGGGCCATAGAGTGAATGGAACTGCCGAAGTGCCTTAACAATGTCCAGAAGTTCACTAGTTGCCTGGCATCCTTAAGTCGCTTTGTATGTCGGTTGGGAGAAAAGGCACTGCCACTCTACCAACTCATGAAAAAGTTGGACAAGTTCATTTGGACGCTGCAGGACAATGAAGCCTTTATCCAATTAAAGAAGATGTTAGCCACTGTACCAGTGTTAGCCTCTCCACTGTCAAAGGAGCCAATGTTGCTCTATATAGCCGCAACCAACCGAGTTGTAAGTGCAGTAATTGTGGTAGAGCGCGAGGAAGAGAGTAAGTCAGTGCAAAGGCCAGTATATTATCTGAGCGAGGTACTATCAGCCTCGAAACAAAATTATCCCCATTATCAAAAGATGGCATATGGTGTGTATATGGCGGCTAAAAAGCTGAAGCACTATTTGGAGGAGCACCCCATCAAAGTAATATGTGAAGCTCCCATATCCGAGATAATGAGCAACAAGGATGTAAGTGGCCGGATTGCAAAGTGGGCAATTGAGCTAGCCCCTTATGCACCACAATATGACAGGAGAGAAGCAATCAAGTCTCAGGCTGTGGCCGACTTTTTGTGGATTGGGCCGAGGTGCAATATGAGCCACCATTGCCAGATCTAAACTACTGGAGAATGCACTTTGACGGGTCAAAAACAAAAACCGGGTTAGGCGTCGGAGTTGTGCTTACCTCGCCCAAGAAGGACCAGCTGAAATACGTGCTTCAAATCCACTTCACAGCATCAAACAATGTTGCAGAATATGAGGCACTTGTGCATGGGCTCAAAGTGGCAAAGGAAATTGGAATACATCGGATCCAATGCTTCGGTGACTCGGATCTCATAATCCAGCAAGTCTCCGGACAATGGGATGCTTTGGATGCAAATATGGCACTGTACAGATTTCATGTGCAGAAGATATCAGGGTACTTTGAGGGATGAGAATTTCATCATATACCTCGGGTGGAAAATGAAGCTGCCGACGTATTGTCGAAGCTTGGATCAACCCGGCAAGCAATCTCGCCAGGTGTAGCGCTAGAGCACCTCAGAAAACCCTCTATCAGGCCATCCCCAGAATCTGAGTCAATTTATATCCTAGCAAATCCGGAATCGGAGGCTGTGCCCATGGACATTGACGTGGGAAGTGGTTCGCGAAACCCGGGGACTGCCTCGGCAAACCCGGGGACTGCTTCGCAAGACCCGGGGACTGCGCAACATGATCCGGCTGAGGTTATGCCAGTGGATCAGATGGAAATTGATGAGGATGTGTTCCCAGTACGAGCTATACCAGCTTGGGCACTGCCCATATTTCAATTCCTGAAAAATGGAACCTTGCCCGGTGAGGAGGTGCTTTCCAGGCAAACTCAGAGGAGAGAAAAAGCATACACGATCATCAATTCCGAGCTATACAAAAGGAGTGTGACAAACGTTCTCCAGCGATGTGTTGACCCGGAAGAAGGGCTTGACATCCTCCGAGATATACATCAAAGGGAATGTGGGCATCATGCCTCGTCCAGAGCCTTGGTAGCAAAAGCTTTCCTTCATGGGTTTTACTGGCCAAGTGCCTTGGAACAAGCAGAAGTTCTGGTAAGAAAGTGCAATGGCTGTCAAAGATATGCTACAAAGACACATATGCCAATGTCGGAGCTCAAGACCATACCAATTACCTGGCCATTTTCCGTATAGTGTTTGGATATGGTTGGCCCCTTCAAACCAGCAAGAGGAAACATGACCCACATCTTGGTCATGGTTGACAAGTTTACAAAATGGATTGAGGTGAAGCCAATAAGAAAATGTGATGGAGCTACCGCCGTGATATTCCTCAAAGATATCATCTTGAGATACGGTTATCCTCACAGTATCATAACAGATAATGGCACAAATTTTGCTGAAGGAGCATTTGCGCGATTCTATCGAGATAAGAAGATCCGGCTAGACGTAGCCTCGGTAGCTCACCCCGCATCAAACGGACAAGTGGAAAGATCTAACGAATTGGTATTATCCGGGATAAAACCCCGGCTCATTGAGCCGCTGCAAAGATTATCGGGGTGCTGGATAGAAGAACTACCAGCGGTACTGTGGAATTTAAGAACAACTCTGAATCGATCAACAGGCTATACGCCATTCTTTCTGGTATATGGGGCAGAAGCTGTATTACCAGCCGACATAGAGCATGACTCGCCTAGGGTCACCCAATACATAGAAGCCGAAGTGCAAGAAGCCCGGCAAAATGATGTTAATCTGCTAGAAGAAGCGAGAGAATTGGCATTGTCCAGATCCGCCATATATCAACAAAATCTCCGACGCTATCATAGCGGAAAGTAAACCCCTGAATTTTCCGGGAAGGTGATCTGGTACTCTGGTTGGTACAATGTACTGCTGGCATGCATAAGTTATCCCCCCCATGGGAAGGGCCTTTCATTGTGAGCAAAGCATTGCACAATGATTCTTATTATCTTATCGATGCAAAACCACATGAGAAGAACAAGGCGGACAAGTCCGGCGAGGAATCTAAGCGTCCATGGAATGTAGCTCTACTTCGTCCTTTCTACACTTAGCAAAGAAGTGTGTGTATCCGAGTCTCTCATATGTCGGTATGTATGCCGGAAATGAGCTTATCAATGAAATCTTGGCACCTCGAGCAGTAACTCGGGGACTGCCTTAATAATATTTGTTGTCTTCTATATTTATTATTTATATGTCGGCTGGCGTAAGTTGTTTTTACCTAAGCCGGATTAGTAGTGTGCGAGCACCAAAAACCCAACTCTTCGACTTGCTACTGTCCAACAAGATTTGGCTTCATGGCAAGCAAGAGAACAAGTTTGGAATTGCGTAGCACATGAAAAACGACTAAGGAAAGGAACTTAATCGAGCCGACATTTGTCATTCGGACTAACCTTATGCTTACTTTATGTTTACTATGCTGAATTATTTTGAGCTAATCCTAAAGTTTCCAAGTATTGTTAAGTCAATTTTTGAAACTCGGACTCGTAAGTCATAAAACCGAACCAAGGTAGACACGAGCCGAGCCAAGAAATTGGAGAAACAAGAAAATGAAACTCGGGGACTACACCCAAGTTAATCCGGCACAAAAACTTAGTAGCAAAATATAACTTGCGTGCTTAATACAATTGCACCCGGCATACCGGGGATCTGATAAACTTCAAAGTGTTTTTAATCAAGGAGCAGCAGGGGGAGGTAATTTGGCGCCAGCAGTTGCAGCTCCAGCCTCGGCTTCAACATTATCTTCACCTTCCTCGACGTCCGAGGTTTCGTCCTCTTCATCATCACCCGAATCATCTTCCGCATTTTCGTTGCCGGCGGTGCCAAGGAAGCTTGGTCCCTCATTCCATTGATGGATGGGGGCATACTGAATGAGGTTATGGGCGCAAGCCTTGCGCCGAGCTATCCAATCTGGATCATTGGACCACTTTGATCCGGTGCGCATCCGCTCAAGAAGATTGAGGTTGATTTTCTCATACCATGTAAGCACGTAGTGGAGAACGGTTTCAGCTCTGGCGCGTCCAGCGGATTCCCTCCAAAGGTCTAGCTGCGTCTCACACTCCATTAACTTGGCGACGAGAGCTGCGGTCCCCTCCAGAGTATCTTCATCAGGCCAAAAGGCATTGAAGATGCGGATTGCCACGTCAAGGATATCCTTACCATAGTTCCTCACAATTTCGACACGAGAAGACAAGCTGACCAGCAAGTTCTCCATGTCATAAGAAATAATTTCGGCGCTAGGACCAACTGGGGTACCCCTCTTCTGGCGGAACTTGGCAACGACAGTGGTAGCAATGGCATCACCCTCCTGGAATTTGTCTGGAAAAACAAGACAAGCGAAATAAGTGAAGGAGGTTGACCCAGAGAGATTCATGCCAGCTGAAGAAAAAGAACTTATGAGAGATATGGCTGTGGATCCGGGTCAGCTCCTTGGTGCAATTGTCATGCCTCTCCCGGAGTTGCGCAAGTTCAGCATTCGCCGACTCAAGCTTAATGTCGGCCTCTTTCAACAGTTCTTGATCCTTGGCGATTTGGAGGTTGAGGCGTTCTCGTTCTTCAGTAAAATTCTGGCCAGCTTTATCAACTTCGGATTTGTGGAGCGCCTTGAGTTTTTTCATGCCTGCCTTAAGCTTGGAAATTTCTTCATCTTTGGTCCGGAGGAGGGCGAGCTCATCATCTTTCTTCTTGAGTTCGGCCTGGTGTTGCCCTGCTTGTTCGAGAAAATGCAGCATCATATCAGGAACGGGCACACTATCTTCAAGAGATGCTGAAATAGTTTGTTGACCCGGCAAAGCCGAGGTATGAATATTTGCCGAGCCTAGGAGAAAAGGAGATAGAGCGCAGAAGAAGTTTGAGCAAAAATGACTTACCCTTTATTTGGTCCAAATTTTTCCTCATGAGGATGTTCGGCTTCCACTCCAGCTGCGCAATCCGAATGGTGGGTTAGTTCGGCGGAAAAATATGAAGAGAAATGGGAAAATTTCCAAGGAGAAAACTTACCCCTTTTCTCGTATTCGGCGAGAAGCGTAGTATGTTTCATGCGCAGCATCTTGTGAGTGTCCAAGAGACACTAAAACTCAGTGCTCCGGTGATTGGTGGTCACTTGAAAAGAGTAAAAAGGGATAGCTTAGTCATGTGCATATTCGAAGTATACAAAATCCAGGCCAAGTGGAACTTAACCCGGCTCTAGGTGTGTGCATATTCAAATTATACAAAATCCGGGCCAAGTGGAACTTAACACGGCTCTAGGTGTGTGCATATTCGAAGTGTACAAAATCCGGGCCAAGTGGAACTTAACCCGGATCTAGGTGTGTGCACATTCGAAGTGTACAAAATCCGGGGCAAGTGGAACTTAACCTGACTCTAGGTGTGTGCATATTCAAAGTGTACAAAATCCGGGCCAAGTGGAACTTAACCTGGCTCTAGGTGTGTGCATATTCGAAGTGTATAAAATCCGGGCCAAGTGGAACTTAACCCAGCTCTAGGTGTGTGCATATTCGAAGTGTACAAAATTCGGGCCAAGTGGAACTTAACCCGGCTCTAGGTGTGTGCATATTCGAAGTGTACAAAATCCGGGCCAAGTGGAACTTAACCCGGCTCTAGGTGTGTGCATATTCGAAGTGTACAAAATCCGGGCCAAGTGGAACTTAACCCAGCTCTAGGTGTGTGCATATTCGAAGTGTACAAAATCCGGGCCAAGTGGAACTTAACCCGGCTCTAGGTGTGTGCATATTTGAAGTGTACAAGATCCGAGCCAAGCGGAACTTAACCCGACTCTAGGTGTGTGCATATTAGAAGTGTACAAGATCCGAGCCAAGCGGAACTTAACCTGGCTCTAGGTGTGTGCATATTCGAAGTTATTAAGAAGCTACATTAGTTCTCTAAGGAGCATCCGGCCGAGTAACAAGTTACTCCCCCGGAGGCTAGGGGACTAATGGTTATATCACTAATATCTAGTACATGTTAAGGAAAAGGCGAAGTAAGGTACCTCCATCATCCGATCTGCAAGGTTGATTGCCTTAGCAACGGTGTTCATTTGTGCAGCAAACTCGGCGGGCCCGAATTTCTCCGGGAGATCGTCATTATGGACGAACTCCGCCTTGTTCCAGTTGTTAACGAACTCGATCAAGGCCAGAGGATAGCATTCTCCGCTAAGCATGTGGGGAGCAACCAAAACCTTAGCATGGGCTTCCCTCCTTTCAACCTGGGCAACAGCGGGGCTGGTGTGCAAAACGAGTTGCGCATCAGCTGACCCGGCAAAGGTGTCCTTCATCGGTGGGGTCTTCTTCGAAAGCATGGACGCAAGTGTACGCTGTCCAGCCTCGATAGATGCTGCCTTGGCGGTGTCAGGAGCCTTTTGGCCCTTGGGCTGCTGCTGAGAGGTTGAAGTTGCTGCGACGGATTTGCCCTTGGGAGCTGCCTAGCCTTGGTGCTACTGGTACCTTCTCGCCAAGTCTTGGAAGACTTGGACAAGGCAGAGGGGCTTGGTGCTGGTGCTGGTGCTTGTGCTGGAGCCGATGCTGGTGCTGGTGTTGGTTTTGGCGGATGTGCTGCAGATACCTCGGCGGTGGCTGGAGCAACCGTTGCCTCGGTAGAGCCGCTTCCCCCTGCCCCGAGGTTGCCTTCCTCTGGACGAGGTGGGCTAGAACCCAGAGCAGCCGTTGAACCCTGCTGAATGGGGCTCAACGGGCATGAATTGTCATCATGAGGGGGAGAAGGGCTATGTCGGAGCGGCGAGGCGATGCCGGATCCGCTCTGAGGAACCTCCACTGTGGCCCTGCCGAATCAAATGATGAATGATGAGAAACTATAACAAAGGAAGAACAAATGAATAGCAAAGGGAGAAGTGACTTACTCATCTGAGGTCAAAGGCTCCTTTGGCTTGCGAGCTCTCCGGGCTACGGCCTTAGTCGTGGACTTGGTGGCAGCTTTGTCTGCGGACTTCTTTTGCCTTTTGGTTGGCTTAGAAGGTCCGGAGGAAGAAGCAGATGCGGCCCCCCTTTTCTTCGATACGACCGGGACTGGCTCACCCGTGGCAAGGGGAGGATCTTCATGGATCTGCCCACCGGGGTTAGCTGATGCCGGAAAAGCGTAAGAAAGGGGGACATCGTCAAATGCCTCCATCACCTCAACGTTGGATTCATCTTAATCGTCAGGCCAATCTCTAATGGAAGAGAGTTTACCGGTGTGTCGCTTGGTCGCATCAGGGAACGGCAGGAACATCTCCTGATCCGGCTCCTCCTCGTCCGAGGCATCTCGATCAGGCGCCCACTTGAGAGAAGGCTCGGTGCCATCCTCAAGAGTTTGCTGAAGAAACATCTAAGATAAAGAAAAGGCAAAGGGATCAAACCTACAACAAAATCCGACATATGATTTAACTCGGAAAAAGATTGTGGCACGAGACTTACCGCAGGAGGAAGCCTATCTCGGCAGAAGTGCTCGATCCCCCACACCCACTCAGCGGAGAAGTTTTTGTTGGTGGTAAAGAGGGCCTTGACCCGGCGGTAAATCTCGGTGTTGCTCAACTCGAATGAGGAGGTCTGGTTGGGGTCACGGCGCCAGCTCATGTGGAAAAGTTTATGCGTACGTTTCTGGAGGGGGGAGATCCGATTGCGGACGAAGGTGATCATTGCGTCCTCATTGCGCAATCCCTAATCCTTCAGCTCCTGGAACCGTTTGTTGACTTGGTTCGCTAGGACTGTGGGCTTCTTGGGGATCTAGTCCCACAGATCCGGATTAGGAGGACCCGGAGCATAGGGCCACAGCCGGATCAGATCTTCGGTTGTGCCATTTCTGACATAAACGAAGGTTTGGGCCCAGCCCTTGCAGGAATCGAGCCCCATGACTCGGGGAAAGATGGAATATTTCCGAGGAGAGATAGAAGCGGCACCGAACTGCGTGAGCTGCTTGTCCTCTGGGTCAAGCTCTCTATTCGGAATCACATTCCGGCGAAGACCAAAAAACCGGATCCAGAGCTCCTTGGTGGGCCACAATCCGGTGTAGCCCTCGATGGTGGAAGCAAAGGCATAGAGGGAAGTGATGGCGTTCGCCGAAAGATGATGCGGCTGAAGCTCGTAGGTGTTGAGCCAGTCGTGGAAGAAGTCACTGATAGGAAGGCCGAACCCATGCTGGAAGTGGGAGAGGAATACTACGAACTCACCCAGATTGGGTGAGGAAGCAAGTTCCTCGGTGGCGAGGCGGGCGATGACGCCCTTCGGGATACGGCGCGTGCGATATAGCCAGTCTAGGTCATCCTGGCATACCCAGGACCTGGCCCAGGCACCGCACTCGGCATTCTCCGTGTCCTCCTCCATCTCCTGCTCTGCGACAGCGAGTTCTTCCTTTCTCATTTCGAGGTTGCTGTCCTCACTGGCCCTATTGGCGGTGGGGGCAGTGGCCTGGACTGACGCGGACCCGTGGCGGTGGAGATGCACAGGAGTGGCGGCAACGCTGGTGCGCGAGGAACGGTGCGGCGGCGGCGCGGCTAAGCAGGTGCGGCGGCGGTGGCGCTATCGCTAGGAAGAAGAAGGAGAAGAGGCAGAGGGGCGCAAGAATGGGGAAAAGACCCAAGGGACGCACCCCTCCCCTATTTAACCATGCCCTTGAGGGGTAGTGGGATCGTGTTGTGCGGACGGGCCAGACGGTGTGGCCGTGTATGATCCAGATCAGCCAATCAGTGACGAGCCATAGGAAGGGCCACAGGGCACAGCAGATCCCACAAGGTGACGCAATGATACAATTAACGAGGAGACAAACACGATGTGATGTGTGCTACAGTAATATCTGACAATAACTGTGGCGGTTACTAGCGCAGCCCCTTAAAATGAGGCAAAGTAATGATTACCCTCCACGTGGGGAAGCGTACAAGAGAAGGAAGAATGACTCGGATGAGTATGGGGTGACCCGGCCAGCGAGCGAAAACTCGAAATGTGCCAAGGGAAAGTAAACCTATGGAATCCGGACTATGAGATAACTCGGAAAAGGAGCAAAAGGCTCGGTAAAATTGAACCTGTTGTGACCTTAGCGGCTAAGGTAGCTAAGACCGCACCAGCTTCGGGGACTAATGTTGGGGGGATACCCGCAGGTAGGGTCACGCCGGGGTATAATGGCCGAGTTAGCCGAGGTACGGCAAGGTCAAGGCAAGTGCTGGCCGAGTCACCTCAAGGCTGGCCGAATCACGGGGTAACCCAGACTAGAGGATGTCCGCCTAACTGAGTCCCAGCCGACTTAAATTGTATGTCGGTAAGATGTATCTCACTTGTATGCAGGTACAGGTGTGGCTGGATTAACTAGGCATGATCCGGGTTATATCAGATTTGCAAGAGAAGGAAGGTATCTCGCTGGTCAAAAGGAGGTCGATGTACGCAGAGCATGAGCGAAGCGAACAGAGGCTAGGACCACCGAGGCGTGGCCGACAAGGGTGACGTTGCCAGTGTCGGATGACGCTGGCGCCGCAGAGGCTCACGTAGCCTCTGCACGGCTTACGACCGGGAAAAGTGACCCGGTCGGTTTACTATTTTGGGAGGCAGCATATTCCCTAGAATATGCCTCTACGTATGCCCTAATTGGAGACCTAGCCACCCCTATATAAGGAGGGCTAGGGCCTCTGTAGAAAGGGTTGGTCTTTACTTGTTCAATTCTAGTTTCTTGAGAGCTAGCTAGTGGTGAGAGTAAGAGAGTTCCTTCTTCCTCCTCTCCCCAAGACAGCTCAAGGAGCACTTGTAACCTTGGAATCTCATTGAATACAAAGCAACTATGTGTGGAATCACCACACTATCCCTCCCTAGATTCCTCTAGTGCATTTAGTCCCCACCTTTAGCCTATCCATGGCATCTTCCATGACACCACCACGACAGTGACGAAATACATGGGAAGGTACTGAAACATTAATGAGCATCGATATGGGCAGACGCCCGTGTACCGCGTGCCAATACCAAGTCTACCAGGTTTGTCTGAAACCCTAAAACCTCAGTTATAATGGTAACGAGCACCGGTACAAGTGCGCACCTCTTGTACCACGTGCCTGTACCATGGCTGACGAGGCACAAGTTCAGTCGGTGGCTGGTTTGAGCTCCAAACAAGCCATTGTTTTTCTCCTTTCTCTCTCAAACCTCAACCCTAACCTCCTAAAATCTTCGATTCTTTACCGATTTCATTCGTTTGAGTTGAGGGTTCTTTCTCGCCCAATCCGTGTCTTATTTTCTGAATTCCTTGGGTAAATCTCTCGTATTGTCGAGTTCTTATTATCCATTTATCCCCATTAATTTCTCACGCTAAAATTTTAAAATTTGCTTGGAATCGTTCATTGATACTATAGAAACCTTATGCCTATAGTTTTATGGTGAATTTTTTTAGTGTAAAATATGATGAAACAGCTTCTCCACGGTGCGGTTCAAGCAAGTGTCATCGGGAGGGAACTGAGTGAGAGCCATCGTTGATCCCAACTTCGCTAGAGTTGCTACACACAAGGTGCACCCAAGGAGGTGGGTCTATGAGGTGTGCCTCTCTATAGTGGGGATGAAGGAAGACTTAGACAGTATGGCCAACAATGGCTTGGTGTTCTTTGCTTCCTTATTAACAGACACCTTAGACAAACTCACTTAGGAGTTCCTTCCAAGCTTCGAGGATGACCTCACCACTCATCATTAGAACTGCACTGTGAGCTTTAGTTTGAACCACCAACTCTACTCTATGACATACCAGGAGTTCTGTGATTGCTTCAGTTTCGCCCATGATGAGGGAACTTATTTGATTGATGATATTTTGTTTGTGAGCCAATTCTTTGGGAGCGTGTTTTTGTTCAAAGGAACTTCGAGTATGCCTAGGAGAATATTGCCACCATCCAGAACCAAACCATCCGCTACTCTGCCTTATTTTTTGTAACACCCCTAGTTTTAGTAATCCATATTTAGGGTTTGTTTATGCATATGAGCATAGCATGCATCTCATGGTTTGATAAATCTTGCACTAAGAGAAAGAAGAAAACCCTAAAACCCTAGTGTTTGCCCTCTCTTTGAAAACCTTCAAATGGTTTCTATTATTTTGAAAACTACCAAAATGTTGGATCCCAAAAGGACTAATAGGGCCCCTACAATATTTCAATATTTTAACAAAGTTCTTGTATTTTGGAAATGCTCAAAACAGGTTTGAAACTGAAAATACAAACAAATACATAGAAATAGAAAAAGAAAAAGATTTTTGAAATAAAAATAGAGATTTAGACTAACAGGACGCGCAACCCACCTCCCTTCCCTCCTCTTTGCCACTCGCGCATAGCGCCAGCAGCCCGCCTCGCTTGCTTTGTCGTGGCCCAGCCTGGCCCAGCAGCAACCCATGCCAGCCCATACCGGTTCGGCCCCTCCGTCCTCCTTTGTCCTCATCATCAACGACGGAGGAAGCAGCTCGCTGGCCGCGCCTCCACCGCTCGTCTACGCCACAATCCCCACCAGGCGTCACGATGCACGCTACCGACGCCAGATGCATCTACAAGTAACCTCGCACCACCGCTCGTTGAACCCTATCCCCTTCCTCATCATCTCCCTCTCTGGCCAAAACCCTACTTCGCCGGCCGTCGTTGTCTCCACCGATTTTGGCCACGCCGATCCCATCTGAGACCACCACCAGGACTGCCACCGTCTACTCGTTCTTCTAGTACAAGCGCCTGAGTTGGAGATGCCCCCAATCGTCTCAATTGACCCCTCGTTCCCGACGCCGGCCGCCGTTGCTCGCCGTCGATTCCGGCCTCCTCGCTCCTCGCCGACACCATCAACACCACTAGGGTGAGCTACTGGTGCTTAGGCGCCATCCCTCTTCTTCTCTCTCGCTCTGGCCCGCTTCCCCGACGATCACCTGCAAGCGCTGCTGTCGGCCATCGTCGTGGATGTCGATCTGGCGACTATTTCATAGCGGTGCCGCCACCGTTTGGCTCAGCGTGAAACGCTGCGTCGAACACACCCACCCTAGAAGCCCCACATCGCCGCTAGCACCACGCTTGATCTCGATCTGGGAGCATCGGTGATGACGGCATCATCGTGACGTCATGCTGATGCCAAAATCCTCTTTTCTTTTCTGTAATTTTTTTAATAAATAGAAATGCTGACAGGTGGGCCCTACCTGTAAGATATTTAATATTTTTGGAAATGTTTTATGAAATGATTAAATATATGACAAGTGGGTCCAGGTTGGAAAAATATTTTAAATATTCTAAAAATGTTTAATTGTTTTAAAATGATTTAAAATGGTATAAAATGAGAAAAATCATAACTAATTCATTTTAAATCAGAAAAATATGTATAATATACCAAAATGTTTAGAAACATGAGATCTATCTCATAGCATCAAAGTCATGCATCATGGTAACAACTAAAATGATCTCCTTAGAGAAACCCTAATAAACCCCTCTCATATGCCTCCGGAGTTTATCAAAAGTGCTATCTAGGGCATTCCTACTCCGCTTAAAATGGTTCATATACCTTAAGGTTTGATGTAACACCTTTAAAAATGTCATATCATCATCCTTGCTTGAGCATTGCACAAGTGCCATGTATTGATTGTTGCTTTCCTTTCCGGTGTTTATGCTTCTTCTCGGTAGTCCTCGGAGTTGATGTGAGCAACGATATCGAGTCCAAGATTGAAGATCAAGATCAACACCATTGAAGGTTATTGATGAATGACGCCAAGAAGATGAACCTGAAGTTCTATATCTGAGTATCAACAGGCAAAGGCAAGCATAGCCCCACACATGATAAAATCCTATGCTTTCAAAGTATTTCATTCTTGCCATGTGCATACGATTCTAAAGTCTTTTATCGATAGATAGAGTAATCCCATCTGATCATGTTTCCCTTTGTAGCCTACACTCCCTGATCCACTGCTCCTAGCATAACTAGGGTTTGGCTTATGAGCTTTGCTAGAGATGTTATATCTGTTGCGCTTAGCCATGCTTAGCTATTACAGCTGATCCATCCGGTTGATGAATCAGAGCTGCGAATGAACCTAGTATGATAGGATACCGTGGTATGATCAGAGATGGAAGTTAAACATGCTAAGGCTTGTATGGGAGGCCACGTCGGGTTGTGGTTTTTGCAGTCCCATACTTGCCACCACTAGGATCTGAGTTCTTGCCTCTTGAACCAAGACGAGCGTACAGCCACACGGGGCCTGGAAACCCCCTCGACCAACTAACTTGCCTAGTAGATTCCATGAGTCACATAGTTCGGGCATTCCATTCGACATATGTATTCTGGTTGTTCTCAAAGGCGGTGGAGGAGGTGCATTCATACAGGTAGGTAAGCGTGGCAGGGAATGGGAGAGGCACGGCCTCCGTAATCTCAAACCCTGTTCACATCTCTAGGGACTAGCTTCGGGACTTGACCCATTACGGCGGCATCTCCTTAGGGCGTGACTCATGGTCTCGGCAAAAGCAAGGTAAAGGTAGTGTCCATCCGCTCTCTGCCGGCCTTCCAAGGAAGAGGGCTAATAATATTTGGCATTAAGAGGAGGGTGGTACGTGTGGGTAAAGTTGTGCACCCCTACAGGGTAATAATCTTTTTGAAAAGCCCTGTCCACGGTTATGGACGAATTGGGAATAGACGTGAAGATCATAGAGAACTATAACCTAATCATAAAATTTGGCAAGATAAGTGAGGTGTGCTTAAGGATGTTTCCTCGGGGATCGAGGGGGTGATCCTAGTTAGTAGGTTCGGATGACAAAGTTTTGGTGGATATCAAAGATGATCAAAGCTAGAGATATCGCTTTCTTATCCCTTTTTAAAAGGTTCTATTAGTCAAGCTTCTCCTCTCTCTCTCTTTTACAAAGAAAGTTAGCTTTATGCAAAATAGCTCCACCAGCCATAAGTCTTGCGGAGTACACCCTGTACTCAGCCTTGCTGCGTTGATACTTTTTCAGCAGGTAAGTGTTACCATAGATGGTGAGTTTGTTACAACATCGACATCGACGAGTAGCTTGGGGTTCCCGGTCGGCAACCTGGAATCTATGGATTGGGATGTCATCATTATGCTTCAGGCCTCTTAGGCCATTTGTTAAGTTTGCTATACTTAATAGCATAATTTGCCTTCTGTTGTTTGATGTTTGTGGTTAGTGACCTCTGCTTGTAATATTTTGGTTCTTCGCTCAGATATGCGCTTGTTGTAATATTTTTTGTGTCGTAGGGTCACTGTAATGTTATCGATTCTTTATCTATACGCTTCCGAGATTTAGGTTAGGCTTATATCAGACAGAGGTCTGAGATTTGTCTAGCCCTAATCCCGAGGGTGTCACAGGTTTTGGTATCAGAGTAGTACCGACTGTAGGAAAACTATTTTAAAGATGAAAATTATTTGTGAAAACTCTAGTATGCTTGTTTTTTCTCCTTATCCAGTTTCGCTCTAACTCTGGGTCATCTTACCTTGTGTTGACTTTGAAAAGTTTTTCTATCTCGTCTCGTCTTTCAAAGCTTAGGTGCCTTTTTGGCATGTCGTTTCTCAACTAGTTGACCTAGTGTCGAGTTCTCCAAAGTCAATTGTGTGTGTGTTCGTTGTTTTCCTTTGCTTTGCTTCAGTTGAGAGATTCCTTTCCAACATTATCTCTCTATTTTGTGGGTCCACAACATTATGTTGATGGTTCCATAGTGATCTGTTCAAGGCTTCGAGGATTCCTTTCGCCTCGTGTGCCTCCTTTTCATTTGTTCGGGTACTTTCGAAGTTGTTTCTTCTCTTGGAAGCTACCTCATGGTTACTACCTTGTAGTACCCTCTGTATTACCAAGATAGTAGTTACTCCTTTCTCGAGTTTTAGCCCTTGGACTTGAACCGAAGATCCCAGATTATGTTGGATTCTAGTGTTGAGAATCTTGTACATGAAGCTGACCTTTAACCCAAGATCCATTTTGTTGATCCATGTTGTTAATGTCTAAACATTACCTCAGGACGGCTAGTACCTTCTAGTATAGCCTTCAAGCTTGTGGTTATTGTTGTGATTAAATTACGACAAACAAAGGACTTCCCCTACCACATGCTATGGTAGATGTTCTTTAATGGAACCAAATAGATCACGACAAGAGTACTCCTCGTGAGTCTCACTTTTATACTCGTGACTTTGCCACCCCTACCTTTCTCGCATCAGTCTTTGGAAGATTGTTGACTTATGCATCCACATCTCGGGATTACATCCTGAGCATATTCCTTTTCCCCTTGTTGTTTCCGACCTTTGCCTACCAGTTGGTAGCCAAGTAGTAAATGTGCATAGGTGTCTTCCAAAGCAGGATACTCTTGTGGTCCGTCAAGACAAACCATATCGGTATGTCAGGAGAAACAAACTCGAGTACCTTGTCATATCTAGGACCAGGTTAAAGTGTTGTAATCCGTAGGTTAAGAGGCAATGATTAGCTTTAGTTCTGTTCTACCTCGAAGAATCACACTCCTTTATACTAAGGGGTCGTGCTGAGTTTCATGACTCCCTTAATGAAGTGATGCTCTTACACGTACTTACCCACCCTTCCTCCGAGCTTTCGTGCTCGAGAACAATGCATGTGCGTAATAATGTGACCATCTGAGATTCTTAGAAATCATTATTGCGTTGGACCTCAACAAGGACATTTGTGTCATTCTTAGTGTGATGGTTAACCTATCACTAAGCGAAGTTTGACTATGCTACCCCATCCGTTATTCAGGTACACTCTCCTTGGTCAAAGAGTTAGGCTTGTGCCGAAGCTCTAAGACTATGTCTTCTTGCGTTACCAAGCAAGTTTTCTCTCGAACTATGTGACATATCGGTGGCTCGTGATATTCTGGACGTCTTTCTAGAAGTATCTCCATGTTTCCACATGACCATGTAGCCAAGTTATTGAGTAAGCTAGTTTTCTAAACTACTCCTTTCTCCAAGAATATGTACTGGATAACCTGAACTTGTTGGTTGAGCTTAAACAACAACTTGGAGAGTTGTAAGACAAAAGTTCTATCAGACTTAGATCATTCTTAAGGGATGTCTAGTTTTGTTCGTGTTGAAGAAAGATAGCATCTCCTTCATGGATATGTTATCTTCCCTGCCTTTGATTTGATTCGGGCTATCGCCAAATCAAACACAGTCCCATGGACTATCCTGATGATGTATTTACTTGTGATGTTTTACCTGGGTACATCTTCATGTCCTTTGGTCTGACCAATATTGTTGTTGTTCATACCACATGCGAGTCTATATTCTTGGAGTATGTTGATAAGTTTGTTACTGAGCCCACCGATGACATCCTTATCTTCTCCATTCTATACCAGATTCATATGGAACAGTTGGCATTAATGTTGGAAACTTTTGAGAACCATCTCCGTGTTATCTCGAAGCCCGTGTTCTGGATGTTAGAAGTGACCATATTCGATTCACGTGCAATAGTTGAAAGATGTCGTCGTGGATTCGAGAAGAGTTATCTTTGTTTCCTCGAGAATCATTTCAAGTCAGTCAAGCATGTGCGAAGTATTCTTGATATGGTAGGTTGATACCTCTACATTTCGAGAACATCCTCTGAGCATGCTAAGCCACTTACTGATTTGTCATGGAAGAGAAGAAGTTTTACAAACTTTAGTATCCTCCTAAATGTCTATCAACAATAAGGATGCATTTGTGTTATGTTGCAATCAATTCATGTAGGGGCAATTATCTTTTGGATAACTTGTAAATACATGGGTGTCGCAACCTAGCTCATCCTTTGGAGCTTCACACTGTAGTCCATGTCTTGAGACTCTAGTAACTTTACCTTTGTGGTAAATGTTGCAAAGTTTCTATTCGGACATGCTGAGTCTGAAGTATCATTCCACCAAACCAGAGTTGAATCTCAAGCAGCAATGATGGTTGGTGTTCATCAAGGTTTTGGACGTAGGTCTCTTTGAAATTCTGGCAAGATTGATGTAATGGTTGACACAGCTAGTTGGAAAGCCTATTGCCATATTCTCCTGAATCAGCAATAACAACCACTCTTCATGAGGCTCATTCTATGATTTGTTATAGGAGTTACGCTTTGGTTTCCTTTGTATCCGAAGTCCGACCTGTACTTGATATCTGTTTTCTCGAACATCAAGGAGAACATTTAAAGTAGAGTTGCTAAATGTCTCTCGGTCGATCCTCCAGACCCTTTTATGTTGGCAAGCATCTTGTGGTGCCAAGTAATTGAAGTCTGAGAATGAAGTTTCTTTTTCCTCGTGTCATCAGGAATCCTCTTGCATATTCATCTTAGTGGTGTAAAGTGATATCATGATCGTTGGCAAAGATTTTGATAGACCTGGATGAATAAAGATTTTCCTTCGGTCTTTCCAACATGTTCAAAGAGTGACTATGATTTGGTAATCGAAAGCTCCTCTTGTTACATGTTCCTTGTGACTCTTATGAGTCCTCTCCATAAAACACCTTTCTGTCTTAACCTTGTGTTGAACGAAGAGTGATTCCTCTATATGAAAAGTAGTTCAACAGCCTGGTTATCCGTATCTCTGTATCCCCAGAAGCTCTATGTAAGCCGTTAGTAGAGGTTCATCTCTCAAAGTCTGTGGTCGTGTTCTTTCCATTGTACGCTCTCTTCTTCAAAAGCTTAAATTCTTCTGAAGCTCCATGGTCTCAATCCTTATGAAGACCAGCTATCTAACAACTTGAAACCTTCTTCTCTTGTTTCCTCTGTTATCTTGATGTGTTTCATGCTCCTTAGAATGTTATGAAACATCTATCCACGGGTTGACTAAGAGATACTCTGTTTGTGGTTCTCTGTCTTTCCCTCTTCTCTTTAGTGTGTGCAGCTACCTCGAAGAAAACAAAGCACTTAATTCATTCAATAATGGTGGCATGGACCAATCTCTTCGAGAAGATCGTCGAAGCTAGTTTAACCCTGTTCCTTCTATCTTCCTACCTAGGAATCTCGGGACGAGATTCTGTTAAGGGGGATAGAACTGTAACACCCCTAGTTTTAGTAATCCATATTTAGTGTTTGTTTGTGCATCATGAGCATAGCATGCATCTCATGGTTTGATAAATCTTGCATTAAGAGAAAGAAGAAAACTCTAAAACCCTAGTGTTTCCCCTCTCTTTGAAAACCTTCAAATGGTTTCTATTATTTTGAAAACTACCAAAATGTTGGAGCCCAAAAGGACTAATAGGGCCCCTACAATATTTCAATATTTTAACAAAGTTCTTGTATTTTGGAAATGCTCAAAACAGGCTTGAAACTGAAAATACAAACAAATACATAGAAACAGAAAAAAGAAAAAGATTTTTGAAATAAAAATAGAGATCCTAGACTAACAGGCCGCGCAGCCCACCTCCCTTCCCTCCTCTCTGCCGCTCGCGCGTAGGGCTAGCAGACCGCCTTGCTTGCTTTGCCGCAGCCCAGCCTGACCCAGCAGCAGCCTGTGCCAGCCCATACCGGTTCGACCCCTCCGTCCTCCTTCGTCCTCATCGTCGACGACGGAGGAACCATCTCGCTAGCCGCGCCTCCGCCACTCGTCTACTCCACGTTCCCCGCCAGGCATCGCGATGCATGCTACCATCGCCTTGTTTGATCTCCGCCTCCACCACCTCGGCACCAACGCAATCGGAACATTGGCGCATTTCATGGTGTTCTGTGAGAGCTACCTCGGGATCCAGCCGGATCTCGGGCTCTTCTGCCGGCTCTTCCGAGTCCGGCCGCAGGTGCAGTACACGAAGGGGCCGCTAGTCGTCTGTGGCGGCGCCTCCATCTACTCCCGCTCCCAATCCGGCTATCCCAAGTTCTTGCTTCAGGACACGGTACGGCTGTGGCAGCAGTCGTACTTCTACATCAAGAATGTCACCTACGTCGACTGGATCAATCTTCCAGCTTTCTAGGACGTCGAGTCCAGCCGGCAGAACTGGGAGCTGAAGTTACATGGCGACAAGGCGGAGATGGACGCGATGCTGGCGCGCATGCGCTCCCTCGTCACCTGCCGGCTAACCGGTCTGGACATCACCCTCAGCTGGATGTCTCGGCTGATGATGCCGCTGCAGCAGCGAACGCACAAAATGTGCTACTACTCCGGCCGGCTGGACCCGACCTGGCTGTCGCGCCGTGATCCCCGCTACCACAACTTGAAGGAGTGGGTGTGGACGATCACAAAGGAGTGGCTGCCGGAGAACTGGAAGTTCAGTCTGGCGCCCTACAACCGGGAGAACCGCGCGCCCCAGGTAAGTTTTATAGCCGGAAACTTTGTTTGTTCTTCCTGCGATTTTTGTTCTGTCCGACTAACTTCTTTTATTCGGTAGATCTTCGCATGCATCCTACGCGAGGAGGGTGAGGCTCCTCTTGAGGAGTTCACGCCTGACTTGCCCGAGCCACGCGCACGGCGGTCCGGCAAGGAGTCGGACGGGGATGGCAATGCCTTTCCCAGCCGGAATGACGAGCCGGCTGCCGACCCGCACACGGAGGTTCACGAGGAGGAGGAGGCCGCACCGACCGTGGACCCGGCGATGCGCTCCATGACGGACGACGAGGCAGGCGGGAGCGGCTCCAGTCGTTCCAGCTCTCGCCGGCCCGTGACGGAGGAGCCGACTCCCAAGAGGAGCCGGTCCGGCACCCTACCGCCAAGCCGTCTTGGCCGGAAGAAGGGGGCGCCCCCAGTTGTGCCGGGGTACGTTGCTTCTCCCCGTTTTTCTTTCGGCGTTTTCTGTCTACTTCCCTTTTTTCTTCTTTTCCTGACTTTGGTTTATTTTCCTTTGCCTTCTCCTCCTTCTTCTTAGCACATTGGTCTCTTTCGGAGCCGCGAGCCCGGCACGAACGCCGACCGGGTCGCCGCCCCGTGCCCCGACTGCGCCAGCCAGTGCCCCTCCTTCTTCTGTGGTGCCGCCTCCGCCTCCGCCTCCCCCTCGGGCTGAACCAGCCGCCTCCGCCTAGCCGGAAGGTCGCCAGCCGGGGACGGAGTCCTCCCAGCTGGAGGGCTCTTCTGCGGGCGCGCGGGAGGCTGCCGGCAAGGAGCTCATCGTGGTTGGTGACGACAACTCTGACGAGGAGCCGGCAGAGGAGTGGAGAACGGCGGTAGTTGCTACGAAGGAGTCCCTAGCTGTCAACGCCGTGGACGACGACGCCTCCTCCGCCGCCTCGCTGTCGGACCTTGCCGCTATGCGCGAGCTGGCGGTGAAGGAGATCCGACTGCTGGAGGCCACAGCCGGCGGGAACCGGTCGTTGGAGTAGAAGCTTGCTGCCGCCAACGGGACTTCCCAGAGTAAGTTCGCTTCACCCGGCTTGCTTTTTTTGTTTTTTTGTACTGATAGCCGGTTCTATTGCAGCCATCGTCGTGTGCGCTCAGCGCGAGATCGATCGCTTGAAGAAAGCGAACGACCAGCTGAGCAAGTCCAATTCTACTCTGCGGCTGCAGAATAAGGATTGACACACGAGGGTAGACGGTCTGTAGGCCACCATCAAGGAGCGCGACACCTCGCTCGCCAGCCGGACCGAAGCCTTCACCCTTCTCGAGGCCCAGACCTAGGACCAAGAGAAGGAGATCAAACGGCTGGCGACCAAGGAGAAGGCTCTGGTGGAGGAGCTGATGCAGGTCGGCCACACGGCTAAGGTTAAGTTCCCTTTTCCGTCTTGTTTCTTTCCGGATCCGGTAGCCGGATCTGACCCTTTTTTCTGACAGCCTTTTACCACGGCATAGACCTGCTGGCCTACAACCGGCTGCAGGAGAACTGGCCGGGAGTGCAGCCGATGGCCCAGGAGCTTGTCGTCCTTCTTGGCGAAGAAGCTACCAAGCTTCATCAAGCGGCGCGGGACGTCTTCTCCTTCATGTGGCCGGAGGCTCCGGTTCCGGAGACGATGGCGCAGCTGGCGGCGAAGGTGGGAGAGGTGCCAGCTGCGGTGGACCGGCTGCGGGACTTGGCGGCGCGAGCCGGAGCGGAGATGGCTTTGGCCCTCATGCTCTCCTGGTACAAGGACACCCGCGTCGAGAAGATCGACGGTGGCTTCCGTGTCGGAGCCGACCTTGCCGCCATCCGCCAAGCCCATCCGGAGCTCCACGGGTCCGCCATCAAGATTGCCGACTACGTGGATCCTGACGAGGTGCTCACCGACTCGGAGTCCGTCGGTACTCCTGATGTGGAGGGCCCGATGCCGCCGTCCACTGGCGTCAGAACTGGATCGAGGTCCGCGCCACCTCCTCTGCCCGAAGCTCCCGCCGGCCAAGATCCTCCTCACGGCAAGGGTCCTGCCGCCTAGTCACTGCCCTGGGATGCCTGGTGTATTTGTCTTGTCTTGGGTATGCATTGAACTTGTTTGGCTGTACCGGCTATCTCTGATGCCGGGTAACTTGTGGGAGCTTCGTCTCCCTTTTGCTTGTTAATGTTGAACTCTTGAGTTTCCTTTAACTTGTGCCTTGAATTTTCTTTTGATATTTTGCCCGGCTACGCCCTTCTAGCCGGGAGAACTACCATTCTAGTGGGGGCGCGCGAGCGCACCCACTGAGTGGAGCCCCCGAGATTCAGAGTAGCTGGCGTAGCCAGGTGCTTCGAATCTTCCTTATTTTTCCCAAGTCCTCTAACTTTGCCCGATTAGGCTCGCTTTAGTTGGCTACTTTTTGCTGGTTGAACGCCTTCAGCCAGGGGAACTAACATTCCAGTGGGGGCGCGCGAGCGCACCCACTGGGTGTAGCCCCCGAGATTCGGAGTAGCTGGCGTAGCCAGGTGCTTCGAATCTTCCTTGTCTTCTCTTCTCCTGCCCTTGCCCTCACCTGGGCTCCGAACGGCCGGCTAAATGCCCTTAGCCAGTCAGGAACTACAAGCTTCCACTGGGGGCGCGCGAGCCCACCCAGTGGGTGTAGCCCCCGAGATTCGGAGCGCTTGATGAAGGCCAGGACTTCGAATCGTCTTCCCTTTTCCTGAGTTCCGACTCAAGGTAGTCAGCCTAGAATGTACATACACATACACACCTGTCCTCATAGGTTAGTAGGTTAGTCTGCCAAATTGTAGCAGAAAAATGGCTTGTTTTTTCGAAAACTAGCTTGTGCCTCTCTAGACACTTAGTCGCTTTCCCGTGTGCTCTGCTGTTTTTGCTGCGTTCTTGCCGGGTAGCCGGGTTGCGGTCTGCAGCCGGAATCAAAGGGAGCTGACAGTACATTGCGCACGGTACTACCGGCTTAGCAGCTGGATTGGTTTGAGCTAGTTGCAGGGCCGGTACGCTCGGTCTGTTGCGCCTCCTCCCCGTTTTTCATGTGGGATGCCTCGGGCTTTTGCTCTTGCTAGCCGGACAGCTGGGCTGCGGTCTGTAGCTGAGACGAAGAGTGGGCCTCTGACATCGTCGCACACTACTCAGCCAGTTTGTTAACTTAGCAGGCCGGGCCAGCCGGCGAGCCCCCGGGTAGGGGTTGCCGGAGCCGGAAAATTTGAACCGGAAAACGGATGCACACACATTTCTGGCAAGGAGCCCCCGCGATTTTCGTAGGGGTCCGCATTTTCATTCATGAGGTTTTCAGGATACATACACTGCCTAGCGACTAGGTGTAAAACGGGCGCAGCAGGGCCGCGTTCCAGGGACGCTCGGTCTCCTCGTCTGATTTGTCCATCTTGTTCTTGCGCGGTTGCTGCGAATCGATGAGGTAGTAGGAGTCGTTGGGCAGCGTCCGGCTGATGATGAAGGGGCCCTCCTAGGGTGCCGACAGCTTGTGCATGCCCTTCGTGTCTTGCACCAGCCGGAGGACCAGGTCGCCCTCGCGGAATGCGACCGGGCGGATCCGGCTTGAATGGTAGCGACGTAGTCGTTGCTGGTATAGGGCTGATCTGGACAGGGCCAGCTTGCGGGCCTCCTCCAGGAGGTCTACTCCGTCCTCCCGCGCCTCCTGGTTGGCTTTTTCGTCGTACGGGAGCTTGCGTGGGGAGTCGAATTCGATGTCGGCGGAGAGGACGGCTTTCGATCCGTAGACCAGGAAGAACGGTGTGTAGCCGGTTGACCTATTTGGCATGGTGCGGAGGCTCCAGAGCACAGCCGGGAGTTCTTCGATCCAACATCCGGGTGACCGCTCCAATGGCTCGATGAGGCGTGGCTTGATGCCGGCTAGCACCAAGCCGTTTGCTCTTTCGACTTGCCCGTTGGACTGCGGGTGTGCGACAGAGGCGAGGTCCAGCTGGATGCCCTTGTTGCTGCAGAACCAGGCGAAGGCCCCCTTGGCGAAGTTCGTGCCGTTGTCGGTGATGATGTTGTTGGGGTAGCCGAAGCGGTTGATGATGTTGGTGAAGAAGCTAACGACTGTCGCCCCATCCAGCTTTCGGATAGGCTTGGCCTCTATCCACTTTGTGAACTTGTCCACAGCTACCAGCAGGTGGGTCACGCCTGCACGCGCCCGCTTGAAGGGGCTGACCATGTCAAGGCCCCAAACTGCGAAGGGCCAGGTGATTGGTATGGTCTTGAGCACCGAAGTTGGCATGTGCCTGAGCTGCCCGAAGCGTTGGCACCCATTGCATGCGCGGACCAGCTGCTCAACATCCTCAAGGGCGGTGGGCCAATAGAAACCATGGCGGAATGCCTTGGCGACTATCGCCCTTGACGAAGCGTGATGACCGCACTCGCCCTGGTGGATATCCCTGAGTAGCCGGTAGCCCGTGTCAACATCGACGCATCTTTGGAAAATGCCGGATACGCTGCGCTTTTACAGTTCGCCATTGATGATGGTGTACGTGTGCGTGCGGCACCGGATTTGCCTGGCCTCCACCTCGTCATACGGAAGTTCTCCATTGGCGATGTAGTCCATGAAGGGCTGTGCCCAGGGTGGCACTTCCCGAATGACGAGGACGCTCCCGTCCTCCGGTTGACGGACGTCGGGGGGTCATCCGGGTGGCGTACCCGGGACGGCAGCCCCCGAGCTGCCTGTCGAGCCGGCAGCCCCCGGGCCCTGCGAGCCGGAGGGCACCGCTTTGCCGGAGTTGGTGCGGGTCTTCTTTTTTGGCGGTTCTGCTGGCTCCGCTTTTGCCGCTTCGTCAGCCAGAGCGCTCCCTGCCCAGGTGATGGAGTCCGACTCCGGTGACAGGTTGATGGATGGCTTGCGCAGGTGCTCCAGGGAGACCCCATATGGGATCGCCTGCCTGGTGGATCCAATCTTGGAGAGCGCGTCGGCTGCCTCGTTGTTAACGCGAGGGACGTGGTGTAATTCGCATCCGTCGAAGGAGGCACTGAGCTTCTGAATGTGGAACTGGTAGAGGGCCATGTTTGCGTCTCTGGCGTCCCATTCTCCAGACACTTGCTGCACCACCAGATCTGAATCACCGAAGCACAGGATCCGGTTGACGCCGATCTCTTTGGCTAGCTAGAGTCTGTGCGCCGATGCCTCGTATTCGGCTATGTTGTTGGAGGCTTTGAAGTGGATCTGCAGCATGTACTCCAGCCGGTACCCCTTGGGCGAGGAGAGCACGATGCCGACTCCCAAGCCCCCGAGCATCTTCGACCCGTCAAAGTGCATCTTCCAGTGGTCCGAATCCAGAACTGGTGGGAGATACTGGGTCTCAGCCCAGTCGACGAGGAAGTCCGCCAATGCCCGCGACTTGATCGTGAGCCGGGGCTCATATTGGATGGAGTAGGAGGCGAGGTCGATGGCCCATTTGGCGACTCGGACGGTGGCGTCCTTGTTGCCGATGATTTCTGAAAGGGGTGCGGTGCACACGACCTTGATCGGATGCTCCTGGAAGTAGTGCTTGAGCTTCCTGCATGCCAGGTACACGCCGTCGCACATCTTCTAGTAGTGGGGGTAGTTCTGCTTGGAGAGGGAGAGAACCTCGCTGAGGTAGTAGACGGGTCTCTGAGCCGGCTGAGCCTTGCATTCCTCGGGGCGCTCCACCACCAGGATGACGCTGACGACCCGGCTGATGGCTGCTATATAGAGCAACATCGGTTCCTTGCTAGCCGGCGTGGCTAGAACCGGTGATGTGGATAGCATGCGCTTGAGGTCGCGAAACGCGGTGTCGGCCTGTGAAGTCCAGGAGAACTTGTCCGTCTTCTTCATCAGCTGGTAAAGCGGGAGTGCCTTCTCCCCTAGCCAGCTGATGAAACGGCTGAGGAAGCCAGGCATCCGGTGAATTTTTGGACTCCAAGCAGGTTCCTGGGCGGCTGCATCCTCTCGATGGCCGCGATCTTCTCTGGGTTTGCCTCGATGCCTCGCTGTGATACAAGGAAACCGAGGAGCTGACCGGATGGCACTCCGAAGACGCACTTCTCCGGGTTCAGCTTCATCCGGTACTGGCGGAGGTTGCCAAATGTTTCTCCCAGATCCTTAGGGAGGGTGCGCTTCTCCTTGGTCTTGATAACCACATCCTCCACGTAAGCATGCACATTTCGGCCTATCTGCGAGTGCAAGCATTTCTGCATGTATCGCTGATAGGTGGCGCCTGCATTCTTTAGGCTGAAAGGCATGGTTACATAACAGAAATCCCCGTAGGGGGTGATAAATGATGTCTTGATCTGATCAGCCGGGTTTAGCCGGATCTGATTGTACCCGGAATAGCAATCTAGGAATGAAAACAAATCACAGCCGGCCGTGGAATCGATAACTTGATCGATACGGGGCAAGGCGAAGGGGTCTTTCGGGCACGCCTTGTTCAGGCTGGTGTAGTCGATACACATGCGCCAGGTCTTGTTCTTCTTCAGCACCAGGACTAGGTTCACCAACCAGTCCAGGTGGTACACTTCCATGATGAACCCGGCTGCAAGGAGTCGGGTGATCTCGTCACCGATTATCTCCCTCTTCTCCTCTGCGAACCGGCGTAGAGGTTGCTTGACCGGCTTGTCATCCGGACGTACATGAAGTGAGTGCTCGGCGAACTCCCTCGGCACACCCAGCATGTCCCTGGGGGACCATACGAAGATATCCCGATTCTCACGGAGGAAGTCGATGAGCGCGCCTTCCTATTTGCTGTCCAGGCCGACACCAATGGTGACGAACTTAGTTGGGTCGGAGGGGTCGAGCAGGATCCTCTTCCTCTCGTTTGCTGGCTAGAAAGCTCCCTCTCCAGCCGGTTTGCTGCTAGCCGAAATGTCCTGCTGGGCCATGGCCACATTGCGCATGATCACGCGCTTTTCTTCGGCTATGATGAGGGCCTCTGCCAGTTTGGAACCGGCTGAGGCGCACTCCATCGACCGTCTGAAGCAGCCGGCGACGGTGATCACGCCGTGGGGTCCCGGCATCTTCGTCTTGAGGTACGCGTAGTGGGGGATGGCCACAAACTTGGCGAGGGCGGGGCGCCCGAGGAGAGCATGGTAGGAGCTCGTCAGGTTTACCACCTCGAACCAGATTGGTTCGCGGCGGAAGTTCTCCTCGGTCTCGAAGATGACGTCCAGCTGGATTTTCCCCAGCGGGGCGCAGGCTGGCCCCGACAGTACGCCGTGGAACATCGTGGTAGTCGGGCGCAGGTCGCTCTCGCGAATGCCCAGCTTCTCTAGCGAGGATTGGTAGAGGAGGTTGAGGCTGCTGCCTCCGTAGCTGAGGACGCGTGAGAATCGGCAGGTGCGCGCGTTGGAGACGATGAGGGGGTCGAGCACCATGGCATAGCTCCCGGGAGTCGGCAGATGCTCAGGCTGGTCTGCCTGGCTCCAGGTAATGGGGGTTTCCGACCAGTTCAAGTACTAGGGGGGCGGAGAGACGATGGCATTGACCTCCTTAGAGCGTCGCCTGCGGTTGTGCTTGTCGTCCTGCTCCGTCTCGAAGATGTGGTAGGCGGCGTGCGGCTGGGGGTAGCCGTTGTTGTTGTTGCGGCCGTTGCCGCCGTTGCCATCATTGCCGGCTCCTCTAGCCGGTGGTGGAGGTCCACCCGGAGGGGGAGGAGGGGACGAGGCTGGTTGCCCTAGTCCTTTCGCTGGTGGGTCCAGCTGCAGTTACGGGTGGTGTGAGTAGCCGGTTTGAAGGGACCGCTATGCCACTTGCACGGGCCGTCAAACGTCTAGTCAAAGGTGAGCCGTGGCTTCTGCCTTCTTGCCTCATTAGCCGGCGCATCGGGCGCGCCCTCCACAGCATTGACTTGCCGCGCGTGGTAGCGAGGCTTCTGTTGTCCGGCCTGACGGTCCCCATGGAACCGGTTGCCGTTGCCGTGGCGTCGGGAGGATCCGGCTTCTCTAGCCGGATTGCTTGGTCGGTCGCGAGCCAGCTCCGTGGGAGTCGGACGGTTGTCCGCATTTACTCGGAGGGGCTTCTTCATGGCGGCATCTGCCGTGGCGTACTGGTCCGCGACCTTCATGAGCTCTTCCATGGTTTTCGGCTCGTCACACAGTAGCCGGTGGCGAAGCATGGTACCTTCCCGGCAACCCTCGATGAAGAAACTGATGGCTTGGCTCTCCAGGATGCCCTCGCAGGTCTTGCGCAGCTCCGTCCACTTGGCGAGGTACTCGCGGTCGGTCTCGTGGTCACCTTGGACGCACAAGGCCAGGTCGCGCGGGCGCCCTAGACATTTGTACGTGCCGTTGAAGTTGCGGACGAACACCTTCTTGAAGTCAGGCCAGGCGTTGATGCTGTTGGGTGCAAGGCTGTTGAGCACGTCCTTGCCGATCCGGTTAGCATGAGGGGGACGTAGCGCACGGTTGTGCGCTTGTTCCCGTGGGTGATGCCGACTGCCGTAGCGTAGTCGGTCAACCAGTCTTCCGGCTTCATGCTACTGTCGTACTTGGGGGTGTCCCTGGGTAGGGAGAACTTGTCCGGAAACGGCTCGTTCTGGATGCGGGGTCCGAAACAAACTGGACCGGTAGAGTCTTCCTCCTCCGTGACGCGCGCTTGAGCAAGGAGCCCGATGCGGTTGCGGGCATCCGGACAATCCGGGTTGGGCGCTCCCACCCGGCCCGAGAGACGGGAACTGGGTGCTCCGGTTAGCGGAGGGGGAGGCGGCGGGTTGCTGTTCACCATCTTCTCCTGGTGCGGCTGGCCCCTGTTGCCAGAGCTGCGACGCCTGCTATGGGCCCTAGCCGGCTGAGGGGAGGACGCCTGCTGGGTGTCGCATGGCGTGCCCCTGTTGTTGCCAGGTAGCTTGCTTCCCCTGGAGTAGCTGGGGTCCTCCTGCATCTGCCGGTTGGCGTCAGCCTGCTCGTCCGCGATGCGGAGGAGCTCCTGCACGCGAGCATGCTAGCGGGCCCGCTCCTCGCCCTCCAGACTGGGGAGTTCTTCTGCCGCGACTCGTGCCGCGCGCAGGTTCTTGATGGGCGTGCTGTAGGTGGGCCGGATGAGGGCGGGCGCGGGATCCGGCTCCCCATCCTTCTCCAACCTACCGACTAGCTCGTCGCCCCGGCGCCGCACCTGGCCATGCCGGCTTGGCTCCGTGGTAGTTGGAGTGAAGCCGTGTGCGCGGTCGTACTCACGCCGGGTGATCTCGAGTTGCTTGCGGACTGCCGCCAGCTCCATGGCCTCCTGGAGGAGGATCTGTCTCTCCATGGTGAAGTTGGCTTCTTCCCCCTCCGGGTTATCCCCGAGGTTAACTGGCTTCAGGAGCCGATCGATGGCATCCTCCACCGGATTCCGAGGTTGCGGAGGGGCAGAAGTTCCGACCTCGTCCGCGCCTCGCTCCCGCGGCTGGCGGGGGTGAGAGCTGGAGCCGGCCATCATGACCTCCACGCCGCAGGATGCGGCGGAAGCGCCACCGCCTGGACGTGGCAGCTCCGCGACAGAGACGATTTCCCTAGGGCAACGCTCTGGGATGGTGGCGATGTAGACGGGGAGGTCGCCGAATAGCAGGACGGTTCCGTTCACTGGGAAGGAGGTTCCGGTGAAGCAGGAGGCGTTGTCGATGACGCAGTCGAATTTGCCAAGCGTGAGCACCAGGCCAGAGGCCACGCGCTCACCGGCTGAAGTGCGGGGTCCCGTGCGGAACGTGACTCCGGTCAAAGCCATCTTCCCCACGGTTGGCGCCAACTGTCGTTGTATTGGGAACAACAGTACCTGAAGAGGTTAGATAGAGGTGTGGGGACTAGCAGGGAAGCTATCGACGGCGGCCGCAGGCGGGATTAGATACAAGCAAGTGTAGCTGGACGCAGGAAGTACCCAGGTTCGGAGCCCTCGTGGTGAGGTAAAACTCCTACTCCTGCCTGATCTGACTATGTGGGATATACGAACTACAAGTGCTCCTCGAGCTGTATTTCCTAGCTACTGCCTTAAATGCTAAGAGAGCAACCCTTTCTACTGAGGCCCTGCCTCTCATATAGGTAGAGGGGCAGCGATCTCACTGGCCAATCCGAATGGTGGGCCCCATAGGCGGGTCCCAGCCGGCTGGTCATCTACAGTATCCCGTATGGTATGTCACGTCGGAGTGTGAGCGGTATGGCTGTCGTGGGCACAGTGGACGCCGTGCGAGCCCGTCGTCAGCATCGGGCCACTGTTCCCGCGTCATCCCCGCAAAGTCTTCGGTATGGCCTGGTAGTTGCCAGTCTTGTCATCGTACAGGGCGTACCGTGCACTGATACGCACGTCGTCCTGTCTCACTGATTGGGTCCAGCTACATCGTCGTAGCCGGCTACTTCTTGCTGCTCCGGCTACCGCACGGTAGCCGGCATGTCCTGCCCTGTCCGGCTGTGCTTGGTCAGCCGGACTGCTTGGTTCTTGTCCGGTTGGGGTACCTGGGGGTCATCCCCCTGACAAAACCCTTTCTCTCTTTGCATTGCATATTTTCATTTCTTCTTTTGATTTGTTTTATTGTTTCAATTGCATGTTTATTTTTCAGTTGTGCATCGATTAAAAAGAATATATAAAATAATTAGAGTAACCTTTGTTTTATTTTCTCTATAAAGATCTCTTGTTTACTTATTGGATTGTTATTCACTTCAAGCGACTTAACGATGGGAAAATAGCCTGGAAACAACTTGAGTACATGACCAAATAAGCAAGAGGAGGTATTACACTCTTATCATTCCTTGTCTTCCAAGTTTAAATTTTATGATATCATTATTTATTTGGGTTGCACTTAATACTTGTTATCCACTAAGCTTGTTATCCTGTAGACTTAAATTCCATGCTAGTGTCACTATTTTAGCTTTGACTTTTGAACATCATCCTTTGGTTTGAAAAGAACAATTAACAGAGGAAACTCCCTTGATTTTAGAACTCGAGAAAACATCTTTATGATGACATTGGTGCCTTGTATTCGTCTTAAGGATTTAATCTTAGATGTACTCAACCTCACATATCTTAATAGAATTGACTTGATGGCACTTTTGAAAAAAATGAGTTGTTTGCTAGATTATATGCTCTATGGTAACTAATACTATGCCAAAAACCTTTTACTTCATGAATTCCAAGTAAGATATTGCTTTAAGCATGTCTTAAAAAACCGTCGTACTCCATGGAGCGTTGAAAAGTCCGCTGGCCAATGAACGATCTACCAGAGTTAATTATCAGATTTCAGCTATGAGTTGATTAAACATTTTTAGCTTAAATCTTATGATGAGTAAGATTATCGGCTTTCTCATGGCTCTGTGTCGCAAAAATTGCAGTCAAAAGGCCTCAATTGTGCTCATAATATACATATTTTGGCATGGTCCCGTTACTAAAGAGTTGAACTTCTTGAAAATCAAGGAAAAATACTAAAGTATTGGAGAGCCACGAATTTTGAAGTGTGTGTTAATGAGTTACTCTAATATTTTATCTCTTTTGACATTACTTAGATACCCTTAATTTTCACAAGCACTCTATGCTTAAAATATTTTAGTCTCATAAAAAGGAGAAGCGCTAAATATTTTGATTTGAGAGCCTAGGTAAATTTTTGATGCTTGTTTTGAGTTTGAAGTTTATTTGCTAGCAAGTTATACGGGGCTAGGAAGCGAGTTCAAGTGCAACCATTCAAATAATTTTGTGATCATGTTTAAGGTTGCACAACTTGTAAAGGTAAAATGTGACATCCCCTCGAACTTGTAAGTTCTTATAATCAAATTGATTCTATGCAATTGTTCTGTTGGGGATATACTTTCCGGGTATCCTCACTGTGCCTCACTGACCAGGGTGGCCCACTTCAGGTTAGAGATTAGCTTCACGGGCGGCCCAGCCAAGGAGAAGAGACGCAGTCCAGTCCGGCTATGGGAAGGCCCAGAAGACTTACCAACATAGACCCATAGTGTTACTTGTATTTCAAGATGTACTCTGAAACCGACTCATAGTCATAGCCGGATAGATCTCTCTTGTAAACCCTAGGCCGGATATCTATGTAAGCCGTCCTAGGGAAAGCCTTTAGGGCACCCTCATAATAGTCTACAATCTCAACTCGCACAGGCGAAACCCTTGTAACCCATATTCCGGCTCTGCCGTATTATTGGATTGCTAGCAGGAGTAGGATCCGTCCAAAGCCGGCGGATTCGAACCTGGGTAAACTTGTGTGCTCACCGTCCCGGAACACCGTACATCTCACACCCCTCTCTTCCACATGCCCCGAGGACCCCCTCATGGCATACTTGTCATCAATCCGACGACAGTTGGCGCCCACCGTGGGGCAAGTGAGCTTCGGATCTACGTTCCGAGTGGAATCTGCAAGAATCAGAATCGGCGAGACTATCACTATCGGTCGCATCCTCTATGCTAGTGACGTCCCTCTCATCGTTCTCGACAAGACCTGGATTCTGGCTAGGGAAGCCTTGACCACCTACACCATCATGTCTTTCGGCGAGATCGATGTGTACATCGGATTCGCTGAACCTGCCCCACCCACCCCAGCAGTGATGATAGAGGCAGAAGAAATCTCTGGGTCCCCTGTGTCCGTAGAGGCGGCAAAGTTCTAGATCCCAGAAAACCCTAATCCCACCTAGCCCACACCTGTTGTGGATATAGTGGAGAAGGCTGAAGCTGAAGTAGATCTTGCGGTTCAAGTCGAATCTGGAGTGGATCTCCCTAGCGAGGCCAAATCCCAGATCAATCCACCCGCCGAGGTCAAAATCCAGGAAGAGCACAACAACTACCTTGGTTCCAGCTCTGCCAACGCCAAAACAGACCAACCTTTCCTGAGGCATACGTTGAGGCGCATGATGCTACAAGGCGCAAACGTGGATGAGGTTCTCAACACCATCAAGATCTTTGAGGAAGCCCAGGAGGAGAGTAGCAAATACCTCAGGACCCACACATCGCACTTCGTCAGATATGTTGGATTCAGATCTGGTTCTGCCGATGCTAGGGACAACACTGACTCAGTGCTGGAGGCAATCGGAACAAACACCGACTTACCCGCATCCTCAGATGACTCGATGACGTCGGCAGATTTCCGAAAGTTGTCCGCGGAATATGAAGAGGAGTACAACTCCAAAGCTGTAGAAGAAGGAGAAGCCATGGATGAACGATCAAAGCTTGACTCCGGGAAACTCTCCCAAAGCACAGGATGACATGGATATCGGAGATAATCCTGAGGTCCAGATGTCCGAAAGTACCGATCAGAGCTTGACTCCGGGAAATAGACCCAAAGCCGTCTTTGCTACCGGTGCTGCCAAGTGATGGTTCATGTATTAACAAGCCCGTTGGGAAACCCAAGAGGAAGGTATGATGAGCACAGCAGCAAGTTTCCCTCAGTTATGAAACCAAGGTTTAATCGAACCAGTAGGAGCAAGGAAACACCCCAAAGGTGTTGCTAGCCGAGCCTTGGCAGGGCGCACTACTGGTGCTAGTAGCAACGTGGAGATCTGCACAACACAACCATAGAACTTTGTCCCCAACTTGCGATGAGGTTGTCAATCTCACCATGTTTTGCTGAAAACAAAGGATTAAACGATCGAATGGAAGGAAGTAATAGTTTGTAGAAAGTAAACACAAAGCAGTAACAGTTTATAGATTGTATGTAAAGAAAAAGGACCGGGATCCATAGTTCACTAGAGGTGGCTCTCCTTAAGATAGATAACATGCTGGGTGAACAAATTACAGTGGGGCAATTGACAAACATAGAGAAAGCAATACAAGCATATACTAATCATCTTGACTCCTTTGAGACTTGATTGGGCATTACAACATTATACATAGACCGCCATCCAACTGCATCTATGACTAATAATCCACCTTCAGGTTATCATCCGACCCCCCTCCAGTATTAAGTTGCAAGCAACAGATTATTGCTTTACGAATTGCATGTAAAGTAAATAATACAATTGTTCTATGAACAAAGGATTGTTGTTTTCTCCCTAGTAGCAACATCACATCTAGTACCTTAGAGATTTTTGTCACTTCCCCAGATTACCAGAGGCATGAACCCACTATCGAGCATAAATACTAACTCTTGGAGTTGCTAGCATCTACTTGGCCAAGATAGCTACTAACAGCGGAAAGCATGCAAGATCACAAATAACAAAGACATGATAGAATCAATAATCAATCTGAAATAGCATCTCAATATCCATCGGATCCCCGCAAACACAACATGCAGAATTACAAATAGATAATCTTGATCATGAACGGAGCTCACAAGATCTAAACATGAAAGAACAAAGGAGGAGAACCAGCCATCTAGCTACTACATGGATCCGTAGTCCAAGGATGAACTACTCACGCATCACACCGGAGGCTTGCATGGTGATGAAGAAGGCCTCCAGGGTGAATTCCCCTCTCCGGCAGGGTGCCGGGAAGAACTTCAGATCCCTCCCGATCTAGGAATGGAGATGACGGCGGCTACAGACTCTTTCATGGATTTTTGATCGGGTACTTAGGATTTTTGTCCCGAGGGAATCTTATAGGCGGAAGGAGAGGCCGAGGGGGTGCTGGGGTCGGCCAGACCACCCCCTGGCGCGGGCCAGGCCTGACCGCACGGCCAGGTGGTGTGGCCGGCCCTAGCCCTTCTCCGTCTCGTATTCTGGCATCTGATGACTTTGGCTTTTGTCCCGTCCAATTCCGAGAATATTCATTTTCTAACTTTCCTGGAACGAAAAACAGCAGAAAATAGGCAGCTGGCACTGTGGCTCTTGTTAATAGGTTAGTCCAAGAAATCATATTAAAAGTACTCCAAAGTTGGAACAAAACATAAGAAAGTGGATAAAACCAAGCATGGAACATCAAAAATTATAGATACATTTGCAATGTATCAACATCCCCAAGCTTAACTCCTGCTCGTCCTCGAGTAGGTAAGTGATAAAAAGAAATAATAATTTTTGAGGTGACATGAACCATCAAAGACTTGATCAAAGTATTTGTAAAACATTCATAGCTGGGATCATAGTACTTCAATCAAAACATGAAAGACAAAGTTCTAGCAATAAGACAAAGAAACTATGATGCAACATGAAAAGGTACCAAAAAAAGATTCATGAATAACAATGCTTTGCAAGACGTTTGTTTGTTTCACATAAAGAAAACATAGCATAATAGTATTCAGCTTGTCCCTCATAGAGTAGCAAATATAAATGCATAGGACACCTTCAAAGTTCATAAGACTAGATACAAATAGTTTAAAACAAGCAATATCAAGTTATGCATCAATCAACTAGTCTTGGGACAATGCATATAGAACTAAGAATGGCCATTATGCTCTCGAAGTAGGTGCATAAAGGTAGAAGGTGGAGACTCAATATAATGGTGGAAGAAAGGCCTTCATAGAAGGAAGTAGGGATTCAAGTATCATAAATAGCTTCCAAAAATTATGGTACTTATAGCTTTCAGCTCTCATTGCCCCTATCATAAGCATCTTGAAGGTGATTAAGGTTAAGTGACACAACTAAGAGGATATGCTTGACAAGTTATAAACCGAAATCTCATGCCCCTTACTTACGAAGACCGATCCTCATGCTACTCAACTTTAGTCACAAGTAAGCTCTTGTCATTGTAAGCACATATGTATCATAAAGAACCGCCAACGGGGTACCCCTTGCACATGATACAAGAGCTATCCCATAATCAAAATGACAAGGCAAGCAGATAATGAGCATCTCAGCTATCTTTTTATTTGCTATTTGCATAGGTTTTTATTGAGGATGCTTCATAGAGTGCTCATTATGGTGATGCTGCAAGTTTCCACCATGATTAGGCATGGCTTAGGCTAGCGGCCCAGATGTTTCTCTAACACACATACAAACTCCATGATCTTACAAGTTCCACTTTTATTTCACATCGCCGGGATCCATAAGCAAAAGAACATGATATCAACAGGGTACAAAGTACAAGTGCAATGTTGAAAGAGTTCCCCATGATACATGGTTCTGCTAATTTGAACTTATAAAGCGCAAGCATATACGCAACAAAGATGGACACAATGGGTCAAGTTTATTAATTGCAAGAAAGTAAAGTGTGCCATCAAGTTCGTGAGAGCTTTAATCACTAATTTTCACATAACAAGTTTAATTTGGAAGGTAGATAAAAACATGAATATACTTGGAATAACAAATGCTAATAGGTAGGTATGGTGGACTCTTTGGAATAACTTGGTTTTAGGAGTTGGATGCATGAGTGGGACTCATACTTGATTATGGAGGCTAGCAAAAGACTGGGAGCAACCAACTAAGAGAGCAATAATGGCCATAATCATGCAGAGCGACAAAACATCATTGATTAAAGCATAAAGTGATATTACAAGTCGAAAGCTAAAGTATCATCAAGGCTATGGTGACTTTGGGTAGTCATAACATGGTGTGAGCATGCACCAAGTCAACCCAAATAAAGCATCAAAGGAGAATACCATAATACTATGCTTTAATATGCTAAAACAACGCATGATTCTTCCAAGGCACATTAAGCAATCTTATATGTTTATAACATGTCATGCTACATCAAAGAAGACTAAGCATAAAGCCAAAACAATATCAAGCATGGCATGACAAAGCATAGGCCACAGTAAAAAACGAGCTCTTTTTACCACTTAAGCATGAACTTGCCTACTCTTTTCCAAACCAAACCAAACTATTTGCAAACGAAAGTATGAAAGAGGGGGTCCAACCAATTTATTCAGCAAACTAAGCAAACTAAGCAAACAAAAGCAAACGAAAAACCAAAACAAAAACGAAAAAGAAGACGCTCCAAGAACAACACAATTGTGCATGAAACAATAAAAATGAAGCGTTTGGAAGAAACCTGGGATTTTTATTAATGAAAAAGGGGATGCCTTGGGCATCCCCAAGATTTGACGCTTGTACTTCTTGGATATTTCTTGGGGTGACACACGTGGCATCCTCAAGCCTTTGCATTAGTCCATCCTTCATCTCATTACTCATTCCTTCCATACACCTGAAATTTTTCCTTCATACAAAACTTCACACAATCTTTATTAGCAACATTAGTGTACTCAAGATAAAAGGTCTTAAGGTTCAGTTCCAACACCAAATAAACTACCATTAGAACACTAGATACTGTAGCACTTCCCTCAAAAAGCTCAATTCCCCAAAAGAACTCAATAAGGAACCAACAAGAAGCAAATGCAGAAAATGGCAGAAATCTGTCAAAACAGACCAGCAGGTAAAGACGAATTTTTTCGAAGACCTTATGTTGCTCAAATCAAAAAGTGTTGAACTAGTGAAAGTTAGATAACAACCTGGGGCAGAAGCACAAAAATTCACGCCTCAAAAAAACGTTCAGCGATTTTATACGATGTTTTACGGTGAAGCACAGAAATCTGTTTCGGGACAACAACTTTCCCAATCATTACTTCTCTCTCATTAGAAGTTACTCTTGGCACAAAAAGAAAATAAAAAGGATAAGGAGCGGTTATTACTGAAGTAATAACTTCCAAGACTCATATAAAACTTTTGGATTATCTCCCAATAAGTACTTTTCTTTAACGCCTTTAAGTTAGGCATAAGAAGCAAGAAAAAGAATCAAGTGTTCTCGAATAAAGAAGCATTAAGATCAATACCAGAAATATTTTCAACAAGGCAAGGTATATCATCCAAATAAGTTCTAGAGGATCCTCTCTCAATGCTCTTAGGTTCACTATTTTCATCAAAAGGGTTTTCAGGAACAATCTAATCAAGATTCTTTTCTACGGCTTCATGTATTGCTACTAGTTTAAAGGGTATTGGTATCTTAGGTTCCTCCCCATTAGGTTCGGTTTTGTTCATCTTTTCTCATGTACCAACAACATCTACACATGAGCCTAGCATATTGAAACGTTCAAAGACTTTCCTAGCTTCCTTGGCAACATCATAGAACTCCTTAAACAAAGTTTCTAGAATAAAATCCCTCTTTTCAGGGTCCTCAATTTCTTTAAGCTTAAGAAACATTACTTGCATTAAGGGGTTGAGGTTAACAAACCTAGCTTCTAACATGGGAATTAAAGAAGCTGCAGCAATCTCATAGTTTGGAGCAAGTTCTGCAAGGGGTCTATCCTCGGTATCTTCATGCTTACTAACATGATTAAAGAATTCTTCAATATTATCTTTCCCAATTATAGAACCACTGCCAATTGAAAGGTCTTTCAGGGTGAATTTAGGGATCAACATGGTGAGCTAAGGAAGAGGTGACAACTAAAGGAGACTTAATTTTTTGTGTTTTCAATAAAGAAAGCAAACTAGTAAAACTATTTTTGTGTGTTTTTGATAAAGAAATAAGCAAACAAAGCAAAAAGAAACTAAGCAAAACAAAAATAACAAAGTAAAGAGATTGGTTATGAGGGACTACCCTTGTGAAGATGTCCTTGACTCCCCGGCAACGGCGCCAGAAAAATGCTTGATGGCTCGTGTATTAACAAGCTCATTGGGGAACCCCAAGAGGAAGGTATGATGAGCACAGCAGCAAGTTTCCCTCAGTTATGAAACCAAGGTTTAATCGAACCAGTAGGAGCAAGGAAACACCCCAAAGGTGTTGCTAGCTGAGCCTTGGCAGGGTGCACTACTGGTGCTAGTAGCAACGTGGAGACCTGCACAACACAACCACAGAACTTGGTCTCCAACTTGCGATGAGGTTGTCAATCTCACCGTGTTTTGCTGAAAACAAAGGATTAAACGTATCGAATGGAAGGAAGTAATAGTTTGCAGAAAGTAAACTCAAAGCAGTAAGAGTTTGTAGATTGTATGTAAAGAAAAAGGATCGGGATCCATAGTTCACTAGAGGTGGCTCTCCTTAAGATAGATAACATGCTGGGTGAACAAATTACAGTGGGGAAATTGACAAACATCGAGAAAGCAATACAAGCATATACTAATCATCTTGACTCCTTTGAGACTTTATTGGGCATTACAACATTATACATAGACCGCCATCCAACTGCATCTATGACTAATAATCCACCTTCAGGTTATCATCCGAACCCCCTCCAGTATTAAGTTGCAAGCAACAGATTATTGCTTTACGAATTGCATGTAAAGTAAACAATACAATTATTCTATGAACAAAGGATTTGTGTTTTCTCCCTAGTAGCAACAGCACATCTAGTACCTTAGAGATTTATGTCACTTCCCCAGATTACCAGAGGCATGAACCCACTATCGAGCATAAATACTAACTCTTGGAGTTGCTAGCATCTACTTGGCCAAGATAGCTACTAACAACGGAAAGCATGCAAGATCACAAATAACAAAGACATGATAGAATCAATAATCAATCTGAAATAGCATCTCAATATCCATCCAATCCCCACAAATACAACATGCATAATTACAAATAGATGATCTTGATCATGAACGGAGCTCACAAGATCTAAACATGAAAGCACAAAGGAGGAGAACCAACCATCTAGCTACTACATGGATCTGTAGTCCAAGGATGAACTACTCACGCATCACACCGGAGGCTTGCATGGTGATGAACAAGGCCTCTAGGGTGAATTCCCCTCTCCGGTAGGGTGCCGAGAAGAGCTTCAGATCCCTCCCGATCTAGGGATGGATATGACGGCGGCTACAGACTCTTTCGTGGATTTTTGATCGGGTACTTAGGGTTTTTGTCCCGAGGGCATCTTATAGGCGGAAGGAGAGGCTGAGGGGGTGCTGGGGTCGGCCAGACCACCCCCGGGTGCGGGCCAGGCCTAGCCGCACGGCCAGGTGGTGTGGCCGGCCCTAGCCCTTCTCTGTCTCGTATTGTGGCATCTGATGACTTCCAGAAAAATAGGCACTTTGGCTTTTGTCCCGTCCAATTCCGAGAATATTCATTTTCTGACTTTCCTGGAACCAAAAACAGCAGAAAACAGGCAGCTGGCATTGTGGCTCTTGTTAATAGGTTAGTCCAAGAAATCATATGAAAAGTACTCCAAAGTTGGAACAAAACATAAGAAAGTGGATACAACCAAGCATGGAACATCAAAAATTATAGATACATTTGCAATGTATCACCAAGAAGGCAAAGAAGAGGAACAAGAAGAATAACACCCCGGCAAAAGAACTTCCAGCAGAGGAGGTGACGAGGGTTTAACTCATCAATGCCCATTGTTATGGACTTGGGTTTTGGAGAAGAAGGGAGCGCTGGAAGCATCAGTCTGCTAGAAAACAAGCACACATGGGACTTGAAGATTTACCCAGGTTCAGGCCTCGTAGAGGTCCCTACTCCTGCTTGTCTGCTCGTGGAATTAACAGAGGAATCGAAGATTACAATGGTGCGCAGATGCAATCTAGCGAGGGTTGTGGAAACTAGGGTTGCGTGTGTCCTCCTCGGGTAGCAGGTCGAGTCGGTTACATGTTAGGGTTTCCCTTTAAACTTTCTATCTTTTAGCTTCTTCTTGTTCGACAAGCAATCGAGAGTCTGTAGGTTACTCGAGTTCTCCATTTGGGCCTTGGCGACACCATGGGCTTCCGCTGTATTCAGGACGTATATGCCAAGCTCGAGTACCTGTAGGGTATACCCATGTCAGTTGCCCCCGAGTGTACAGTGGAATCACAGATTCGATTAGGGACTTTATGAAGCCTTTCGACTGCATGAATGGGTATATTTTTGACTGCTCTGTTTATGTCATAGGGATTTTTTGATGCGCGTTCCTGATTTAACCGATGCATCGGCATCAGTTAACTACCTTAGGGTAAAACAACGCAATCTACACGAACTCGAGTCCCCAGACTCGAATTCGGAAAAGTGCTGGTGTAATTCGACTCAAGCCGCGGAGGTCTTACAAGAGTCGAATTCCAGTATATGGGTGTGAGCACTCGACGCGTCCGTCAAGGCGTGTTCATCATACCTGCAGGCACGAATATATTTCTGGTAGTGTGCAGTGAATGCGTTGCCAGGCCTTATTTAGGTCTTACCTTCACGCTGCAAGCGTGACATCCGAATTTTATCATCGCGGAGATGATTCGGGTGACCCAGGAGACGCAATCTCTTTGTAGGGAAAAATTACGAGGCGGTGTCGCTATAAGCTTCGAGTGTGGATGTTATCGACAGACAATACGATGTAGAAATAATCATAGGATGCGCGACCAGCGCTCCCTATGGGAGTAGCCCCCGAGTGTCTGGTTGAGTCGAAGACTCAAGCAGGGACTAAAGAATTTTTGCGACTGTTGTCGTCTTTTGTTTGCTTCTTTCAGTCGAATTTATTTCTGGTGCTCCCTATGGGAGTAACCCATGTCCATAATCAAATCGCAGATTCGAGTGGTTGGGTATGATTTGGGGTCCATATTCCTGCAGAAGAGAAAAAGAAAAATCGTAGGGTGCGCGTCCAGCGCTCCCTATGGAAGTAGCCCCCGAGTGCTTGGTGGAGTCGAAGACTCGAACAAGGACTAAAGTAGTCGAAGTCTTCTGCTGCTCAGTTTTGGATGACATCACTGCTGATGATGTGATGATCTCAGTTTCCCGCGTGAGCGGGTTTGACGGGACGTGACGAGCGGTGGGTCCCATTTTCTGACCCTGACTTGACCGGGCGTGCGTAATCTTTGTTTTAACTGCGCCTCCTCGATTTCCGCGCGTAATGGGGGTAGTGGGGGAAGGTTCACTCTTCGGGTCCTCCACGTGTCGATCACGATGGTTGCCACGCATCTGATAGGGTTTTTGCCGGTCGTTGGATTACATCTTCCAGGGGGTTAAGTAGCAGTGCTGCGACGGTAATTTTTCCCATCTGCTCTTTTCTCTGCCTTTGCCTCCATCGCCATTGTTGCTGCTCCTTTGCTTCCTAGACTTCATCTTTCTCGCGACACTGGACCAGCTCCACGTATTTCCTAGTTACTTCCTCCGATCGCATCACCACCGCAAGATGGGGAAGAAGAAGGGAGGTGCCGCGGCTGAAAATACCGCCACCACTGCTAATTCCAAGAAGAAGGGTGGCTCCGCCGCTGCGGGCACCAGCACCGCCGCCGCCGGGAAGAAGAAGGGCGTGGGCACTCGCGTCACCAATGGCGCATATTGCGCGTCCGTGATCAAGTCATCTGAGCTCCGTCTCCTGCGGCAAGACGGAGTTCTGTCTCCCGCGGTCGCCGACTCGCGAATGCCAGGTGGTGAGGTAACCCCTTGTCCTCCTGCCGGTTTTCGGGTGATGTTCCTAGCGTTCATCATCCGCGGTCTCTCGCTTCCCCTGAATCCTTTCTTCAGGGGCCTTCTCTGTTTCTATGGGCTCCAGCTACATCAGTTATCCCCCAACCGCATCCTCCATGTAGCTTGCTAAATTACTCTTTGCGAGTGCTGGCTCGGAATCGAGCCACACTTTGGTCTTTTCCAACGCCTCTTCAAGCTGAAGCGCCTGTCGGCATCTGGCTCCGTAGTCTATGATGTAGGAGGCTGTGGTATCCACGTCGACTCCTCCGTCACGTACTTCGACATCAAACTCATGGCGTCCGTCCAAGGGTGGAGGGACAAGTGGTTCTACATCCGCACCAGAAGGCCGACGGAGACCACTTCGGACTCGCGCCTTTCAATCCCGCGACGCCGTGCAAGAGGAGGCGCTCCTGGAAGAACATAGTGATGCCCGGCGAATCCGCGGAGACAGATGTGTTGTACGAGCGCGTCAACGACCTCGAGAGTCGCATGGGTAAAGAAGAAGGAGGTTGCGCCCTCATTCGCACGTTGCTGCACCGTCGCGTCCAGCCCCTGCAGGCTAGAGTCCACCCTATGTTCCAGTGGGCTGGCGCATACAATGTCACTCGTGTATCTGCCGATGGCATTTCTGCGAGTGAAGTAGATAAGAGGGTGCGACTTCTCACCAAGTACACCGCCAAGGATGTACTCCCTAGTGAACCAGTTGTACCTCTAGTCGATGCTACTAATCCTCCTCTAGAGGTATGGTTGTGCTACGAAGTAGCTTTGTCTGTCGAATGCTTATTTTTTCGACTTGTGCTAACTTCTTTCCCATATGCAGGATTGGAGGGTATCGCCCTGTATGCCCCCTCTTCCTGAGGGCGTTATTCCTCGTGAAGCCTTGGAAGAAGATGAGTCGGAGTCGACCGTCCCATCTGATGTGAAGGAGGAAGCCCCTGAGTCGAGTAGTCCGGACAATCACAAGCGTTCGCGCAGCGAGGATTTGGATGCATCATCTCCTTCAACTCTGGAAGCTGTAGCTGTTGGTGCAGAGTCACCGATACCTGCCGTTCTTGTGAGTGCCGTGGCACCGTCTTCCCGCAAGAAGATGCGGCTGCCGAAGGAGTCGTCGTCGGAGTCGGGGGATCAAACCTTCGATTTTGACAAGTTTGATTGGTAAGTATACGAGTCTTCTTTTTGGTTCTTCACTGGAGTTGCATTCTCTTGATGTTGGTTTTGCTCTACAGTCAGCCGGCGTCATCATCTTCTGGCGACGTCCAATTTTTGAAGGAATCTGGGGTCGCGACCTCCAAGGCCAAGAAAGTGGCTGAGCGTACTCCTTCTCCTCCATTGGCGGCCCACTCTGGGCATAATTCATCAAGTTCTCCACACGATGTGGAGCATCAGATGGTTGTCCAGACGACTGCGCGTCCATCGACTTCAGAGTCATTGGAGGAGCATGTATGTGTAGTGTTGCTTCTTCTGATTTTTGCAGTCGAATTTTATCATCCATACCATCTGCTGATCCTTTACTATCTCTCCTGTCGCACCTCATTGTGAAGGAGGCCGCTCGCCTGGCGGAGCAGGTGCTTGCGATGTGTCGTGGTGGTGTCACGGCAGATGCCATGGATAGGCTAAAGGTGGGGACTAATATGCGCTAGGGGAATCCAGGAAGGGATAGTGAGGTGATTCCACACACAGAAGTCTGTATTTGATTCACTTCCAAGGTTTACAAGTGCTCCTAGAGCTGTCTTGGGGAGAGGAGGAAGAAGGGACTCTCTTACTCTTGCCACTTGCTAACCCGTACAAGACAGACCCGTAGAACCTAAAATTCACCAACCAACCCCTTCTACAGAGGCCCTAGCCCTCCTTATGTAGGGGTGGCTAGGTCTCCACTTAGGGCATACGTGGAGGCATATTCCAGGGAATATGCCTCCTTCCAAAATAGTAAGCCGACCGGGTTACTTTCCCCCCGCGTCATCCATGTAGAGGCTACGTGAGCCTCTGCGGCGCTTGCGTCACCCGACACTGGCCTTGTCACCTTTGTCGGCCACGCCTCGCTGGTCCTGCCTCTGTCTGCTTCGCTCATGCCATGCGTACCAGGACTACTTTTGACCAGCGAGATTCCTTCCTTCTCCTAGAAGCTTGACATGACCCGGATCGTAGTAGATCCAGCCACACCCGTTCCTGCATGAAAGTTAGATACATCGTTCTGACTTACGGCTTAAGTCAGCTGAGACCCAGCTAGGTGGACATCCCCTGGTCTGGGTCACTCTGTGATTCGGCCTGCCTTGAGGTGACCCGGCCAGCATCCGCTTTGACCTTGCCAAACCTCGGCTAACTTGGCATTTATACCCCGGCGGGACCCTACCCGGGGGTATCCCCCCAACATTAGTTCCCGAAGCTGGTGCGGTCTTAGCTGCCTTGGCCGCTAAGGCCACATCAGGTTCCATTTCACTGAGCTTAGGATCTTATTTCCGAGTTATCTCCTTACGTAGGATTCTATGGATTTACTTTCCCTTGGCACATTTCAAGTTGTCCCTTGCTGGCCGGGTTACCACCTTATCTCGGATTCAATGGATTTATTGTCCCTTGGCACATTCCATGTTTTTACTTGCCGGCCGGGTTACCATATTCTCATCCGGGTTGTTCTTACTTCTCTTGTACGCTTCCCCACGTGGAGGGTAATCATCACATTGCCTCATTTTAAGGGCCAGCCACAGTAACCGCTGCAGTTACTGTCAGGAGTTACTGTGCGCACGTCACATCATGCCTGCCTCCTCGTTAGCTGCATCAACGCGTCACGTCATGGGATCGTCTGCGCCCTGTGACCTTCCGTGTGGCCCGATGCTCATTGGCCAATCCGGTGCGTACACGGCCACACTATGCGGTGTAACCGCAAAGCACGATCCCACTTCCCTCACGAGGGAGTGGTTAAATAGGGGAGGGGCACGCCCCTTAGGTCTTTTCCCCCTTCCGCACCCCTCTACCTCCAGTTCTTCTTCTTCGTCTTCCCCCGCGACAGCGCCGCCACCGCTTCTAAGTAGTAGCGCCGCCGCCGCACTACTTCCCCACGCCTCTGCGTCGCCGCCACCGCTGCACTCCTCCTCCGCCACGGGTCGCTGTCAGTCTAGGCCGTTGCCCCCCACCGCCGCTAGCGCCAGCGAGGGCAACGAACTCGAGATGACAGAGGAGGAGCTCGCCGTCGCCGAGCAAGAGATGGAGGAAGACGCCGCCATGGCGGACCGTGGTGCGTGGGCCGGATCCTGGGTCTGCCAAGATGACCTGGACTGGCTCTACCGCACCAGGCGCATCCCCGCCGGAGTCACCGCGCGTCTCGCCTCCGCCGAACTCGCCCCCTCGCCCAATCCGGGTGAGTATGTGGTGTTCCTCTCACATTTTCAGCGAGGGTTCGGTTTGCCGGTCAGTGATTTTTTCCATGATTGGTTGAGCACCTATGAACTCCAGCCACACCACCTTCCTGCCAACGCAATCACCTCTCTTTCTGCTTTCGCCTCCACGATAGAAGGCTATGCAGGATTATGGCCCACGAAGGAGCTGTGGATCCGGTTCTTCGGCCTTCACCGTAACGTAAATCCGAACATTCAACTTGATCCGGAGGACAAGCAGCTCACACAATTCAGGGCTACATCCATTTCACCCCAGAGATGCTCTGTCTTTCCCCGAGTTACCGGGCTGGAGTCCTGCAAGGGTTGGGCCCGGACTTTCTTTTATGTCCGGAATGCCGGCACCGAAGACTTGATCCGGCTGCTCCCCTATGCTCCAGGTCCTCCCAACCCGGAGTTGTGGGAAGCTGTCCCCAAGAAACCCACGGCCTTGGCCAACTAGGTCAATAAAAGGTTCGCAGAACTGAAGAAGCTCGGGTTGCGCAACGAGGATGCTATGATCACGTTCGTCCGCAACCGGATCTCCCCCCTCCAGAAGAGCACTCACAAAGTGTGTCACATGAGCTAGGGCCACGACCCCAACCGGACCTCGTCCTTCGAGTTGAGCAACACTGAGATCTATCGCCGGGTCAAGGCTCTCTTCACCACACACAAGGACTTCTCCTCTGAGTGGACGTGGGGCATTGAGCACTTCTGCCGTGATAGGCTTCCTCCCGCGGTAAGTTTTGTGTCGCAAACTTTCTCCAAATTAAACCTTATGTCGATCGCTGTTGTATTTTTAACTCTGTTGTCTGTTCTTTTCCTTAGCTATTCCTTCAGCAGACCCTAGAAGATGGCACCGATCCCACCCTTAAGTGGGCGCCTGACCGGGAGACCTCAGACGAGGAAGAGCCGGATCAGGAGATGTTCCTTCTGATGACTGACGCTACAAACCGAGCCACCGGTAAACCCTCTTCCATTAGAGATTGGCCCGATAATGAAGATGACTCGGATGTCGAGGTGATGGAAGCTGTTGACATTGTCCCCCTTTCTTATGTTGGAGATATGCCCAAGAGGCAATAATAAAGTGGTTATTATTATATCTTTATGTTTATGATAAATGTTTACATCCCATGCTATAATTGTATTAATCGGAAACATTAATACTTGTGTGTTTTGTAAACATAAAAGAGTCCCTAGTAAGCCTCTTGTTAAACTAGCTTGTTGATTAATGGATGATCATGGTTTCCTGATCATGGACATTGGATGTCGTTAATAACAAGATCATATCATTAGGAGAATGATGTGATGGACACACACCCATAGTAAGCGTAGCATAAGATCAAGTCATTAAGTTCGTATTGCTATAAGCTTTCAAATGCATAGTAACCTAATCCTTCGACCATGAGGTTATGTTAATCACCATCACCGGATGGATACTTTGATGACATCAAACGCCGCTTCGTAACTGGGTGGTTATAAAGGTGTCATTGGGTATTCTGAAAGTATGTGTTGAAGCGCATGAATCAAGATTGGGATTTGTCCATCCATATGACGGATAGATATGCTCTGGGCCCTCTCGGTGGAATGTCATCTAGTTAGCTTGCAAGCATGTGACTAGGTCACAAGGGATGACATATCACGGAACGAGTAAAGAGTACTTATCAGTAACGAGGTAGAACTAGGTATAGAGATACCGACGATCAAACCTCGGATAAGTAAAGTATCGTGTGACAAAGGGAATTGGTCTCGTATGTAAATGGTTCTATCGATCACGAAGTCATCGTTGCGTATGTGGGAGCCATTATGGATCTCCAGGTCCCGCTGATGGTTATTGATAGGAGATGTGTCTCTGTCATGTCTGCATATTCACGAACCGTAGGGTGACACACTTAAGGTTCGAAGTTGTTTTAAGTAGATATGGAATATGCGTTGGAGACCGAATGTTGTTCGGAGTCTCGGATTGGATTCGGGACATCACGAGGAGATCCGGAATGGTCCGGAGAATAAGATTCATATATTGGGGATCATTTTCTGAGTTAGGAAATGTTCCGGAGTATTTATATGAGGGTTCTAGAAGGTTTCGGAATGTTCCGGAAGGTTCTGGAAGGTTTCTTGGAGTTTGCTTGAAAACCAAGGAAGGGATCAAGGAGTCCTGGTGGGTCAAGACTAGGAGTCGTGGGGGAGGAGGACTCCTCCCCCCTCCCCAATCCGCCGGCCCTAGAGGGAGGGGAGTCCTACAAGGACTCCCCCTCCCATGGCGCCTCACCCCCTTTAAATAGAGGGGCAGGGGCGCCCCTTCCACCCCCTGCTCCATAACAACCAATCTCTGCCGCCTCTCTCCTCCATCTTTCTTCTGCACAGGCATAGGCGAAGCCCTGCAGAATTCTCTACTCCACCACCACCACCACGCCGTCGTGCTGCTGGGATTCCGTGGAGAAGATCTACTACCTCCGCTGCTCGCTGGAACGGGGAGAGGAAGGTCTGCTTCGACTCCGCACGTGTGACCGACTGCGGAAGCGCTGCCGAATCGCGGCGCCGAAAGGATCGTCCACTTGACCGACTGCGGAAGCGCTGCTGGAACGCGACGCCGGAAGGATCGTCCACACGATCTTGAGATCGGCAAGTGATCAACTACATCAACCACGAGATATAATCTCGTTAACGCTTTCGGATCTGCGAGGGTTAGTTCCTTTCTATCTCGTTGCACATGTCTAATAGATTAGATCTTGGCTTTTATCTAGATTAGATCTGGGTTTTGTTCGTTCTTGCGGTAGAAATTTTTTGTTTTCCATGCTACGAACCCTTCAGTGGTATCAGAGCCGTATCTATGCGTAGATCTGTTGCACGAGTAGAACACAATGTTTTTGTGGGCGTTGATGCTTTTGTTGTCGGTGTCTTAGCGTGTACTTTGCATCTTGCGGCATGGTGGGATGAAGCGGCTCGGGCTAACATTACATGTCATCGCACATGAGACTTGCTCCACGCTTGACGTGCAACTTGCTTTGCACAAGTGGCTTTGCGGGTGTCTGTCTCTCCCACCATAGTTAAGATTCAATTTACAATGAGCATCTGACAACACTTGTATCAACGTTGTGGTTCATGTTCGTAGGTAAGATCCGTTCTTATTCGAAAGCCCCAAGCCACGTAAAACATGCAAAGAAAAATAGAGGCGTCTAACTCGTTTTTGCAGGGGATTTTGTGATGTGATATGGCCATTATGTGATTGTGATTATATTTGATGTATGCAATGATCCTTATTGTAATATGTCAACCGGCAGGAGCCTAATGGTTGTCTTTAAATTTTGTTTAAGACCTGCGTGTCTATTCATCATGTAATAGCTTTATTCCAAGTAGTTGTAATAGTTGTTGGTGGTGATGGACAACCATGAAGCGGCGCCACGGACCTTGACGCCACGCTGGTGATGATGGAGATCTTGTCCATGCTTTGGAGATGGAGATCAAAGGCACAAGAAGAAAGGCCATATCATATCACATATTATGAATTGCCTGTGATGTTAATCCTTTATGCATCTTGTATTGCTTAGATCGCGACGGTAGCATTATAAGATGATCCCTCTCACTAAATATCAAGTAATAAAGTGTTCATCCTTAAATGGCACCGTTGCTAAGACTCGTCGTTTCGAAGCATCTCGTGATGATCGGGTGTGATAGACTCTACGTGTGCATACAACAGGTGCAAGCCAGATTTGCACATGCAGAAACTAAGGTTAACCTTGACGAGCCTAGCATGTACAGACATGGTCTCGGAACACAGAATACCGAAAGGTAAAGCATGAGTCATATGGATGATATGATGAACATGTTGATTGTTCGCCTTTAAAGCTACATCATCTCACGTGATGATTGGACTTGTTGTAGTGGATTTGGTTCACGTAATCACTAAAACAACTTGAGGGATGGTATTTTGAGTGCGAGTTCATTTGTAATTTGGATTAGTCGAACTCAATTTATCATAAACACAATCAAAGTGAATTTGCATAGTTTGTTGTAGTCATTGGCATCCGTTCACCACCTTACGCTTAGTTATAGTTGAGATAGTGGAACTATAGAAATTCTGGATATTTACTTTACGAACTGGTATCGTATTGTTTTGAGTGTCAATTTAAAGTTTAAAAGTCCTATTGCAAACTTTCAGCAAACTCCGTTTACTCTGTGAAGTTTAATAAATAGTATTAAATCAAGAGTAACAATTCCAGTGTTGGTATCTAATGTATCATGTTTGCCTCCATGATTCTTGATACTCAAAAGATTGTTTTTAATATCAAGTTTATCTAAGAGTTGAAAGCAATGTTTCAGAAACCATCATATGTGAAAGGTATTGCGATATCTAAAAAAATGTGTTGGTTACAACATGATAGAGTATACGTCCTCATATTTGATGAGAATTTGTGAAGGTTGGAGACGCTAGTCGTCCTAATCCTCTAAAAGGTTTTGAAAAAGAAACATTATACTCGCAATTCACCTTTATAAGCTATAGCAGCTTGATCATGAAAGCTGTCATGATAAGGATGAATAGAAGATGTAAGTAAAATGTTTACTACACTAAAAGATTACTAAAGAATGGAATTTTTAAAGAACACCAAACATTTGATGATGGTGATCCACCTCAAAGTGCAAGTCCAAAGGTATTAGTAGTTGACTATATACACTTTGTACCATGTGTCATGTTGATGACACCACTATTGATGTTGATAGATTCTTTTAAAAGAAAAGGAATTGCTGAAAGAGAATCTATAAAATATTTGGCAGAAAATAAAAGGTTGGAGATGTCCAACTTAGGCATATAGAAGATATACATGTTATGGTTGTATTCCTTGCTTGTTAAACAATGTGGTTCTTTGGTATTGGATATCGAATTGGTTGGTATGAAGTCTCATACAGGACAACACAATTCATGAACTGCAATGGCCTAAGTAACTAGCAAGAGAATAAGTGATGATGTTCATCGAAAACAAATAAAGTGTTATTGTGTTTTTCGTTGACATCAAACCTAGCCTTCAAGATTTATTGTTTTGTTCCGGTATTACGAGAACAATGGTTGTTCAAATAATTACCGTATTCCATAAAGGATGGATGAACTTTTACAAGTCTGGTGGGAGAAATCACATCCACACTATTGCTAAAATGTCGCAAGAGAAATGATTGAAAGATCACTTATGAAGTGACATCGCTGTTTAAATTATATTTGAAAGAAAACATGAAGAAACTCCATGTTGATGGAATTTCTGGAGTCTTTGATTTTGATCAAATGACACTTGTGATACTTTCCTGGAGATAATTAAAATTCCGTTCGTAGGCCAAAAGAGGAACGGACGACTAACTGATTGGAATTTGTACATATTGATGTATATAGTCCATTATGTGTAGTCGTGGGCGATGGATTTCAGCTTCATATGCTTTCTTCGAAGATTTGAGTGAGTATATGTATATACTTACTCAATAAGGAAGAAGTATGAAACATTTGAAAAATGTTCAAAGACTTTCAAGATGAAGTGGAAAATCATTGTAACGAGAAAATAAAAGAGTTTATGATTGGATCATAAAGAAAGATGTTTGAGTTACAAGTTTAGCAAAACAACTAAGATTTGAGGAATCGTTCCCTAGATTTGCATTTCCCAAAACACCACAGGAGTATGGAGTGTTCAAGATATGTAATGAAACCTTGTTTGACATGGTAAGATCAAAGGTGTCATTTATAAAACTGCCATTATATTTTAAAGATTAAAGCTTTAGTTACTACCGCTTTTACACTGAAAAGAGCTCCATCGTGATCCATTGAAATGACACCATATAAGTCATGGTTTGGGATAAAACCCAGGTTGTCCTTTCTTAAAAATTTTGGTATGCTATGCATAAGTAAAATGTTTACAACCAAAGTCGGATAAGCACGTCTTTGTAGGTTATCCCAAAGAATTTTTTGGGAATTTCTCCATAACGCCGAGGACAAAAGAGAGTTTGTCGCTTGGAACGTCAAGTTTCTTAAGAAGGAATTTTTCGTGAAAAGTTAAGTGGGAGGACAATAGAACTTTGATAAGGTTGTTGAACCTTAGCTATATGTGCTAAGTAGCGCAGCGCCGGAAAGTGTCCCGGTGGCGGCCACAATGCTCATGGCTCTCGTGATTACAAAAGGTGTGATCTCGGAGATTAGAGTTCCTATAGAACTGTGTGGGTCGGTAAGAATCAAATAGTAAGATTTGATAAGCAAGTCGTTATTGTTTTGACAATGATGAACCGACTACATGCAAAGAAGCGATGATGGGCCCTGACTCCATAAAATGACTAGAAGTCATGGAATCCGTGATAGTATCCATACACGAGAAATCAAGTTTCTGAACTTTGAAGACCCTCCGGAAAGGCGTGAAGCCTATCGGTCGTGCTTGGATCTATAAAGAAATAGACATGGATGTTTCAAATCTATGAAATAGTCGACATATCGAAAAGAGTTTACAACAATGTTCAAGGAATTGACTATGATAAGATTTGGTCTTTCATACGATATTTAGTTTGGACGGATCAATGTAGCAAACACTACATATATTTTGGTATATGGTAGTTGAACAAACAAAACAAGTTCTTCTAATAGAATGGTTACCTAGGACGTGTACATAACACGATCCAAAGGGTTTTGTTAATTCAAAGGATGCTAAAAGAGTATGCAAAACTTCAATGGTTGAAGTGAGCATCGCGGAGTTGGAATCTTCACCATGATGAAACTGTTAAAAGAGTTTAAATTCATCGGAGATGATGAAGATCCTTGCATTTGCAAGAAATTAAGTGGGAGCGCTGAGACATATTTCTAATACGTTATGTAGAGGACATATTGTTGATTGGAAATGATGTATCTTTTATTAACACAGGTTAAGAATTTTATTTTGATGAAAGACTTAGGCATAACCCAAGAATTAGGCATCAATGTCTATATGAATAGATTGAGGTGCTAATATGGTTTTGCCAAATGTACATAGATAAGATGTTGAATGAGTTCAATATGGAAACAACAAGAAAGGTTCTTGACGGACGGAAAGGACTGAATCAAGATTCGAGTGTGTTGACACGAGATTCAAGTGTTTTGACACTTGGTGAAATCACAAGAATATTTTGATCAATCATTCTTTGAGATGTACACATCCAGATATGTCCGATGCTCTAAATGTTATGAGCATATACCAGAATGATTCATAAGATGGTTATTGGACAATAGTAAAGCTATTCTTATGAGCTTTGGAAGAACTAAGAATATATCATGTATAAGTGACAAATAGTTAAAGGTAGTTTGTTGTAAAGTGTTACATTGATACTAGTTTTTTCACAAGATACAAATTAAATTTATCTCAATTTAGACTATGGGCAGCACAATGTAATGGAAAGGATGTTCCATGATGGATTTTGATGAGTTCCAAAATTGAGACATTGTGACGGATACTACAACAAAAGGCTAAGTATATAAACTGCTATAGTAGCAGCAAAGGAGGGCATTTGTGTTAAGTAGTTTGTTATCAAACTAGGTGTGGTTCAAAGTGGGCTAATACTATGAAGATATATTGTGTGACAATAATATCAGCATATTTTGAGCCGAAGGAACTAAAGGTCTCACCAAAGGACCAAATTTATACAATGCCATCTCATTGGAGAATGAGAAATGCGTAGAGACGCAAGGACATGCAAATACACACAGACCTGGAAGTGTCAGATCCGAAGATTATGTTTACCACTAGCAATAGTGTCTATACAACACCAGAAAGCCATAGGTGTTGAATGCACAAGTTTTTAAATAGATTATTGACTCTAGTGCAAGTGGGAGACTGTTGGAGATATTCCCAAGAGGCAACAATAAAGTGGTTATTATTATATCTTTATGTTTATGATAAATTTTTACATCCCATGCTATAATTTTATTAACCGGAAACATTAATACTTGTGTGTTTTGTAAACATAAAAGAGTCCCTAGTAAGCCTCTTGATAAACTAGCTTGTTTATTAATGGATGATCATGGTTTCCTGATCATGGACATTGAATGTCGTTAATAACAAGATCATATCATTAGGAGAATGATGTGATGGACACACACCCATAGTAAGCGTAGCATAAGATCAAGTCATTAAGTTCGTATTGCTATAAGCTTTCAAATGCATAGTAACCTAATCCTTCGACCATGAGGTTATGTTAATCACCATCACCGGATGGATACTTTGATGACATCAAAGACCGCTTCGTAACTGGGTGGTTATAAAGGTGTCATTGGGTATTCTGAAAGTATGTGTTGAAGCGCATGAATCAAGATTGGGATTTGTCCATCCATATGACGGATAGATATGCTCTGGGCCCTCTCGGTGGAATGTCATCTAGTTAGCTTGCAAGCATGTGACTAGGTCACAAGGGATGACATATCACGGAACGAGTAAAGAGTACTTATCAGTAACGAGGTAGAACTAGGTATAGAGATACCGACGATCAAACCTCGGATAAGTAAAGTATCGTGTGACAAAGGGAATTGGTCTCGTATGTAAATGGTTCTATCGATCACGAAGTCATCGTTGCGTATGTGGGAGCCATTATGGATCTCCAGGTCCCGCTGATGGTTATTGATAGGAGATGTGTCTCTGTCATGTCTGCATATTCACGAACCGTAGGGTGACACACTTAAGGTTCGAAGTTGTTTTAAGTAGATATGGAATATGCGTTGGAGACCGAATGTTGTTCGGAGTCTCGGATTGGATTCGGGACATCACGAGGAGATCCGGAATGGTCCGGAGAATAAGATTCATATATTGGGGATCATTTTCTGAGTTAGGAAATGTTCCGGAGTATTTATACGAGGGTTCTAGAAGGTTTCGGAATGTTCCGGAAGGTTCTGGAAGGTTTCTTGGAGTTTGCTTGAAAACCAAGGAAGGGATCAAGGAGTCCTGGTGGGTCAAGACTAGGAGTCGTGGGGGAGGAGGACTCCTCCCCCCCTCCCCAATCCGCCGGCCCTAGAGGGAGGGGAGTCCTACAAGGACTCCCCCTCCCATGGCGCCTCACCCCCTTTAAATAGAGGGGCAGGGGCGCCCCTTCCACCCCCTGCTCCATAACAACCAATCTCTGCCGCCTCTCTCCTCCATCTTTCTTCTGCACAGGCATAGGCGAAGCCCTGCAGAATTCTCTACTCCACCACCACCACCACGCCGTCGTGCTGCTGGGATTCCGTGGAGAAGATCTACTACCTCCACTGCTCGCTGGAACGGGGAGAGGAAGGTTTGCTTCGACTCCGCACGTGTGACCGACTGCGGAAGCGCTGCCGAATCGCGGCGCCGGAAGGATCGTCCACTTGACCGACTGCGGAAGCGCTGCTGGAACGCGACGCCGGAAGGATCGTCCACACGATCTTGATATCGGCAAGTGATCGACTACATCAACCACGAGATCTAATCTCGTTAACGCTTTCGGATCTACGAGGGTTAGTTCCTTTCTATCTCGTTGCACATGTCTAATAGATTAGATCTTGGCTTTTATCTAGATTAGATCTGGGTTTTGTTCGTTCTTGCGGTAGAAATTTTTTGTTTTCCATGCTACGAACCCTTCATCTTATGCTTTTCCGGCATTAGCTAACCCCAATGGGCAGATCCATGAGGACCCTCCCCTTGCCGTGGGTGACCCTGTTCCGGCTGTGCCGAAGAAGAAGCGGGGAGCTGCATCAACTTTTTTCTTCCGGACCTTCTCAGCCCGCCAAAAGGCGAAAGAAGTCCGGAGACAAAACTTCCTCCAAGCCAGCAGCCAAGGCCCCAACACGAAGAGCTCGGAAGCCCAAGGAGCCCCTGACCTCGGACACGTAAGCCTCTTTTCCATCAGCCACTTACTTGCTCTTGTACTGTTTTAGTTTCTCATGCGACATTGTTTGATTTGACAGGGCTGCGGTGGAGGTCCCCCAGAGTGGGTCTGGCATTGCTTCGCCGCTCCGACCTTGCCCTTCTCCCCCTCGTGGCGACGAGTCATGCCCGATGAGCCCTATTCCAGAGGGTTCTGCGGCTGCTCCGGGTTCTGCTCCACCTCGTCAAGAGGGGGGCAACCTTGAAGCGGGGGAGACTGGCTCAGCCGAGGCGGCGGTATCCACAACTTCGGCTCCGCCGCAACCAGCTATCACCAAGACTACCTCAGCACCAGCGCCAGCAGCAACTCTGGCACCAGCACCAACTCCGACACCAGCACCAACTCCAGCTGCAAAAGCACCAGCGCCAAGCTCCTCCGCCTCGTCCGAGACTTCTCAGTCTCGGCGAGAAAGTACCCAAACAACTCTTAAGGGAAAATCTGCTGCAACCACTTCCTCGTCCTAGCAGACCAAGGGCAAAAAGGCCCCTAATGCCACCAGGACAGCGTTCGTCGAGGCTGGACAGCGCACTCTTGCGTCCATGCTTCCCAAGAAGCCTCCAGCACCGAAGGACGCCCCTGCCGAGCCAACTGATGCACAACAGATGGTTTTGCACACCATCCCGGCCCTTGCCTTGGTTGAGAGGAAGGAGGCGCATGCGAAGGGCTTGGTGGCGCCCCATATGCCCACCGGCGAGCGATACCCTCTGACCCTTCTTGAATTCATCAACAATTGGAACAAGGTGGAGTTCGTCCATGACGATGATCTCCCAAAGAGGTTTGGCCCCGCCGAATTCTCCGCCCAAATGAAAACAGCCGCTAAGGCAATCAACCTCGCGGGTCGGATGATGGAGGTACGTCACTTCCCCTTTACATGATGTAGATAATGATGACATAACCATTAGTCCCCGAGCCTCCGGGGGAGTAACTTGTTACTCGGCCGGATGCTCCTTAGAAAACTAACGTAGCTCCATGATAACTGCGAATATGCACACACCTAGAGCCGAGTTAAGTTCCACTTGGCCTGGATTTTGATAACTTCGAATATGCACACACCTAGAGCCGGGTTAAGTTCCACTTGGCCCGGATTTTGATAACTTTGAATATGCACACACCTAGAGCCGGGTTAAGTTCCACTTGGCCCGGATTTTGATAATTTCGAATATGCACACACCTAGAGCCGGGTTAAGTTCCACTTGGCCCGGATTTTGATAACTTTGAATATGCACACACCTAGAGCCGGGTTAAGTTCCACTTGGCCCGGATTTTGTACATTTCGTATATTTTTGTACTCTTTTCAGGTGACCACCAATCGCTGGAGTGCTGAGTTCCAGCGTCTCCTGGACACTCACAAGATGCTACGCGCGAAGCAAACTGCACTTCTCGCAGAATACAAAAAAGGGGTAAATTCCTTCCTTGGCATCTCTCCGTTTTTCTTCATTTTCTTCTGCCGAAGTAACCCATCATTCGGTTTCTGCAGCTGGGGTGGAGGCTGAGAACAAGCTAATGAGGAAAAATCTGGATCAGATCAAGGGTAAGTTACTTTGGTCCGACCTTGCTACGCTTTCCATCTCCTTTCCTCCTTGGCTCGGCAAATATTCATACCTCGGCTCTGCCGGGTCAATACACTATTTCAGTATCGCTGGAAGATAGTGTGCCTGTGCCTGATATGATGCTGCATTTTCTCGAACAAGCAGGGTAGCATCAGGCCGAGCTCAAGAGGAAAGACGATAAGCTTGCCCTCCTCCGGACCAAGGATGATGAGATCGCCAAACTTAAGGCCGAGATGAAGAAAATGAAACCTGAACACCAGTCCGAGCTCCAAAAGGTTGGCCAGGATTACACTTAGGAGCGCGAGCGCCTCAATCTCCAAATTTCCAAGGACCGAGAACTTCTTCAGGAGTCCGACGTCAAGCTTGATTCGACGAACGCTGAACTTGTGCAGCTTCGCAAAAGACGTGATGACTGTACCAAGGAGTTGACTCGGGTCCTTAGCCATATTTCACGTAAGTTCCTTTCCCTTATCCGGCAAACTTCTCCGGGTTACTTCATATGTCTTTTCTTTATCTGTTTCTCTTATCTCGTTTTCAGGCAAATTTCTAGAGGGCACCGCCATCGCGAGCGCTGCTGTTGCTGATTTCCGCCGGGAGAGGGGTACTCCCGTTGGGCCTGACACTCAAGAGATTCCCTATGACATGGAGGACCTGCTGGTCAGCCTGTCATCTCGCGTGGAAATCATCAAGAACTATGGCAAGGATATCCTTGACGCTGCAGTCCGAGTCTTCAACACGTTTTGGCCTGCAGAAGACACTCCAGAGGGAACCGCACTTCTTGTTGAAAAATTGATGGAGTGCGAGACCCAGCTCGAACTTTGGAGGGAATTTGTTGGGCGCGCTGCAGCTGAGACCGTTCTCCACTACGTACTCACGTGGTACGAGAAGATCGACCTGAACCTCTTAACGCGCATGCGCACCGGATCCAAATGATCCAGTGACCTAGAGTGGGTAGCTCGGCGCAAGGCTTGCGCCCACAGCCTCATCGAATATGCTCCCATCCATGAATGGACTGAGGGACCGAGCTTCCTGGAAGCCGCTGGTGATGAAAATGCTGAGAACGTTGAAGACGGGTCGGATGACGACGAAGAAGGCGATGGCTCAGACATTGAAGACAGCGAAGATGACGCCGAACTTCCTCCTCCTACTGCTCCTTAAGTGAAAAAACTTGAAAGTTTATCAAATCCCCGGTATGCCAGGTGAAATTGTATCCAGTACACATGTGATATTTTGCTACTAAGTTCCTATGACGGAATAACTTGGGCGTAGTCCCCGAGTTTCCTTTTCTTGTTCGTCCAATCTTTTGGCTCGGCTCGTGTCTACCTTGATTCGGTTTTATGACTTATGAATCCGAGCTTCAAAAATTGTCTTAACAATACTAGGAAACTTTTAGGCTTAGCTCAAAATAATTCAACATAATAAACTAAAAACATACAAGGCTAGTTCGAAAAACAAATGTTGGCTCGATTAAGTTCTTTTCCTTAGTCATTTTTCATGTGCTACGCAATTCCAAACTTGTTCTCTTGCTTGCCATGAAGCCAATTCTTGTTGGACAGCAGCAAGTCGAAGAGTTGGGTTTTTGGTGCTCACACATTACTAATCCGAGTTAAGTAAAACAACTTATTCCAGCTGACGCACAAATAACAAAAGACAACAAATATTATTAAGGCAGTCCCTGAGTTACTGCTCAAGGTGCCAACATTTCATTGATAAGCTCATTGCCGGCATACATACCGACACATGAGAAGACTCAGATACATACACTTCGCTGCTAAGTGTAGAAAGGACGAAGTAGAGCTACATTCCATGGACGCTTAGATTCCTCGTCGGACCTGTCCACCTTGTTCTTTTCCTGTGGCTTTGCATCTATAAGATAATAAGAATCATTGTGCAATGCTTTGCTCACAATGAATGGCCCTTCCCATGGAGGAGATAATTTATGCATGCCGGCAGTATGTTGTACCAACCGGAGTACCAGATCGCCTTCCCGAAAAACTCGGGGGCTTACTTTCCGGCTATGATAGCGTCGGAGATTTTTCTGATATATGGCGGATCTGGACAATGCCAATTCACTCACTTCTTCCAGCAGATCAACATCATTTTGCCGGGCTTCTTGCACTTCGGCTTCTGTGTATTGGGTGACCCTAGGCGAATCATGCTCTATGTCGGCTGGTAATACAACTTCTGCCCCATATACCAGAAAGAATGGCATATAGCATGTTGATCGATTCGGAGTTGTTCTTAAACTCCATAGTACTGCTGGTAGTTCTTCTATCCAGCACCCCGCTAATCTTTGCAGTGGCTCAATGAGCCGGGGTTTTATCCCGGATAATACCAATCCGTTGGATCTTTCCACTTGTCCATTTGAAGCGGGGTGAGCTACTGAGGCAACATCCAACCGGATCTTCTTATCCCAGCAGAAACGCGCAAATGCTCCTTTCGCAAAGTTTGTGCCATTATCAGTTATGATACTGTGAGGATAACCGTACCTCAAGATGCTGTCCTTGAGAAATGTTACGACCGTAGGTCCATCACACTTTCTTATAGGCTTCACTTCAATCCACTTCGTAAATTTGTCCACCATGACCAAAATGTGAGTCATATTTCCCCTTGCTGGTTTGAACAGGCCCACCATGTCCAAACACCACACGACAAATGGCCAGGTGATTGGAATGGTCTTGAGCTCCGACATTGGCATATGTGTCTTGGTGGCATACCTTTGACAACCATTGCACTTTCTCACCAGATCTTCTGCTTGCTCTAAGGCACTTGGCCAGTAGAATCCTTGCCGGAAAGCTTTTGCCACCAAGGCTCGGGACGGGGCATGATGCCCGCACTCCCCTTGATGTATATCTCGGAGGATGTCAAACCCTTCTTCCGGGTCAACGCATCGCTGGAGGACATTGGTCACACTCCTTTTGTATAGTTCGGAATTGATGATCGTGTACGCCTTTACCCTCCTCTGAGTTTGCCTGGATAGCACTTCCTCAGTGGGTAACGTTCCATCTTTCAATAATTGAAATATAGGTAGTGCCTAAGTTGGTATCGCTCGCACAGGGAACACATCTTCATGAATTTCCATCTGATCCACTGGCATAACTTCAACCGGTTCACGCTGAACAGTTCTCGGGTCTTGCGAAGCAGTCCCCGGTTTCACTGAGGCGGTCCCCGGGTTTCGCGCACCACCTCCCGTGTCAATGTCCATGGGCACAGCTCCGGATTCTGTATCTTCCGGGATGTAAATTGAGTCGGTTTCTAGGGACGGCCTGATAGACGGTTTTCTGAGGTGTTCCAATGCTACCCCTAGCGGAATTGTTTGTCGGGTTGATCCGAGCTTCGACAGCATGTCGGCAGCCTCATTTTCCACCCGGGGTACATGGTGAAATTCACATCCCTCAAAGTAACTAGATATCTTCTGCACATGAAATCTGTATAGTGCCATGTTTGGATCAAGGGCGTCCCACAGTCCCGACACTTGCTGTACCACCAAATCCGAGTCGCCAAAGCATATGATCCGACGTACCCCAATCTCTTTTGCCACTTTGAGCCCATGCATAAGTGCTTCATACTCAGCGACATTGTTTGATGCCGCGAAATGGATCTGCAGCACGTATTTCAGCTGGTCCTTCTTTGGCGAGGTAAGCACAACTCCGGCACCTAGCCCGGTTTTCGTTTTTGACCCGTCAAAGTGCATCCCCCAGTAATTCGGATCTGGTAGCGGTGGTTCGTATTGGACCTCGGCCCAGTCTACGAAAAAGTCCGCCACAACTTGAGACTTGATCGCTTCTCTTCTGTCATATTGTGGTGCATAGGGAGCTAGTTCAATTGCCCATTTTGCAATCCTACCACTTGCATCCTTGTTACTCATTATCTCGGATATGGGAGCCTCACATATTACCCTGATGGGATGCTCCTCAAAGTAATGCTTCAACTTCTTAGCTGCCATATAGACACCATAAGCCACCTTTTGATAGTGTGGATAGTTCAGTTTTGAGGCAGATAATACCTCACTTAGGTAATACACTGGCCTTTGCACCGACTTACCTTCCTCGTCGCGCTCTACCACTATCACTGCACTTACAACTCGGTTGGTTGGGGCTATGTAGAGCAACATTGGCTCCTTTGATAGTGGAGAGGCTAACACTGGTGCAGTGGCTAACATCCTCTTCAAGTGGACAAAGGCTTCATTGGCCTGCGGGGTCCAAACGAACTTATCCGACTTTTTCATGAGTTGGTAGAGAGGCAGTGCCTTTTCTCCCAACCGACATACAAACCGACTTAACGATGCCAGGCAACCAGTGAACTTCTGGACATCGTTAAGACACTTCGGCAGTTCCATTCGTTCAATGGCCCGGATTTTAGTTGGATTGACTTCGATACCCTCGGCTGGAAACAAGAAATCCGAGTAATTTTCTAGCTGGGACACCGAAAGTACATTTTTCTGGGTTAAGCTTCATCTGGAACCTTCTTAAGTTCGCGAACGTCTACCTGATATCGTCAAGGAGCGTTTTGCTTTCCTTGGTCTTGATAACCACATCATCCACATACACTTGTACATTTTGACCTATTTGGTCGTGCAAACATTTTTGCATACATCTTTGGTACGTTGATCCTAATTACGTAAACCAAACGGCATGGTGCGATAGCAATAAGCCCCATACAGGGTGATAAATGCGGTCTTTATTTGATCATCCGGATTCAGAGGTATCTGGTGGAAACCAGAATATGCATCAATGAGTGACAACAATTCACATCCAGCAGTTGAGTCTATGACCTGATCTATCCTCGGCAGTGGAAATGGATCTTTTGGACACGCCTTGTTCAGGTTCGTGTAATCGATACACATACGCCAAACTACTGCCACATTTGGATCATCCTTCTTCTTCTCCACCAGCACCGGATTAGATAGCCAATCTGGGTAAAGAACTTCCATGATAAATCCTGCAGCCAACAACCGAGCTATCTCATCTCCGATGACTTTCCTCCTATCTTCGGCCAAGCGGCGGAGAGGTTGCTTCACCGGCTTTGCTCCAGGTCTCACATTCAAAGAGTGCTCGGCCAACTCCCTCGGAACACCTTGCAAGTCCTGTGTGGACCAAGCAAAAATGTCCCGATTCTCACGGAGGAAGTTGACGAGCTCGCTTTCCTATTTGTCATTTAACCCGGCACCAATTGTTACGGTGCGCTCTGGGAACATATCATCAACATGCACCTTCTTGGTATCTTTTGTGGCTTGGAATGAGACACTTCTATGCGGGTTACTCAGTGCTGGCATATACTGCTATGCGGACTGAGCCAATGCTGCGACCTCTTGGATTTTCCTTTTCTCTTACGCAATCACAAGTGACTCGGCTAGGTTAGACCCGGCCGACGCACACTCCATGGAACGTCGGAAATCCCTAGCAATGGTAATCACTCCGTTTGGCCCGGGCAACTTCATCTTCAAGTAACTAATGTGACAGCTTGCCATGAACTTGTTCAGTGCTGGCCTTCCGAGTAACGCGTGATATGCACTTTCCAAGTTCACCACCTCGAACTCCAAATTTTCGGTTCGGCAGTTATCTCTCGTGCCGAACAATACGTCAACCGGGACCTTGCCTCTGGGCTCACAAGAAATGCCGGGCACAATACCATGGAAAGTTGTCCTTGTCCTGTAGCATGTTCTCCGAGATACCCAACTTGCACATTGTATCCGCATACATGATGTTAATGCTACTGCCATTGTCAATCAGTACCTTTGAGAACCTTACATTGATGTTAGGCCCAATGAATGTCGGATCCAGCACCAACGCATACGAACCAGGACTTAGCATAAGCTTGGGATGATCTTTAATGATCCAGGTGATTTCTTGGTCCGACCAAGGCATATACCTCGTCACCGCGGGCATTACCGCATTCACTTCCATATGTCGGCGCTGCAAGCTCTTTCTATCTGTTTCCTCAGTGGTGAACACACAGCAACTCTGATGATTCTCTCTGTACTCATTCCTCCCCTCATTTCCGGGGTACCTCTAATCCGGCTAATCCTGGTTTTCTACCTGATGCACTGCATCCCTTCTCTCATGGTTATCATACCTCGGCGGAGGGGGAGGCAACATTAGCTGTTGCGTGTTTGCTTCGGAGAGCAACTGCTGCCGGGGTAACTCCTGCCGAGGTAGATCATTTCGGGGTGCCTGAGCATTCCCCGAACCATCTTGTTCTATTTTGCGCATCCGCTCACATTGCCTTATTGTATGACCCGCTGGGTTCTTCGGATTTGGCGTGTGAAATTTACATGGCTGATCCAACATTGACTCATAAGTATACCTCGGACGGTCCTTCTTTTCCTGCCACTATTTCTTTTGCTCTAGCGTCCAAGTTTTCTTGCCATCGTTTCTCAGAGTCCATTGCCCTCCAGTTTTCTGACGTTGATTGCCCCCTGCTCTAGGCTGATCTTGATTCACAGCTGCAACTTGTTGCGAACTGTACCGGTGATCCGGTCTGTCATCTCTTCTTTTACCTCCGGCTCCATCTCTCTGGTAGTACTCATCGTTTGACTCGTTTGACACAAGCCTAGGTTGAGTCGGATCACCCAGAGCATACGAATCAGCGATCCGGATCATCTCTGCCAATGTGGTTGGCATTTTCCTTTGCAACTTTTGCCACAGCTTGCTTGCATATCTGCACCCTTGCGCAAACCATGCTATGGCTTGTGATTCTATCACGCCCTCACACGAGTTTCTCACGGTACACCACCGGGTTAAAAACTCCTGGTCCATCTCGTTTGGTCTCTGCTTACACATGGCTAGGGTCTGTGGCCTATTTGGCCTCTGATACGTACTTGAGAAATTGCTGACAAACATTTCCTCAAAATCGATCCAGCAGTTAATGCTTCCGGGCGGCAAATTGTTTAGCCATACCCTTGCTGGCCCCTCCAACATCTGGGGGTACGTATTTCACAGCCCATCTCAAGTTTCCTGTGGCAATTTTCACAGCTGTAGCATAGTTTATCAACCAATCCTCCGGCTTGGTACTGCCGTCATACGTCTTTGTGCCTCTAGGTAACTGGAAGTTGGGTACCGGTGGCTCCTTCATGATCCGGGGCCCAAAACACGCAGGACCTGGTGGACCTTGACATTCGATTTGTTCCGACCTATACAGTCGATCCAGTTTCAACCTGGCATCATCTGGCATCAAATCCCTGCTTCCCAATCTTGACCCTATCACATGATAGTCCGGCCTTGGGTATCCCACGTTCACCATTTCCGAATCTCCATCATTGTACCGGTCTTGCTCTCGTGGAGCACCTCTCTGTTGCATACCTCGGCCAGCACTTTGCTCTTGCCTTGGTATATTCCGCTGCTGCGGTTGCCCTGCTCCTGCCAAGTTTCGCTGTCCGGCATTGCCGTTTACAGCGTTCCCTTGACCGGCGTTGCCTTGGTCGCGGTTACCCTGGCCAGCTTCACCTTGGCTCACACTTCGTCGATCATCATTTTTCTATGCTACTTTTCCTTTCCCTGCCCGTGTTGGGTCATACGGGCCGATTTGTTTGTTCCTTCTGGCCGAGGTTACTACTTCATCTCTCCTTGGACCACCATGAGGAGACGATGCGGCTCCAACGGATTTCTCCGGGTTACCCACCGCCGAATGTACGATCTTGGAGGCCCTAGCTCTCTCCGGGTTAGCTCTGAGCAGTTCCTCATTTTGTTTGTTCGTGATCCGAACCAACTCATTGACCCTATCTTGTTGTCTTTGACGGGCCTCACCCGTTAGACCCTCTAACTCGGATGCAGCTGCATCCGCTGCTCTAAGGTTCTTTGCCGGGGTACTATACCTCGGCAGCCCCACGGAAAAACAGTTCTCTAACTCCTCAATCCTAGTATCACCATCTCTATTCATTTCACTCATGAGATTTCTCCCCTTCACTTTTACAGCATCAACTTTGTTTGCCTTTGCATACTCACGCAGCGTCATGTTCAACGACTACTGAGCCGCGGCTATCTTTTTTGCACCCTCTAGTATTTTTTGCCTAGTTTCCTCTAGCTCGGCCTGTGCCTGAGCCGGATCTACTGCTGCTACTACAGGGTTTGCCAAGCTATCCATCGCTTCCCGCAACACATTCTCTGGCCTCTCTAGTGGAGGACCTCTACCTTTCCTTGGTGCCTTAGGCGTTACCTCCGGATCTAGCGCCGGATCCTTGCTTGCGTTTACACCAGGCGCAGTCATCATCACCTCAGCACGGTCCGGGGAGCGAGTGATACGCGCCCTGTGAACCACGCTAAGGGATGGCTCCCCTGCCTCGACGACGTGCCGCGGATGAACACACGAGACATCAACAGCAACGTAGACCGTGTGCGCGCCGAGCTTGATGAAGAGGCCGTTGCGTGGAAGCGGGCGCGTGCCGAAGCTGCCAGCATTGTCGCTGAAAAAGTTCAGCGCTCCAAAGTGCTGAACGAGCCCGGAGACTATGTGTTTGTCGGTGCCGATGAGGTTTCCCGTCCGGATCTTGACCCCTGCTAGCGCCGCTAGCCGCACGGTAGGCGCCAACTATCGTGGTGGTGTCACGGCAGATGCCATGGATAGGCTAAAGGTGGGGACTTATATGCGCTAGGGGAATCCAGGGAGGGATAGTTAGGTGATTCCACACACAGAAGTCTGTATTTGATTCACTTCCAAGGTTTACAAGTGCTCCTAGAGCTGTCTTGGGGAGAGGAGGAAGAAGGGACTCTCTTACTCTTGCCACTTGCTAACCCGTACAAGACAGACCCGTAGAACCTAAAATTCACCAACCAACCCCTTCTACAGAGGCCCTAGCCCTCCTTATATAGGGGTGGCTAGGTCTCCACTTAGGGCATACGTGGAGGCATATTCCAGGGAATATGCCTCCTTCCAAAATAGTAAGCCGACCGGGTTACTTTCCCCCCGCGTCATCCATGCAGAGGCTACGTGAGCCTCTGCGGCGCTTGCGTCACCCGACACTGGCCTTGTCACCTTTGTCGGCCACGCCTTGCTGGTCCTGCCTCTGTCTGCTTCGCTCATGCCATGCGTACCGGGACTACTTTTGACCAGCGAGATTCCTTCCTTCTCCTAGAAGCTTGACATGACCCGGATCATAGTAGATCCAGCCACACCCGTTCCTGCATGAAAGTTAGATACATCGTTCCGACTTACGGCTTAAGTCAGCTGAGACCCAGCTAGGTGGACATCCCCTGGTCCGGGTCACTCCATGATTCGGCCTGCCTTGAGGTGACCCAGCCAGCATCCGCTTTGACCTTGCCGAACCTCAGCTAACTTGGCATTTATACCCCGGCGGGACCCTACCCGGGGGTATCCCCCCAACACGATGGGTCGCCAGCATGCAATGTTGGACAATCACCATCGCGTGGTTGAGAGTGAGTTTTTTGCTTCTTCTTCTTCTCCACCCTTGTGATATATTCGACTCATAGTCTATCTGTGTTTGTTTCACAGCTGAGCATAATGCGCTTCTTCGTGACGCCGCTTCCCTTGAAAAGGTGCTCGCCGCGGCGGTGAAGAGTCGCGATGAGGCAATCGCAGCTCATGACGAATCGTGGAAACGCGAAGAGGATTTGCGCGCCTCCATCGTAGCTTGGGATAAGTTGTTTGAAGAACAGCGTCTCTCGATTGCCAAGGCTCTCTCAGGTATTCCCTTGTCTGGATCGCCCGAGAGCAATATCTGCTAGGGGAGGTGACGTAGCTGGGCGACCAATTCAAGTGTTAGCTTTCTTCTTCCTTATATTTTTCTTGTGGTCACTCACAGTACTTCATTGTTTTCATACTTCTGCCTTTGCTTGGTATAGTTGTCAGTGCACGCCATCCGTAGGATGATAAGGACAGGATTGCCATTCTCATGAATGATCTGACCCAAGAGCAGTTGCAAGCGAGTGGTTACTTCTGGGTGGATCATGATCGTGCAATCGCACTTGCGACCCTGCAGGATCATGCTTCGCGAGTGCTGCACTTCCTAAAGAAGTCGCAATCGTGCTTGAGGAATATTTATCAGACGATGTTCTCGCTGGACGTCGTTCCATCAAGCATGTTGGCCCTTCTTGCCAAATTTCAAGACTTGAGTGCAGTCCGCGAGTGTGTTTGACAACAGTTGGTGGCTGGTGCCAAGGCTGCTCTATTGCTGGTGCGACTGCACATGCCTGATGTGGATGTTGCAGCAGTTGCTGCCGGACCGCTAGCGCTGCCAGCAGGTTCGACTTGGAATATGGTTCCTCACTACCAGGCGGTTGATCGCCCAGCGGAGGAGATCATCGACTTCTTCGAGGAGCAGACAAACGTTCCTTTGTTGCAACAGTAGTTTAGTTTGTATCCTCCACATAGTTGCACCAGTGTTGTAAAGTTCATATATATATACTATGTATAATTGATTGACATTGATGTATATAAAGAGCTTGTTAGCGTGTATGTTTTGCGAGTGTGTTGCACTATGCAATTCCTTTTCGTTAGCCTGACTTGTGTTTATCGCAGCACCTTGCCAACCTGTCAAATGCGTTGCAACTGGGTTGGTGTTTGTCATGGGTTCGATTAGTACGTCAGCTACTCAGGATATCGCGTTTGTTCGTAGAAAAGATGTGTATAGGGTGGTGCAGCCCCCGAGTGGATAATTTGCAAAAAATAAAAAGAACACAGAGTTTTGGGGCACTTAGCTTTATTTATTCACAGGATAGTACGGGGTACATTGTGTGGCTAAGTAGCCTTGGCTGAGTAGCCTTATTTGTAAAGTAAAAATAAAAGACGACTAAGGGTAGAAGCGTCGCAGCTGCGCGACGTTCCAGGGGTTGGAGTATGCGACTCCTGTCTCGAAATGTTTGAGGCGATAGGCGCCGCCTAGGATTACTTCTGTAATCACGTATGGTCCCTCCCAGGGGGACTCGAGCTTCAGATGCCCTTGTTGTTTTAGTCGCAGGACCAGGTCTCCTTTGATGAAGGACCTAGGGCGTAGCCTTCTGCTGTGGTAGTTGCGTAGATTCTGCTGGTAGATCGTTGATCTTTCTGCGGCGATTTCCCGTGCCTCGTCAAGGAGGTCGACGGAGTATTCGAGTGCGAGAGTTGACTCTTGCTCGCTATAAGCGACCACCCGTGGTGCTTTGTATCGTACCTCCGCGGGTAGCACCGCTTCAGCACCGTGCACCATGAAGAACGGGGTGTACCCTGTGGCACTGTTTGGAGTTGTGCGCAGGCTCCAGAGTACTGATTGCAGCTCGTCTGGCCAGCAGCCTGCGGCTTGTTTGAGTGGCCTGAGGAGTCACTTCTTGATGCCGCCATAGACAAGCCTGTTGGCTTTTTCGACCTGGCCGTTGGTCTGTGGATTCCCAGATTCTTGCAGAATTCTTGGAACTCCTTGGATGTGAAGTTCGTCCCATTGTCCATGATTATACTGTGTGGTACTCCGAAGCGATAGACGATAGACTCGAAGAACTTGACTGTGTTGTATCCTGATTGGTTAGTCACTGGCATGGCCTCTATCCACTTGGTGAGTTTGTCGACTACGACCAGGAGGTAGACGTAGCCTCCTCGTGAGGACTGTGGAAGCTTGCCGACCATGTCGAGTCCCCATTGCACGAAGGGCCAGGCCAATGGAATTGGCCGGAGCTCCTCGCCAGGTGCGTGTGGCTTATCCGCGAATCGCTGACAAGTGTTGCATTATTGGATGATGTCCTTGGTGTCCCGCATGGCCATAGGCCAGTAGAATCCAGCTCGTAGAGCTTTGGCGACGAGGGCTCGACTGCCAGCATGGTGCCCGCAAGTCCCCTCATGGATGTTGAGTAGAAAAAATCTTCCATCGGCATTGGATACTCATCGTTGGAGTACTCCTGTGATGCTACGCTTGTACAGTTCGCCTTTGATAACAGCGAATGCTTTGGATCGCCGCGCAATGTGCCATGCGTCAGTTGGGTCGTCCGGTAGCCTTTTGCTAAGAAGGTGCGTGGTGTACGGTTGAGTCCAAGATGGCTCGATCATCATGATACTCATTGGTTCTTTGAGTCCTGTGTCAAGCTCCAGGTCATCGAGTGTATTGGCTCATTGGGTAGCGCAGCCCCCGAGTCCATTGTTGCGCTTGTTTTCTTCTCTGCGGCCTTTGGCTTGATGGAGCGTTCACAGATGCGCTCGAGAAATACCTTAGGTGGTATGGGGTGTAGGTAGAGCCAATGTTGTTGAGTGCGTCCGCCTCTTCATTGCTTTCACGGCCTATGTGACGCAGTTCGCAGCCGTCGAAGTCCCCTTCGAGTGTGTTGTAGAGGCCGCAGTAGGCGATCATATTGTCGTTTAGTGTGTCGCACTCGTGCATTGTCTGGTTGACGACCAGCTTGGAGTCGCCGTATATTATGAGTGTTTCGGTGCCGCAGGCTTTTGCCATCCTCATCCCGTGTAGCAAGGCCTCGTATTCAGCTTCATTGTTAGAGGCGGTGAACTGCATTCGTAGGATATATTTCAGCTTGTCTCCCTAGGGTGATGTCAGTATGACACCTGCGCCAGCTCCGTCCTTTCGCTTGGATCTGTCGAAGTGCATTGTCCAGAGGTATGACATATTTGGTTTTTCAGGGAGCTGGTTCTCCATCCAGTGCACAAGGAAGTCAGGGAGGACTTGCGACTTGATTGCATCGCGTTTTTCATATGTAATGTCTCGTGGAGACAGTTCGATCCCCCAAAGCGCGACTCGTCCGGTGGCGTCGGGATTGTTGAGGATGTGCCCAAGCAGGGCGTCGTTGACTACCACGATTGGGTGTTCTTGGAAGTAGTGGCGCAGTCACCGGGCTATCATGAAGACGTCGTACGCCAGCTTCTGGTAGTGCGGGTACCGCTTCTTTGTTGGAGTGAGTACCTCACTGAGGTAGTAGACTGGGCGCTGCACCCCGTGGACCTTGTTTTCCTCGGCTCGTTCCACCACGAGCACAGTGCTAACCACCTGGTTGGTGGCGGAAATGTATAGCAACAATGGTTCCCTTTTGCGTGGGGTCACCAGTACTGGCGAGGTGGACAGTAGGCGCTTGAGGTCTTCGAATGCTTTTGTTGGGTCCGCGCCATAGAAAACAAAAAAAATCCTATGATGAGAACTACACGCCAAGATCTATCTACTAGGTACAAAGCAACGGGTGGACATACATCCAACCAGAACTTACCCTCGAAGACAACGAGTTTTTTTAACGAGTAGGAACTCGTGGTTGATGTAGTCATACACTTGTCGATCTCAAGATCGTGAGGAAGTCCGAGTGCCGCAACTCAGCAGTGCATCCATACTCGCATACACGTTCAAGCCACCGGACAGCCTCCACCTCCTCGCTCCAGCGATCCAACAGAAGCAGCAACTCCTTCCAGACGAAATGCCACCGGGAACATGTATCTCTCTAATCCGAGACCATGGGGGAATAATTCTAGAGGGGGAGAGAGATCCTTCACAAGGAGGTGTGTGGAAGAAGGAGGAAGAGGGTGGCCTTTTATAGGAGGAGGGGGGTGCCCCTCCTTCATGGCCGGCGCATGGGGGGTGACTCCTCACCTCCCCCATTCATGTGGTGGTAACCCCTCCACATTAAAATGCCTCTTCACATTCCCCTTTAAAGTCCCTACTTTAAATGCATTAAAATTATCCAAGTTTAATGCTCTCTCATTTAATAAAACTCTTTTATTACATTTATTCAGAATTTTGTTAATTACTTTAATTAACAAACATTCACATATAACCCCTACAACATTTCAATATTACATGTAGAACCAATTTCAGCAATTTCACCCGAAACAGTTTCGGTGTCAATTGAAATAATTCCAGAGCCTTGCAATTCTTTTGTCTGAAACATATGTGCTCCAAAATGGTGTCCGGTAACTCTTAAGTGTGTCACCCTACGGTTCGCGAATAATGCAAACATGATTGAGACTCCTCTCAGATCAATAATCAGAAGCGGGAACTGGAGATACATACCGATTCCAACACATTCAACGATGACTTCTGTGATCGTGAGAACCTTTAACGCTAGTAACTAAATCCCTTTGTCTCACGATATATTACATGTCCGAGATTCGATCATTGGTATCTCCATACCTAGTTTGATCTCGTTACCGAAATGCACTCTTTTCTCGTTCCCGTGATATAACATTCTAGTGATCACATCACTTGCTTGCAAGCTATCTTAATGTTGTATCACCGAGAGGGCCCAGAGTATATCTATCCGTCATCGGGATTGACAAATTCCACTCTTGATCCATGAGCCTCAACATAACACCTTCGTAGCACTGAACCCATCTTTATAGTCACCCTGTTACAGTGTGACGTTTGATGTTATCAAGATACTCTTCCACTGTTAGCAATTAACATGTCTCATGGTCTAAGGATAAAGATTACTTCATATGGTGTTATAGCAATATAAACATAATGACTTTGATCATAATGCTATACTTCGGATGAATGATCATCACATCATTCAACCAATGTTGTGACCTTGTTATTGACAACATCCAATGTCCATGATCAGGAAACCTTGATCATCATGTTAATCAACAAGCTAGTCTATAAGAGAGGCATAACTAGGAACCCTTTTTGTTTATTAAACACACATGTATTGATGTTTCCGCTCAATACAATTATAGCATGCAAAATAAACATTTATCATAAACAAGGAATAAGATAATAACCACTTTATTATTGCCTCTCGGGCATATTCCCTTCAGTCTCCCACTTGCACTAGAGTCAATAATCTAGTTTGAAAAACTTTGCATATTGAACACATATGGCTTTCTGGTGTTGCATATACGTGATTGCTAGTGGTTAACATAATCTCCGGATCTGACAGTTTTAGGTCCGTGTGTATTTGCATGTCTTTGCGTCTCTACGCATCACTCATTCTCAAATGATATGGCATTGTATAAATTTGGTCCTTTGATGAGACCGTTAGTTCGTTCGGGTTAAAATATGTTGATATTATTGTCACACAATATATCTTCATAGTATTAGCCCACTTTGAACCACACCTAGTTTGATAACAAACTACTTAACACAAATGCCCTCCTTTGCTGCTACTATAGCAGTTATATACTTAGCCTTTTGTTGTAGTATCCGTCACAATGTCTCAACTTTGGAACTCATCCAAATCCATCATGGAACATCCTTTCCATTGCATTGTGCCACCCATAGTCTAAATTGAGATAAAATTTAATTTGTATCTTGTGACAAAAATAGTATCAATGTAACACTTTACAATGAACTACCTTCAACTATTTGTCACTTATACATGATATATTCTTAGTTCTTCCAAAGCTCATAAGAATATCTTTACTATCGTCCAATGATCATCTTATGAATCATTCTGGTATGTGCTCATAACATTTAGAGCATAGGACATTTTGGATATATACATATCATGGTATGCTCGATCAAAATATTCATGTGATTTTACTCACCAAGTGTGGAAACACTTGAATCTTGATACAATTATTTCCATGCAGCAAGAACCTTTCTTGTTGTTTCTATATTGAACCCTTTCAATATCTCATATATGTATGTTTGACACAACCATATTAGTGCCTTAATCTATCCATACAGATATTGATGCCAAATATTCTAGGTTTGCCCAAGTCTTTCATCGAAATCTTATTTTAATGAAATTCTTAACTTGTGTCAATACAAGATACATCATTTCCAATCAACATTATGTCCTCTACATAATGTATTAGAAATATGTCTCAGCGCTCCCACTTAATTTCTTGCAAATGCAAGCATCTTCATCATCTCCGATGAATTTAAACTCTTTTAACAGTTTCATCATGGTGAAGATTCCAACTCCGCTACGCTTACTTCAACTATTGAAGTTTGCATGCCCTTTTAGCACCCTTTGAAGTAACAAAACCCTTCGGACCGTGTCTTGTACACGTCCTAGGTAACCATTCTATTAGAAGAACATTGTTTTGTTTGTTCAACTACCATACATCAAATTATATGTAGTGGTTGCTACATTAATCCGTCAAGACTAAATATCGCTATGAAAGATCAAATCTTGTCATAGTCAACTCCTTGAACATTGTCGTAAACTTCTTTCCGACATGTCGACTATTTCATAGATGTTAAACATCCATGTCTATTTCTTTATAGAACCAAACACGACTGATAGGCTTCACGCCTTTCCGGAGGATCTTCCAAGTTCAGAAACTTGATTTCTCGTGTATGGATACTATCACGGATTCTATGACTTCTAGTCATTTTATGGAGTCAGGGCCCATCATCGCTTCTTTGCATGTAGTCGGTTCATCATTGTCAAAACAATAACGACTTGCTTATCAAATCACACTATTTGATTCTTACCGACCCACACGGTTCAATAGGAACTCTAATCTCCGAGGTCACACCCTTTGTAATCACGTGAGCCATGAGCATTGTGGCCGCCACCGGGACACTTTCCGGCGCTGCGCTATTTAGCACATATAGCTAAGGTTCAACAACCTTATCAAAGTTCTATTGTTCTCCCACTTAACCTTTCACGAAAAGTTCATTCTCAAGAAACTTGATGTTCCAAGCGACAAACTCTTTTGTCCTCGGTGTTATGGAGAAATTCCCAACAAATTCTTTGGGATAACCTACAAACACGTGCTTATCCGACTTTGGTTGTAAACATTTTACTTATGCATAGCATACCAAAGTTTAAGAAAAGACAATTCGGGTTTTATCCCAAAACATAACTCATATGGTGTCATTTCAACAGATCACGATGGTGCTCTTTTCGGTGTAAAAGCGGTAGTCTCTAAAGCTTCAATCCTTAAAACATAATGGCAGTTTTATAAATGATACCTTTGATCTTACCATGTCAAACATGGTTTGATTCAATCTCTCGAATATGCCATACTCCTATGGTTTATCGGGAAAACACAAATCATGGAACAATTCCTCAAATCTTAGGTGTTTTTGCTAAACATGTAACTCAAATATCTTCCTTTATGATTGAATCATAAACTCTTTATTTTCTTGTTACAATGATTTTCCACTTCATCTTGAAAGTCTTTGAACAATTTTCAAATGTTTCATACTTCTTCATTTTTAAGTAAATATATAGATATATTCACTCAAATTTCTGGAGAAAGCATATGAAGCAAAAAGATCCATTGCATGTGACTACGCATAATGGACTATATACATCAACATGCATAATATCCAATAAGTTAGTCATCCGTTCCTCTTTGGCCTATGGACAGAATTTCAATTATCTCGAGGAAAGTTTCACAAGCGTTAATTGATCAAAATCAAAGACTCCAAAAATCCATCAACATGGAGTTTCTTCATGTTTTCTTTCCAATATAATTTAAACAGCGATGTCACTTCATAAGTGATCTTTCAATCATTTTTCTTGCGACATTTTAGCAATAGTGTTTATGGATGTGATTTATCCCACTAGACTTGTAAAAGTTCATCCATCCATTATGGAATACGATAATTATTTGAACAACCATTGTTCTCATAATACCGGAACAAAATAACAATTATTAAAATAAATCTTGAAGGCTAGGTTTGACGACAACGAAAAACACAATAACACTTTATTTTTTTTCGATGAACATCATCACTTATTCTCTTGCTAGTTACTTTGGCCATGTAGTTCATGAATTGCGTTGTCCTGTATGACACTTCATACCAACCAATTCGGTATCCAATACCGGTATCTAATACCTCAGAACCACATTGTTTAACAAGCAAGGAATACAACCATAACATGTATATCTTCTATATACCTAAGTTGGACATCTCCAACCTTTTCTTTTCTGCTAAATATTTTATAGATTCTCTTTCAACAATTCCTTTCCTTTTAAAAGAATCTATCAACATCAATAGTGGTGTCATTCACATGACACATAGTACAAAGTGTATATAGTCAAATACTAATACCTTTGAACTTGCACTTTGAAGTGGATCACCATCATCAAATGTTTGGTGTTCTTTCAAAAACCATTCTTTAGTAATCTATTAGTGTAGTAAAACATTTTACTTACATCTTCTATTCATCCTTATCATGACAACTTTCATGATCAAGCTACTATAGCCTATAAGGAAGAATCGCGAGTATAATGTTAGTTCCCAAATACCTTTTTGGGAGATTCGGATGCCTAGCATCTCCATCCTTCAAAATTCTCATATAGTATGAGAACATGTATTTTGCTAAATTATACTCTATCATAATGCAACCAAAAACATTGTCTCAAATATCACAATATCTTTCACACATGATGGTTTCTGAAACAATTTTCAGCTCCAATATAATCTTGATATTAAAACAACTTTTGAATATCAATAATCATGGAGGCAAACATGATACTTTAGATACTAACATTGGAATTCTTACTCTTGATTTAATACTATTAATTAAACTTCATGGATTAAATAGAGTTTGTTGAAAGTTTGCAATAGGACTTATAAACTTTAAATTGACATTCAAAACAATACGATACCAGTTCGTAAAGTAAATATCCAGAATTCTATAGTTCTATTATCTCAATTAAAACTAAGCATAAGGTAGTAAACAAACGCTAATGACTACAACAAATTATGCAAATTCACTTCGATTTAGTTTATGAAAAATTGAGTTCGACTAATCCAAATTAGAAATGAACTCCCACTCAAAAATGACATCTCTCGTGCCTTTTTAGTGATTACATGAACCAAATCCACTACACCAAGTCCGATCATCACGTGAGTCGGTGTAGCTTCAAAGGCGAGCATCAATATGGACATCATATCAACTATATGACTCATGCTTAACCTTTCGGTCCGTGTTCCGTGGCCATGTCTGTATATGCTAGGCTCGCCAAGTAAGAACCTTAGTACTCGCGTGTGTAAAACTGTCTTACACCCATTGTATGAAAGCGTAGAGTCGAGTACACCCGATCATCACGTGATGTCTCGAAACACGATCCAGAGAACGGTGCATACTTAAGAAAGAACACATTTTATCTTGATATCTAAATGAGAGATCTTCTTACAATGCTACCAAAAGCGCCAAACTAGTAGTATAAGATGCTAACATCTAATGTGTAAAGTGAGATGATATGGTCCATGCATTTGATCTCTATCATTTGCATCGTGGTATGATCTCTATCATTCCTTTGTGTGTAAGGCCAAGGTCTATGGAGCTTACACGTTGAGTGTGTTGTAAGAGTATCTATCATACATCTACTTACAACAATACCATATCAATACACTAGCCCATCTAAGATCTAAACTAGACGCCTCTAATTTATCAATTGCAAGTTTTACGTGGCTTAGGGCTTTCGGAGATAGAACCGTTCTTACCTATGAACATGAACCACAACGAGGATAACCAAGTTATTAGAAACTCGTTGTAAATCAGATATTGACTATAGTAGGAGAGACAGACACCCGCCAGCCACTTATGCAAAACAAGTTGCATGTCAGTCGTGGAACCGGTCTCATGTACGATGACATGTAAGGTTGGTCTGGGCCGCTTCATCCCACTATGCTACCAATATCCAAAATACATAGAAGATGCAATAACATAATCATCATCACCCACATATAAAACTTATGAGTACTACCCGTGCAAAGCACCTATGCATAGACCTGGCTTTGATACCACAGTTGGGTCCGCAGCATAGAAAACAAAAAAAATCCTTCGATGAGAACTACACGCCAAGATCTATCTACTAGGTACAAAGCAACGGGTGGACATACATCCAACGAGAACTTACCCTCGAAGACAACGAGTTTTGTTAACGAGTAGGAACTCGTGGTTGATGTAGTCGTACACTTGCTGATCTCAAGATCGTGTGGAAGTCCGAGTGCCGCAACTCAGCAGCGCATCCGTACTCGCATACACATTCAAGCCACCGGACAACCTCCATCTCCTTGCTCTAGCGATCCAGCGGAAGCAGCAACTCCTTCCAGACGAAATGCCACCGGGAACATGTATCTCGTTAATCCGAGACCATGGGGGAATAATTCTAGAGGGAGAGAGAGATCCTTCACAAGGAGGTGTGTGGAAGAAGGAGGAAGAGGGTGGCCTTTTATAGGAGGAGGGGGGTGCCCCTCCTTCATGGCCGGCGCATGGGGGTGACTCCTCACCTCCCCCATTCATGTGGTGGTAACCCCTCCACATTAAAATGCCTCTTCACATTCCCCTTTAAAGTCCCTACTTTAAATGCATTAAAATTCTCCAAGTTTAATGCTCTCTCATTTAATAAAACTCTTTTATTAAATTTATTCAGAATTTTTTTATTTACTTTAATTAACAAACATTCACATATAACCCCCTGCAACATTTCAATATTACATGCAGAACCAATTTCAGCAATTTCACCCGAAACAGTTTCGGTGTCTATTGAAATAATTCCAACGCTTTGCAATTCTTTCGTCTGAAACATATGTGCTCCAAAATGGTGTCTGGTAACTCTTAAGTGTGTCACCCTACGGTTCGCGAATAATGCAGACATGATTGAGACTCCTCTCAGATCAATAATCAGAAGCGGGACCTAGAGATCCATACTGATTCCTACGCATTCAACGATGACTTCTGTGATAGTGAGAACCTTTAACGCTAGTAACTAAATCCCTTTGTCTCGCGATATATTACATGTCAGAGATTCGATCATTTGTATCTCCATACCTAGTTTGATCTCGTTACCGACATGCACTCTTTTCTCGTTCCCATGATATAACATTCTAGTGATCACATCACTTGCTTGCAAGCTATCTTAATGTGATATCACCGAGAGGGCCCAGAGTATATCTATCCGTCATCGGGATTGACAAATTCCACTCTTGATCCATGAGCCTCAACATAACACCTTCGTAGCACTGAACCCATCTTTATAGTCACCCTGTTACGGTGTGACGTTTGATGTTATCAAGATACTCTTCCGGTGCTAGCAATTAACATGATCTCATGGTCTAAGGATAAATATTACTTCGTATGGTGTTATAGCAATATAAACATAATGACTTTGATCGTAATGCTATACTTCGGATGAATGTTCATCACATCATTCAACCAATGTTGTGACCTTGTTATTGACAACATCCAATGTCCATGATCAGGGAACCTTGATCATCTTGTTAATCAACAAGCTAGTCTATAAGAGAGGCATAACTAGGAACCCTTTTTGTTTATTAAACACACATGTATTGATGTTTCCGATCAATACAATTATAGCATGCAAAATAAACATTTATCATAAACAAGGAATAAGATAATAACCACTTTATTATTGCCTCTCGGGCATATTCCCTTCAGCTTCCTGTGCCTCATTGGTCCACTCGAACATGTCAGCTTTGGAGAGAAGTTGGTAGAAGGGCGGTGCCTTTTCGTCCATTCGACTGATGAATCGACTGAGCGTCGCGATTCGTCCAGCTAGCTACTAGACACCTCTTATGTTCTTCAGCTTCTCCATGGCCAGTATGGCTTTTATTTTCTTCGGGTTCGCCTCGATCCCTCTCGCGGAGATGAGATACCCGAGTAGTTGCCTAGATGGTACGTCGAAGGCGCACTTGTCCGGATTGAGCTTGATCCGGTAGCGGTCGAGGTTGGCAAAGGTTTCACGTAAATCGTCGATTAGTGAAGCTTCCTCTTTAGTCTTGATTACGATGTCGTCAACATAGACTTGGATGTTGCAACCAAGTTGGTTCTTGAGGCAAGCCTGCATGCACCGCTGGTAGGTGGCTCCTGCGTTTTTTAGTCCGAAGGGCATTGTGTTATAACAGAACACACCAAAAGGCGTTGTAAACACCGTTTTCTCTTGATCCTCCTCCTTCATTCGAATCTGATTGTAGCCTGAGTAGGCGTCGAGGAAGCAGAGGTGCTCACATCCCGTGGTGGAGTCGATGATCTGGTCGATTCGTGGCAGCGGGAAGTGGTCCTTTGGGCAGTGCGTATTCAGAGAGGTGAAGTCCACGCACATCCGCAGGATATCCATGTCCTTTTTTGGTACTAGCACCGTGTTGGCGAGCCAAGTGCTTTCCTTGATCTCGCATATGAATTTGACATCGAGGAGTCTGTTGATATCCATTCCGGCTGCCTTTGCTCTTGGTTCAGACAGTCGCCAAATTGTTTGTTTGACTGGCCTTGCGTCTGGGTTGACATTGAGTGCGTGCTCGGCGAATTCCCTGGGAACTCCTAGCATGTCCGCTAGACACCAGGCGAAGATTTCCCAGTGCTCACGGAGGAATTTGACAAGCGTGAGTTCCTATGCGGGACTCAAGTTGTTGGTGATGAGGGTCGTCTTGGCGGGATCCGATGGGTGGACCTAAACTTTCTTCGTGTGCACCGATAAGTCGAAGGATGGGTCGGGTGAACTTGGCCAGCTCAGGGGAGGCAGACTGTTGTCTGTCGACTCCTTTAGTCTCGCGAGTACTTCCTGCATGCCGAAGGACTGGGAAATTCTGTTGAACTCCCTGTCACAACTGTCGGACCTCTCGAAGCTCCTATTGATTGTGATGACGCCATTAGGGCCTGGCATTTTCATCTGCAGATAGGTGTAGTGCGGCACTGCCATGAACCTAGCGAACGCGACACGTCTGAGGATGCAGTGGTACTATGAGGGCTAGTCGATGTGCTCGCGTCGAAAGTTTTTCGGCGTGCTAAAGATGATGTCGAGGTTGATTTTGCCAAGGGGATATACGCACTTGCCTGGGACGATGCCGTGGAATGTTGTGTCCGAGGCCTCTAGGCAGGTCAGAGGGATCATCATTGGTCGCAAGGTACTCACCAACATAAGGTTGATGCCGCTTCCGCCGTCCATGAAGACGTGGCTCATGTCGAAGCCTCCAATTTGTGCCTCGAGTACGAGGGGACAGTGGCCTAAATGAGGTACTTGGCACGGGTGGTCGCGCTTGTCAAAGGTGATGCATGAGTCGCTTCCACTGAGGTACTCAGTGGTGGATGGCGGTGAGTTTGTCGCCAGATTCACTTGGCGAGTGATGGCTTTTTGCACCTGGTTAGAGGGACGGCCCTTTTGGATCATCATGGTGTCCATGGCCCATGAGTACAGCTCGCCTCCGTGATGCTGGTCGGGCGCAGCTGTGTTTGGCAGTGGTCCGGGTGGTGGTGGAGGAGCTCCATGTACCACAGCACCTGGGGCGGTTCCGTAGCCCCTGTTGACCGCGTCGTGATTCATCTGGGCCAGACCCTCATGGAGTTTGAGGAACTAACGGCAGTCCTTGAGGAGGTGGCTGGATTTCTTTTTGCCGTCATGCTTGTCGATGTAGAAGTGCATGGTGCATGGCCCGGACAGCTTGTCTTTGATGGATGATGCGGGTGTCTCGTCGCGAGTGCGGCGCTGCCATACTTGCGTGGTTTTCCCGGAGTCGCGGTGTCCACCGCTGTGGTAGCCGATGTTGCGGTTGTCATCGCGTCTATCGACATAGCCTGCTGTGACCATGTTGACGTTGTCGCGGTCATCGTAGATGTGCATTCGACGTTTGCTTCGGCGATCGCGTATGCGCTCGAGTTCTGCTTCATCGTCGGAGTGAACGCGATTTTTTACCGAGTATTCTCCATCTGCCCACCGATTCGCGATTTCCATTAGGTGGTCAATGGTTTTGGGCTTCAAGCGGCCCAGCTCCTCCCAGAGCTCTATGCGGCGAACACCGCCGTTGAATGCGTCGATTGCACGGTCCTCCGAGATATTTTCCGCGGAGTTCTTGATGATGGACCACCTTTGGATGTACGAGCGTAGCGATTCGCCCGACCTTTGCTGATAGCACCTCAGTTCTTCGATTGACGCGGGCCTTTTGTAGGTGCCCTTGAAGTTGCACACAAAGCTGTAGACCATCTCTTCCCTACTGCGAATGGATCCGCGTGGGAGGTTATTGATCCATGCCTGGGCGACACCCTGTAGCTGTAGCTGCAGGCATTGCATGGCCCTGCTTCGACTCCCACCGTGGAGCCTGACGGAGGAGATATGGTCCTCTAACCAGATTTCAGGTCCTGCAGACCGTCAAACTTTGGGTTCTCTGATGGGAGCTTGAACCCCTTGGGCATTCGCTTTTTCCTGATCGCCCTGCTGAAGCATCTAGCGCCACAGAGCTCCACATCTTCGTCTTATGAGTCAGTCGATCGGGCATGTCGTGCCCTTGACTTGTCGTTTTTGTGTTGCGTGATGCCATCACGCGCGTCATAGTCGTGGTCGTGCCGCCGTGAGCGACGGCGTCGAGACAGATCGTGACTATCATCTCTATATGAGGGCGAGGAATAGAGTTTTGCCAGAGCCTTGCCTTTCTTCGGCTCTGGTGTCGGTTCTTTGTCGAGAGCAGCCTCGATTAACCCCAAGCCTGCGATCGTAGATCGTGCATGGCAGCTCGAGGATCTCCAGCTGGCGGCTGGTAGTTGAGGAGGTACATGGTGGCTGCCGTTACCGCAGCTTGCGGTGTCTTTGGAAGCACGTTGCCACGTGTATCCACCGTCATGGAGCCGAAGTCGAGGACTTTTGCGGCTTCTACACGCTCTTGTTCGGTGAGGTGGGCCAGTCGAGATCGCCTCTGTTAGCGACGTGCTCGTTGCACTTGGAGGAGGGTCCTCCGTGGGACGAGAGCCTAGCTTGCCGGAGGCTCGACTCATCTGCCGCCTTTTTACGTGCCTCGAGTTGCGCGATTGTTTGTAGTTCGCGTTTGTATTCCTCCTTCAGGAGCCAATGGTAACCCATCAGCAGTTCTTGTAGGGAACCGAAGGGTAGTGGGTGGCCTCGTAGGGCTTCGCGGCAACGAGCCCACTCGAGATCGTTGAGCCTGATCACGACGCGTTCGCTAGTTTGTTCATTTACCATGGTGGGGAGTTCGGCTTCCCCTCCATTGTTCACGGGGGGCGCCATTGGTGGGGCCGCCGTTGGGTGGTCCGCCATTAGGTATGCCACCGTTTGGCAGGTCGGTTCCATTGCCACTGTTTCCCGTATTGTCGTGATTGGAGGAGGAATCTCCTGTGTTGATGACGGCACACATGAAGTGGTTGGGGAAGCTGCTGCTCCCGCAACTTTCAGATCCGGAGCTGTAGACTCCATCTTCAGTTGCTAGATCACCCAGATCAGATTCGCGAATATTGTCGATGTCTGTATTCTCGACTGTTGTCGAGGCATTGAGCTCGCTGAGGGTGTCGATCGGCGGAGGGAACCACGATGCTGGAGCAATCGATGGTGTTGTCGGCTGGTCAGGCATGTGAAGCGTGCCCATCTGACCAACTTGGAATCGGAAGCTCCCGATCACCAGGCTAATTCTGTCGCCCATGGACTCGAAAGCCAGGCGAGTGGCCGGCGTGTGGACGGTGAAGTCGAACGTGCCGAAGAGCTGGCAAATCTCCGCTGTTGCGGAGTTGTAGATCACAGTTGATGGGGCCTAAGAAGCCGCAACATCAGCACTCCCAGTTCCCACAAACGGCGCCAATTGACGATGGTTTAACTCATCAATGCCCATTGTTATGGACTTGGGTTTTGGAGAAGAAGGGAGCGTTGGAAGCATCAATCGGCTAGCAAACAAGCACATAGGGGACTCGAAGATTTACCCAGGTTCAGGCCTCGTAGAGGTCCCTACTCCTGCTTGTCTGCTCATGGAATTAATTGAGGAATCGAAGATTACAATGGTTTGCAGATGCAATCTGGCGAGGGTTGTGGAAACTAGGGTTGCGTTTGTCCTCCTTGCCGTCCCCTCCTAGCCCTTATATAGATAGGCTAGGTCACGGGTAGTAGGTCGAGTCGGTTACAGGTTAGGGTTTCCCTTTAAACTTTCTATATTTTAGCTTCTTCTTGTTCCGCAAGCAATCGAGAGTCCGTAGGTTACTCGAGTTCTCCATTTGGGCCTTGGCTACACCGTGGGCTTCCGCTATATTTTGGCCGTATATACCAAGCTCGAGTACCTGTAGGGTATACCCATGTCAGGAGGTGATTGCCGAGGAATACGAGGTAGACTCGGATGGAGCACTTATCCTAGACGAGCCCAAAGAAGAGTCGGTGGATGGACACGTGGGCACCGCAGGTGCCCGTAAACTCATCGATGCTGCATTAACCAGGCCTATCCCTACTGCGGTAGAACTTACTGCTACAGGGTTGGACGAAAGGGCCTAAGCCCTAGAAGTGCGTTGCCAAGTACTCATGGATGAAGCCAAGAACATCGAGGAAGAGAAGAAGCACATGGCCAAGGCGGAGATGCTCGTCTCTCTGCAACATCAGAAGAACCGGAAACGACACACACGTGACAATCAATTTCCGGAAGTACGCAAGGTTCTCTTTGAGGGAGATCCGAGGATGCCTCGGCTTGACAGCAATGGGGATCTGGTGTATCCAACACCAGTGCAAAACACCGCTGCAGCCCGAGATATCCTCGCGAACAACCCAGGCCCAGAACAGGTTCGATTAGGCATTAAGCTACTCACCAAGGGTCTGAAGCAGCAGAAGGTCGCGAAATCCGGAAGCAGAAAACTGGTCTCTAATCCGACCAATGTCGCATGGATCCGGCTTGGAACGACATAAGACCCCAACGGGCTCCGGAACAACATCACTGTTCTGACCGTCGGGAAGACAATCACTCAAGAACCGGATGTTCAGGACAGCACCACAGAACTACACGTGACTGGCGCAACGTTGCTCTGGCCACCGAGCAAGAGGCGATTGTTGCACTGTATCCGAGAAATCATCCCCGTCGCTCGAACGATCGCAGGGAAGAAGAAAAAGAGAAGCGTCAGGAGGAGGACCGACAAAGAATGCCACCTCCTAGACACACAAGTTGTCCAGCTAATTCCCACTATGCTGGGAATGATGGACGAAGGAACGACGGACACCGTGCCAAGTCAAGCCGACAGGGGGCACGTCGTAATGAAGACCCTCCCTGGAACCAGAATAATGATGCTCCGAACGGAGACCGGCAATCAGCCGGAAACAATCCAGCTGCCCCACCCTCTCCACCAAGTAGCCATCACAACGGCTCTCAAGGAGGCCAAGGAGGGCGTCATGGTGGAGGAGGTGGTGGCAGAAGCCGAAGTATGGCTCCAAGGCACCGCAGCCACAACCGTCAATCAGGACGGTGATCTCTGTCCCCAAGTGACGCGAGACATCGGATTAACTCCAACATAGAGGCGCGGTGCTACGAAAATGATGATATATACATGGGCCCAAAGTGCTTCGGACCACGTATAAAAGCGACAAGATTCCCGGAAGGATTTGCTATCTCAAGACATATCCAGCCCTACGATGGTGTAGCTCGGCCAGATACTTGGCTCCAGGATTTCTTCCAAGCTTGCTGCATCGCCAAAGGCAGAAACAGCCTGGTCGCGACCCGATATCTCCCACTTATGTTGCGAAAGATGGCACGATCATGGCTCAATGAACTTCTAGAGAACACCATCCACAACTGGTATGACATGCAAAGCGCATTCTTTCGGAATTTCAAAGGCACATATCGGAGGCCCTGTACGGTAGGAGACCTATAGCATTGCACCCAGAAAGCCGGAGAAACTTGCCGAGATTATCTCGGACGATGGATCGACAATAAGAACTCATGTGAGGGAGTAAACGATCAAACTGCGATTGAAGCTTTCATTTCAGGACTCCCAATTGGTTTACTACGTCATTGCTTGAAGTGTGACAAGGTCACTGATTTGGAGAGATGATAGAAATAGCGAGCAAGTATGCAGATGCTGACGATGACGTAGAGGGATTACTGAACGGCCTAGTTATGCCATAGTTGGCAAAACAACCAAAACAGCAAGCTCAGAAGCGCAAGAATACCTCGGAAGAAAAACCTAACGCGGAAACAGTAGTGGTCACTGCTACTTTCGGGTCTGGAGGACGAGGAGGGTGCGGTGGTGGCTGCGGACACGGTCGTGGGATGTCAAGAGTGTAGGGTAGAGGAGACCAGCAACCTGGCAAAACCTACTCCTAGACCGACATTGCCAATAACCCATGTGTGCATCACTTAGATGTCAATGGGGGATCGTCTCACACAAACGCCGAGTGTCGTTTTTAATGACGACATCAAGAAAGACGATACTGCTGGCTACAGGGCTAAGCGGAAGAAGGGAAAGAAGAACCTCGAAAAAGATAAAGAGACCAAGGAAGATTCCGACATGGAGGAAGCTGATCCTTCAAATCCCAAGCCAGAAGGGAAGAAAAACTTCCCAACAAAGAAAGACACATACGTCACCTTCCTCGGATCTCAACCAGCTAAGGTCAAGAAAGCAGTTCTGCATGAGCTCAACGCAATAGTTCCGGCTGTCCCTCAATTCCTAGAGTGGTCGGAAGTGGCGATCACCTTTGACCGTGCTGATCATCCGCCTAAGTTGCACAGGCGAGGAAAATACGCCTTAGTCATCAATCCACTTATTGATGGCTATGGTTTCTCCAAGACTCTGATGGACGGCGGCAGCAGCATTAACATCTTGTATGTCGAAACGCTACGCCGGATGCGAATCTCGGAGACCCAGCTGAATTACAACTATGTGATCTTTCACGGAGTTGTCCCAAGAAGACAAGCAAATTCCCTGGGAGAAATTACTTTGGATGTTACCTTTGGAACTCCAAAGAACTATCGGACGGAAGCACTTTCCTTCGAAGTGGTCCCGTTCAAGAGCGCGTACCACGCTATATTTGGACGTTCGGCTTACGGGGCTTTTATGGCTCGTCCGTGTTACATTTACAATATGATGAAAATTCCAGGTCCCAACAGCATGATCACCATCAGGGGAGACCCGAAGAAGGTGCGAGAGTGCGAGGAAGGAACTGCCGCCTTTGCTGAAGCCGTGTTGCACGCCTAGGAGTACCAGGAGATCAAGAAGACCATCGATCCGTCCGAGATGCCCGCAACAAAGAAGGAGGTGACAAAGCCGAATCCGGAGTTCAAGGCATCAGAAGAGACGAAGAAGACGCCGTTGAAGGATGATGACCCCTCCAAGGTGACCCAGATAGGTGTAGGCATAGATAGGGCATAGGAAAGCACGCTCATCAAGTTCCTCCAAGAAAATCAAGATATCTTCGGCCATCTGACATGACCGGAGTACCTAGGGAACTTGCCGAGCACTCTCTAAATGTACACCCGAACGCTAAACCCATCAAACAGTCCCTACGACGTTTCGGTGATGAAAAGAGTAGGGCAATAGCTAAGGAACTAGCCCGGCTCGAGTTAGCCGGATTCATAGAAGAGGTTATCAACACTGAGTGGTCGGACAATCCTGTAATGGTCCCTAAAAAGGACACCACTGATTTAAGGATGTGTGTTGATTATACTGCCTTGAACAAGGCTTGTCCCAAAGATCCGTTCGCTCTACCTAGGATTGTTCAAGTTATCGATTCTATGGCAGGCTCAGAACTCCTATGTTTTCTGGATGCATATTCCGGTTATCACCAAATCCAGATGAAGGAATCTGACAAAGTCAAAACTTCATTCATAACCCCCTTGGAACCTTATGTTTCGTTACGATGCCCTTTGGGCTCAAGAACACAGGAGCTACGTACCAGCGCACTATGAAGTATTGCCTCCACGACCAAATCAGATACAATGTACATGCATATGTGGACAACATTGCGGTGATGTCCAAAAAGAAGGAAACCTTGATTTCCTACTTGGAGGAAACATTCGCCAATCTACGAAAATACAACATAATTCTTAACCCGGAGAAATGCTTCTTTGGAATACCAGCCGGAAAATTGTTAGGTTTTATCATGCTCAAAGAGGCATAGAGGTAAACCAGGACAAGATTAAGGCTATACTCAATATTTCCAGGCCAACTCGCCTGAAGGACGTTCAAAGACTAACTGGTTGCATTGCTGCAATCAGTCGGTTTGTAAGCCGGCTCGGTGAAAGAGCTGCACCATTATACAAGCTCCTGAAAAAGACCAAAAAGTTCGTTTGGACCGACGAAGCTAAAGCTGCACTATAAGACTTGAAAGCAGTACTCTCATCTACTTCCATCCTTGCAGAACCGGAACCACAGGAACCGATGTTGCTCTATCTCGCTGCGACAAACAGGGTTGTCGGTATCGTCATGGTGGTAGAGACCGGAGGAAAATCAGGAACACCTGGTGCAGCGTCCGACTTACTATCTCAGCGAGGTCTTAACTGAATCAAAGCATCAGTATCCGCACTATCAAAAGCTAGCTTATGGTGTGTTCTTAACATCTTGCAAGCTATGGCATTATTTTCAGGAACATCCAATTACCGTGGTGAGCATAGCTCCCATCAGAGACATAATCAACAATAGTGACGCCACAGGACACGTCGCCAAATGGGGCATAGAGCTTTCAGCTTTCGACATTGAGTATAAACCTCGTACAACAATCAAATCCCAAATCCTCGCTGACTTTGTCGCTGATTGGACGGAGATAACGGAGAATATGACCCTGCCAGAGTCGGAATACTGGACCTTACATTTGACGGATCTAAGGCGCTCAGGGGCTCGGGGGCTAGCGTGGTACTCAAATCACCCCCAGGAGAAAAACTTTGTATGTACTACAGATCCACTTCACGGCGACGAATAACATTGCCTAGTATGAAGCACTACTGCATGGAATCCGGATTGCTAAGGATATCGGCATCCGACGTTTAATGTGTTATGGAGATTCGGATCTTGTTGCCCAACAAGTGTTGGATATCAGTAACACAAATAAACACATGGCAGCATACAGGGCTGTCGTGGATGAACTATCTAAATCGTTCAAAGGGTTTAAAGTTCAACACATCCCTCGAACAAAACATGAGGAAGCAGATGCACTATCTCGAATAGGCTCTGCACGAAAAAAGGCCCCGGATGGCGCTTTTTTGGAGCACCTCTAAGTTCCCTCTATAAAGGGAGTGGACGAGGAATATCCGACCAAATCCGACTCACCTTTAGTACTAGTTCTGGCTGTGGTTCCCAGCTGGACTCAGCCCTACCTTGATTACTTGGTAGATGGTAAAATTACCCGAAGACGAAGTTCTGAGCCGACAGATTGTACGACGAGCAAAAGCCTACACTATAATTGGTGGTGAGATCTATAAGCGGAGTGCATCTGGGGTCTTTCAGCGCTGTGTATCTCAGGAGTGGAAATCTTACGAGAGATCCATGAAGGTGAGTGTGGTCACCACGCTACAGCCAAATATCTAGTGGCAAAAGCTTTTCGACACGGTTTTTTCTGGCTTACAGCCAAGGCAAATGCCGAATGGCTGTTCAAGACAGGCAAAGGCTTCCAAAAATACGCCAAACAAGCTCACGTTCCGGCTGATCAGCTGCGAATAATACATATAACATGGCCTTTTGTGGTTTGGGAGCTTGACATGGTAGGACCAATTAAACGGGTTCCAAGTGGATTTACTCATCTCTTAGTGATGGTGGATAAATTCACAAAGTGGATTGAGGCTAAACCCGTCACTAGTTGTGATGGAGAAACAGCCATAAGATTCATTGAGGATGTCATAATCCGATACGGTTATCCGCATAGCATTATCATGGACAATGGGAGTAATTTCACTATGGGAGAGCTTGCTGAATTCTGCAACGAACAAAATATCCGGCTTGACATTGCATCAGTCACACATCCACAAGCTAATGGACAAGTCGAAAGAGCGAATGGTTTAATCCTACAAGGCCTAAAACCAAGACTCGAAGCACCACTACGACGTGCTGCGGGAGCTTGGGAAGAGGAATTACCTTCTTTAATATGGAGCTTATGAACAACTCCGAACAGGTCAACCGGATACACACCTTTTTCTTGGTCTATGGCGTAGAAGCAGTTCTTCCTAATGATTTAATTCACACTTCTCCTAGGGTTGCCGCGTATATTAAAGAGGATGCCTAAAATTCTTAACACAGTGATCTCGACTTAGTCGAAGAAGTTCGCGTCGTTGCTGAGATGAGATCAACAGCCTATCAGCAGAAGTTACACAAGTATCATAGCCAGAGAGTCAGAAACCGATCTTTCAATAAGGACGATTTGGTTCTCCGGCTTGTGCAGAAAAGAAAGCACAAACTTTCCCCAATATGGGAAGGGCCTTTTTTAGTTAGTCGAGTATTGCACAATGGTTCTTACTACCTACCTGATATGCGGCCAGTCAAACAAAGACATGCTACTAAGAAAAGAAAGAGAGCTGGAGGCAGTACAGACCTGGAAGAATTAGACAGACCATGGAATATTGCTCAGCTGCGTCCCTTTTATTCTTAGTTTATCTTTCTTTGTAATCATATATGTGTGCATGTTCAAATGAGAAATAAAATATTGGTTGCCTCAAAATATTTCTGAGAAGTTTTTTACCATCTTATTTCCGAATGATCATATCACAGTCAAAAATCCCAGAATACTTGAAAGTACTTTATGTTCATGTTTGTTCTGGTTTAGATTTCTGATTCTAAAATTGCTACCTTCGGGTATAAATCTAAATTTTATAGTCTGTGTTTTGGTTATTTGTCTGATTGCTGGATGCAGACATCTCCCGAGTAGTGAATTGTTGGTACTGGAAGCCGGCTTTGTTTCTGAGTTTAACCTGGTTTAGCAATTGAGCTCCGTTGCTCGGCAAAGTTTCTGTGCTAAAGGTTGGCCGGCTCACGAAAGGGACGAGGCGAAAAGCCAGATAAATGATAAGTACAGACAAAAAACATAAGGGCTTATGTAAACATTTTAGGCACGAAATTTATAAAGCCAAAAGTGTTGAATAGATAAAATAAAACTTACCACTAGCAAAAGTATCATACTACTGATTTACAAACTAGATTGTTTTCAGAATAATACAATTTTTTGTTCTGATGATCTACAATGCAGGGGAAGAAGAAGGAGTTGCCGGATCACTGGAGACATCAGCCTCGCCTCGATATCGTTCCGAGACATTCAAATCCGAGATGGTTTGCTCGTCGTCGGAAGCTTCACCAGTTTCTTCAGCGGGCGGAGGTGGCATCTCTACGCGAGTGAAGGAGGGGGTATCGTAGCTGGTAAAGTCAGCTAAATGGCACCCATATCTGGCACATGAGTCCATAATGGCTTTGATCTCCTGCTCCTGACTGTCTTCATCCACTTTACAGTACCCTCTAGTTACTTGCCACATTTCCATGTTTCCATGGTGGCTCATAACCATGGTGAGAGTGTTCTGCACTGCGATGCGCGCGTAGGACATGTTCCAGTCCTGGATGAGCTAGGGAATCTCCTTGGCCTTGTCTCGCACTTCAAAGTCGGACATGCTATGCATGTCCGGAACTTTGAGAACCTCGCCAATATCTTCAATGGATTGGCGGAAGTCATGAAGCAGATCACCGGCTTGTGTAAGCCGGCTGGTGCGAGATTCGGCAGAGGCTGAGTCTAGTAAGTTCAGAGGACCTACGCATGTAAAGCAAAGGGGTTAATAAAATAAATCTGGACTCCCAAGAGTCGGAAGATGCAGAAAAGTCAGAAAGAAGGGAACATTATGAAGATGACATCGTCGACTTTGGTATTCTCATCCCGAAGACTCTGGAGTTTAGTCCGGAGTGCCTCGGCAATATCCTTCTCTCTGAACAAATCATTGTTGAGATCTGAGATTTTCTTATCTTGGAGCACAATCTTACGATCACGCTCCTCGGTAGCCATGGAGGAGGATTCGAGAACTTGAGCAATGCTCTTCTCATGATCCGCCTTAAGCTTATTCAGCTCTTGGTGGAGGTCCTTGTTTTCCACCTCCAGGGTTTTCCAATTCTCTGCCTCCTCAATCATAGCACAGGACTGCTTTACCAGTGTTGTAGTCAAAAGAACAACAGTTGAACAAAAATTCAACTATGAAATAAAAGGCAAGGTTTGAGTATTGAAATGGTTACCTTCAGCCTCATCCATGTATACTTTCAGTTGAGCATTTTCAAGTCGAAGAGCTCTGATTTCTCTCCGCTTGTTACAGATATTCTTCAATAATTCCTGGTTATATGAATTAACTTTCTGTAAGTCAGAATACCCAGATTCAGAAGTCTACTAAAGACTCGGGCTAATATTTTTTTGCTAATATCAGCACGAGCCTTGGGGGCTACACTAGTTCATTCTGTGGCATCCTAAGGAAGCATAAATCTGGATTATCTATCCAACTTCATGCTTGGGGGCTAGAGGATATGATGTGAAATAAAGTAAAACGTGAGTTGAAATTCTGACTTACATGCTGTTCATGAGTGAGTTTGCTCAAACTCATGTTCACTTATGTGGTAACCTTCTCGGCAAGAGTGAGCGGGATCACTGGCGGAGTCGGAAGCTCGCTGATTCTCAGCCTCTCGTCGCAAAGGTGGACTTGTTCAAGAAGTTCAGAGTACTTGACGTCCTCTGCTTCTTGTGCTTCTTATTTGGCAGAGATAGTCCATCTCTTTAGGCATTGCCGGGCCAGCCGTTGAATCTCCTCCGCAGGTTTCCGAGAAAGGCCAAGTTTGGCTAGACCCGGATTGCTGAGGAGATTGTCAGCAAAGACATCTGCCGAGGGATCATTACCCGAAGAGGGTTCACCCTTATCAAAACCTGAGTCACCCATGGTGACGTCAGTCTGCGATCCGAGGATCACTGGATCTGCTGATTGAGCCGGATCTTCTACAACGGTCGGAGATGGAGTAATCTCCAGCGCTGCAGAAGGCTGAGGGGCAGGAGTCGGAGGAGCTACGGCAGGAGAAGCCAAGTTCAGCTTCGACTGGCATAGGGGATTCGAGGCAACTCCCTTCCCTTGCCCTTGGTGAGCTATTTAGCTCTAAGAAGGTAATAGAACAAAAAACATTACATCTCAAAAAGAATTAGGATATATAATACAAAGACCTTGTGAGGAAAGATTACCTCTTCACAACAAGCACCTCTTTTGTGCCAATAGCCACTGTCGGAGCTTTACGCTTCCAAGGAATAATGTCCGATAGTGGAACCAACTCTCCATCATCCTGAGAAAACTCAGGAGGATATCCCTCGATAGGAGCAAGCTCCAACTCGGGGAGGTCGGCAAGCTGAAAAGAAGGGATATCTCAGTATTGCAAAATAATATAAAGATGAGCACATAATACGAGTTGCTGCTGGAAGCTTACCGGCACCACGGGATGTTCTGCCGCATGCATGTCCAAGGACAGCTCCGGAATCTTCCTCTCAATCCTCTCCCTTATCAGCCACTTGATTTGACATACGTAATATTTTGCCGAGTAGGCCTTGGAGCTGATGCAGAGGGAATCTTTCTTGGACGACGTGACGGAGTGCATCCATCGATCTCCATGATGTTGAAGCGGCTGGATCCGGCGTGCCACCCAGCAGTGAACTAAGTCGGACCCTTTCAGGCCCTTGTGCTTCATCAAATACTCGATTCGCCTCTTGGCAAGAAGTAGATCGTCACTGAGAGCCGGCGCATCTGTGTCCCAGGACTCTTTGGGCGTGGTAGCACCGTCAACGAAAGCCGGCAAAGCAGTAGCTTTGCCAGGAGCAGGAATATCCTTATTATAGAAGAAAGTGGACGGCCATTGCTTGACCGACTCACTGGCCATAATCCAAGGATATGCACGCTCTCTTCTAATGGAAAAACTAATAGTACGGGTAATATAAGGATTACCGGCAGTCATGGAATTTCTCCGGACATGGAAATAAAACCAGAAAAGAGTAAGGCTCGGCCTAATGCCGAGATACCCCTCGTACAAAGATGCATACGCGCTCATCTCTAAGAGAGAGTTCGGAGGAAGATGATGGAGTTGAACTCCGTAGTGATCTATAACCTCAGAAAATAAATCTGAGGGAGGGAAGCTCAAACCTCTGTCGAGGTGGGTGCCGAAATGCACTTGCTCGCCGTCGTGGGGGATGGTGACGGTTTTGCCGAAGCCGCTCCGCCACTCACCGACATGGAGGAGCCCTTCCTCCTCCACGACGTGGAGCTTGGCGTCGTTAAGGACGCACGAGATCCATACCCCACAGTTGCTCACCTTCTCCGTCGCCGCTGTCGTCGCTGCCGTTGCCACCGTACCGGATGATGATGCTGAAGCCATTTCTGTTGTGTGCCGGTGACCTTGGATGAGCGGCGCTGGAGGTTTCTGGGGAGCAAAGGAGCTCTGGGTTCATGGGGAGGCGTAGGGGAGAAGGAAACGACGCAAGTACTAGTGAAGAAGATGGGGAAAAGGATCCTCACCACTTATATCCTCCAGCCATGTCAAGATTCGTGTAAACGCTACAGTAAACGTGCCACGCATCGTGGAAAGAACTGGGTAACCCCTACGCCATGATTATGCTGCCTTGATCTCCACGCACGCATTGAAACGGCGCCTCGGTTCCGTGAAAGGCGGACCCACCAACGGTCGTGCTGACAGGAAATGTCTGTCAGTGACGTGACTTGACCGTGACTAGTGTCAGGTTACGTCAGAGACCAAGTTCCGGCTTAGTTTGAATTTTGAGTTGGAAACCCAAATAACGTATTCATAGGTCTGGCTCATTTTAGATTTAGATCCTATCCTTTCTTTTTGAAGTTTTAGGAACCCTTCATGATTCTGCAAGCCGAAGATCAAGCTAGACGATGATGAAATCTGACTTTGGATCATGGAGGCTTCCGGGGGTTGCTGTTGGGGATATACTTTCCGGGTATCCTCACTGTGCCTCACTGACCAAGGTAGCCCACTTCGGGTTCGAGCTTTGCTTCACGGGTGGCCCGGTCAGGGAGAAGAGACAGAGTCCAGTCCGGCTACGGGAAGGCCTAGGAGACTTACCGACATCGGCCCATAGTGTTACTTGTAGTTCAAGATGTACTTTGTAACCGACTCATAGTCGTAGCTGGATAGATCTCTCTTGTAAACCCTAGGCCGGATATCTATAAAAGCCATCCTAGGGAGAGCCTTTAGGGCACCCTCACAATAGTCTACAATCTCAACTCGCATAGGCGAAACCCTTGTAACCCATATTCCGGCTCTGCCGTATTATTGGATTGCTAGCAGGAGTAGGATCCGTCCAAAGCCGGCAGATTCGAATCTGGGTAAACTTGTGTGCTCACTGTCCTGGAACACCATACGTCTCATACCCCTCTCTTCCACACGCCCCGAGGACCCCCTCATGGCGTACTTGTCATCAATCCGACGACATGTTATTTACAACTTTGTCACTCGAGGGCGACTAATAGCTAAGCTTGGGGGAGTTGATAGCTCCCAATTTGACCACTTTTTACCCAAGATATCTTGTTGGTTTTCGATGGTTTTCACCTTTAAACTAACGCTAATATTGTGAAAACAAAGGAACCTTGTTATTGATGATGACTTTCAGGTGTTAAACACTTCTAGAAGGATTTTAGGACAGTTATGAACTTAATGGAGGAAATCAAGCAAAACATCAATTGGGAATATCATCATCAAGGTCTTCATACACTTCAACAACCACCGTACTCGCACAACTCGCTCGTACCGCGTGCCCATGCCAATGCCCTAGACTTCTCCTAGTCAAATAAATCAACTTTCATGAAGGGGACAACATTGAAAAACAAAGAATAACAAAAGACAACAACTGCCATTCATTCAAAAGAGAGGAAGAGGAGATTCAAAGAAGAAGAAGAAGAAGAAGAATCTTTTCAATCTGATCTAACATCTTCAAACTCTAAACCATCCACTCCACCATCATTCCCCTTGTGCAAGAGAGATATCTTCACACTTGTAAAATTAGGGTTCGCAACTCTATTCAAATTTGGATTTGTAATTGATTCTATCTTCCCTTTTATTGTTGCTTGCTATAGTAGTATCGAGATGAACCTTATTTACATTATGATTATATCACTGTGTTATTCTCCTCTCATGGGCGAGTAAATTCCCATATGTGTGGGAGATGTAGCACTACAACACGGAGCTTGGGCCCTAGCACTTATAGACGCCAAGGCACACCCCTAGTCGCCGCGTTCGCGTGAAAAAAAGCCACCGACTGTGTTGGGGAAATTGCATCCATGGCAGATTTTTTTGGCTCGTCACAACGTGATCCGCTAACCTGGCGCTTCTGGGGCACGATAGAGGATGTGCCTCATTACATTATCGAAGACGGTGGAACTTTAGTGCTATGTAACCGCAAAGTTACACCTTCCAACATCAGTGAAAATTAATTACCTTAACAATTACTGATTTAGGTTGCTAATAATCCATTGCAATTCGAAAAATCACAACTTACCATATCATTAAGATATAATTATATTTCCGGTACAAGATTTCTTGAGCCCCTCTCTTTTCATTAGACTCCATTGGAGTTCATTCCAAAGGAAAATAAAATAAAACTAATTAAGGATAAGTGGAAAAACTTTTCTCCACTTATCCTTAATCTTACTCCCTAATCTTGACCGCATCTCTATTCTGTACGCACTAGGTAGACAGCCATGGTGACACGCCACTATCCTAACATGCCTGCCATCCTCTAGGCCCAGTACTGTGACGAGCCGGTCCTCCTCCGCGGCTCACTTCGACGACCGCAGTGGTGCGACCGCTAGCCTCCGCGCGTATCACTCTGACGGACGCAGTGGCGTGGCCGGCGGCCGCTAGCCTCTGCATGCCTCACTTCAGCGGTCGCAGCAGTGCGCCCGATAGCCTTTGGGCACCTCACTCTGACGGCCACAGTGGCGTGGCCACAGTGGTGCGGCCGCTAGCGCCCGCGCGCCTCACTCTGATGGCCATAGCAGCGCATCCGCTAGCCTCCGCGTGCCTCACTCCAACGTCCGCAGCGGCGTGGCTTCTAGCCTCTGCCTGCCTCACTCCGAAGGCCGCAGCAGCCCAACTACTATCCTCCTGGCGCCTCACTCGACGGCTGATACGACATGGATCTAAAGGGGACAACATATCCATTAGAGAAAGCACAAGATGCAAGATGGTGTGGAAAAACCAAGAACAATATCGATTGGATGAAGATACCCTATTTTGGGAGGAGTCCGGCGTGGAGGCTGCGCCAGATAGGTCGCAAGTACGCATCATGTAGGTCTTCACATTCCAAGGCATCGCAACATATGAAACCGGTCTGAGTACTTTGTGAGATCTAGGGTTTGTGAGAATTGCTTATTAGTGCATAGAGTGGGAGCGCGGCGCTATACTAAGGGAGGTTAGTGGAGTGTGGGGAACTAAGGGGACCCTGTATTATATAGGAAAAGGGGTTGGTGAGATCTAGGGTTTGTTATTTGGGTTGTAGAACTAGTGCAGCCAGCCACATGGCCAAATTGCACAAAATCCCATACATAAAAGGCAATGCTCGGGTGGGCAGTGACGGGCCACACCTCATAGCTACCCAATTAACGGTGCTTGCATTGGACGAAATACCGAGAGAATGCGACTGTTGCCCAACTGCGGCATGAAAATCGCTGCTCTTACGTTCCACGTACCATGACACTAAAATCCACCGGCACCCTGTGTACCACGGCGTCTAATTGGCCGCCACGACAAAATGGTGCCAGCTAGCTCATCCATTGCATAACCAACTTTTGCCGGTTCATTTTGCTTATGCCGCCCCAAAAATCCGCCATTTAGGGGGTATTTTTGTAGTGTAGGGGATTGGTGAGATGTGATATGCCTATCTTTTATTCCATCCATATGTTATAATTTTTATTATTATTTTGTGCAAGAATGATTATCTATGTCATATGCAATGCTTGTTATCTAATTTAAGGGCCCAGGTAACATGATCCATAGAACCACATAGACATGAACTTGTTTACAAGATAATTTGTGACCTCCTAATGACACGACTGGTATCAAATAGGATCTAGTATAACTCAAGGAGAATAAGGAACCACAAAGCATAAAGCCTCGATTCAGTCTCACGACCTGAAGTGTTACGCTGATCATGGCTGGTGGTAGCAGGAAAAAGAATCATCGGAATCTGACGAATCCACCCGGAGGAGTCTTGGCTAATAATGGGTTGCTCGCCTACTTGCACAACTATATGAAGAATTACCTTTACGTGTCCCATTTATTCTGTTTGGCATATTCACTATCATCATGAACTAAGTCTCTCAGCACCTAATCTTTCATTTGTAGGAACTTCAATCAATCTTACTACTCTTTACTTTTGTGTTATTTATATTCTTTTCAAACTCCTTCTTACACTCAAACCTACTCACCACCTTTCCACATTCGATACTTGCAGTTAATTCACTAAAGACCTGTGACACCTCGGGTGCGATAGAAACGCCACTGATAAACACTTGTTGTGGCTCTTTGCTGGGATCGATATAAAAATCGGAAGTAATACTTCCATGAAAACATGCTTAAAATGAACGTATGCTTTTGTAGGAATCACTAGCCCACCCTTTGCCAACTCCATACGGCACTCACGCTCACCCCACTATGGGTCGGGTGTGGACTGAGGCTGCCAGACATCGTATTGGACCACACTAGGTGCAAAAAAGGCTATGTGGGAATGAATGGGCTCAGATTTTGAGTCCTCCGCCCCATATGCCATTCGGGGGACTGTGGGGGACGCTTAGAGATGCTTTAATCTGATTTTATTTTCTTCCATGTAATTCTGTTTGACTAGACGTGTAACTTTTAGTTTAGTTAGGGCGTGTTTGGTAGGTTGTTTGAGGTCAGGACAGGACCATTGGCGGCGAAAGTGGGTTGATTAGTTACCTTACTGGCCTCTACATTGTGGCCTGCACAAACCTCAAAGCACCGCTAGGTCAGGCCCTTGAGGAATAGGTGAATGAGCAGTTTTTTGGGGGGCAGGCCCGATACAGCACGATCGAGGAGATGTGTCTTCTACATGCATGGGGAAGGAGAGGGGGGCCACGTCCCTTCACAAAAAACATGTCATAAATCCCCTCACTTCCCACCCCCTCCTGTCACTCTCCCCTGTCTCACTCTCTTGCCACGTCGCATTGGCGGTTCCAGGACCGTTCACCATTTCTTTCGCAACAACAGAACGACATCCGAAACTTGTACTCGACCTCAATTGCGACGACATCATCAACATCCCCATGCAGCACTATGATAGCTATGAGATTTGACATATTTTTGATGGTTTTTATCGACAGTTTTCTTCTGGATTTGATCATTTTCTAACTTTACCTAACACTAATACTTTGGTAGCAAATAAAACTTGTTTTTTAATGTGTGTTTCAGGTTCTGAACGTCAATAGAAGGTTTTAACAAGAGAAACACAATATTTAGGCGAAAATAAGCAAGTCTCTCTTTGGAAGCAATCGAGGGAGGCATACAGAAGCTTTAACGAGCAACTATACGGCGGGAATATTTTTCTAAGCGTATAGTTCCCGCTGTATATCTATCGCCACCTCTGTCTTGTCAAAAGGGACAACTTTCATGAAGAGGCCAGACGCAAAATCATAACACAGCATCCGCCATCCCATCCAGAAAGGAGAAAGAAGAGACCTGGAGAAGAAGGGGAAGACGTTCTTCATCTCGCTCCACGGTCTTCAACCTCCTAGCATTCACACCCTCATAGCCATTACTTGTACTTGAGAGAGAGAGAGAGATCTTCACCTTGCAATATTAGGGTTTGAGATTGTTTCTTCCTATCTTGAATTGTGTTGGATTATTTTCTATTCTTATTGTGGATCTCCACGGTAATATCGAGAAGAACTCCCTTTATTTAATTATATCGATGATGCTTTCTTCTCTCATGTGTGAGTAAGTTCCTTGGGCGTGGGAGATGTAAGGGATTAATGAGATGTGATGTGCCTCCATATATTTTCCTTTAGTTTGTGATTGATTTTAATTACTATATTATGTGTGCTTGACTATCTGTGGGGATACCTAATGCTTGTTGTCCAATTAAGGGCCCAGACAACATGATGCTTTGTTCTATATAGATAGGATCTTGTTCACTAGTAGACCGGCAACCAACGAGTGACACGGGGATATCAATGGGAAACTAGTTTGACTCGAGGATAACAAGGAACCACTGTGCTTATTGCATTAGTCCGATCCAAGGAGCTTAATTACGAAGCAACCTAAAGGATCTTAATCGTCTAGTGACTGACTATGGTTTTGGTAACAGGCAAGTAGGATTATTGAAGTTGGGATGAAATCTACCAAGAAGAGTTTTGGCTAATTATGGGTTGCTCGCCTACACATATATTTATAAGATTATAATTGATACACTTATCATTTATCCACCTGGCACAGTCACTATCACCATGAACTGTATCTCCCCGTGTCTTCTTTGTCATCTCCAGAAAACCCCAAACAATCAAATCATTCTTTACTTTTATGCTTTTTATTCCTAAAGTTTACATTTTAGTTTTATTTAAATACATCTAGTTTAATCCAAATTTCATTATTATTTCCACACTTGCAGTCAATTCACTCAAAGACATGTGACAACTTTGAGTGTGACAGAGACTTCACTCATAAACACTTACCTTTGGGCTCCATGTGGGATCGATATCTATACTTCGAAACTGGCTACAAATGATCTGTGCACTTGCAGACATCGAGCTATTTTCTAGCGCCATTGCCGGGGAGCTAAGCGCTAAGTGTTTGTGTCTTGACATTTCAGGTGTTACTACTACAAAATGGTCTCCCTAGGAGACAAAGGTCCTACATGCTCTGGTAGGACATATTACCAGATTATTTTGAGCGCGTGCCTATTCAAAGGCGCGAAGAAATTATTGAAAAACTTTTAAGATCAGACAAGGTTAAAGTTGAAAACCTGAGTGATTTTATGGAAATCATGTCCCTTTACATGACAACTCCCAAGAAACCTGAGAAAACTCTCAGAGAATACAGTGCTCCAAACTCTGCTTTCCTTAAACAACCAATAGAATTTCCTAATCATGGAGTTAGAGAATATCGATTTGATGGTTGAATTATTAAAATCTTGGAGGAAAAAGATTTCAGTGGAAGGGAAAATGAAGACCCAAGAAGACATATTAGAGAGTTTTACGATGTGATGACAACACTTGGACCAAAAGGTTTGCCAAGAGACTTATGTCGTCTAATTTTTTTGTTGGTCTCTTAAAGGTAAAGCTCTAGACTAGTTATATTCTCTCCCTCGTCATTACATTAGATGTTGGGAAAACTATATTGTCAAATTTATAAACAGGTTTAAGCCTTTTTAAAAGGTAACTGAAACTAGAAAGAATATAGGCAACTTTAGTCAGAACGTGGGAGAAAACTACCCACAAGCCTAGGATAGATTCTTTGGAATGATTAATAGAATTCCTAATCATGGCTATTCTGAATCAACTATTTGCCATTTATTTTACCATGGTCTTAATACTCAAAGCAGAGAGTTGCTTGACTTATCAGTAGGAGGATCGATTAATACTTTAACTGTTAAAGCATGTTTGGAATTGATGCCTACTAGGGCTAAGAATGATTCTTTATACAATCATGATTTCAACACTAAGCTGGAAAAAGGGATGCTTCGTATAAATCCTGATCTTATGCCTAAAGTACGCAAAACAATGAAAAAAAGTAGAATTGTTACAAGTTTTTACTGAAGAAGATGAAACTAGAAAAGTTTTTCAAGAATTAAAACATCGACAAGCAAAATCTCATAATAACCTGCATAAGCACTTTCAAAAACATAAAAATATTTTGGCGGAACTCACAGAAAATTATGATGAGATTGGCCAAGAAATAAAGTTATTTCACAAGTATCTTAGTATGATTGATACCCAATGTGAACAAATAGCATCTGGTTATCAAATTTTTCTTCAAGATGATATAGATATTCCTGTTTCTACTAATCTTGTTACAAGAAGAGGTGAAGTTGTTACAGGACCATTAGGACCACCAGAATATGAAGTTTAAAAAGAGCGAAAGGAAAAAAGCCTTGCTCAAAGCAATCCAAGAAGATGATACACTGGTGGATCCTCAAGATGAAACGGCTCAACAAACACAAAATCAAACCAAGGAGGACCAAAATGATGCACAGATGACCGTTATGACTCTGATGCAGAGACGGTTGATCCGAGAGAAGAAAAAGGAGACAAGCAATGAAGATGAAGTTGTTGTAGTATAAAAGAAGAAAAGCGATAAGCAACAACAAAAGAAAGGAACAAAAGAGCCTGATCCCCCACAAAAGGTAAAAGACAAGAATAAGAAAGGTGAGCAAAAGCTTCCTTATCCAGATCGAAAAAAGCACCAGATCAGGTAATCTATGATTATTTCAAAAAGGCACTTGGTGATCTTCGTCTAGAAATTCCATTTGCGGATGCAATAAAAGTTCCCACCTATTCTAAATTCCTCCATGATATTCTTAGTAGAAAGAAAGAAATAACTAAAACTATTGCCATGGTGACTAGTTATCCTGCTAATGAGAAGCTATTGTCTAAATTGGGAGATCCCGGAATACCAACTATTTCATGTTCAATTGGCAAAACTGATATTCACAATGCCTTATGTTATTTAGGTGCAGGAGTTAGTGTAATGCCATATTCCCTCTATAAAAGGTTAGGATTAGGGGAGTATTCCCCTACTACTATCACTTTACAGATGGCTGACAAATCCACTAAACAACCCATTGGTATGATTGAGGATGTTTTACTTAGAATAGATGAGCATGTTATTCCCACTGATTTTATTATTCTTGAAATGCCAGAGGATGAAAGAATATCCATAATACTTGGAAGGCCTTTCCTTAGTACTGTAGGAGCATCAGTTGATTATGCTGAGGGAAAATAATCTTCAATGTTTATGATGCTGAAATCATCTGGTATTTTCCAAATAAGCTAGAAGCAGGAGAAAGATATATTCCACCGGCAAAAAGAGTTCATGTGGTAAGTGCCTTTGATAAGGGGCAACCCAAGGTAAGAATTCGATAACAGAGAAGGGGTTTGATAAATCCATTTTGCATCACTATTCTATATCATAATTTACTATTATTCATTGATATATTTCATATTAAGAGATGATACTTATATTATTTCATCTGTTTTTGCATGGTTGATGACTTTTGGAGGATGGACTGCTGAAGTCAGGATTCTGATGGAAAAGGCACTGTTTGGAGGCGAAATTCGTGAAGATCAGAAAATTCCAGAAAATACATGGAAAATCCTATTTTTCTAGCAGACAAAGGATGCCAAAAGGGGGAGCGGAGTTGGGCCATGCTGACTCGTGTATTAACGAGCTCGTTGGGGAACCCCAAGAGGAAGGTATGATGAGCACAGCAGTAAGTTTTCCCTCAGTTATGAAACCAAGGTTATCAATCCAGTAGGAGCAAGGAAACACCTCCAAGGTGTTGTTGGCTGGACTTTGGCAGGGCGCACTACCGGCGCCAACAGCAACGTGGAAACCTGCATAACACAACCATAGAACTTTGCCCCCAACTTATAGTGAGGTTGTCAATCTCACCGGTTTTGCTAAAAACAAAGGATTAAATGTATTGTGTGGAAGAGAGTAATAGTTTGCAGAAAGTAAACAGAACGCAATAATCAATTGTAGATTGATGATAAAAGAAAGGAACGGGGTCCATAGTTCACTAGTGGTGGCTCTCCTTAAGATAGATAACATGTTGGGTTAACAAATTACAGCGGGGCAATTGACAAAAATCGAGAAAGCAATCATGCATATACTAATCATCTTGACTCCTATGAGATTTGATTGGGCATTACAACATTATACATAGATCGTAATCCAATTGCATCTATGACTAATAATCCACCTTCAGGTTATCATCTGAACCCCCTCCAGTATTAAATTGCAAGCAACAGATAATTGCATTACGCATTGCGTGTAAAGTAAACAATACGATTGTTCTATGAACAAAGGATTGTTGTTTTCTCCCTAGTAGGAACAGCACATCTAGTACCTTAGAGATTTCTGTCACTTCCCTAGATTACTAGAGGCATGAACCCACTATCGAGCATAAATACTAACTCTTGGAGTTGCTAGCATCTACTTGGCCAAGATAGCTACTAACAACGGAAAGCATGCAAGATCACAAATAACAAAGACATGATAGAATCAATAATCAATCTGAAATAACATCTCAATATCCATCGGATCCTCGCACACACAACATGTAGGAATTACAAATAGATGATCTTGATCATGAATGGAGCTCACAAGATCTAAACATGATAGCACAAAGGAGAAGAACTAGCCATCTAGCTACTACATGGACCCGTAATCCAAAGATGAACTACTCATGCATCACACCGGAGGCTTGCATGGTGATGAAGAAGGCCTCCAGGGTGAATTCCCCTCTCCGACAGGGTGCCGAGAAGAGCTTCAAATCCCTCCCGATCTAGGGATGGAGATGGCGGCGGCTACAGACTCTTTCATGGAATTTTGATCGGGTACTTAGGGTTTCTGTATTGGACGCATCTTATAGGAAAAAGGGGAGGCCGAGGGGGTGCCCTAGGTGGCCGCACCACCCCCTGGCGCGGGCCAGGCCTGGCCGCGTGGCCAGGTGGTGTGGGCGCCCCCTGGCCCCTCTCCGTCTCGTATTCTGGCTCTGTGTCCCCCTCGGTGAAAAACTGACTTTGGCTTTTGTCCTGTCCAATTCCGAGAATATTCATTTTCTGACTTTCCTGGAACCAAAAACAGGAGAAAACGGGCAGCTGGAACTTTAGCTCTTGTTAATAGGTTAGTCCAAGAAAGTGTATAAAAAGTACTCCAAAGTGTGGACAAAATATAAGAAAGTAGATAAAACCAAGCATGGAACATCAAAAATTATGGATACATTATCAACGTATCAGGCCACAAGGGGCCCACACCACCCCCTGGCGTGGGCCACCCCTGGCCGCGCCACCACGTGGTTTGGCCACCTTGGCCCACCTCCAGCTCTCTTCTTTGTCCGTGGGGACCAACCACAGAAAGATTCCGCCGCCTCTGCGGGGCGAAAACTATAGAGAGAGAAAGAGCTCTCCGGTAGGCAGAAATCTGCCGGGGAAATTCCTTCTCGGAGAGGGGAGATCATCGCCATCAACACCAGCATCGAGCTGGACTTCATCAGGATCATCATCATCATCTCCATCATCATCTCCACCAGCAGCATCATCACCACTCCGTACCGTTGTAACAATTGGGTTGAATCTTGCATAGTTCTTAGGGGAAACTTTCCCGGTGGTGATTACTTGTTGTAGTTGATGCTATTGAGTGGAACCATTGAATTATCGTTCATGTTTAGATTGTTACTTATCATTATTTCATCTCTGATCTTGACCCATATGATGTCTTGTGAGTAGTTTGTTTAGTTCTTGAGGACATGGTAGAAGTCATGTTGTTAGTAGTGGAATTGTGTTGAGAAAGATTCAATGGTTTGATATTTAAGTTGTGGTGTTATTCTTTGATATGCTCGTCGTTTGACGTAGAGCTCGTTGGGAACCCCAAGAGGAAGGTACAATGAGCACAGCAGCAGTTTTCCCTCAGTTATGAAACCAAGGTTTAATCGAACCAGTAGGAGCAAGGAAACACCCCAAAGGTGTTACTAGCTGAGCTTTGGCAGGGCGCACTACCAGTGCTAGTAGAAACATGGAGACCTGCACAAGACAACCACAGAACTTTGTCCCCAACTTGCGATGAGGTTGTCAATCTCACCGTGTTTTGCGGAAAACAAAGGATTAAACGTATCGAATGGAAAGAAGTAAAAGTTTGCAGAAAGTAAACACAAAGCAGTAAAAGATTGTAGATTATATGTAAAAGACAAGGACCGGGATCCATAGTTCACTAGAGGTGGCTCTCTTTAAGATAGATAACATGTTGGGTGAACAAATTACAGCGGGGCAATTGACAAACACCGAGAAAGCAATACATGCATATACTAATCATCTTGACTCCTTTGAGACTTGATTGGGCATTACAACATAATACATAGACCGCCATCCAACTGCATCTATGACTAATAATCCACCTTCAGGTTATCATTCGAACCCCCTCCAGTATTAAGTTGCAAGCAACAGATTATTGCTTTACGAACTACATGTAAAGTAAACAATATGATTGTTCTATGAACAAAGGATTGTTGTTTTGTCCCTAGTAGCAACAGCACATCTAGTACCTTAGAGATTTCTATCACTTCCCTAGATTACCAGAGGCATGAACCCACTATCGAGCATAAATACTAACTCTTGGAGTTGCTAGCATCTACTTGGCCAAGATAGCTACTAACAACGGAAACCATGCAAGATCACAAATAACAAAGACATGATAGAATCAATAATCAATCTGAAATAGCATCTCAATATCCATCGGATCCCCGCAAACACAACATGTATGAAGTACAAATAGATGATCTTGATCATGAACAGAGCTCACAAGATCTAAACATGAAAGCACAAAGGAGGAGAACCAGCCATCTAGCTACTACATGGATCCGTAGTCCAAGGATAAACTACTCACGCATCACACCGGAGGCTTGCATGGTGATGAAGAAGGCCTCCAGGGTGAATTCCCCTCTCCGGTAGGGTGCCGGAAAGAGCTTCAGATCCCTCCCGATCTAGGGATGGAGATGACGGCGGCTACAGACTCTTTCGTGGATTTTTGATCGGGTACTTAGGGTTTTCGTCCCGAGGGCAATATATAGGCGGAAGGAGAGGCCGAGGGGGTGCCGGGAGCCACCACACCACCCCCTGGCGCGGGCCCAGCCTGGCCACGCGGTCAGGTGTGTGGCCGGCCCTTGGCCCTTCTCCGTCTCGTATTCTGGCACTTGATCCCTTCCGGAAAAATAGGCACTTTGGCTTTTGTCCCGTCCAATTCTGAGAATATTCATTTTCTGACTTTCCTGGAACCAAAAACAGCAGAAAATAGGCAGCTGGCACTGTGGATCTTGTTAATAGGTTAGTCCAAGAAATCATATGAAAAGTACTCCAAAGTTGGAACAAAACACAAGAAAGTGGATAAAACCAAGCATGGAACATCAAAAATTATAGATACATTTGCAATGTATTATTCTTCTAGTGGTGTCATGTGAACGTCGACTACATGACACTTCACCTTTATGGGGCTAGGGGAATGCATTGTGTATTTGGCTACTAATCGTAGGGGTTGCCGGAGTGACAAAAACCTAAACCCCCGTTAGGAAACCTTTGCACAAGGGAGTGTAGGATCTCAGAGTTTAAAGTTCTGGTTAGGTTTTTATCTTAATTACTTTCTTGTACTTGCGGATGCTTGCAAGGGGTTTAATCACAAGTATGTATTAGTCCTAGGAAGGTCAGTACATTAGCACAGGTTCACCCACACAACACTTATCGAACTAAATAAGATTAATCAACTATATGAAGCAAAAGCACTTGACGATATTCCCATGTGTCCTCGAGAATGTTTGGTCATCTTAAGTAATACAACTGGCTTGTCCTTTGCTAAAGAAAGGATTGGGCCACTTGCTGCATCTATTATTATTGTCTTTTATTTGCTCGTACTTTATTTATCTACATTATCAAAAACCCCTAAAAATCTGTTTGCTAAGTATTTATAGAGAATTCCTGCTCCAAGCCACTCGTCAACACCTTCTGCTCCTGATTGGGTTTGACACTCTTACTTATCGAAAATACTGCGATACACCCCCTATACTTGTGGGTCATCAAGACTATTTTCTGGCGTCATTGCCGGGGAGTGAAGCGCTATTGGAGAGTGGAACTGGTAAAGGAAATTTCTACTGTGAGTATTGTTTATTTTTGTTAGTTACTTTATTTCAATATGGATAATTCACTTAGTTTCTTACTTCGTAATGCTACTACCACTACAAAGATAGTAGATGAACCACCACCTACTGAAAATGATACTTTTAAAATACCTACAAGAATTGTTGATCGTGTTATGGATAACTACTATTTTGGAGATGGAACTGTCCATCCCGGTGATCATTTTATCTTTATACACGAATTATGCGGGTTGTTCAAGTGTGCAGGTATTACAACAGATCAAGTCAAGAAGAAGTTATTCTCATTATCACTGAAAGGAAGAGCTGAAGAATGGTACAAGCTGCTGAAGAATGGTCAAGCTCTTAAATGGGAGGAAATTGTACCTCTCTTTTATTTGAAGTTTTATCCTCCTAGTGAGATTCATAAAGATCAGAATCAAATATACAACTTTTGGCCTCTTGATGGAGAGAGTATAGCTCAAGCTTGGGGGAGATTGAAGTTACTAATGCTCAAATGTCCTATTCATGAGCTCCCCAACAATATTATTATCAATAACTTTTATGCAAGGCTTTCTCTTCATGATAAGGATCTATAGGATGCTTCTTGCGCTGGATCATTTACACGCATGGAAGAAGGAGCTAAATGGGATCTTCTAGTCCGTATTCAAGACAATGTTGAAGCATGTGAGAATGATAAAGGAAGAAAGTCAGGTATAAATTATGATTATGAATGCATTAAATATTTTATGGGAACTGATGACTTTCGTAATATTAGTAATGCTTATGGTCTAGAATCTCAAGCTATTGCAACTTATTTTAAGTCTTTTGCTTCTTATACCAAAATTCCTAAAAAGAAATGGAATAAGTATCATGAGCCATTGATGACCCACAAGTATAGGGGGTGTATCGCAGTATTTTCGAGGGAAGTGAAACCCAATTTATTGATTCGACACAAGGGGAGCCAAAGAATATTTATAATCCTTAATAACTGAGTTGTCAATTCAGTTGCACCTAGAAACAATCTTGCTCATAGCAGTTTATCAGTAGCAATAGTTTTGTAGTAGGAATAGTAAAGTAGCAGCAGTAGTAAAAGCAAAGACAGTAGTAACAATAGCAGTAAACAGTAGGATTCGAGTGCGGTAGGCATAGGGATGGATGGACGAGCGTTGCAAGACAATTCACATAGCAATCAGAACATAGGGTAATTGCAGATAAATAAGATAAAGCATCCAAGTACTAGATAATCCTAGGCATGTGTTCCATATATAGTCATACGTGCTGGCAATGAGAACTTGCACAACATCTTTTGTCCTGCCAGCCCGTTTGCAGCGGGGCCTCAAGGGAACTACTGGAAATTAAGGTGCTCCTTTTAATAGACCACCGGAGCAAAGCATTAACACCCTGTGAACACATGTGATCCTCACATCAAAGCCATTCCCTCCGGTTATCCCAATTTCTGTCACTTCGGGGCCATTGGTTCCGAACAACAACGTGTGTATACAACTTGTAGATAAGACCAAAAACAATACTATCATAATGAATCAATAACATGTTCAAATCTGAAATCATGGCACTCGGGCCCTAGTGACAAGCATTAAGCATAACAAGTCGCAACAAAGTCATAAAGTATTAATAGAAGATACTAGGCACCATGCCCTAACAATATGATGCCATTACATGAAAAATCTCATCCAATACCTACCATCCCCATAGCCTACAGCGGGGGATTACTCACTCATAGATGGGGAAACATGGATGGTCGATGGAGAAGCGACGGTGATGATGATGGCGATGATCTCCTCCAATTCCCCGTCCCGGCAGGGTGCTAGAACGGAGTTTCTGGTGCTGTTTTGTGGAATCTGGTGGTGGCGGCGGAGTGGCACTCCTTATGGAAAAACGTCAAACCCCCCTAAGTTTTTAGGTCAGAAGGCATCTAATAGGCCAAGAGGGAGACCGAGGGGGAGTCTGGGGCGGCCAGACCACCCCCTGGCGCGGGCAGGCCTAGCCCGCGCGGCCAGGTGGTGTGGCTGGGCCCCAGCCCCACTCCGTCTCATATTCTGGCATCTGATGATTTCCGGAAAAATAGGAACTTTGGCTTTTGTCCCGTCCAATTCCGAGAATATTCATTTTGTGACTTTCCTGAAACCAAAAATAGCAGAAAACAGGTAGCTGGCACTGTGGCTCTTGTTAATAGGTTAGTCCAAGAAATCATATCAAAAGTACTACAAAGTATGGACAAAACACAAGAAAGTGGATAAAACCAAGCATGGAACATCAAAAATTATAGATACATTTGCAATGTATCAACATCCCCAAGCTTAACTCATGCTCGTCCACGAGTAGGTAAGTGATAAAAAAGAAAGAATAATTTTTGAGGTGACATGCACCATCAAAGACTTGATCAAAGTATTGTTAAAACATTCAAAGCTGGGATCATAGTACTTCAATCATAACATGAAAGACAAAGTTCTAGCAATAAGACAAATAAACTATGATGCAACATGAAAAGGTACAAACAAAAGATTCATGAATAACAATGCTTTGCAAGACGTTTTTTAGTTTCACATAAAGAAAACATAGCATAATAGCATTCAGCTTGTCCCTCATAGAGTAGCAAAACATAAATGCATAGGACACCTTCATTGTTCATAAGAGTGACTAGATACAAATTGTTTAAAACAAGCAATATCAAAGTATGCATCAATCAACTAGTCTTGGGACAATGCATATAGAACTAAGAATGGCCACTATGCTCTCGAAGTAGGAGCATAAAGTTAGAAGGTGGAGACTCAATATAATGGTGGAAGAAAGGCCTTTATAAAAGGAAGTAGGGATTCAAGTCTCATAAAGAGCTTCCAAAAATTATGGTACTTATAGCTTTCAGCTCTCATTGCCCCTATCATAAGCATCTTGAAGGTGATTAAGGTTAAAGTGACACAACTAAGAGGATATGCTTGACAAGTTATAAACCGAAATCTCATGCCCCTTACTTACGAAGACCGATCCTCGTGCAACTCAACTTTAGTCACGAGTAAGCTCTTTTCATTGTAAGTACATGTGTATCATTAAGAACCGCCAACAGGGTACCCCTTGCACATGATACAGGAGCTATCCCATAATCAAAATGACAAGGCAAGCAGACAATTAGCATCTCAGCGATCTTTTTATTTGCTATTTGCATAGGTTTTTATTGAGGATGCTTCATAGAGTGCTCATTATGGTGATGCTGCAAATTTCCACCATGATTAGGCATGGCTTAGGCTAACGGCCCAGGCGTTTCTCTAACACACATACAAACTCTAGGATCTTACAAGTTCCACTTTTATTTCACACCGCCGGGATCCGTAAGCAAAAGAACATGATATCAACGGGGTACAAAGTACAAGTGCAATGTTGAAAGCATTCCCCATGATACATGGTTCTGCTAATTTCAACTTATAAAGCGCAAGCATATACCCAACAAAGAAGGACCCAATGGTTCAAGTTTATTAGATGCAAAAAAGTAAAGTGTGCCATCAAGTTCGTGAGAGCTTTAATCACTAGTTTTCTCATAACAAGTTTAATTTGGAAGGTAGACAAAAACATGAATATACTTGGAATAGCATATGCTAATAGGTAGGTATGGTGGACTCTTTGGAATAACTTGGTTTAGGGAGTTGGATGCATGAGTGGAACTCATACTTGGTTGTGGAGGCTAGCAAAAGACTGGGAGCGACAAACTAAGAGAGCAATAATGGCCATACTCATCCAGAGCGACAAAACATCATTAATCAAAGCATAAAGTGATACTACAAGTTGAAAACTAAAGGATCATAAAGGCTATGGTGACTTTGGATAGTCATAACATGGTGTGAGCATGTGCCAAGTCAACCCAAATAAAGCATCAAAGGAGAATACCACAATACTATGCTTTAATATGCTAAAACAACGCATGATTCATCCAAGGCACATTAAGCAATCTCAATTGTTTATAACAAGTCATGCTACAGCAAAGAATACTAAACATAAAGCCAAAACAATATCAAGCATGGCATGGCAAAGCATAGGCCACAGTCAAAAACAAGCTCCCTTTACCACTTAAGCATGAACTTTCCTACTCTTTTCCAATCCAAACCAAACTATTCGAAAACCAATGCACGAAAGAGGGGGTCCAACCAATTTATTCAGCAAACTAAGAAAATAAAGCAAACAAAAAACCAAAATGAAAACGAAAAAGAAGACGCTCCAATCACAATACAACTGTGCATGAAACAATGAAAATGAAGTGTTTGGAAGAAACCTGGGATTTTTTTTGATGAAGAAGGGGATGCCTTGGGCATCCCCAAGCTTTGACGCTTGTACTTCTTGTATATTTCTTGGGGTGACACGCGTGGCATCCCCAAGCTTGAGATTTAGTCCATCCTTCATCTCATTACTCATTCCTTCCATACACCTGAAATTTTTCCTTCATACAAAACTTCACACAATCTTTATTAGCAACATTAGTGCACTCAAGATAATAAGTCTTTAGGTTCAGTTCTAACACCAATAAACTTACATTAAAACACAAGCTACTGTAGCACTTCCCTTAAAAAGCGCAATTCCCAAAAAGAACTCAAAAAGGAAACAACAAGAAGCAAATAAAAATAATGGCAGAAATCTTTCAAAACAGACCAGCAGGTAAAGACGATTTTTTTAGAAGACCTTATGTTGCTCAAATCAAAAAGTGTTGATCTACCGAAAGTTAGATAACAACCTGGGGCAGAAGCGCTATTAGGCGTCTTGATCTATCTCTATAAATCTTGATGCCTAGAATGTATGCCGCTTCGCCAAGATCCTTCATTGAAAAACTATTATTCAAATAGGTTTTGACACTATTAAGAAGTTCTATATCATTCCCAATCAACAATATGTCATCTACATATAGTACTAGGAATGCTACAGAGCTCCCACTCACTTTCTTGTAAATACAAGCTTCTCCATAAGTTTGTATAAACCCAAAAAAATTATTACTTTATCAAAACGTTGATTCCAACTCCGGGATGCTTGCTTCAGTCCATAAATGGAGCGCTGAAGTTTGCATACCTTGTCAGCATCTTTAGGATCGACAAAACCCTTGGGTTGTACCATATACAACTCTTCCTCAATGTCACCATTAAGGAACGCCGTTTTGACATCCATCTTCCAAATCTCATAATCGAAATGTGCAGCAATTGCTAACAAAATCCTCACAGACTTTAGCTTCGCTACTGGTGAGAATGTCTCATCATAGTCAACTCCTTGAATTTGTCGGAACCTTTCGCGACAAGTCGAGCTTTATAGACGGTAACATTACCATCAGCATCTGTTTTTCTCTTGAAAATCCATTTGTTCTCGACAGCCTTACGGCCATCCGGTAAGTCCACCAAAGTCCACACTTGGTTTTCGTACATGGATCCCATTTCGGATTTCATGGCTTCTAGCCATTTGTAGGAATCTGGGCTCACCATAGCTTCTTCATATGTCGCAGGGTCATCAGCGTTGTCCACCAACATGACGTTCAAGGAAGAGTCATACCAATCAGGAGTGGTACGAACCCTCGTTGACCTGCGAGGTTCAGCAGTAACTTCATTCGAAGTTTCATGATCATTATCATTAGCTTCCTCTCCAATTGGTGCAGGCGGCACAAAAACATCTTCCGGTGCTGCGCTACTCTCAAATCCGAGAGAAGGTTCAATAACCTCATCGAGTTCTACTTTCCTTCCAGTCACCTCTTTCGAGAGAAACTCCTTCTCAAGAAAGGATCCATTCTTTGCAACGAAAACTTTGCCTTCGGATCTATGATAGAAGGTATACCCAATTGTTTCTTTAGGGTATCCTATGAAGACGCATTTCTCCGCTTTGGGTTCTAGCTTACCAGGTTGTAACTTCTTTACATATGCCTCGCAACCCCAAACTTTAAGGAACGACAACTTAGGTTTCTTACCAAACCACAATTCGTACAGTGTCGTTTCAACGGATTTAGATGGTGCCCTATTTAAAGTGAATGCGGCTGTCTCTAATGCATAGCCCCAAAATGATAACGGTAAATCTGTAAGAGACATCATAGACCTAACCATATCTAAGAGAGTTCGATTACAACGTTCGGACACACCATTACGCTGTGGTGTTCCCGGCGGTGTCAACTGCGAAAGTATTCCACATTTCTTTAAATGCATGCCAAACTCATAACTCAGATATTAACCTCCGCGGTCAGAACACAGAAACTTAATCTTCTTGTTACGATGATTTTCCACTTCACTTGAAATTCCTTAAACTTCTCGAAAGTTTCGGACTTATGTTTCATAAAGTAGACATACCCATATCTACTCAAGTCATCCGTGAAAGTGAGAACATAACGATATCCACCACACGATGCTACACTCATTGGTCCGCACACATCGGTATGTATTATTTCCAATAAGTCTGTAGCTCGCTCCATTGTACCAGAGAATGGAGTCTTGGTCATTTTTCCCATTAGACATGCTTCGCATCTTTCAAGTGATTCAAAATCAAGTGATTCAAGAAGTCCATCAGAATGGAGTTTCTTCATATGCTTCACTCCAATGTGACCAAGACGACAGTGCCACATGTATGTAGAATTATCATTCAATTTAATTCGTTTAGCATCTATGGTGTGAACATGTGTATCACTACTATCGAGATTCAGTAAGAATAAACCATTCATCTCAAGTGCATTACCATAAAATATATTACTCATATAAATCGAACAACCTTTATTCTCGGACTTAAAAGAGTAACCGTCTCGCAATAAACAGGATCTAGATATAATGTTCATGCTTAACGCAGGCACCAAATAACAATTATTTAAATTTAAAACTAATCCCGAAGGTAGATGTAGAGGGAGCGTGCCGACGGCGATCACATCAACCTTGGAGCCATTTCCAACGCGCATCGTCACCTCGTCTCTTGCCAGTCTTCGTTTATTCTGCAGCTCCTATTTCGAGTTACAAATATGAGCAACCGAACCAGTATCAAATACCCAGGCACTACTACGATTACTAGTAAGATACACATCTATAACACATATATCAAATATACCTTTCTTCTTGATGTTGCCGTTCTTCAGATCCGCCAGGTACTTGGGGCAGTTACGCTTCCAGTGACCAGCTTCCTTGCAGTAGAAGCACTCAGTTTCAGGCTTAGGACCAACCTTGGGCTTCTTAGCAGGTGCGGCAGCTTTCTTGCCGTCCTTCTTGAAGTTGCCCTTGTTCTTAGGCTTGCCCCGTCTCTTGAAATTGGTGGCCTTATTGACCATCAACACTTGTTGCTCCTTCTTGATCTCCACTTCAGCAGTTTTCAGCATGGACGACAGTTCAGGCAACGTCTTATTCATTCAGTGCATGTTGTAGTTCATCACAAAGTTCTTGTAACTTGGTGGCAGTGATTGAAGGAGACGGTGAATCCCCAATTCATTAGGAATCGATATTCCCAACTCTTGGAGCTTCTTAGCGTACCCAGACATGGTGAGCACGTGCTCGCTAACGGAGCTTCCCTCTTCCATCTTACAGTTAAAGAATTTCTCGGAGGCCTCATAGCTCTCCATGGCCGCACGAGTCTCAAAAATTAGCCTGAGCTCCTTAATGATCTCGAACGGGTCGTGGTGCTCAAAACGCTGTTGGAGCTCCGCTTCTAAACCGTACAGGATGGCACACTGAACTGTGGAGTAATGATTCTTCCGAGTGGCGAAAACATTCTTTTCGTCATCGGTGGCATTATCTGCAGGTGGGTCACCTAGCGGTGCATCGAGCACATAGGTCAACTGACCAGCCCTGAGGACGATCTTCAGTCCACGGAACCAGTCCGTGAAATTGCTTCCATTGTTCTTAAGCTTTTCTTTCTCTAGGAACGCATTGAAATTGATGGAGGGGGTCGCCATAATCTACAACAATTTGCAAGTAGTTTAGACTAAGTTTATGACAAATTGAGTTCTAATTTAATACTTAAACTAACTAGGTGAACTCCCACTCAAAACAACATCCCTCACATTGTCTTAGTGATTACACGAACCAAGTCCACCAAGTCCGATCTTCACGAGAGAAGATGTAGTTTCATCGGCGAACAATCTTCATGTTCATCATATCAATTAAATGACTCATGCTCTACCTTTCGGTATTCCGTGTTCCGAGACCATGTCTGTACATGCTAGGCTCGTCAAGATAACCTTAGTTTCCGCATGTGCAAATCTGGCTTGCACCCGTTGTGTGCACACGTAGAATCTATCACATCCGATCATCACGAGATGCTTCGAAACGACGAGTCTTAGCAACGGTGCCAACTAAGGGTGAACACTTTATTACTTGAAATTTAGTGAGAGGGATCATCTTATAATGCTACCGTCACGATCTAAGCAATACAAGATGCATAAAGGATTAACATCACATGCAATTCATAATTAGTGTGATATGATATGGCTTTTTCTTCTTGCGCCTTTGATCTCCATCTCCAAAGCACGAACATGATCTCCATCATCACCAGCATTGCGTCAAGGTCAGTGGCGCCGCTTCATGGTTGTCCATCATCACCAGCAACTATTACAACTACTTGGAATAAAGCTATTACAAGATGAATAGACACGCAGGTCTTAACAAAATTAAAGACAACCATTAGGCTCCTGCCGGTTGCCATATTACAACAAGGATCATTGCATACATCAAATACAATCACAATCACATGTTGGCCATATCACATCACAAAACCCCTGCAAAAACAAGTTAGACGCCTCTAATTTTCTTTGCATGTTTTACGTGGTTTGGGGCTTTCGCATAAGACAGATCTTACCTACGAACAAGGACCACAATGTTGATACAAGTGTTGTCAAGATGCTCATTGTAAATTGAATCTTAACTATGGTGGGAGAGACAGACACCCGCGAAGCCACTTGTGCAAAACAAGTTGCACGTCAAGCGTGGAGCAAGTCTCATGTGCGATGACATGAAATGTTAGCCCGAGCCGCTTCATCCCACCATGCCGCAAGATGCAAAGTACACGCTAAGACACCGTCAACAAGAGCATCAACGCCCACAAAAACATTGTGTTCTACTCGTGCAACAGATCTACGCATAGATACGGCTCTGATACCACTGAAGGGTTCGTAGCATGGAAAACAAAAAAATTCTACCGCAAGAACGAACAAAACCCAGATCTAATCTAGATAAAAGCCAAGATCTAATCTATTAGACATGAGCAACGAGATAGAAAGGAACTAACCCTCGTAGATCCGAAAGCGTTAACGAGATTAGATCTCGTGGTTGATGTAGTCGATCACTTGCTGATCTCAACATCGTGTGGACGATCCTTCCGGCATCGCGTTCCAGCAGCGCTTCCGCAGTCGGTCAAGTGGACGATCCTTCCGGCGCCGCGATTTGGCAGTGCTTCCGCAGTCGGTCACACATGCGGAGTCGAAGCAGACCTTCCTCTCCCCGTTCCAGCAAGCAGCGGAGGTAGTAGATCTTCTCCACGGAATCCCAGCAGCACGACGGCGTGGTGGTGGTGGTGGAGTAGAGAATTCTGCAGGGCTTCGCCTATGCATGTGCAGAAGAAAGGTGGAGGAGAGAGGCGGCAGAGATTGGGAGTTATGAGAGCAAGGGAGGAGGGGGCGCCCCTGCCCTTCTATTTAAGGGGGGAGTCCTAGTAGGACTCCCCTCCTCTATGGCCGGCGGATTGGGGAGTGGGGGGAGGAGTCCTCCTCCCCCACGACTCCTAGTCTTGACCCACCAGGACTCCTTGATCCCTATCTTGATTTTCAAGCAAACTCCAAGATATCTTCTAGAACCTTCCGGAACATTCCGAAACCTTCTACAATCCTCATACAAACACTCCGGAACATTTCATAACTCAGAAAATGATCCCCTATATATGAATCTTATTCTCCGGACCATTTCCGGATCTCCTCGTGATGTCCCGAAACCAATCCGAGACTCCGAACAACATTCGGTCTCCAACGCATATTCCATATCTACTTAAAACAACTTCGAACCTTAAGTGTGTCACCCTACGGTTCGTGAATATGTAGACATGATAGAGACACATCTCCTATCAATAACCATAAGCGGGACCTGGAGATCCATAATGGCTCCCACATACTCAACGATGACTTCGTGATCGATTGAAACATTTACATATGAAACTAATTCCCTTTGTCTCGCTATACTATACTTATCCGAGGTTTGATCGTCGGTATCTCCATACCTAGTTCTACCTCATTACTGATAAGTACTCTTTACTCGTTCCGTGATATGTCATCCCTTGTGACCTAGTCACATGCTTGCAAGCTAACTAGATGACATTCCACCGAGAGGGCCCAGAGCATATCTATCCGTCATATGGATGGACAAATCCCAATCTTGGTTCATGCGCTTCAACACATACTTTCAGAATACCCAATGACACTTTTATAACCACCCAGTTACGAAGCGGCGTTTAATGTCATCAAAGTATCAATCCGGTGACGGTGATTAACATAACCTCATGGTCGAAGGAATAGGTTACTATGTATTTGAAAGCTTACAGCAATACGAACTTAATGACTTGATCTTATGCTACGCTTACTATGGGTGTGTGTCCATCACATCATTCTCCTAATGATATAACCTTGTTATTAATCAAATCCAATGTCCATGATCAGGAAACCATGATCATCAATTAATCAACAAGCTAGTTCAACAAGAGGCTTACTAGGGACTCTTATATGTTTACAAAACACACATGTATTAGTGTTTCCTAATAATACAATTATAGCATGGGATGTAAACATTCATCATAAACACAAAGATATAATAATAATCACTTTTATTATTGCCTCTTGGGCATATCTCCAACACTTCCCTCAAAGTCCCGAGGTAGGACTAAACATGAGGGAGGAGGTGGAGGGAGCGGCCGGCCAGCCGCCCTCATGGGCCTCACGTGGTGGGAGGGCCCACTAGGGCCGGCGGCCTCCCTGGCCTTCCCTAGGGCGGCGTCCCCCTCTTGGGCCTCCTCTAGTGAGGCCTAATTAGGTGGGATGCCCCCCAAAATTCAGTTTAAATAATATTTTTAATTAATATTAAATACATATTATTTAATACATATCACTCCGAAACACCTTTCAAACCCCTCTGATCATTATCGGATATCTCTGAAACACTTTTGGTATCTCCCTGGAACAATTCCAGAGTTCTCTCTTTTCTCCTACGATCTTGGATCAATCCCTAAGAGTGTTTCCCTTAAGTGTGACACCCTATGGCTCAGGAATACACATACATGATCGGCACACTTTCCGATCAATGACCAATAGTGGTATCTGGAAACACATAATGGCCCCAATCCATTCCACGATTAACTCAATCGCTTGAACCTTGGACATCGAATCTCATTCCCTTTGTTCTACGATACATGGTTTGTCCAAGATCTGATCTTCGGTATCTATATACCTAGTTCGATCTTGTTACCGACAAACACATTTACTCATTCCCGGGATATTACATCCCCATGACCTAGTCACATGTTTGCAAACTTATATATGAAATATCACCGAGTGGTCCTAGGGTATCTATCCGTCACTCAGATGTGAAAATACCGGTATTTATACATAGGACTCAAAATTTCCTCTAGAATATCTAACACATACCTTTATAGTCATCCAGTTATGGTCATGACGGTTGATGTGATCAAAGCAGCCTCGGGAGATAATGATTAATATGATCTCACAGTTGAAGGACTGAATCACTACGCTTTTCTAGATATTTCAACGTTGAACTTTGTGATCGGATCATATTGCAATACTAGGGGTTAGTTGTTGTCCATCACTTCATAAGTGACCTCGTTGTCAGTTAATGTAGTAAAGTCCATGATCGGGAAACCTCGATCATCAGCTGCCCAACAAACTAGTCTAGAGGATACTAGGGACCTGGTTTTTTTTGTATACCACACATGTATTAATGTTTCCACTTAATATAGTTCTAGTATGATACAAAATATTACGAACTAATGCGACATGTCAATAAAAACATCTTTATTATTAGCCTCTAGGGCATATCTCCTTCAGTATCCACACATGCGAGATCAACGACACTGCGTCAAGGTGTGATCAATCACACCATCGAGGTGGGAACATGTCGATGAAGATCTGGTAGCTCTTCCACAATCCTGACTATATTATATCTAACCGATGGTAAAACTAGGCAGCATAACTACAGTGGCAATGAAGATCTCCATGTAATGATGATGACACAAGAAGAAGAAGAAGAAGGAGGGCACCGAGAGGAGGCGACGGTGGCAGCAGGGCTGAGGAGTGGCTTCTCCAAAACTTGTGTTTCTTGCCCTGGCCTTACCCCTATTTAAATAGGCTCAAGGCAGCCCCAACGAGAGTAGAAGTAGGACTCCCCTTTTCTCTCTCTTTAAAACACCCAAGCGGAGGGGAGTTGGAGTCAAATCCCAACTCCTCCCCTTCCTCTCCCACTGCCGACCTAGAGGAGGGGTTGGGGTTCGACTCAGACCTCTCCCATCACCCCCCCCCCTCCCACGCGCGCCATGCCCTAGGGGCCCATGGGCCCCTTCATCCCATGGTTCCACCTAGGGGTTTTACCTTTTATTAATTATTCCAAAAATCTGAAAAATCTCGACATCTCTGCATTGTTCAGGAACTTTCCCAAATTAATCCGATGCATTCCATTATTATGCGGAATCATTTTGAACACCTCTCAGCGATATTCTGGACTCCTCCGGTATATCCTGAAACCTTCCGAACTCACTTCAGAATCACTTCATTCGCAAATCTTTAATCGCACTCACATTCTAAATGCCATTATTCTCTTAAGTGTGTGAACCTATGGGTTCGGATATATGCGGACATGTTCAGAACTCATTCCTCCACAATGATCACCATCGATACCTTGATGTACATAGTGATCCCCACATATATACGTGAAGCTATTTTTATCGTGTGAACATTTTATATTACCCTAACGATACACATTGCATTGCCTATCAATACTTTACATAACCTGAGGTAAAACACTAGGTTATCCTCATTACCCGGTATGTACTCTTTACTCATCCCATACTACTAATGTTCTTGTGATTAACAACTTGATCACTTGTTCGTCTAGACGATGACAAACACCATAGTACAAGAGTGGGCCTAAAGTGTATCTCTCCATCACCAGGAGTAGCAATTCCCACAACTACACCATATGGTGCATTGGCATACTATCTGGTAAGAGCAAAGATCGACTTATAATTACTCATTCTCGGAATAACGTTTGAAGAATCCCACCACATCCATATCATGTACAAGTTCATATGTGTCTCGTGGTCTAACGATCTTATATTAACGGTAATACTTATTTAGTGAGAAACTACCGATAACAATTTTGATGATGTGTTTCATAGTATATCATGTTGAGTCTATCCATCGTCATTGTAATCACAACAACTCCGATCTCATATATCATCGACATTGAACCTCAACAACTATGATCTCATATATCATCGTCATTGTAATCTCAACAACTCTGATCTCTACAACACTTTTTTACTTTGCCCATAGTCAAGAAACCGAGATATCAATGATACACAAACTAGTCTTAGAGGCGAGACTAGGGATATCTAATGTTGTTTATAATTCCACACATGTATTAGGTTTTTCCTCCAAATAATCATTATCCGGAACTAATACAATTATAGCACAAAAATAAACTTAATTATGAAAAAGAAATATAATAATAATCTATTTATTATTCCTCTAGGGCATATTTCCACCAGGTTAGTGAACCTGGTGTAATGTACACGAACATAGGTTGTTCTTGGTCCTTGGTTAACTAACTCCATCTCTGAAAACCTATAAGTCCCTAAATCGATTCATTATTCATTTCTCTATGGATTTGGGCATGTGCTATATGAATTTTGGATTTCCTCTTATCGATTGCTTTGATTTCATTATTATACACAATTAGAGTAAAAGTTATGGTAGACGGTGAGGGTTTTCCCTTAGGCCAATGATTAAAATTTTGCACTATGGATGGCCATTGTATAATATGCATTCACCATGTGCTGTCTACAATCACTTTGATTGTGCCATACATTTGTTAAATGTTGGATTATATCATTGGTATTGTGTGTCCTATTATGTTATGTGGCATGTAGATAATTTTACCTGTCACTTATGTGCTTATGGCCTATGATAACACTTGATGAATCTCAGGATGGTGCGACCAAACCTGGTAACATGTACACCAACCTTAATGTTTTACATACTTTTTGGTTCACTCGCACCATCCCTAGGAATGATCCTTGGTTTATACGAGGCCAGAATTTTGTCTTCACTACCGATGATTGTAATATGTGGCACTTACATATATGGGTGAAAGGGATGATCCTATCATACCTTGTGCATTGTACAATCATTCCTCCTTATGCAATTCTTTTGGTATGGTAGAACCATCTCTTTGCAATGGGTGTGCTATTTGTATGAGGCCAATTGTTGTTGTTGTGCTTCTTCTTGGTACTATGGAACATTTTATTTGCATTGTGTCTTCTTGTTGCATGATGTATGCTATATGAGCATATGATGAAAATGTAGCATGATAGATCTAATTTTATTGGATTTGAAAGTGTGTACAACCAATTGGTTCTTCATTTCCTCTAGTTTCGGTAGCACCGGCTCTATCCAATGTGCTTTTTTGTTATCCTGATGCTCTTTATATTGCATTGGTAACCATTGTTGTTGTTTCTTTGTAGGCTATGCAACTTGGTGTACTTGTTGAGGTACTAACTGAGGGTGAGGATCCAACAAAAGGCTGAGAGGAGGGTTAGCCAATGTTGGCCACTTCCATGAGGAGTGTGGCCCTAACCACTTCATCAGGATGCTCTTTGCATCTAGGTTAAGGGTGTTGCAAATCCTAGATGGATTCAGGGAGTACCTGGGCTCTCTTCCCATAAGACGATCCTCAAGACTTACACTAGCTTCAGATGTGAAGTTAAGGTTAAGGATGTGGGTGGCAAAGTCGTCCTATACCAGGGTTGGACAGCTTTCGTAATTGCTACAATCTGCAAGCTGGCAACTTCCTCACCTTCAAGAAACTGAATGACAAGGAGTACCGTGTGGTCATATTCGACCACACCTGTTGTGAGGTGGTGATGAAGTGCCTAGACCATGGTAAAGATGCAAGGAGGATCGACAAAGACATCGACTAGAGTCATTGTTTATAGTTGTTGATGTAGTGAACTTATATAAGTCTTTGTCAAGTGGATGATGAACTAATATGCTACTGTCCTAAGTAAACTACTATGCTACTAAGTAGGTGCTAATAATTATTGTAGTAGTATGAATTGTGTGCTCTTTGACATGAGCTGATAACCTCACCACTCGGGAAGAGGTAACTATAGTTGATGTTTTGGATATAACCAACATCGCCATACTCTTTTTGGCTTGCTCCATGGGCTGTAAGGCGGGCAACCAAATAACCATCGGTCCTATCTCCCTTGGGACAAAAGGGGGCCATGAAGGCTAGCAAACGAACTAGACAACGCGGCCTATGTTTCAAAAAATCTAGACAACACAACCTAGAGACTAGGGGCGAAGCTCCCTTTTGGACAAGGTATGGCAGCTACCTCACCTTGTTTTTTTTTGCAAAAAATCGCATATATATATGCTTTTGTTTGTTATACATATAGTTTTCAGCAATTTCCGAATGTTCTGAAGAAAAACCAAACGAAACTGAGATAATTGGTCGTGTTGGAGGGGATTCAAATGTCCTGTGCCTTTTCTAGGCCGCGCATAGGGATAAGACCCCAATACATACTGTGATCTAGCCCCTTGACACGTTCTTGTTCGCTTGGTGAACCTGTTCGCCTTTGTCTGATAGTTTGGTGGCCCCGATTGAACCCGGGCAACCGAACAACGGACAAGGTAGGACTGCCTTTCATGTCTCGCGATTCTCCGATCGAACCAGGGTCTCCATTTGTCCTCCAGATCGTGACTCCCTCGCCTCGCGACTCACGACTCCCCCACCGATCGGCCGCAGGACTTCCCACTGGCATAGGTCTGCCCATTTCTGGACATCCATCTAAGATTGTAAATTCTCATCAGGGTTTCTCATTTCTCATGGTCTCGCACTCTCACTCCATCTAGGGCTAGGCGAGGCCTCTAGGCTTTGTGAATTTGTGGTATACATGGATAAGAAGGGGAATATATTTGTACCTACAAAGGGAGCAGGTATGAATTCTTATTTTGTTGTCAACTGAACTCAATCATGATTGAACTATTGAAAGAAGTTTATTTTTTAGTAATTCAGTTACAAATTTGAAACTATTATGGAATAAACAGATCAAGAGCTCTAAACCAAGCACTCATAATGAAAGTGCAAACGCTATGGAACAACAAGATCAAGATCAATATGTGGGAGTAGGAACAGGAAATAGCTCTAAACCAAGCACTCATGAAAGTACAAATGTTTGCCAAGAGAAAGAGTAAGAAGGGGAAGGAGTAATAAGAAATTCTATGGCCATCGACACGATACAACTGGTAGATTTCAATATAGCCGAAATGGAAGATAATGTTGTGGTTCTAGAAGATAGAGGTATAACTAATTTCATAGAGTATATAAAACTTGATCCAGGACTTCACATTCAAATTGATGAATATGCTCCCAATGTTAGAGAAGATGTTAGATTTGCTTACTTAAATAATGGTCCAAGTCATCATAATTTCCCCCTAAATAGAGATTAGAGATCATTTCTATCTAAATGGTATAAAAAATATGATTGACTGGAATATAGTGTGGACAATGATAAGGCCTATTGCTTTTATTGCTATCTTTTCAAAAATATTGTGCACAAAAAATTTGGGCATGATGTTTTCAACTGATCGTATCATTTCTTGTAGGTATGTCAACAAAAGTGGAGTTATTATTTAAAGATTTTTGTGTATTCAACATGTCCAAACACGACATCTCTAGCTTTAAAGAAGGCACTTGTGGAGGATTTCGCTAAACACGGTCTACTTATTGCAAGACTGCGAGGGAAAGGATATAATGGAACATCTAATATGAGAGGAGAATTCAATGTCCTTCAGAAGTTAATCCGTGATGAGAACCCAAATGCTTTCTATGTTCATTGCTTTGCTCGCTAGTTGCAACTAATTGTTGTTGTTTTATTGAGATGTTGCAAAGGTCTTGAGGATTTCTTTGACGATGCGAAAGAGATTGCCAATCTCTCTAGTTCATCTTGCAGGAGGAAGGATATATTTCTTGATAAGTACAAAGAGATTCTTTTAGCTAAGATCAAGAATCGTGAAATGCCCATGGGAAGAGGGAAAACTCAAGAAACATCCTTGTGCTGACCTGGAGATAGAAGATGTGGTTCTCACTACAGTCGTATTGAATCGATATGGGATGTAGTGATATAAGTCGTAGGCATTGTTGAGGATGATTCTTGTAATCCAATTAAGGCGGGAGGTTATGTTCATAGAATGGAGACTTTTAGCTTTGTGTTTATCATGAAGATGATGTTAAAACTAATTCATATGACAAATGATGTATCTCTTCTATTGCAAAATAAGGATCAAAATATTATTCAAGTATACAATAATGTTCAATGTTTCTACTTTCCCAATGTATATTTTGTTGATCTAAACTTCTAATTATTTTATTTTAGGCAATATCTTTGGTTATGGGTGTGAGGACACGTTTGGTCAATTGGAAAATCATGGTTGGAAGTCACTCTTGGAAGATGTCAAATCATTTTGTACTGAAAATAAGATCATAATCCCAAGTATGGATATCATGGTAACAAAATGGGCAAAACAAGACAAAGAGAAACACGCGGTCACCATTGATCATTTTTATTGTGCAGACACATTTTATGCTGCTATAGACTATTATCACAGAGTTTGATCATCGCTTTAGTGAGACATCTTCAGAGGTTCTTCGGAACTTTTTTGTCTTGATCCAACAAACTCATTTGCTAAGTTCGGTGTGAATACGCTTGCTCGGCTTACATAGATTTATCATGAGGATTTATCTGATTATCAGCGTGAGCATATAGAAGATACCCTTGATCTATTCATTATCCATGTGAGGAGAATCAAATATTCCAGAGTTTGTCTTGATATGGCAAGCCTAGTTAAAAAGATTGTTGAACTTGATAGACACATCATGTTTCCTACAATCTACCGTCTTATTGAGTTAGCAATGCTTTTACTTGTGACGACGACAACATTTGAAAGGGCCTTCTCTGTATGAAGATTATCAACACCGAGTTGCGCAACAAGATGTCCCATGGTTGGTTTAATGATTTGATGGTGTGCTACATCCAGCGAGGAATATTCGGAAGTCTTCTTGGTGAAATTAAGAAAGATTTCTAAAAGGAAGATAGAGCTTTGCCATTGTCGGGACTTTTAGACCACATTAATTCATTCTTGGTACATTTGTATGTTCTACTTTGATTTTACTATATTGTTATAACTATTGTACTAAATAATTATACAATTACAAATTTACCATTGTGTCGTGACAATTTTGAATTTTTTTTTAATATTCTAGAGTTCGTCCTATCTCAGTTTTTAATTTTTTTCATCCTTCGCCGCTACCAGAGACCAGAGACCGTTTTCATCTAGACTACCCGGAGCCAATCGAACCCCGAAATCTATACGGGCTACCGAAAGCGCCCTCGGTCTTCAGCACACCCTCGCATCGGCGGCTTCCAAATTTAAACTGAAATTCATCTCGTCATGAGCCGGCCGGTCGGCCGCAACAGCCATCTCTCACCCGTCCATTTCCCGATCCAACGGCGACTCGACGAACCTCCCAGGCACCACCTGTTCAAACGCTACCAGCTCGGCTCATCGAACCTTCCACCGGAGACGCCGCCCGCGATGTCCAAGGCCGCCGCCGCTGCAGCGGCGTCTCTCCCTCCACCACCGCCGGAGGTGGCCCACCTGGTGGATCAGCTCCAGCGCCACCACCTCGCCCCGGACGCCTCCCTCCTCTCCAACTCCGCCCACTCCGACCTCCTCGAGGTACGCCGCACCCGCCACCCACCTCCGCTCCCCACATGCCCTCTCTGTGCCACCGATCACGTATTATGTCCCCGCAGGCGCGCGAGGAGGTGGAGGCGGAACGCGCGCGCTACTTTGAAGCCCTGGTGGGTTTGCCCCCGCCCGCTCGCTCGCTCACCTGATCTAGAATTTTGCGTGTGTTTTTATCGGCTCTCATAACTACGATTCCGTAGGCGGTATACGCGGAGGCGATGGCCATGGTGGAGGAGTATCAGCACGCGACCGCCGCGAGAAGCGCCGGTGCTGGCAAGCAGCTCAATTCTCACCGCAGGTCGGTTCCACTTCTCGCCTTCTCCAACATGTCAGGGTCTTTCCGATGATTCGTGTAGATAGTGTACTAGGTAATGTGGATTGAACTGGTTAAACAAGTAGTAGGAGTGTTTACTGTTTACCGCTAACCCGATATATGTATTTGGGCAGTAATTTAGAAATTATCTGACAAAATTGGAATCTGGTGGTTGAGCTTACTTACTTTGTTCGGAATGCTTCAGGTGTACGAGTCATTGGAGCACCATTTAGCGGTTGCGGAGGCGGCCCAGACGTTGAGGCTCCCACTGATCTCACAGGACGGGGAGGTGCACGAGGAGGAGATAGAAAAGCTGAGCGTCCTGTCAAGAGCTTCATCTGACAGTACCGTAACGAGTGCCACCCCAAGCTCAACTTCATTCTCAACTAGCTACAATAACTATAGCAACGCTGGTGGCGTGTTGACTGCTGCTGCTGCTGCTGCTGGCAGTGGTGGTTCAGAGCTGGCTGAACCTGGAGCAGGTGGCGTTCCTGACCGTTTTCTTGGAATAACATCAGATTATCTCTATCAGGTCCAGCAACAACAGCCGGCCATGACTGTGGTATGTAAGATGTTTGAAGCTTAGCATTCGAAGATATCGTCTAAACTAGCACATATTGTTTTCGGGATATATTTAGTTCTGTAATTCGTTTATGTTCCTCATGGAAATGTGAAGCTGTTTAGTGCTTACTTCTTAATTGTAGCAATGTTACATTGTAGTCAAAGTGAAAAAACATGTGATTTTTCTCAAAGAACTTGGTAGTTTAAACTTTGAAAGCACCTACATTTGATTTGACATTGCAGGACATGGTCGATTATCAGAGAACTGTGGCCAGAGAGATCGAGGCTCGGTTAGAAGCCAAGTGTGATGCTTTAACTGATCTTTTTGCAATGGATGAACGGGGTCTGTTACTGAATCTTAACGACGGGTAGAGATCATTTTTATGCTATATAAGCGCCCCCCTTATCTCATCATAATGTTTGATATATACTGCAGATTCATCATCCATGAATCAGATTTCAAGTGCCAGGCTTCCAGAAAGGTGACCCCCCCACCGCCACATCTTAGTCTGTCTTGTAGTGGTCATCTTACGCTTTTATTTAGCAAATGCAGCAAGGTTTTATGTGCCCAAATTTTGTTCAGCCAAGTGTAATTTCTGAAGAAGCTACTGTCATTTTCTTTCTAACATTTTGCATTTTTTTTCAAAGCTTAGGTTCAGTAGTTTGGCACTGATGCTATCGCTTCTCTAGGGCAATCTCATCATTTATATAGTTAACTAATTGGTGGTAGTGTTCAATTGTCCACCTTTCCTTGTTTGGAATTAATTATTAACTGGGAGTTCGTAACGGACACTTCTCATAATTTTCTTTTCTCATTTGACAGGTTGAAATTGATTATCGAAGAGATAGAAAAGGAAGAGTCCCTTCTACTGGAGGATCTTGCTTCAATGGACAGGAAATTTGCTGAACACTATAATGTGTGTCTATTATGCTGAAAATTTTCTTAAACTTAACTTGGGCAGCTAGTACACTTTGTTTTTTTATCCAAATTCATTCTCTGAAATTTGTCAAAATACTTATGTTTGTTCAAACTTCAAAGGTCTTGGAGCAAATTCTTTCTGTACTTATACAATTTGTCAAAGACAAGAAGTTGGAACACCAGCACCAATATGTAAGGCTTTTCATGCTCTTTTTAAACTGTCTTCCTGCCCAGGATTAGTATTATTTCTTGACATGTGTTGGCTTTCTCTTCTGTGACCTGATAGGATGATGTGAAGAAGACCTGGCTTATTAAAAGATGTCGTACAATGAATGCTAAACTAAGGTTGGTACTCGTACTTGACTTCTCGGTACCTGAATCATTGACTCTAGTGTATGGATGTGTTTGATCAGTGTCCAAAACCAATCCTACCAATTTTTCCGTCATAACATTTTTTTGGTGCCTGTTATGGTTGCCAAGTTTGGGTGCTCATGCCAACTTGCCAAATCGAGTTCATTATTTTGGCCAACTCATGGGCAAGCGAAACCTTAAGCCAAAAATTTGCTAGCCAATTATTTAGTAGGGGTCTTGGGCTCAAACCAAACATTCATTTAACTTTTCAGTTTTGACTAAGCTAATTTTAGTTAACAGAATTAACTTATACTCCCTCCGTCTCAACGCTTAAGGCCTAAAAATTCTGGCGCGGTGATTAAGCAGGAATCAGCAGCGATAATAGTTTCCACTCTTGCCCCTGAGAAAACGGTTCCCCTGCAGTATCTCTCCCTGGAGTAATTAGGGAGGACTCCTCGATTCTTGCTAAAAAAACCGCACGCGCCGTCGCCTTAACTCCTCCCATCCCGGGTGTTGCCTTTTTCCCATGCATGCTCAACCGTTTTGCCCAATAGGAGCGGTGCATGTCTACTGCATAGGATTAATTGCATGGCGATTTTCTAGGAGGAGCTGGGAATAACTGGAGGGCAGTTTGGAGAGAACGCGATACATACGCACCTGAGGAGAGCTCGCGCCTTGTTCGTTGAGGAAAATCTGGAAAAATAGTTACGCCTTAAGCTCTAGGACGGAGGGAGTAGGACAGAATACTAAAATAATCATTTCAATGTGAAGCTTTCTGCCCCGTATGTATCTCTTTTTTCTTTAATCACTTATAGGACGAATACTGAATGAACTGCATTTTTGTCTTTCTGTTCTAGCTACCTGGAGCACCATCTCTTGCGTGATACCTATACGAAGGAAACAGTACCTGCATTGCATAGGATCAGGTATATACAACTTGAGGTATCCTAAAATTGATCTGGCAATTGAGGGAAGCAGCACTTATAATTGCAAACATGATTTCTTAAAATGTTTTTCTTTGAAGTAAGCAACCACCTTATGTTATTTACTGTTATATTGCAGGAAGTATCTCGTGGAGGCAACAAAAGAAGCATCCAATTCCTATAATGAAGCGGTACGATACATCGTACTTGCTCTGTGTTATCTTTCAAATGTTTGGTACTTGGTCGCAAATATCATTTGTCAATGAAGCCCTTCATTTTAATCTAATTTGATTTGAAAGGCTAGTGAATTGGCATTTTTAGCTCATAGCCTCTTGCAATAGGGGTATAGAGTGGTAGTTAGCACTGATATACCACCTGGTTAAAATCCAGCAAGTCTTGTTTGCCTTCCAGTATACGGGTAACTTTTTAGTCATGTGGGCAAGACCTTGACCATCGAGCATACTGTTCCCTGTTCACTCACCTTCAGTAATTTTGTATATAGCTCACATCCAGTAGGGAACCACAGGAAATATTAGCAGCTGCTATTGCATGAAAAATATGTCAGAGGTACGCTTTGTCAAGTAAGGTTGGACAGTGTCCATCCTGCGGGGAATTGAATGGTTCCTATCTTTACTACTCCTTTCATTTCAAATTATAAGATGTTTTAGCGTTTTATAAAAACGCATATAACTATGTTGCCAGCCCCAACCAGGACCTTCGTGTGACGATCTTGGACAGAGCAAGAATCAGCGTCAAGAATGACGCGACAACCAGAATCAGTAAGTTGAGCAGCAGAAAATAGATTCATGGTAAGACGTGGAACATGAGAAACACCAGGGCCAGAAAAGCAAGGAGTGGAAAGAGTGCCTCGACTAGCAACAGGAAGAGAGGTGCCATTAGCGGTGAGAACATGAATAGGAGAATCAACATGACGAAGAGATGACAAGGCAGAAGAGTCATAAGACATATGGAAAGAAGCTCTAGAACCCAAGACCCATAGGGATGTACCTGACCGTGTAGATTGTGACGGTGGCGGCTCAACGCTAGGAGAACCAGTCACAAAGCCTGCAATGCCCGACAAGGAAGAGCCAGAAGCAGCTAGCAGACGCTTTAGCTGCACAATATCCTGGTGGGTCAAGGAGACGGTGGCTGGTGTCGGTGGAGGACCACGGGAGCTAGTCGAAGAGGCACGCTCCATATCACGCTGTTTCTTGAAACAATTAGACTCGGGGTGGCCAAACCTCTGACAGTAACCACAGAATTGACGAGAGCGAGGGCGGCCCGAACCACCAGAAGGAGGGCGACCCCCACCACTAGAAAAGGGGCGACCACCACCACCAACAGAAGGAGGGCGACCACCACCAGGAGTGGGTAGCAGCTTGAGTAGCGAGCATAGTGGGAACTCCAAGCAAACCAGCGCCACGAAGGCGAGTCTCCTCAGGACGAAGCTCGGCAAGCACCTCTGAAAGGGGAACACGACCCCGAGCAAACAAATTAGCCCGACGGGGCTCAAACTCTTAGCGAAGCCGAGATAATAACTCATGGATGTGCTGAAACTCTAAGTCAGACCGCGTGATCTGACAATACGAGCAAGTACCGCAGACAGCAGAGCGGAGAGAGTCGAGCTGACGCCAGATGGTAGAACTCTGCGTGTAAAACTCATCAACATTGAAGTCACCCTGCTGAAGAGCATGCTCCTGACGGACCACGGACAAGTAGAGAGAATCACCAGAGGGCTGATATCGTTGACGAAGAGAGGTCCACATCTCGGCAACAGAGCCAAGTATCATAAACTCAGAGGCAAACTGGGGGAGAACACTGACAGTAAGAACAGCAGCAGCACGAGCATCCTCATCACACCACTGAGCATAAGCAGCCAGATCATCATGATAAGTGGCAAGAGCATCCGAGTAGTCAGATACCTGACAGTCATAAGCAGTCATTGCAGCATCATCAGCAGTCTTGGCTGCAGCCTTATCAACATCAGAAGCATCAGCAGCAAGAACGGGTGGCGCCGGTGGTATAGGAGCCACAGGAGCAACAGGGCGTGGCGGACAGATGACCTCGCCACAGAGAATGCCCCACAGACGGAGGCCGCACATGTGAATGCGCATAAAGCCAACAAACTCAGCATAGTTGGTGCCATCAAACGTCACCGAGCAGCGCGGAACAGCCACATATCCCGCAGATGAAGACGACATGGCAGCAACTTCTCTTTTTACCTCTCCTCCTTTTTTTTTGAAGCAGTCCAAATCAGGCCAGGCCAAATCGGACCAGATGTTGACCACGAAACACTAGCAGCAGCTTGAACGGGGCTTGAATGGAGCAAATCCCACGAATTAGAAGGCAACGCGCTAGCTTGGATGGGGCAAATCCCTTGGCAGCAGCTGGCCTTGTGGCTAGATGCCAACGGTGGCGATGGGGCAAATCCCTGCAGCAAATTCCTTGGCAGCAGCTGAACAGGGACGGAGACGGCCAGAAATCCTGCAGGAAATGGCAGCAGCAGATCTTGTGGCTAGACACGAACGGGGACGGCCGGAAACGGACAGGCAGTGGCCTGAACCGGATCAAGAGGAGCAGCACACGGAGGAGAGCAGGAAGAAGGCAAAGAAGCCAGCGGCCGGCTTAGGGGATTAGCGACGGCGGCGGCTGCAGCACGAGTTGCGCGTGCGAAGGAACCCTAGGCTGGGCTCTAATACTGTTGGCTTTAGGAAAAAATTCTGGATGGGCATAGTCCCATGGACCTCCACACCCTCTTACATATAGCACAACTTAGCCTTGCATATTCACTCATACACTAAAATGATCTAGACTCTAATAGGACACTACTACTATATTAATGCTCCCTAGAATACTCTAGACTCTACCAGAGTACTACTACTACACTAACTCAGGCTCCAACACTCACTAGAATATTCCAGACTCTCCTAGGACATCATTGCTATGCTAACCCAAATTCCAACACTCCCGCTCAAGATGGGCATGGGTCAGTCACCATTGCCACAACTCCATGACACTTACTACCACTACATTTCTAGCTTACAAGCGCCCAAAGATACATGAGAGTATTTTACTCTAGCTCTTGTTCCATTGGTCTTTCACCATTTGCGGTCAAGCACCCATCCAACACTGACCGTTCAAGCTACGCCACATGCCGCATCAACAACACCATTACCATGCACAAACTTTGCATCAAGCTAGCCACCTCCAATCCTTATTGTGTTGGTCCACTGTTGCCTCTCCAACCATGCACCTTCTCATGCTAGCGCTGACAACGGCGGCACTATACACCTTCCCTCGTCAGTTTGAGCATCGTCATTGTCTCTTCATCAACTCCGGTTCCCGTAGAACCACGGCTGCCTCACCTCACAACAGCTCCTACAGAGCCACAACCGCATCACCATAAACATCACCGTGCACAAACTTTGCATCAAGCTAGCCACCTCTAATCCTTCTTGTGTTGGTCCACTGTTGCCTCTCCAACCATACGCCTTCTCACGTCGGCGCCTACAACAGCGGCACCACACGCCTTCCATCACCAGCTTGAGCATCGCCATTGTCTCTTCATCAACTCTGGTTCCTGCAGAACCACGGCTGCTTCACCTCAACAACAGCTCCTACAGGCCACAGCCGCCTCACCTCACCGGTCAGCTATCCACAGTTCCACACTCTCCTGACCTCCACATGCCTTCCACCTCTCCAACACGGTCACATGCTTGACCTCTACCTTCTCTCCATCAACCCTCCGGCCATCTTGCCTCAACCATCTTCACCTCGGTCACCAGGGCCTCTACCATCTCTTTTGGACAACTCCAGCAACACAATTTCAGCCATCACCATCAAGCTCCTCCCTTACCATCTACATTACCACACCTCTACCAACATCTTCTCTTCAAGCTCCACCACTGCGCTACAGCCATCACCTCCATAACACAGATGCCCAACTACTTCACTACCGCTGGCATCGCCTCAACATCTGCCCATCTCCGACCAGATCAGAGGTCCTCCTCCATCCTCAGTTTCTCTTGGTCCCCAAATCCAACCCTCGCCAACTTACTATCCTCCTATCAGCACCTCAATTGCACCATTCTAACTAGCTTTCTGAGCAACCCTCGTGCAGAGCAGCAACCAAGCCTCACATAACGCACCGTGCAACACGAGGTGGCTACTGCCTGCAGAGAGCAATATGGTGCGGCCTCCCGCCGCTTGGGTGACTACAATGTGCCTGCTGTTGTTGACAACAAGAGTCGGGGTGGGTGGTGAGCAGTGGAACGGTGGTAGCTAGGGATAGGAGGAGCCTAGCTCTGATGCCATGTTGGCTTTAGGGAAAAATTCTGGATGGGCATAGTCCCATGGACCTCCACACCCTCTTATATATACCACAACTTAGCCTTGCATATTCACTCATACACTAGAATGATCTAGACTCTAGTAGGACACTACTACTATACTAACGCTCCCTAGAATACTCTAGACTCTACCAAAGTACTACTACTACAGTAACTCAGGCTCCAACACTCACTAGAATATTCCAGACTCTCCTAGGACATCATTGCTATGCTAACCCAAATTCCAACAGATACCATGTTGTGAATTGGGGAATGAGCAACTTAGTATTCACAGGGGGCCAAAGGCCAATACATATACAGGTGTGGAAAAGGCAAATATGCCAAAAGGCCCTTATACAATGGGCAACTACAAAGAGAGACTATATAACAATCTAGACCCTTTATGTGTGTAGGTTCGGAGCAAAATAAGTGAACCTACACACTAAAAGATGTCTAGATACATGTGTTTAAAAAAGGCTAAAACATCTTATATTTTGAAACAGAGGGAGTATTAAGGTGGTGTTGGTGATGGTTCATCCCACCTCCCCTCATCCCACCCCTCACGACCACTCCCTCTTACAAATGGGCCAAAACAGCATTGCTTCCCCTCCCTCACCATGCAACGCTGGATCCTCTCACCCATTCCTTGCGCATAAACATCATTGTGATGTCCGTCCCTTCCCATCTTGCAATTGGCCACGGCCAAAGCAGATGACGATAAAATCGAATATTATGACGTCCTTGGTTTGGTGTTATCTTTCTGATCACGTGATCCTTCCAATCTTTCTAACAAAAAGAATTTTTCAGCCTATCAATCCGAGATCCTAATCGCCACCGCTTCACGGATCATCGGCAGCTACGTATGTTCTCCCATGCACTCACGATTGAAGGCAAGGAGGTGGGAAGCTGTGTCGGTTGAGGCCATCCGCACACGGTGCCCCGCTACTGTCTGCCTCTGCTGGTGGAAGCCTCTAGGCACGCGCTACCAGAGTATTTGCCTTCGTTGCTGCTGATTACCACCACCGACTGCATCTTTGCCGGTCAAGGAGGTAGTAAGGCGCAGTATGGGAGGAGCCAGGAACGGGCGCTGGCTGTTTGTGCGTATCCGACGTAGAAGTGTGCTACAGGAAGCAGTGAAGCACTCCGCAGTGCTCGCTTATGGATGTGGCTTGCTTGTGTGCTGATTTTTTGGCTCTACTTGGTTCTCATGGATTGGTTCCTGAATATTTCACGTGAGCGAATGTAGCATCCCAATTGTCTAACAATTGTATTGCTACTTGGTCTAGTAATATAATGGCTACTTCCTATATATAATTGTTGCATCATAATTATATCATGCTCATGTCATCATGCCACCTTGCATTTGAGCATCATATAAAACCCTGCTTCTTTTGGCTCTTCTCTCATATGCATTATTAATTGTATTTGCCTCTTGATATTGTATTTGGTTATTGGTATATTGATTAAATGCCCAAGTTGAGTTGGGGGCATATCTTTTATTCCCCTCCATTATCTTTTCTTTTCACCACCTTATAATTCCACCATCCTTTTATCCATGAGCTTGTAATTCTTTTTCTTTTAATTTTGTTCTAGCTCATGTGGGTTGGGGTGGATCAACTCCTTTAAATTCTTTTGCTTGGCTTTTATTCCACTTCTTGGAAATGCATAAGAATAATGCCATAATATTATTATTGTTTTCACAAAATAAATCATGTCATTATTATTTTTGCATGGGCCATGCAATCACACCACCACCTTTTACTCTATTGGTTTTTCCTTTGATTTAATGGATCCTATCTTTGTGGACCATCTCCTACCATTCCACCACCCCCCATATACTCATCTATATCATTATCAATTTTAATCTCTTCATGCATGATCATATGAGGCTCATCCTACATATCTCTTTTCTCCCTCTTTCTTTCTTGGTTTCTCCCCCACCTTAACTTATGCTAGATCAAGCTTCATCTTCCTCTTGGTATGTTCTCATAAACAAATTTTAAAACCTAAATACCTAATAAAATCTAACCTAGCTATCTCTCTCTATTCTTCTCCTAACCCTAATTCTACTAAACCCTAAACCTCCTCCCACCTCTCTCTCTTACACCCCCTCTCTCTCTAACATGCTGGTCCCACCTGGCCCTCTCTCCCTGGCCCACACCCCAGCCACCCTACCCTAACCCTAACCAAAACCCTAAACCGAGGCTACCCCATCTAAACCTAGCCCGAGCTACCCCCCTCTCCTCTCTCTCTTCTCTCTTCTGCCGTGCGGGCCCAGCTGCACCACCACGCCGTCCCTGGCCTACTGGCAGCCTCTCCTCTGCCGCTGCCCTTCCCCAGCCCGAGCCAGCACGTGAGGAGGAGGGACAAAGGTGGCCGAAGCCACCTTTATTTCTGCCGTGCCCACACGCTACCCCTCTCTCCCCCTCGCGTTCTCCTCATCCCCCACGCCTCCTGGCAGCTCCCAGATCCACCCCAAAGCCTGCCTCGCCTTCCCCTTCTTCCTCGCCGACGCCAGCTCTTGCCGCCAGTCGCCGCCGTCTACCCCCGCCGTCTCCCCGTTCCAGTCAGCGAGCTCGTCGTGGAAGAGGCCGAGGAGATCAAGGACGGCCCACTGCTTCACCCTGTACACGCCGACGCGAAGGAGGAGGCCCCAGGACCGCCAGATCCTTGCCGCTCCCCGAAACCCTAGATCGCCGGAGCTCCTGCCTCGTCGACGATCCGCCGCACCTCGCCCCGATCTGACGCCAGCGACCTCCCCGCGGTAAGCCCCTCCACCTCCTAGACAACGTCCGCGCCGCCGTACCGCCCTAGCCGCGCCAGGCGTTGCGTCGAACGCCCTCTGTGCGCCAGAGCTCGCCGACGTCTGCAACCTTCCCGCGCCGCATCGAGCCTTAGCTAGGCCCCAAACCCCCTCCTAACAACTCCCCGAGCCAGCCGCACTGGCTACCACCCGCAGCGCGCGCGCCCGCGACGCGGGATCGAGCCCCCGTCACACCGCTCTGTCGCCGCGCTCCGCTTTTCCGTCAGATGTTTCAGAGAAAGCAGATAAACAGTGCACGTTGACACTTTGCACTTAACCCCCCAACCTTTTATTCCTAAACCCGCGCTCCACGCTAGCCCCACATGTCAGCCACCGTGGCCTTCTTCCAGAAAACCCCTCAGTTTTTTCTTATCCTAACCCGCGCTCCAGTTCGGTCCCACCCGCCAGCCGCTGTGAGTTCGTTCACTGTCGCGTGGGCCTCCGCCGGTTGGTCCCACCTCGCAGTCGCACGGGCTAGGCAGTACGCGGTGTAAAAAGGATTTCGCGCGCGGGTCTCGCCCAGTCAGCAGCTGGCCCACCGTCAGCGGCTGTGGCTAGATTTGCCTGAGTGGCAAAAGTTTTTTTTTCTGGCTGTCTGTTTTAATTAAACCTTTTCCAAAATTGATTTAAATTCAAATTCAAATCAGATTTAAATAATTTTTAAAATACAAATCCAAATAATACAAATAATATATGTTTTGGAATCAGAAAAATGTGAGGAATTCAAATATGCAATTCAAAATATTAATTGAGCACTTTAAAATTTCGAGATGATTAAAATTACAATAAAATGCCCTTTTCCTTAATTAATTAATAACTTTAATTCTACAACTCCAAATTTGGCAAATAATATGTCTAAATAGATCAGCGCGACGAGCCCGTTCTATTTACGCAGTCCTTGTTCTGAATTGAAGCATGCATCATGTCATTATTCAAAATCTGAACTGTTTATGACAATAAAACTTGGTTAAATAAATAACAAAATGCTTTATTTCTTGTATCCACACCTCACCTTTGCCATGCTACTTTAATGCCATGTAAATTGTGCATCATTTATCATGGCATGCTTGTGTGCTTGTCGCATTTTATTTCCTATGCTTGTGCACTTTATTTATGTTGGCCCTTGTTTGTTTGGTTCTTCTTCGAATAGACGCCCAGCAGGAGAATTACCAGGAATCACAGGAGTACTACCCAGATCCATCTCTCGCTTCAACTGAGCTGCCAGGTAAGCACTACCACATGCTTGCATACATACAGTACCTATTGCCTCTCTCTTATTCTTGCATCATTGAGTCGCGATTGCATTAAATTGAATCCCAAGTACTGCATAGCCTTTACTTTTAAACCCCACCGAAGCTTGTTCCTCCATCCCATGAGCCATTACTACAGGAGTTGTTTGAGCCATGCGAGTCGTAGAAAAGCATGTGTAGGGTATGTGAGTGTCTGATGAATAACGAGGTATCTAAACAACATAACCTGAGTAGTAATGGGATAACTAATGAAAGAGGCACCGGTGAGCAATATCTGCTATTTGGTTTTTCATGCTCACTTGTGTCCCGTAGGACCCCGAGTACTTGATTCCTGTTCCTTGACTATTCGCACTATCCACATCCGGGAGGCCTTATGGACCCCCCTGAGCCAGAGCTTGATTCATTCTTATTTCTTGGGGCCACAATTAGTTTGGGGTTTTATTACTATCCTGTACTTATGCCATGTTACTGCTTTATTTAAGATTGTGCGAGGAGCACCTGTACTGTTTTGGATCGTGACACGTTTTCGCTGTATCGACAAGCCCAGTCACATTTTCGGGTTCCCAGTCGTTTACCGCCGTCCACACAAACCTTGGGTCCGTCTCGGAGCCGGCCAACTTCGTTGCGGGTAGCTTAATGGGGTGGCCCCCTGAAATATTTCTGAATCCTGTGATTGCTTTGTCGTGAATGCCTCGTTGGGTTTTGAGTTGGTTTTTCCGAGGTTGATCGAGTGTGTGTTGCTATTCGTGCACTCCTGCAGGGTAAATCTTTCTGAAAGTCGTGTCTGCGGTTATGGACGACTTGGAGCACAGTTTTTCGATCATAGACAAGTATAACTAAAGTACCGCTTTTAAATTGACTAAGTACTTGACTAGTAAATAGAGCAATACTCATGGAATGGTTAATAAAACTGCCAACGGATGATGGGGGTTGTTCGTCCGCTTCCTCGTTGGTAAGCGAGGAGGAGGATGGATCTGTTAATTATACTGTTATAACTGTTGTTCTTAATTCACGGACATCCGTCTATCATTGGTTAGGCGGATGGTTAGCGAGTATCTGTAGGATTGTTAGGTATTATCTTTTGCTGCAATTGCGTCACCCCAGGTTGTGTCCCCTTTAGCGGCATAAAGACTTGCTGAGTATCCCTAGGGTCTCACACGATAAATTGTTTGATTCAGATGAACAGGTGTACCCGCAAGATGGATACTGGGTGGAAGAGACAGATGATGTTAGCAACGATCGTTCGGTGTAGAGATTCCGGGAACGGGGATCCGTGAGATCTGTGGGCGGGATGAGTTTATTTTTGGGGCATCTTATGCCGATTTGCTTCTTATCCGTACTCGGATCTTGTTTTCCGCTTCCGCCTGATACTCTGATGTTTGATGTATGAGGAGCTATCCTAAATTATTAGCTCTATCTAGGATATTTGAATCTTGCCGTATGGCGTTGCAATATTTCTATTTCTTTTAGATGGAATGGCTCTGAGGACTGTTGTATGTGGCTTGCATACATACTCATTTGTGTATATAGTTGATCCCTTCGCCTGCCGATTACGCCGCTCGTTATTGTCCCGATGCCTGAAAGTGGTTAGGACGGCCGAAAGGTCTACCGTGAGTGGCCCTGGGCCCCACCGTACTATTTTAACCACTTTCGTTCATCCAGGCATGTAACTAAGAGCGTAATTCATCGAGGTAGTTACAGCGAAGGAGCAGCTGCTAGCTGTGGTTGGTGTGTTGATTCGTGAATCATTATGGTTGTTATTTAGGAGCGGCTCCTCTGATTTTGCTCCTCCAATCATCTAACAGTTAGGTTTGGTTTGTGATCTTTGTGTCAGGTTTCACGACTCCGTGAATATCAAGGTGTAGATCCACACTTTGATCGTAATCGCGAGGCAGTACCATGAGATTGTAAAGGTAATGGTGAATCATTTTTATCACATTTAACAACCATATGTCATAGACTTGACGGTTCTTTTGCTAACCTGATTTGAACCGCAGAAACTGGAGGGCATGCAGTGGACGATCCATCAGGTCGAAATGGATCTGAACCCAGCTTCATCATGATCACATGGGCGTGGAATCCCGTTACTCCTTGTAAAGAGACACCTCATGTAAAAAACGTGTGTTACCACTCACCAGAATGCTCAGGATGCGAGTTTTGTTGAATGTGTTGTTTGTCGCTTGGGTAAAAAAGCGTTTGTTACTACTCACCTGAACGCTCGGTGTATATATGGCGCTGGTGGTGCTGCTTACTATGTGTTGTTGTCTTTTTGTATGTTGGGATTATCCACTGCCACTTACCACTTACCACTCACCCGAGTACGGCATATATTGATACATAATTTTCCATGTTATGAGCTTCTCTGAGTGATGCATATATGTTGTTTTGTTGAGCGATGCAGTCTGCTGTATTCAGAGGGCGTCATGTGTGTACTTAATAATGCAGAGAACTGTATAGATGATATGTCTTACTGACTGTCTTTTTTAAGCTGTGCCGTCCTAACTGTCTCGACTTCCGGACTTCCAGTCCCAACGCGCTCATTTCTTTGCTGCTTCATTGCGCAAGTTTCTTTGATATTACGACTTATGGCACTAACCTGCAATAACTTCTACACTAGCTTTTCGCTACAAGTTGTGAGTTGTACCAATAGCCGTGCTTCTCTAATACTTTCTCCGTGCCATAATGTAAGATGCTATTACAACCAATCAGCCCATATATTGGTTTTAACAATGTCTTTTTTTTTTTTTTTGGAGAGGAAAATTCCTATCCACTCTAATCTTGTGCTACACTTTTTTTGTTTTTCCCGCTGTGTCTTGTTGATAAAAATTGTTGTATTCCAATTCTAGGTTTCGAGTTGTCATGAAATTCCAATCTTGTGTTTTTCCTGTTCTCACGTTTTAAAATTCTCACTTTCTTAAAACGGCCCATAATATACATTTGGAATAACTTTCACATCCTTTGTTCCTACACAAGTTGTAAGATGTACCAAGACACATGATTCTCCTAAGTAATTTCTCAACAAGAGCTTTGTTTCTATAAGAGCATCTCCAACAACATACCCAAAATTTTAAACAGTCCATAATATACATTTGGAATAACTTTCACATCCTTTGTTTCTACACAAGTTGTAAGATGTACCAAGAGGCGTGATTCTCCTAAGTAATTTCTCAACCAGAGTTTTTTTCTAAGAGCATCTCCAACAACAAACCCAAATTTTTTGCTTCCCAAACCAACTAGAAGTTTTTTCCTAGTTAGGAGTACACTTTGTTGAACGTGATGCCAAGGCCGCGTAGAAAAGAGAAGTGCTCAAGGACTCCGGCAACAACTAGGATTTTTTTCTTAATTATGGGTACACGTCGACCACAATGTGTACGCACCTTTTTCTAATGTTAGTTTTCTTAGATCTAAGATTGTTGAGCAAAGAGGGGCTCAAGAGCATCACTTTTGTGAAATTCACATCAGCAACTCTAAGATCTGAATGAAAGAGTTAATGAAATCCACCTCAAAGAATGTATCTCAATAAGAAGTGGTTGCAACGTGGAACTTCATATCTTAATGAAATGTATTTTTATATCTTAATGAAATGGAAATTATGACCTTAATGGAAATAGACCAAAGTTTTTTTAGACTTGATTGTGATTATGTTACGTGGCATGAAAAGATGTACCTAACATGACAAGGAAATGCGAAAGACCTTATATGTTCACGACAACAAATTTACGCCAGGTTTTAATCTATCAAGGCACAAGGATTGCGTGGAGGTTAGCTACCTGTCAAGCCACAAAAAGTGTTGTGGGTATGCTTTCCACAATGAGATTATTGCTGGCAGGTTTTAAGAAACACCTAATCTCAATCGCGACTGTTAGGTGTGTGCTTTAGAGTTTAAAGTCACTAGTAACATTTGCATCGTTTTAGTATGTAAAGTACAAACCCTCTCCAATGGAGCAAGACATATATGTGCTTATTCTCATTTGGGATTTCATTCCTTTCTTCCATTTCTCATCATTTTGGAGCAATGACCAACTGAAGGCCTTGCTATGCCTTCCACCTTACCTTTTTTTGTTTACCCTTGTACAATTCTTGATCAGTGTTTACCTACAATCACAAATGTGAAAAACGTGCAAGCCTCCGATGCACACAATACATGTTCAGATAATTTAATCATGGTAGATTATTCCATCAACTTTGAAGGACATATGCCTAGAGGCCAATAAATAAATTTGTTTTATTGATATATCTCTAATGTTCATAATAGTTTTGTATCATGCTATAACTGTATTAAGCGAAAACATTAATACATGTGTGGTATATAAAAAACATGTCCCTAGTATCGTCTAATACTAGTTCGTTGGGCAGATGATGATTGCAGTTTCCCAATCATGATTTGACTAAAATGTCAATGGACAAGGACACTTAATGAAGTGATGGACACGCCCGACCATAGAATTGCAATGTGATCCAGTCACAATGTTCAATGTTGTGATATCTAGCAAAGCGTACTAACTTAATCCTTCGATCGTGACATCATGTTTAATCACTATCTCTCGCGGTTGCTTTGATCACATCAACTGCCATAACCGTAACTGGGTGGCTATAAAGGTGTGCATTGGGTATTCCAGAGGAATAGTTGAGGCATATGTATCGAGATCGGGATTTTCTATCCGAGTGACGGATAGATACTTTGGGCCCACACGGTGAGATTACATTAATGAGCTTGCAATCATGTGACTAGGTCATGAGGATGTAATATCACGGAAACGAGTAAACATGTGTGTCGGTAACAAGATCGAATTGTATATGGATACATGAGATTAGGTCTTGGACAAACCAGGTATCGTTGTGCAAAAGGAATAAGACTCGACGTTTAGAAGGTTCAAGTAAACAACCAAATTCATGGAATATGAAGGGGCCATCATGTGTTTCCAGATACCGATATTGGTCATTGATCGGAGAGATGTCTCGATCATGTCTGAATATTCCCGAACCGTAAGGGTGTCACGCTTAAGGGTAAAGACACCGCGGGTTGATCTGATACCGATAGAGAAATAGGAAGAGAGAGAATCAGAAGTGTTCCGGAGAGATACTGAAGTCTTCCGAAACTATTCAAAAGGAGTTTAGAATAAGGATGAATTAAACAAAGTATATTTAATTTTAATGAAGTAATATTAAATATAATTATTTAAATAAAATAAAAAGGAAGAACCCCATATGGACCCTCCCTAGGAGGAAGGAGGCCCAAGAGGGGGAGGCGGCTACCCCTAGGTGGGCTTAGGCGTGCGGGTGCGGGGCTCCCACCGCCGCCGGTAACTAGGTTGGCCTGGCGCGTGCATGGGGCCCGCTCCCACCGCCGGCTAGCCCCTCCCACCTCTCCAATGTTTAGTCCCACCCCGGGACATGGAGGGTGGGAGTTCCTAGATTTTTTCTATATATGGGGTGTCATTTCTTCTCGATTCTCATCCCATAATTTGCCTTTGCCATTATCTCACCCCATCACTCTCTCCCTCTCCTGCATGTTCCCAACTTTGGAACATGCTCCACGATGCAGAGTTTTCTCCACCCAGCGCACACCGTCGTGTTGCTAGAATTGGTATAGATCTTGTTCCACTGCCTTGTTGGCCTAGGGACCGAGAGATGTCCTTTACACCATACTAAAACTCGATGAGGCACTGTTGTTAGTGGTGCCGGACACTTGGGGCCTTCTAGACCTTGAGGTCTTCTTTGCTCGGCTTCATCAACAATGTTTGTGCAGGAACATAATCCCGCGTCCGGTCTTCAAAGGTATGAACTACGTATCCCTCTCATTACTGTACTTCTCCATAGATAGATCTTGGGATGGTGCGTTCTTGTAGTAGAATTTTTTCTGCCACGAAACCCCTTCAGTGGTATCAGAGAAATCTATGCGTAGATGTACCGGTATGAGTAGAACACATGTGGATTGTGTGGGCATTGATTTTCTAATTTCTACCCTCCTACGTGTACTTGCTAATATCGCGGCAATGTCGAATGAAGCGTCCTGGACCAACCTTATGTGTAACCTTACACGAGACCGGTTCCACGAGTAGCATATGGCTTGTACCATATAAGTGGCCGGCGGGTGTCTGTCTCTCTAATATTGGTTGATATGACATTTACAAAGGACAACCCGGAAAAGGGATTAAAAGCGGCAACTAGTTAATCCATGTTGTGGTTGGATTCGTAGGTAAGAAATGGTTCTTGTGCGAATGCCCAAACATCCATGACGAGGGGTAACCTCGGCAATTTCCATATGATGGACTTAGGGTTTCGTGAAAAAGAGAACGCTGGAGATTTCATCGGCTGATCAGACAAACAAGGGAGTCAAAGTCGTCTAATTTCTTATGGACAATATGGTTACAGGTCGCTCAAGACTTTTTTTTGGTACCTCTCCGTTGGCTCCTCCCTGTCTATTATATATAAAGGCTGGATCCCGAAGTCGTATAGGGATAGGTTACAAATTGCAATTACAACACTAATATAATGTCGGTTTCCACTCTTTCCTTATCTAACAAGATATGCCTTCTGCCGGATGCTTCTTGGACCTTCCTTGGTTCTTCTTGGGCCTTGTGGATTGTAAGCCTTTATATAACCAGGGTAACTAATCACAACAACCCGGGTAATCATACCCATGTCAGTAGCCCCCGAGACTCCCTCCGAATCGTAGATTCGGTTTGAGTCTCAAAGAAAATATGAGACGAAGTTTTCTTTATAATGTATTCTTATTTAACCGCCATAGGGATATGGTACAACGGGTCTGATACATCCGACGGATCGGGAATCAGTTAATTTCTCCTGGGCAAAAACACCGTGAACCTACATCAAATTCAAGTCCCCAGGCCCGAACTCGGTATTTGCTGGCGTAATTCAGTTCGAGTCATTGAGGTCTTATCGAATATTGAATTCTAGTACTATTATTTCGGGTACCCAACGCGTTCGTCAGGATTTTTCATCATATAGTGGATACAGATGATTTACTGGCAGAGCGTATCCATGTGTGGTTACCAGGCCACAAAGGACAAACCCTAGGGTCTTACCTTCATATCATGGACACAGCATTCAGACTTTTATCGCGTCAGGCGTGGTATGAGGATTTTTTGAATTTTGTTGACTACCTTGTTTGGCTGTTGGAATAACTAAAGTTGTCATTTTTCTCGAATATTTTATAAGCGCTCCCGATGGGAGTAACCATCTGAGGATACAAAGATGTAATAGTCATAGGTTCATATGCTTTTCAACTCGGCTAGAATTTTTTGTTTTACCAGGTGGGCTGTCATTGCTCAAGGATAATACTTCTTCGGGTCCTGCTGGATCATGCTGTTTCTATCGGGTGCACGCCAGCGCTCCCGATGGGAGTATCCACCGAGGCTATGTTTCAGATGCTTACATTGGGACATAGGCTCACAATATCGCCTTTGACCGAAAACATTTTTAAACTCAAAACTAATCGGGTGCGCGACCAGCGCTCCTGATGGGAGTAGCCCCCGAAGCTATGTTTGGATGCTTCCATCTGAACATAGGATCGAAGTCCAAACCCAATAATTTATTATGAAATGGTTGTTTAGTACATACCCGAATATTTGTTCGTTCTTGTTTACTCATGACGTCAGTGCTGACGAAGGGAGCGTATCTGGCTTCCGAGAAACAAATACTGATGGGACGTTATGATAGTGGGCCCGTGTTGTAGCAATGATGATGCTTGAGAGGTGTGTCAGCGGTGATTTTTGACCGCACGACCCCCTTTATGTGCGAGAATCTAGTGGTCGTGTGGATTTTCTCTGTTTTTACCGTGGTAATAACTGGTCATGATTTTCATCCTTTTATCCATATTTGCCACGTGTCTTCATCCTCTGCGTCTTGACGTTCTACTACCCTTATATAACGGCTGAGCTGTGTGCTCCTTTCCCTTATAAACAAGGGAGAATACCTTTAGTGTTTTTACTATTCCCCTTTGCTGCATACTTCTTCTTCTTCTTCCTTGCGTCGCACCTGCGATCTCTATGTTCTTGCTTGTTCTTACTTCCTTGCACACTCTTCTCCTCCACTTGAGATCTTCCATGGGCAAGTCCAAGGTAGGGACTTCCGCTGCCGCCGCCGCCAAGGCGACGAAGAAGAGGGCCATCAGATGGGCTCACACGAAGTGCAACTAGCAAGATCTGCGTGACAACCACAACTACTGCCTTCTAGATGAAGGCACCTTCAAGCTTCCGGGAGTTGAAGCAACTCCTGTACCTAAGCTTGGATGGTGGGTAATGTTTCTCTCCTTCCTCTACCGCGGCCTTTCGCTTCCTGTTCACGAATTTCTTCGTGGCTTGCTCTTTGTTTACGGTGTGCATCTTTACCAGCTCACATCTCCCATTCTTCATGTCGTCTGTTTCATCACTCTTTGCGAGTGCTTCCTTGGGATCCATCCCCATTGGGGCATGTGGAACTACTTTTTCTATATTCACCGTAATGCCTCCCATGACTTTGTCCATGATGTTGGGGGCGCCATATTTTCTGTTCGCCCTGAAGTTGAATATTTTGACTTCAAAATTTTGGATTATGTCCAACGATGGAAAACCAAATGGTTTTACATCAAGGACCATAAAAATGAGGGTTGGCACCTTTTTACCCCAAGAAAACCTGCCGAAGACTTGACTCATGGGACCAACACCCTACTCCCGAAGAAATGAAGGAGATCAAGACCTTGTTGACTAATACGTTGCAAACGTATCCATAATTTTTGATCTTCCATGCTTGGTTTTATCTACTTTCTTATGTTTTGTCCACACTTTGGAGTACTTTCTATACACTTTCTTGGACTAACCTATTAACAAGAGCCATAGTGCCAGCTGCCTGTTTTCTGCTGTTTTTGGTTCCAGAAAAGTGAGAAAATGAATATTCTCGAAATTGGACGGGACAAAAGCCCAAGACAGTTTTTCACCGAGGGGAACACGGAGCCAGAGTACGAGACGAAGAGGGGCCAGGGGGACTCCACACCACCTGGTCGCGCGGCCAAGCCTGGCCCATGCCAGGGGGTGGTCTGGCCGCCTTGGGCACCCCCTCAACCCCCCTTTCGCCTATAAGCTGCCTCCGATACAGAAACCCTAAGTACCCGATCAAAATTCCACAAAAGAGTCTGTAGCCGCCATCATCTTGATATGTTGCAAACGTATCCATAATTTTTGATGTTCCATGCTTGGTTTTATCTACTTTCTTATGTTTTGTCCACACTTTGGAGTACTTTTAATACACTTTCTTGGACTAACCTATTAACAAGAGCCATAGTGCCAGCTACCTGTTTTCTGTTGTTTTTGGTTCCAGAAAAGTCAGAAAATGAATATTCTCGGAATTGGACGGGACAAAAGCCAAAGTCGATATTTTACTGGAAGACTCACGAAGCTAGAAGACGAGACGGAGAGGGGCCAGGGGCTAGCCACACCACCTGGTGACGCGGGCCATGCCAGGCCGCGCCAGGGGGTGGTGTGGGCCCCTCCGGCACCCCCTCGGTCTCCCCTCTCGCCTATAAGAAGCCTCTGATGAGAAAACCCTGAACCATCCAGCCTCCAGCCACCAAAAGTTCCACAGCGATGCCGCCACCGAAGAGGAGATTAGGGGGACAGGAAGTCTTTGTTCCGGCACCCTGCCGGGACAGGGAAGTGCCCCCAGAGCCATCTCCATCGATCTCCACCACCATCTCCATCGTTGTTGCTGATTCCCATGATGATGAGGGAGTAGTTCTTCCTCGAGGCTAAGGGTTCTACCGGTAGCCATGTGTTCATCTCTCTCTATGCATGATCATATTGTGATCATGAGCTTTGTAATCAAGTAGATCTACCTTGCTACTCAAGTGCTTTAATAGATCTCTACTCTCCCCATGTGTGTGAAAGTGACAGCGTGCACACCATGGTGGCACTTAGGCTAGAGATTACAAATACTTGTTATGAGTTATATTTGAAGTTGGATGTCTCTATGAAATTGTGGTGTTTGTTGGAACCATCTAGTGCTCAGGGTGACAATGTGGGGTTATCTAGATGGGAAAGGCTTACTTTGAGGTGTGCTATTATAGCCCTACCATGGATTAGAGTGTCCAACCGGAGAGTAGTTCAGAGTAGTATCATAAAGAGATGATATTTATATGAGTGTTCACTAGTGAAAGTATGATCCCTAGGCCTTGTTTCTAAGCATTGAAACTCCGATTGCAACTAGATATATTACATGTTTGCTTGCTTCCATCTTTATTTCAGTTTGCCTTTAGTCTCTTCCACGCCATCAAGCTATTTTCTGGCACCGTTACTACTTATAATTATCTATACCACTTGTATTTCACTATATCTTCGCTGAACTAGTGCACCTATACACTTGACAAGTGTATTGGGTGTGTTGGGGGCACAAGAGACTTCTTGTATCTTGATTGCAGGATTGCTTGAGAGGGAATACCTTTGAGAACTTCCTCCCTGAGTTCGATAAACCTTGGGTAATCCACTTAAGGGAAAACTTGCTCCTGTTCTACAAACCTCTGCACTTAGAGGCCCAACTGAAGGGTTCGTAGCATGGAAAACAAAAAATTTGTACCGCAAGAACGAACAAAACCCAGATCTAATCTAGATAAAAGCCAAGATCTAATCTATTAGACATGAGCAACGAGATAGATAGGAACTAACCCTCGTAGATCCGAAAGCGTTAACGAGATTAGATCTCGTGGTTGATGTAGTCGATCACTTGCCGATCTCAAGATCGTGTGGACGATGCTTCCGGCGTCGCGTTCCGGCAGCGCTTCCGCAGTCGGTCAAGTGGACGATCCTTCCGGCGCCGCGTTTTGGCAGCGCTTTCGCAGTCGGTCACACGTGCGGAGTCGAAGCAGACCTTCCTCTCCCCATTCTAGCGAGCAGCGGAGGTAGTAGATCTTCTCCACGGAATCCCAGCAGCACGACGGTGTGGTGGTGGTGGTGGAGTAGAGAATTCTGCAGGGCTTCGCCTATGCCTGTGCAGAAGAAAGGTGGAGGAGAGAGGCGGCAGAGATTGGGAGTTGTAGGAGCGGGGTAGGAGGGGGCGCCCCTGCCCTTCTATTTAAGGGGGGAGGCGCGCTTGGGGAGGGGAAGTCCTAGTAGGACTCCCCTCCTATGGCCGGAGGTGGGAAGGGGGGAGGAGTCCTCCTCCCCCACGAATCCGTGTCTTGCCCCACTAGGTTTCCTTTGACCCTTTCTTGGTTTTCAAGCAAACTCCAAGAAATCCTCTAGAACCTTCCAGAACATTCCGAAACCTTCTGGAATCCTCATACAAACACTCCGGAACATTTCCTAACTCAGAAAATGATCCCCAATATATGAATCTTATTCTCCGGACAATTCCGGATCTCCTCGTGATGTCCCGGATCCATTCCGAGACTCCGAACAACATTCGGTCTCCAACGCACATTCCATATCTACTTAAAACAACTTCGAACCTTAAGTGTGTCACCCTACGGTTCGTGAATATGTAGACATGACAGAGACACATCTCCTATCAATAACCATCAGCGGGACCTGGAGATCCATAATGGCTCCCACATACTCAACGATGACTTCATGATCGATTGAACCATTTACATACGAAACCAATTCCCTTTGTCACGCGATACTATATTATCCGAGGTTTGATCGTCAGCATCTCCATACCTAGTTCTACCTCGTTACTGATAAGTACTCTTTACTCGTTCCGTGATATGTCATCCCTTGTGACCTAGTCACATGCTTGCAAGCTAACTAGATGACATTCCACCGAGAGGGCCCAGAGCATATCTATCCGTCATATGGATGGACAAATCCCAATCTTGGTCCATGCGCTTCAACACATACTTTCAGAATACCCAATGACACCTTTATAACCACCCAGTTACGAAGCGGTGTTTGATGTCATCAAAGTACCCATCCGGTGATGGTGATTAACACAACCTCATGGTCGAAGGATTAGGTTACTATGCATTTAAAAGCTTACAGCAATACGAACTTAATGACTTGATCTTATGCTACGCTTACTATGGGTGTGTCCATCACATCATTCTCCTAATGATATAACCTTGTTATTAATCACATCCTAATGTCCATGATCAGGAAACCATGATCATCAATTAATCAACAAGCTAATTCAACAAGAGGCTTACTAGGGACTCTCTTATGTTTACAAAACACACATGTATTAGTGTTTCCTAATAATACAATTATAGCATGGGATGTAAACATTCATCATAAACACAAAGATATAATAATAACCACTTTTATTATTGCCTCTTGGGCATATCTCCAACACCAACAACTGTCTACAAGAATAGAAGTCCGTAGACATCACATCTCCATCCCTAGATCGGGAGGGATCTGAAGCTCTTCCCGGCACCCTGCCGGAGGGGAGAATTCACCCTGGAGGCCTTCTTCATCACCATGCAAGCCTCTGGTGTGATGCGTGAGTAGTTCATCCTTCGACTACGGGTCCATGTAGTGGCTAGATGGTTGGTTCTTCTCCTTTGTGCTATCATGTTTAGATCTTGTGAGCTCCGTTCATGATCAAGATCATATATTTGTAATCCTACATGTTGTGTTTGCGGGGATCCGATGGATATTGAGATGCTATTTCAGATTGATTATTGATTCTATCATGTCTTTGTTATTTGTGATCTTGCATGCTTTCCGTTTTTAGTAGCTATCTTGGCCAAGTAGATGCTAGCAACTCCAAGAGTTTGTATTTATGCTCGATAGTGGGTTCATGCCTCTAGTAATCTGGGGAAGTGACATAAATCTCTAAGGTACTAGATGTGCTGTTGCTACTAGAGAGAAAACAACAATCCTTTGTTCATAGAATAATCGTATTTTTTAATTTACACGCAATGCGTAATGCAATTATCCGTTGCTTGCAACTTGATACTGGAGGGGGTTCGGATGATAACCTGAAGGTGGATTACTAGTCATAGATGCAGTTGGATTACGGTCTATGTATAATGTTGTAATGCCCAATCAAATCTCAAAGGAGTCAAGATGTTTAGTATATGCATGTATTGCTTTCTCGATGTTTGTTAATTGCCCCGCTATAATTTGTTCACCCAACATGTCAGCTATCTTAAGGAGAGCCACCACTAGTGAACTATGGACCTCGGTCCTTTCTTTTACCATCAATCTACAATTATTTACTGCTTTCTGTTTACTTTCTGCAAGAAATTACTTTCTTCCACACAATATGTTTAATCCTTTGTTTTCAGCAAAACCGGTGAGATTGACAACCTCACTGTAAGTTGGGGGCAAAGTTCTATGGTTGTGTTGTGCAGGTTTCCACGTTGCTGCTGGCGTCGGTGGTGCGCCCTGCCAAAGTCCAGCTAGCAACACCTTGGAGGTGTATGCTTGCTCCTACTGGTTCGATAAAGCTTGGTTTCATAACTGAGGAAAACTTGTTGTTGTGCTCATCATACCTTCCTCTTGGGGTTCTCCAACGAGCTTGATATATTTTGGGCCATCAAGGACTTTTTCTGGCGCCGTTGCCGGGGAGTCAAGGACATCTTCACAAAGGGAGTCCCTCATAAGCAATCTCTTTACTTTGTTATTTTTGTTTTGCTTAGTTTATTTTTGCTTTGTTTGCTTGTTTCTTTATCAAAAACACACAAAAATTAGTTATACTAGTTTGCTTTCTTTATTAAAAACACAAAAAATGTAAGTCTTTCTATAGTTGCTACCTCTTTCTTAGCTCACCATGTTGATCCCTAAGTTCACCCTGAAAGACATTCCAATAGGTAGTGGCTCTATAATTCGAAAAGATAATATAGAAGAATTCTTTAATCATGTTAGTAAGCATGAGGATATTGAGGATAGATCCCTTGCAGAACTTGCTCCAAATTAGGAAATTGCTGCAGCTTCTTTAGTTCACATGTTGGAAGCTAGGTTTGTTAACCTTAACCTCTTAATGCAAGTAATGTTTCTTAAACTTAAAGAAATTGAGGACCCTAAAAAGAGAGATTTTATTCTGGAAACCTTGCTTAAAGAATTCTATGATGTTGCTAAGGAAGCTAGAAAAGTCTTTGATTGTTTTAATATGCTAGGCTCATGTGTAGATGTTATTGGTACACGAGAAAATATGAACAAAACTGAACCTAATGGGGAGGAAATTAATATACCAATACCTTTCAAACTTGTAGCAATGCATGAAGCCGTAGAAAAGAATCTTGATTGGATTGTTCCTGAAAACCCGTTTGATGAAAGTAGTAAACCCAAGAGCATTGAGAGAGGATCCTCTAGAACTTATTTGGATGAGATACCTTGCCTTGTTGAAGATATTTCTGGTATTAATCTTAATGCTTCTTCATTTGAGAACACTTGATTCTTTTTCTTGCTTCTTATGCCTAACTTAAAGGCGTTAAAGAAAAGTACTTATTGGGAGATAATCCGAAAGTTTTAGATGAGTCTTGCAAGTTATTACTTCAGTAATAACTGCTCCTTATCCTTTTTATTTGCTTTTTGTGCCAAGAGTAACCTCTAATGAGAGAGAAGTAATGATTGGAAAAGTTGTTGTCCCAAAACAGATTTTTGTGCTTCACCGTAAACATTTGTGTAAAATCTCTATACGTCGTTTTGAGGCGTGAATTTTTATGCTTCTGTCCCAGGTTGTTATCTAACTTTCGTTAGTTCAACACTTTTTTATTTGAGGAACATAAGGTCTTTGAAAAAATTGGTTTTTACATGCTGGTTTGTTTTGATAGATTTCTGCCATTATTTGCATTTGCTTCTTGTTGGTTCCTTTTTGAGTTCTTTTGGGGAATTGAGCTTTTTGAGGGAAGTTCTACAGTAGCTTGTGTTTTAATGGAAGTTTTATTGGTGTTGAAACTGAACCAAAATACTTATTATCTTGAGTGCACTAATGTTGCTAATAAAGATTGTGTGAAGTTTTGTATGAAGGAAACATTTCAGGTGTATGGAGAGAATGATGTAATGAGATGAAGAATGGACTAAAGCTCAAGCTTGGGTATGCCACCCCGTGTCACCCCAAGAAATATTCAAGAGGTACAAGCGTCAAAGCTTGGGGATGCCCAAGGCATCCCCTTCTTCATCAATAAAAATCCCAGGTTTCTTCCAAACACTTCATTTTTATTGTTTCATGCACAGTTGTGTTGTTCTTGGAGCGGCTTTGTTTTTTGTTTTGGTTTTCGTTTGCTTGGTTTTCTTAGTTTTCTGAATAAATTTGTTGGACCCCCTCTTTCATGCATTGGTTTTCAAATAGTTTGGTTTGGATTGGAAAAGAGTAGGAAAAGTTCATGCTTAAGTGGTAAAAGGAGCTTGTTTTTGACTGCGGCCTATGCTTTTTCATGCCATGCTTGATATTGTTTTGGCTTTATGCTTAGTGATCTTTGTTGTAGCATGACTTGATATAACAATTGAGATTGCTTAATGTGTCTTTGAAAGAATCATACGTTGTTTTAGCATATTAAAGCATAGAATTGTGGTATTCTCCTTTGATGCTTTATTTAGGTTGACTTGGCGCATGCTCACACCATGTTATGACTATCCCAAGTCACCATAAGTCTTTATGATCCTTTAGTTTTCTACTTGTAGTATCACTTTATGCTTTGATTAATGATGTTTTATCGCTCTGCATGATTATGGCCATTATTGCTCTCTTAGTTGGTCGCTCCAGTCTTTTGCTAGCTTCCATAACCAAGTATGAGTTCCACTCATGCATCCAACTCCTAAAACCAACTTATTCCAAAGAATCCACCATACCTACCTACTAGCATATGCTATTCCAAGTATATTAATGTTTTTGTCTACCTTCCAAATTAAACTTGTTATGAGAAAACTAGTGATTAAAGCTCTCACGAACTTGATGGCACACTTTAATTTTTTGCATTTAATAAACCTGAACCATTGCGTCCATCTTTGTTGTGTATATGCTTGCACTTTATAAGTTGAAGTTAGCTGAACCATGTATCATGGGGAACGCTTTCAACATTGCACCTGTACTTTGTACCCCGTTGATATCATGTTCTTTTGCTTATGGATCCCGACGGTGTGAAATAAAAGAGGAACTTGTAAGATCATGGATTTTGTATTTGTGTTAGAGAAACGCCCACTAGCCTAAGTCATGCCTAATCATGGTGGAAACTTGCAGCATAACCATAATGAGCACTCTATGAAGCATCCTCAATAAAAACCTATGCAAATAGCAAATAAAAAGATCGCTGAGATGCTCATTGTCTGCTTGCCTTGTCATTTTGATTATGGGATATCTCCTGTATCATGTGCAAGGGGTACCCCGTTGGCGGTTCTCTATGATACATATATACTCACAATGACAAGAGCTTACTTGTGACTAAAGTTGAGTAGCATGAGGTTCGGTCTTCGTAAGTAAGGGGCATGAGATTTCGGCTTATAACTTGTCAAGCATGTCCTCTTAGTTGTGTCACTTTAACCTTAATCACCTAAAGATGCTTATGATAGGGGCAATGAGAGCTGAAAGCTATTAAGTACCATAATTTTTGGAAGCTCTTTATGAAACTTGAATCCCTACTTCCTTCTATGAAGGCCTTTCTTTTACTTTTATGTTGAGTCTCCACCTTCTATCTTTATGCACCTACTTTGAGAGCATAGTGGCCATTCTTAGTTCTATGTGCATTGTCCAAAGACTTGTTGATTGATGCATAACTTTGATATTGCTTGTTCTTAAACTATCTGTATCTAGTCACTCTTATGAACTTTGAAGGTGTCCTATGCATTTATGTTTGCTACTCTATGAGGGACAAGCTGAATGCCACTATGCTATGTTTTCTTTATGTGAAACAAACAAATGTCTTGCAAAGCATTGTTATTCATGAATCTTTTGTTTGTGCCTTTTCATGTTGCAACAATAGTTTCTTTGTCTTATTGTTAGAACTTTATCTTTCATGTTATGATTGAAGTACTATGATCCCAGCTATCATTGTTTTACAAATACTTTGATCAAGTTTATGATGGTTCATGTCACCTCAAAAATTATTCTTTCTTTTTAGCACTTACCTACTCGAGGACGAGCAGGAGTTAAGCTTGGGGATGTTGATACATTGCAAACGTATCCATAATTTTTGATGTTCGATGCTTGGTTTTATCTACTTTCATATGTTTTGTCCACACTTTGGAGTACTTTATATACACTTTCTTGGACTAACCTATTAACAAGAGCCATAGTGCCACCTGCCTGTTTTCTGTTGTTTTTAGTTCCAGGAAAGTCAGAAAATGAATATTCTCGGAATTGGACGGGATAAAAGCGCAAGTCAGTTTTTCACCGAGGGGGATACGGAGCCAGAGTACAAGACAGAGAGGGGCCAGGGGGGCGCCACACCACCTGGCCGCACGGCCAAGCCTGGACCGCGCCAGGGGGTGGTCTAGCCGCCTCGGGCACCCCTCGACCTCCCCTTTCTCCTATAAGATGCCTTCGATATAGAAACCCTAAGGACCCGATCAAAATTCCACGAAAGAGTCTATAGCCGCCGTCATCTCCATCCCTAGATCGGGAGGGATTTGAAGCTCTTCCCGGCACCCTGTCGGAGAGGGGAATTCACCCTAGAGGCTTTCTTCATCATCATGCAAGCCTCCGGTGTGATGCATGAGTAGTTCATCTCTGGACTACGGGTGCATGTAGTAGCTAGATGGCTGGTTCTCCTCCTTTTTGCTATCATGTTTAGATCTTGTGAGCTCCATTCATGATCAAAATCATCTATTTGTAATTCTGCATGTTGTGTTTGCAGGGATCCGATGGATATTGAGATGTTATTTCAGATTGATTATTGATTCTATCATGTCTTTGTTATTTGTGATCTTGCAAGGTTTCTATTGTTAGTAGCTATCTTGGCCAAGTAGATGCTAGTAACTCCAAGAGTTTGTATTTATGCTCGATAGTGGGTTCATGCCTCTAGTAATCTGGGAAGTGACATAAATCTCTAAGGTACTAGATGCGCTATTGCTACTAGGGAGAAAACAACAATCCTTTGTTCATAGAATAATCGTATTTTTTAATTTACACGCAATGCGTAATGCAATTATCCGTTGCTTGCAACTTGATACTGGAGGGGGTTCGGATGATAACCTGAAGGTGGATTATTAGTCATAGATGCTGTTGGATGGCGGTCTATGTATAATGTTGTAATGCCCAATCGAATCTCAAAGGAGTCAAGATGATTAGTATATGCTTGTATGCTTTCTCGATATTTGTCAATTGCCCCGCTGTAATTTGTTCACCTAACATGTCATCTATCTTACGGAGAGCCACCTCTAGTGAACTACGGACCCCGGTCCTTTCTTTTACTATTAATCTACAATCAACTGTTTACTGCTTTGTGTTTACTTTCTGCAAACTATTACTTTCTTCCACTCGATACGTTTAATCCTTTGTTTTCAGCAAAACTGGTGAGGTTGACAACCTCATCGCAAGTTTGGGACAGAGTTCTGTGGTTGTGTTGTGCAGGTCTCCACGTTGCTGCTGGCACCGGTAGTGCGCCCTGCCAAAGTTCAGCTAGCTACACCTTTGGGGTGTTTCCTTGCTCCTACTGGATTGATAACCTTGGTTTCATAACTGAGGGAAAACTTACTGTTGTGCTCATCATACCTTCCTCTTGGGGTTCCCCAACGATTTCTTTAATACACGAGTCAGCAAGTACTTTTTCTGGCACCGTTGCTGGGGAGTCAAGGACATCTTCACAAGGGGAGTCCCTCATAACCAATCTCTTTACTTTGTTATTTTTGTTTTGCTTAGTTTACTTTTGCTTTGTTTGCTTGTTTCTTTGTCAAAAACACAAAAAAATAGTTCTACAAGTTTGCTTTCTTTATTAAAAACACACAAAAAATTAGTTCCTATCTTAAGTTGCCATTATGTCTATCATTGCTCCAATCACTATGTCACGTGATTAAATGATTTTCACTTTTAAACAAGGAATTGATGAGAGTTTCAAAGAATCTTGGTCTAGAATCTCTGATTTACATGAAAAAACCGAACCTAAAATGACTCAAAGCTTGTTTCTTAGCAGTTTCTACCTTGGAATTGCTCTTTGCTATAGATATGCTTTAGATGCTGTTGTGGGAGGAAACTTCCTCCAATGCAATGAGGATGATGCTATTAATGCCATAAATAAATTGGTCTTTACTTACAACTTGCCTAGCAAATATGATTCTTCTTTCATAAACATATTTGCTAGATTGAATACTCTTGAGACCAGCACCGTTAGTTTGAAAGATTGCTATAATACGCTTAGAGAGCATCATAACTATGTTCCAATAAACTCTGAACCCTCAGAATGGCTTCCCACAGAAAAGATTGCTATAAACAATGAAACTTTTCATGCTCGCTGTGATATTATGTCTGAATTTTGTCTTATGCCCAAAGAAATTTATGAATCTTTGAATCTTTGGGGGCTTTCTGAAGGAGGAGAAAAACATTTCTTGCTAATAATGCCACAATATTATCCATTGGAATAGTTTGTTTACAAAGATCCTAGGGAAGATGGTTTCTACTGATTATCTTGTTATTGAATGTGTAGGAAAAGGACAAATTACACTTAGAATATCCCTATTGAGAACTCCTTGGAGCAATAATAGATGTGGAAAAAGGCACCATGCACTTTGCTTCTCCACAAAACAATCATATGTTCCCCAAGGTTAAGAATAAAAGTAAGAGAGGTAAGGGCAAGAAATTTGGTTTTAATGCTTCTTCATCTGAGAACACTTGATTCTTTTTTCTTTTCTTCTTATGCCTAACTTAAAGGCGTTAAAGAAAAGTACTTATTGGGAGAGAACCCAGAAGTTTTAGATGAGTCTTGGAAGTTATTACTTCTGTAATAACCGCTCCTTATCCTTTTTATTTGCTTTTTGTGCCAAGAGTAACCTCTAATGAGAGAGAAGTAATGATTGGGAAAGTTGCTGTCCCGAAACAGATTTATGTGCTTCACCGTAAAAATTCGTGTAAAATCTTTGTACGTCCTTTTGAGGCGTGAAGTTTTGTGGTTCTTCCCCGGGTTGTTATCTAACTTTCATTAGTTCAACACTTTTCTATTTGAGTAACAGAAGGTCTTCAAAAAAATTCGTCTTTACCTGTTGGTCTGTTTTGACAGATTTCTGCCATTTTTTGCATTTGCTTCTTATTGGTTCCTTTTTGAGTTCTTTTGGGGAATTGAGATTTTTGAGGGAATTGCTACAGTAGCTAGTGTTTTAATGGAAGGTTTATTGGTGTTGGAACTGAACCTAAAGACCTACTATCTTAAGTGCACTAATGTTGCTAATAAAGATTGTGTGAAGGAAAAATTTCAGGTGTATGGAAGGAATGAGTAATGAGATGAAGAATGGACTAAAGCTCAAGCTTGGGGATGCCACGCGTGTCACCCCAAGAAATATCCAAGAAGTACAAGCGTCAAAGCTTGGGGATGCCCAAGGCATCCCCTTCTTCATCTATAAAAATTCCAGGTTCCTTCCAAACACTCCATTTTTATTGTTTCATGCACAGTTGTGTTGTTCTTGGAGCGTCTTCTTTTTCGTTTTTGTTTGCTTAGTTTGCTGAATAAATTGGGTGTACCCCCTCTTTCATACATTGGCTTTCAAATAGTTTGGTTTGGATTGGAAAAGAGTAGAAAAGTTCATGCTTAAGTGGTAAAGAGAGCATGTTTTTGACTGTGACCTATGCTTTGCCATGCCATGCTTGATATTGTTTTGGCTTTATGCTTAGTATTCTTTGTTGTATCATGACTTGTAAACAATTGAGATTGCTTAATGTGCCTTGGAAGAATCATGCATTGTTTTAGCATATTAAAGCATAGTATTGTGGTATTCTCCTTTGATGCTTTATTTGGGTTGACTTGGCGCATGCTCACAGCATGTTATGACTATCCCAAGTCACCATAGCCTTTATGATCCTTTAGTTTTCAACTTGTAGTATCACTTTATGCTTTGATCAATGATGTTTTGTCACTCTGCATGATTATGGCCATTATTGCTCTCTTAGTTGGTCGCTCCCAGTCTTTTGCTAGCCTCCATAACCAAGTATGAGTTCCACTCATGCATCCAACTCCTAAAACCAACTTATTCCAAAGAGTCCACCATACCTACCTACTAGCATATGCTATTCCAAGTATATTAATGTTTTTGTCTACCTTCCAAATTAAACTTGTTATGAGAAAACTAGTGATTAAAGCTCTCACGAACTTGATGGCACACTTTACTTTTTTGCATTTAATAAACCTGAACCATTGCGTCCATCTTTGTTGTGTATATGCTTGCACTTTATAAGTTGAAGTTAGCTGAACCATGTATCATGGGGAACGCTTTCAACATTGCACCTGTACTTTGTACCCCGTTGATATCATGTTCTTTTGCTTATGGATCCCGACGGTGTGAAATAAAAGGGGAACTTGTAAGATCATGGAGTTTGTATTTGTGTTAGAGAAACGCCTGGGCCGCTAGCCTAAGCCATGCCTAATCATGGTGGAAACTTGCAGAATAACCATAATGAGCACTCTATGAAGCATCCTCAATAAAAACCTATGCAAATAGCAAATAAAAAGATCGCTGAGATGCTCATTGTCTGCTTGCCTTGTCATTTTGATTATGGGATAGCTCTTGTATCATGTGCAAGGGGTACCCCGTTGGCGGTTCTTTATGATACATATGTACTTACAATGACAAGAGCTTACTTGTGACTAAAGTTGAGTAGCATGAGGTTCGGTCTTCGTAAGTAAGGGGCATGAGATTTCGGCTTATAACTTGTCAAGCATATCATCTTAATTGTGTCAATTTAACCTTAATCACCTAAATATGCTTATGATAGGGGCAATGAGAGCTGAAAGCTATTAAGTACCATAATTTTTGGAAGCTCTTTATGAGACTTGAATCCCTACTTCCTTCTATGAAGGCCTTTCTTTTACTTTTATGTTGAGTCTCCACCTTCTACCTTTATGCACCTACTTTGAGAGCATAGTGGCCATTCTTAGTTCTATGTGCATTGTCCCAAGACTTGTTGATTGATGCATACCTTGATATTGCAGGTTTTAAACTATTTGTATCTAGTCACTCTTATAAACTTTGAAGGTGTCCTATGCATTTATATTTGCTACTCTATGTGGGACAAGCTGAATGCCACTATGCTATGTTTTCTTTATGTGAAACAAACAAACGTCTTGCAAAGTATTGTTATTCATGAATCTTTTGTTTGTGCCTTTTTCATGTTGCAACATAGTTTCTTTGTCTTATTGCTAGAACTTTATCTTTCATGTTATGATTGAAGTACTATGATCTCAGCTTTGAATGTTTTACAAATACTTTGATCAAGTTTATGATGGTGCATGTCACCTCAAAAATTATTCTTTCTTTTTATCACTTACCTACTCGAGGACGAGCAGGAGTTAAGCTTGGGGATGTTGATACGTTGCAAACATATCCATAATTTTTGATGTTCCATGCTTTGTTTTATCTACTTTCTTATGTTTTGTCCTCACTTTGGAGTACTTTTCATATGATTTCTTGGACTAACCTATTACCAAGAGCCACCGTGCCAGCTGCCTGTTTTATGCTGTTTTTGGTTCCAGGAAAGTCATAAAATGAATATTCTTGGAATTGGACGGGACAAAAGCCAAAGTCAGTTTTTCACCAAGGGACACCTGGAGCCAGAATACGAGACGGAGAGGGCTGGGGCCCAGCCACACCACCTAGCCGCGCGGCCAGGCCTGGCCCATGCCAGGGGTAGTCTGGCCGCCCTAGGCACCCCCTCGGCCTCTCCTTTCGCCTATATATTGCCTCTGATACAGAAACCCTAAGGACCCGATCAAAAATCCACGGAAGAGTCTGTAGCCATCGTCATCTCCATCCCTAGATCGGGAGGGATCTGAAGCTCTTCCCGGCACCCTGCCGAAGAGGAGAATTCAACCTAGAGGCCTTCTTCATCACCATGCAAGCCTCCGGTGTGATGCGTGAATAGTTCATCCTTGGACTACGGGTCCATGTAGTAGCTAGATGGTTGGTTCTTCTCCTTTGTGCTATCATGTTTAGATCTTGTGAGCTCCGTTCATGATCAAGATCATATATTTGTAATCCTACATGTTGTGTTTGCGGGGATCCGATGGATATTGAGATGCTATTTCAGATTGATTATTGATTCTATCATGTCTTTGTTATTTGTGATCTTGCATGCTTTCCGTTTTTAGTAGCTATCTTGGCCAAGTAGATGCTAGCAACTCCAAGAGTTTGTATTTATGCTCGATAGTGGGTTCATGCCTCTAGTAATCTGGGGAAGTGACATAAATCTCTAAGGTACTAGATGTGCTGTTGCTACTAGAGAGAAAACAACAATCCTTTGTTCATAGAATAATCGTATTTTTTAATTTACACGCAATGCGTAATGCAATTATCCGTTGCTTGCAACTTGATACTGGAGGGGGTTCGGATGATAACCTGAAGGTGGATTACTAGTCATAGATGCAGTTGGATTACGGTCTATGTATAATGTTGTAATGCCCAATCAAATCTCAAAGGAGTCAAGATGTTTAGTATATGCATGTATTGCTTTCTCGATGTTTGTTAATTGCCCCGCTATAATTTGTTCACCCAACATGTCATCTATCTTAAGGAGAGCCACCTCTAGTGAACTATGGACCCCGGTCCTTTCTTTTACTATTAATCTACAATCAACTGTTTACTGCTTTGTGTTTACTTTCTGCAAACTATTACTTTCTTCCACTCGATACGTTTAATCCTTTGTTTTCAGCAAAACTGGTGAGGTTGACAACCTCATCGCAAGTTTGGGACAGAGTTCTGTGGTTGTGTTGTGCAGGTCTCCACGTTGCTGCTGGCACCGGTAGTGCGCCCTGCCAAAGTTCAGCTAGCTACACCTTTAGGGTGTTTCCTTGCTCCTACTGGATTGATAACCTTGGTTTCATAACTGAGGGAAAACTTACTGTTGTGCTCATCATACCTTCCTCTTGGGGTTCCCCAACGAGCTTGTTAATACACGAGTCAGCAACTACCTCTCTTTATCTTTAATTTTTCGTGCTACAAAGCTTACTGGCCAGTCTCTAACGCTGCATGAGGACAAGACAATTGATCCTTTGACGGATGTTGTTGGTACTTTAGAGGCCAATAGTGTCCATGGACAAAATCTTCTGCTCCGTTCATGTTGCGCTTTAAAGGGTCTTCATGGCGAAATATTTCCAATGAAGCCGATGCTTGCAGACCGGAATGAGATTATTGCCATATTTGGTGCTGATGCAAGCCCACTTACGGGATATATCATGATCCAATAGAAGAGCAGCGCTGAAACCTCCATGGCCCTGGTGATGGCACACAGCGAGAAGGTTGACTAGAATTTTTTTAGCTCCTCTGTTCTAGTCACCCATGATGGCAAAGCGGTTGACTTGATTCCTTATATTAAGAAGGCCAAGAAGTACTCGTGGCTTCTTATAGCTATAGGTGCGGGTCAAGAGATACCTGCTGCTAATCCTTCAACCGGAGCTCCTTCTGGCAGTACTACTCCAATTACCAATCCTTTAGTTGATGCTCCATCAGCTAGCGCCACGTTTTTGGCTAAAAAGTCTGCCTTGTAATTTAGCTTTATTTTGTGGATGTTTCTTCATGCTGCTTGTAATGAACCTTGTGACCTGTGTTGAACTATTATTTTGTGGATGTTTCTTCATGCTGCTTGTAATGAACCTTGTGACCTGTGCTGAACTATTATTTTGGTTGCGTAATAGTCTTTTTTATGTATATAATGCTTCTGTCGCATCTATTTTTCGTTTGTGTGATCCTGTATGGTCTGCTGAAGTTCCTGCATTTTCCATTTATTCTGCCAGATTACTGTCAATTCAGTTGTTCCTTCGGGTCCTTCTCAACCTTTGGATGTTGAACCATCAACTTCTGGGGAGGTTGCATCCAATAGTGCTATTTTTCATGTTGTGGCCCCTCTGTTATATGCTGAGAAAATTGAACAAGTGAAATGCCTGGAGGGCGGTCATCGGACCGTGCAGGTGATGGTGGACGTGTCACAGTTGAAAATGTGCAAAGTTTTGGACCGCGGAGCGTATCTTTTAGAATAAATCTTCAAGGTGAGAAAAAAATGCTTTGTAAGTTTTCCATACAGCCCCGAGCCTTGCTTACACAGTCGTGAAAGTTGACCTTTTTCTTTTCTTCAGATATTCGATTGTGCGAGAGGGAAGAAACTCAGTGCCTACAAAACCGAATGAATGCTCTGATGGAGGCTTCTTGAGGTACCAACAGTGATTTCTAGACTCATCATCATCGTGCGTACAAATTAGCCCTGCTCTAGGATCGCATGTCCGAGGTGGAAGAATTTGTAGAGTGATGTCGCTGATCGCTGGCTCTTGTGTATAATGCCATGTTTCCTTGGGATCCTTAGCCTCAGAGTCTTGCCGAATTGATGGCAAAGTTTTAGCAACGCGAGAGGATTTATCACTTTGTGAAGCTGCAACTTGTGGCGGGTGCAAAACTTGCTCTTTCTTGGGTGCACATGCACTACCTGATGATAGACTTGGATGTTGTGTCACTGGGATCGCATCCTCCTCTTGAGGGTGGGATGGTTGACAAGGAGCCCCATTATGCGGCTGATCGTAGGCCTGCCATCAGAATCGTCCGAAGATGTTTGGAAGAAGATGAATTTTTTTCCTTAATTTTGTCCTATAGCTGACTGTGTTCTCCTGCAAAGACAGACATGTAAATTGTATAAATTTCTGTTTTATAGTTGGTAAATATATGTTAAACCCTTGTTCTTTTGTGTTTTTGATGATAGCTTGATACAAAATTGTTTTTACACGAGACCCTTTCGTTTGCTTGACGCCATGGGGCTGAGTCAGCTATTCAGGTCAAAGCATGTTATCTTTTCTGGTTGGCGAAGCCGAAAGTCTGAACATGCCTTTTTTCGGCGAAGCTCCGGGTGTCGGGTAGGTGCTTTTATTTGGATGATTACTGATGCAACCCTCGGAGTATCGGGTTGATGAATAAAACTGACGAAAAAGGAGAATGTGAGACTTGGTTTTAGGAACTTATCTTTTATTTATTGTAAAAATGTGGGAGGTACATATTTTGGCGTACTCGCCTGGCCGTTGGCCTTATTGAATGTAAAGTGCATTAAAGTAAAATCTTAAGTACAGGGAGCACCGTAGCTGCGCAGCATTTCCTGGATTGGAGCGCATGTTGTCATGTTTGTGTGCTTCCGAGGGGTAAGGCTTACTAACCCAAAACAAGGGCATATGGGTTGCTTCGACTGGAGGGCAGCGTCAACACTGTGGACCAGAGGGAAGAATCTCTTCTTATGTTTGGCTTCTTGGGGTGGCTAAGTCCAATGGCCCTGGTTTTTGGTTCCGTAGTTTGTCGGGTGGATCATATCTTGGCAGCTGGATGTGGTTCGAATGGGTGCTCATCAGTTTCCTTTGAGTTTTCCTGTATGTTGGTTGATTCTGATGCGGAAATCTCCCAATTCTCACGAGGGAACCCGACGAGCATGATTTCCTATGTGGGACTAGTGTTGGAGGCCAGATAGGTTGTCCTCTTTGGGTCTGTAGGGTAGACCTGATTTTCTCTTACCGTATCTCGAGTTTGGTCAGTCGAATTGTGTCCTTCGGGTAGTGGTTATGTATCTGCTATTTTTAGCTAGGAGAATTCCGTTTCCATCCCAAAGGATTCAGATATTTTGTTGAATTCTCGATCGCAGCTATACGAGCGAGTGAAGCTGCCTTTCATGGTTATGATTTTTTTGGTTGCTGGCATTTTTAAGACCAAATATGCATAGTGAGGTACTACCATAAATCTTGCGAAAGCTGGCACGTCCTAGGATCACGTGGTATTGTGATGGCCAGTCCATGATTTCGAACTCAAGCTTTTCACGCTTGAAATTGTTCTTTGATCCCAAGACTATCGAGATAGACTTTGCCTAGAGGAATCTCATCTTTGCCTAGGACTATGCCATGGAAGGTCATGTCCTTTGGTGCTAGGTTTTGTCAAGGACCAATTCATTGCTCACAGGGTTTTGGCATATATTAGATTGATGATGCTGCCTGCGTCCAAGAAAACTTTGCTCATGTTAAACCTGCCAATTTGCGCTTCCACAATCAAAGCCGAATGACCTGGTCATGGGACTCGAAGTGGGTGATCGGCCCTACTGAATGTGATTTCTTGCTCTAACCAATGAAGATATTTGGGTGTGGGTGGTGGCGCTATTTCCACCAAGTTAACTTGTCGTGTGATTAGCTTCTAGATCCTGTTGGGCGGGCACCCTTTCTGGATCATCGACATTGCGCCCCTAGACCATGGATATTTGTCCTCTTGGTTTATATTTATTGCAGGTTGTGGTTGCCCTATTGGTGGCTGTACTGGAGGTGGCAGCGGCCCAATGAGAGCTAGGGTTCCGGGTGTGGTGGCGTATCCTTGGTTTGCTGCTTCGGCTGCTTTTGCATTGCATACCTCCTACATTTTTAGGAAAGTGCGGCAATCCTTCATGAGATGGTTCGATCACCTCCTTCCTGTAGAGTCAATGTAAAAATGCATATTGCAGGGCCCTTCCAACATCTGTAATGGAGACATTGGGGGCTCCTGAGCCCTTGGCTGGTACCGTTGTGTAGATTTGCTTCCACTAGTGACATCTCTGTTACTATGGTATCGTCGGTATGATTGTCATTTATTTGGTTGTCCTCTCCTAAAAAACTAGCCTCAACATAGCTCGGCCTGCCGTATCCATCGTTGTTGCATCTTATCTCGTCATTATTGCGCCTGTCCTGATCTTTGTCGAGTGATCGCCCTCGCTTGTTGTTTACTATGTCTTCGCCATCTGCCCAACGATTTGCCATGTCCATTAATTACAAGATTGTTTTGGGCTTGACTCGCCCCAGTTCCTCAATGAATTCAGCGGAGACCGTCATTGAATGCGTCGATTGCCTTTTCATTAGATATAGCTTCGACTGAGTTCTTGATGATGTTCCACCACTGGATAATTGCTCCTATCGGTTCTCTAGATTTCTGTTTGCACGCCTGTAACTGCTCCAGGGATGCAGGTCGCTTGAATGTGGATCTAAAGTTTCAGATGAACTTATCTTCAAGATTGTGCCAGCTGCTAATGGATTCTTTGGGTAACTGCCTGAGCCACGAGCAAGCTGCGCCACTTAGATGTAACTGCAAGCTTTGCATTGCGGTAGCCTTGGAGCCACCTGAAGTTTAACGATTGCTAGGTAATCTGCCAGTCAATCCCCGGGTTCCTGGAGACCGTGATCATGCGCTGCGTGATGTTATTTATTACATCATCTCGTGGTTTGGGGTTTGGAAAGTGTGCGTGATGCAGTGACTGTGATCGTCGGGTGTGTCCCACATGCCGAGGGATATTGCGATGGCGTGGTGAGTTATCAGGTTGGGGGGAAGCGGGGGCGCCGGATGGAGCTGAAAATGACGGGGCCAGCCTGGCAGTGAGATAGGTGCTTCATTTCCATAGCCGATGTGTCCCGTTGCCTGGCCACACGGTGATGCGCCCTTTCATTCCCCCATTTCCAACTCTTATCTCCTAGGCATTCTGTCCTTTCCCGTTATATCTAGGGTGCCCGCCATTGCCATCCACAGATCCACATCTCCCTCTCCACAGCTCCCTTCCATGCCCTTTCGAGCTATATCTACGGCGGCCAGAGGTGCTGTTTTCGCCAGGAGGAGCATCTCCATGCCTGGGCGCCGTCTTCCACCACCACGCGACCCAAATGGCCCAAACCACACCAACTCTGAAGATGAGTAATGGGTCTCCTCCAACGATTCTGACAACACCAACAATGAGGGGTTGGCTGTGATCGCCTCCGATAGCTCCGAGGAGCCGTTGGAGCCACGGCCGCCAATACCACGAGGGCCAACTTATCGAACCAACGGTGAGCCTTATAGGCGTGATGTATTTTTCCCATGTTTTCTAGCCCGAGTATGTCCGGCTACAAGAACTGAGTGACCTCTACGAACATCGCGTCCTTGCGGCACGAAGATACCGCGACGATGCCTCCATGTGTGCCCTCCGCGCCCAAGCTAAGGAGGAGTTTGACACGCAGCTAGCAATCTACAACTCCCTGTTCGAGTTCTAGGATGTCGCTAGAGGACCGTCGCCGCTGCTCCCTCTTGGCGAGAGCAACACCTCCCATCGTTAGGGGAAACCACCCCCGTGCCCTCCTGGCGAGAGCAGGACCTCCTGCCACCGCAGGACAACGCGTCGTCCTGGAGAGGACATCGCCTCCCACTGCCATGGGCCGTAGTTGGTTTTTATGTAAACTTTAGTTGAAATTGGACCGCCAGGAGGACGAGTTTAGTTTTTAAATTATTTTTTTAAATTTTGTACAAACATATTTGAACTGCTTCGTATTTGTTGTATTTGCATGAATTTGAAATGTTTAAATGTTTTGTATGGGGGCACGGCTAGTAGCCAGCACCCCCCAAACTTTTCATATATCTAGCGCCCCCATACGGGCCAAAAAAGGCCACGGCGGACGCCATATGGGGGAGAATGGAGATACTCTTAGGTAAGTGTTTATGTGATGAATAGTCAAAGGCAAGGTGGCACAGTAAACCTGGCGCAAATGTCAGCGTTCTCGATGGAGATCAAGACGCAATAAAACCACTACATATCACACATATATAACTTTTTACATTTCATGTTAACTGTTGTGTGAATCTTGTTGTGCTAGTTTTATACTTACGATGGTAGCATAATAAGATGACCTCTCATACTATAATTCCAATATTCGTGTTCTCCCACAAGTGTTCGCCACCAAGAAAGTTCGCAGTTATGAAGCATGCCGTGATGATCGGGTGCTAGACATTTCCGCGTTTGCATACGGTGGGTGTAAGTCATGTATGAACTGCAATACACTATAATTAAAGTTGGTGAGCCTAGCATGTACATACATGGCCTCGGATCATAGATAACCAAAAGGTTAAGCATGAATCATATATGATGTGATCTATATGTTGATATCTAACCTGATAGCTGCATCAAAGGTCATGATGATCGAGGATGATGCAGTGTAAAGGGATCGTGTAGTCACCAAACAAATGTTGAGGGATGTTCGTTTGATTGGGAGTTCTGGTATTTTAGTTTGACTAAATAAGAACCCATATTATGAACATTAAGATTGATTACTTTGCAAATACTATTATAGATGTCTCACCCTACCTTCAACCTTGGCCCTTTCCTTGAGAAAGAAAATCTCAAACCTGACAGGATGAACTTCACCACCTAGTCCTGCAATTTGAAGATTCTTCTCGTTCCCTAGAAACTCTCCTACATACTTGATGCTACGATAGGTGACCAACCCGCTGCCAACGCATCTCAAGATGGTAAAAATGTTTATCAGCAGAAGGCCGACGATAACACCTATGTCTAGAGTGGCATGCTATACTATGGAGGCTGACCTATAGAAGAGATTTGAGAACAGGAACACCTTTGAGATCATCACCGATCTCAAGGCCATATTTGCGCTTGGGGATAGGTCTGACAGGTATGAGGTTTCGAACCTCTTCTTCTCTGCCATGATGGAGGAGCACAACAACTCGAGCGAGCATGTGGTCAAAATGTCTGGCTATGTTCAATGCCTGAACGATCTTAATTGCAAAATCAATGACGAGCTGGCGGTTGATAGGGTGTTGTAGTCTCCGCCCCCTAGCTACAAGAGTTTCGTGCTGAACTACAACATGGAAGTTATGGAAAAAACCTGTCTGAGTTATTCGCCATGCTTAAGAACGTAGAGGTGGAAATCAGGAAGGAGCATGATGTCTTGATGGTTAACAAGATTGTTGACTTCAAGAAATTTGCCAAGAAGGGCAAGGGCAAGAGGGGCAAACCCAAGAAAGATGGCAAGCCTATTGCTGCTTCCTCTAGGGCACCCAAGGTCAAGCCCGGTGCCATGTGATTCTACTACAAGGGTGGGGGTCACTGGAAACGCAACTGCTCCAAGTATCTAGATGATAAGAAGGCTGTCAAGAATGTTACCAAAGAGAAATGCATATATGATATACATGTTAATGATGTTTTCCTTACTGGTGCTAGGAGCAACACCTAGGTATTTCATACTGGTTCTTCTTCTCATATATGTAACTGTCAACAAGAGTTGCGAAATAAGCAGCGCTTGGTGAAGGACGAGGTGACAATGTGTGTCGGCAACAACAACAAAGTTGAAGTCCTTGCTGACGGCACTCTCCCTCTACGTATACCTTCAGGATTATTTTTGAATTTGAATAGCTATTATTATGTACCAGCTTTGAGTATGAATATTGTCAATGGGTCTTGCTTGTTGCAAGACCATTATCGTTTGAATCCGAGACAAATGGTTGTTCTATTTATATGAATAATGTGTTTTATACTCATGTGGCAACAAAGTAAAGGTTTATTATTATTGAATATTTATTGTGATGATACACACATCCATAACATAGATGACAAGCGATGCAAGCATGGTGATGATAATTCCATGTATAAGTGGCATTGTCGTCTGGGTCATATAAGTATAAAACACATGAAGAAGCTCCATTCTGGTGGACCTCAGGAGTCGTTAGATTTTGAATCTCTCGACACATGCAAACCATGCCTCATGGGTAAAATGATCAAGACAGCTTCGTTCAACGGTATGATGGAATGGACTGTAGACCTATTGGGAGTCATACATTCAGACGTATGTGGACTAATGAGAGTCTCCACGTGCAATGGTTATCGTTATTTTGTCACCTTCACTGATGATTTGAGTAGATACATATATATCTACTTAATGATGCACAAGTCTGAAACCTTTGAAAGCTTCAAAGAATTTCAGAGTGAAGTTGAGAATCAACTCAAAAAAAAAAATCAAGCACCTTCGTACTGACTGAGGGGGCAAATATTTTAGTCTTGCGTTTGGCACACATCTAAAGGCTTATGGCATTGTACCAAAACTTATGCCGGCTGGAACACCACAACATAATGGTGTGTCCGAGCGACGTAATCGCACCCTGTTGGACAGTGTACGGTCTATGATGTCTCTCACCAACTTATTTGTATCATTCTGGGGATATGCACGTGAGACTGCTGTATTTATTTTAAATAGGACACCATCCAAAGCAGTGAAGACAATGTTGTATGAGATATGGCATGGCACAAAGCCAAAGTTGTCTTTTCTAAAGGTGTGGCATCCCGCTAAAACCACTACTAGAAAATCGCGGTGTTTTTGTGCATTGCATCATCATGACCGCATGCTCATGTCAGCATGCCACATTGCATTTGAGCATCGTCATCATCATGCACGGTTTTGTCTAAAACTATATTTCGAAAAGTCTGGTTTTGTTTTCTAAATGCCCGTCTTTTATTCAAACTATAAAAGCCGGGTCTCCGTAATATTTTGTTTTGTCTACCAACGGATTTCAAAAGCCCCGTTTTAAATAATAAAATATTTATTTTATTTTAGGGGGCAGCCAAACCGGGCCGATCCGACCTAGCCGGCCACCCCCAAAATTTCCCAAAACCAACCTGTCTAATCCCTAATCTACCTAGCCCCCTCCACCTCACCATGGCCACTCACGGCTCGCCACATCATTCCCCCTGGCCCACTTCCCTCACACAGCCACCACACACCCCCACCAGTTTTCCACACACGCACACAGAGAGCACACACACTCACCCAGCCAGCCCCGACCGACAGCCTAGCTCCCCTGGCCCTGCCTCGAGATCTCCCCCCCGCGGGCCCACCTTCCCTCGTGCCGACAGCCACCTCGGGGCTTTCCCCTGGCCCCGTGCCCCTGCACGCCTCCCGCGCCTCCACCCCGCCACCATCCTCTCCCGCATGAGCCCCTGCTCCCTCCTCAACGGCTGCAGCGCCACCGCCCCACTGGCCCCGACGAGCCGCCACAGGCGTGGCCCCGGCGATCCTCGGCGCCCTTCTACCCCCTGCCATCGCCCTAGATCCCCACCTCGCCGACCTTCCTCGCTACCTCCCGTGGCGCCGCCCCCTTCGCCTCGGCCCTCCTCCCCCGCCAGCGCGCCCTTGCCCGCCGCTGCCGCGGCCTTTCCCGAGCTTCCTCTCGTCGGCACGCGTCTGACTTCGGCCACCTTCCTCCTCCCCCACCGCCGACGGCTCCCCTCCGTGCGTCCCCAGCGTCCTCGCCTTCCCCGCGACCAGAGCCGGCTCCGCGCCTCGTTTCGCCTCTGCCGGCCTCCGTCGTCGTCCTCGCCGGCTGCAACCCCACCCTACGAGTCTCTCCTCGCCCGTGTGTGCAAAGGCCGAGCTCGCCACCACCCAGCGCCCCGCCGTTCGTCTTTGGTCCCCATCGCCTCCGTGACAACCTCAGCCACACGCGCTTGAACCCGTTGACTGCGCCGCCCCACCGACCTCGTCCGTCTCCAGCCGGCCATCCTCGCTGCCTCGCTGCGGAGTCGCCTCGTCGCTCACCTCTCGCGGCCACGCCCGCGAGCCCGCCGATCTCCTCCACCGTGCCACAACAGATCCCCGCCCTCGTCGCGCGGATCCCGTCTTGCCACCCCGTCGTCTACCGTCGTTGCTTGGGCCGCAACCCCGATTTCTGCACTACACCACCACCTCTCTGCAGTGTACAGCGCCGTCAGGCCCTGACCACGTCTCCAAGCCCCTGCTAGAGCCATCACAAGTTCAATGCCAACCCAGCCGAACCCGATGAATCACCTGAGCCCTTCATGATCCACGCCCGATCCACGACGACCAACACCAACCTCGACAAGATCTTTAACACGGACTCCGAACACTCTGACAAGTTCTCCCGCGCCGACAAGACCAGCTCGATGCCGATGGGTTTCGATGAACGTACAAGGTGCCACACAAGACCTTCCGAAGATGCCGAGACCCTGGACGCCAAGATCTCCGCCGCGAAACGACAAGGCTTTTGGGGTGGAGCTGACAAGATCTACTGCACGGAACGCCAAGCCCTTCATCCCAGACGCCAAGACCGACCCGATATGCGGACCCAACAAGATCTTCGCGACGACAAGATCGACACCGACCAGGGCGAACCCGATGATCCTCCGACGCCAAACCAAGTCCTTCTTCCCGGAACGCCAAGCTCTCCTTCCGTGGTCCGATACCGATCCCCGTCGAACCCTGAGACCGAACCCCCGAACTCCCGGAAGCAAGATCTTCCGAACCCAGATGTGTGCCCCTAAGCCTCTATTTTTATAATATGACATTATCAACTGTTGCATATAAATTGTTCATACATGCATACCTGTCTGTGGTTTGGGGGCATTATGCCGATCCACCTAAATTAAATATGGAGTCTATATGCGGGCTATTCTAGTCTTATTCCGGACTCCATTTAAATTGGTGTAGCGAACCGATGCCATGTTTTGTCTTGCTAATCCAACATTTAAATTGCGAGGTTTCTAAATAACTTGAACCTATTAATTAATTGTCGGGACCCCGGTTCCGCTTAATATTGCCTAATTGCACCGCATTTGCATCATATCATAATCATGCCAGATCTTCTGCCGTAGTATTAAATATTGCATCCAGTGTTTCTTTTAGTGCTTTGCTTCTTCGCGGATTAGGCCGATGAGTTGATGCGAGTATCGACAAGTTCTCCGGATATGAACCTTCGGCAGCGTTTCCCAGGCGAGCATCTCTCCCCCTTCTACCTATTTTGCATTTATAGTCTTTATTTCCTCCAGTTGATCTATTGCTATCCGTGTTGCGATGCTTTAGTTTTCGTACACCAGTTATATCCCGTGCAGCCTCTATATTGCGTTGGACACCTCCTATTACCCATGTTTGGTAGATAGCTGGCCTTGCGAGTCGTAGTTGCTTGCTCAGGTGCGATCTCGTGTTGTCAAGTACCACAGTTGTTGAAATGCTGGCAGATGTTAATGGTGGAGATGCTTAATGGTGGAGATGATCATGACTTTAATTACAACTATTAAAATATTAGATATAACTAATGCAGAGGCATCGGTGGGCAATAGATGTTATTTGGTTCTTCCACGCTCACTTGTGTCTCATAGGACCCCGAGTACTTGATACCTGTTCCTTGATTTTTCGCACTATCCACATCCGGGAGGCCGTGGACCCCCCCTGAGCCAGAGCTTGATTCATTTCTATTTCTTGGGGCCACAAAGTAGTTTGGGGTTTTATTACTATCCTGTACTTATGCCATGCTTTACTGCTTTATTTACGATTGTGCGTGGAGCACCTGTACTATTTTGGAACGTGGAATGTTTTCGTGGTATCGACAAGCCCAGTCACACTTTCAGGTTCCCAGTCATTTACAGCCATTGTCACAAACCCTGGGTCCATTCCGGAGCCGGCCAACTTCGTTGCGGGTAGCTTAGTGGGGTGGCCCCCTGAAATATTTCTGAATCCTGTGATCGCTTTGTCGTGAATGCCTCGTTGGGTTTTGAGTTGGTTTTTCCGAGGTTGATCGAGTGTGTGTTGCTATTTGTGCACCCCTGCAGGGTATAAACTTTCTGAAAGCCGTGTCCATGGTTATGGACGACTTGGAGCACAGTATCTCGATCGTAGACAAGCATAACTAAAGTAGTGCTATAAACTTGACTCAATATATGACTAGTAATCAGATGCAACTATAACGGAATGGATATTAAAAATGCCAACAACTGGTGGATCTGGGTTGTTTTGTGACATGCTATACCTGCCTAGTAAGTATTGCAACTCCAATGGAATGTGATAAAAGTGCCAACAAAATGCTGGGTTTTGGGATTCCTCAGGACAAATATATCTGACTAGTAAATGTTCCAACTGTAACGGAAAGGTGACTAAAACTGCCCACTACTTATGCTTCAGGATGACTCATGCTATCTATATCTGACTAGTAAGTGCTTCCACTATAATGGAATGAATAAAACTGCCAACTATGTGAGTTCCTTGGTCCGACTTCCTCGTTTGGTCTCGAGGGGGAAATACCAGGATGGGTTTGTTTGGTGTGAGTTTCAGGTTGGATCCGAATAGGTCTTCCTTATCCCTCTCTGATAACCGCCAGTTGTATCGAGTCTCTATAGGTTGTTAGTGCCGCTGCGCTGCCGCTTCAGCCCACCATACCTATGTAGGCGAGAGCTGCCGAATTCTAGCCTCGCCGTGTACTGGCCTCAGTACTGACGCTCCTCTTTTTCCTTTACCCTTTGTCGACACCCCTTTTGTTTTAGCAGGTTTAAGATCGACGTCGTTAGCAGGGTTACCTTCTGGCTTGGCCTGGGCAGGGTTATGGACGCCATTGGTTATTCTTCAGGGCTCTTAGCCCCATTTGCATCTTGTCCGTACTCGGACGTTGTATCGTTTTCAAGGTGATTTGGATCTTTGTATTGTATATCTGTATTCTTGACTCGCTGAGTCGCTGTTATATATATATCTGTTCTATGGGTCCCATCGAGGACTGTTGTGTAATATTATTACTTTGTTTTCCACCCACACGAAAGTGCCTGGTGGGCGTCCTTGAATCGTTTCAATGCGGGTTTGGCGGAAAGCGCTAAAACTTGCATAGGGACAATTAGAGGGTGTTACAAAAGGTTTGGGGGTGTGAGGCTTACGTTAAGAAACTACAGCCTAACAAACTTGAATCGAAAGTGGAAAAATGCATCTTTGTAGGATGTCCAAAAGAAACTATTGGATATACCTTCTACAATTAAGCTGATGGAAAAAAAACGTTTATCGTGAAGAATGGTACCTTCCTCGAGAAAGAGTTTCTCATGAAAGGTGTAAGTGGAAGGAAGATAAAACTCAATGAGATTATCGAACCTGATCTTCAAATACTGGGTGTCGCAACAAAAGCTGTTCCGGAGCCACCCTCATTCATTGAAGTGGGAGAAAATGATGATGATCACGAACCTCATGATGAAATAGCAATTGAACCCCGCAGGTCGACAAGAAAATGTGCTACCTGATGTCTACGCACTTCTATCCTTGTAGACAGTTGTTGGGCCTCCAAGTGCAGAGGTTTGTAGAACGGCAGCAAGTTTCCCTTAAGTGGATCACCCAAGGTTTATCAAACTCAGGGAGGAAGTGGTCAACAGTATCCCTCTCAAGCAACCCTGCAATCAAGATACAAGAAGTCTCTTGTGTCCCCAACACACCCAATACACTTATCAGGTTCGGTGAAGAGATAGTGAAATACAAGCGGTATGGATAAAAGACAACGGTGCCAGAAAATAGCTTGATGGTGTGGAAGAGACTAAAGGCAAACTAAAATAAAGATGGAAGCAAGAAAACATGTAACATATCAAGTTACAAAGGGTGTTTCAATGCTTAGAAACAAGGCCTAGGGATCATACTTTCACTAGTGAACACTCTTATATAAATATCTTCTCTTTATGATACTACTCTGAACTACTCTCCGGTTGGACACTCTAATCCATGGTAGGGCTATAACAGCACACCTCAAAGTTCGCTTTTCCCCATCTAGATAACCCCACAATGTCACCTGGAGATCTAGATGGTTCTAACAAACACCACAATTTCATAGAGACATCCAATTCCAAATATAACTCATAACAAGTATCTGTAATCTCTAGCCTAAGTGCCGCCATGGTGTGCACGCTGTCACTTTCACACACATGGGGAGAGTAGAGATCTATTAAAGCACTTGAGTAGCAAGGTAGATCTACTTGATTACAAAGCTCATGATCACAATATGATCATGCATAGAGAGAGATGAACACATAGCTACCGGTAGAACTCTTAGCCTCGAGAGAGAACTACTCACTCCTCATCGTGGGAATCAGCAACAGCGATGGAGATGGTGGTGGAGATCGATGGAGATGGCGGTGAAGATGGTGAAGAGGCGGCGGCGACGGCTTAGAGGACTCCTTCCCCGCCGCCGGTATCACAGGGAAGCACCGCCCCTTAGCACCCTTCATTCATGGATTTTTGGGAGCCCTTCCCCATGGAGATGGGATCCATGGGGGAGGCAAAAACGTTGCTTTCGTGGCTGCAAATTCGTGGGTGGAGGTGTCTCCCATGAATTAGGTTTCCTCCCTTTATATAGCTTCTCGGATTCTCGTCACCCCATCTTGGGCCTGCAGTAAATTGGGTCTATCGGGCCCGTCCGGACTCGGAATCAGCTAAATTTTATGTCCAGAACATTTGCGTGGAATTTCCAACAACTTTTTAGTTGAAGAGTTTTCCGTTTGACACTGTCTTCGACCCGAAACGTGACCATCTTCAAAAGAGTTCTGAGACAGATTTCTAGAAAATCCCAATTTGACTCCAACAAGGTTTCCACTTGCATTCTTGGTAATTCCTACACATCAAAGTGTAAAACAAGAACATTGTGCACTTTTGCAACTATTAGTAGGTTAGTCCAAATAAATCATAAACTTTATATAAAAAGGAGTATCAAAAGCATATTATTAGCATAAAACCATCAAAAATTATAGATACGTTATGGACGTATCACTACCCCTGATTGGTATAGTTATCTTGTGAACATGGTCATGTTAGTTGAACATGATAAACCTACAACCTACATAGAAGAAAATGGAAGGCCCTAAACCCAAGAAATGGCAAGAAGCCATGGAATCCGAAATGAAGTCCATATATGACAACCAGGTATGGACCATGGTAGATATTCCCGAAGGCCTAAAGGCCATAGAGAACAAATGGATCTTCAAGAAAAAGATGAACACTGACGGAAACATCACTATCTACAAAGCTCGACTTGTCGCAAAAGGTTTACGATAAATTCAAGGAATTGACTACGAAGAGACATTCTCTCTTGCATCAAAGCTAAAGTCTATTCAGATTCTATTAGCAGTTACTGCACATTTCAATTACGAAATATGGCATATGGATGTGAAAACTGCCTACCTTAATGGAAACATTGAGGAAGAATTATATATGATGCAACCAGAGATTTTGTTAATCCAGAGGATACTGGTAAAGTATGCAAGCTTCAGAGGTCCATTTATGGACTGAAGCAAGCATCTCGGAGATGGAATCTTCAATTTGATGAAGTCATAAAGGGTTTTGGATTTGTCCAAAACGAAGAAGCCTGCATATATAAGAAAGTGAATGAGAAGTCAGCGGCATTCTTGGTACTATATGTGGACAACATATTGTTAATAGGGAATGACGTGAATCTTCTGAAAAGCGTGAAAGATTATTTAAACAGAATTCTCTATGAAGGACATGGGTGGATCTGCCTAAATACTAGGCATTAGGATCTATAGAGATAGATCAAAGCGTCTGTTGGCACTTGGTAAAAGCACTTACCTAGAAAAGATTCCGATATGTTTCAGAATGGATCAGGCAAAGAAGGATTCATTGCCGGTCGTGAAAGGTAATAAGTCGAGTGTGAATCAATGCCCGGTAATAGAGAAGCAATGAGAGACATTCCTTATGCCTCGGCCATTGGCTCCATCATGTATGCCATGCTAAGCACTAGACCAGATGTAGCCTTGGCTCTTAGCTTACGAGACGTTTCCAAAGCAACCCTAGGTAAGTTCATTGAAATGCAGTTAAGAATATCCTCAAGTATCTGAAAAGAACTAAGGATATGCTTTTACTATACGGAGGATGTGAAGAAGAGCTTTTCATAGTGGGTTATGTGGATGCAAGCTTCGATACTTATCCAGATGAATCAAAGTCTCAAATGGGGTATGTGTTCCTAGTGAATGGTGGTGCGGTGAGCTGGAGGAGCGGGAAACAAAGCTCGATGGCTCAATCTACAATGGAGTCGGAGTACATGGTTTCCATAGAAGCAGCTAATGAAGACGTTTGGATGAGGAAGTTCATTATTGAACTTGGAGTGTTCCCAAGCACGCAAGACCCTATGTGCATCTACTGTGACAACATGGGGGACATTGCGAATGCAAGGACCAGAGGTTCCACTCCACGACCAAGCACATACACCGACATTAAAATGTAAGAAGATATTACATAGAAAATGGTAACATTAGGGTTTGCAAAGTACATACATATGTGAATGTAGCCGATCCATTCGCAAAGCCTCTTCCACAGGAAAAGCATGATCAACAACGGAATGCTATTGGTGTTAGATTATTGCCTAATGTAAACTAGTGTAATTGTACTCTAGTACAAATGGGAGACTGGAGGAGATATGCCCTAGAGGCTACTACCTCCATTCCACAATATAAGCCTTTTTAGCAAGCTAAAACAGCTTTCTAAAAAGGCTTATATTATGGAACGAAGGTAGTAATAAATAAAGTTGTTTTATTGATATATCTCTAATGTTCATAATAGTTTTGTATCATGCTATAACTGTATTAAGAGAAACATTAATACATGTGTGGTATATAAACAAACATGTCCCTAGTATCGTCTAATACTAGTTCGTTGGGCAGATGATGATTGCGGTTTCCCAATCATGATTTGACTAAAATGTTAACTGGCAACGAGGTCACTTAATGAAATGATGGACACACCTGACCATAGAATTGCAATGTGATCCAGTCACACTATTCAATGTTGCGATATCTAGCAAAGCGTATTAAGTTAATCCTTCAACCATGAGATCATGTTTAATCACTATCCCCCGCGACTGCTTTGATCACATCAACCGCCATGACCATAACTGGGTGGCTATAAAGGTGTGCATTGGGTATTCTAGAGGAATAGTTGAGGCGTATATATCGAGATCGGGATTTGCCTGTCCGAGTGACGGATAGATACTCTGGCCCCACTCGGTGATATTACATTAATGAACTTGCAAGCATGTGACTAGGTCATAAGGATGTAATATGACGGAAACAAGTAAACGTGTTTGTCGGTAACAAGATCGAACTGTATATGGATACTTGTGATCAGATCTTGGACAAATCAGGTATCATTGTGCAAAAGGAATAAGACTCGATGTTTAGAAAGTTCAAGCGAATAACCAAATTCGTGGAATATGAAGGGACCATCATGTGTTTTTAGATATCGATGTTGGTCATTGATCGGAGATATGTCTTGATCATGTATGAATATTCTCAAACCGTAAGGGTGTCACGCTTAAGGGTAAAGACATGCGGGTTGATCCGATACCAATAGAGAAGTAGGAAGAGAGAGAACTGGAAGTGGTTTGGAGAGATACCGAAGTGTTTGAAACTATTCAAAAGGAGTTTTGAATAAGGAGGAATTAAATAAAAAATATTTAATATTTAATTAATAAGTTAATATTAAATATGACTATTTAAATAAAATAAAAGAGAAAAAAACCCACATGGGCCTTCCCTAGGAGGGAGGAGGCCCAAGAGGGGGAGGCGGCTGCCCTAGGCGGGCCTGGCGCGTGCGTGGGGCCCACTCCCACCGCTGTCCATCGCCTCCCATATCTCCAATGTTTAGTCCCACCTTGGGACTTGGAGGGTGGGAGTGCCTAGATTTTTCCCATATATAGGGGTATTATTCCTCCTCAATTCTCATCCCATAATTGGCCTTTGCCACTATCTCTCTCCCTCCTTCTCTCCCTCTCGTGCATATTCCCAAGTTTGGAACGTGCTCTACGAGGCAGACTTTTCTCCACCCAGGGCACGTCATCGTGCTGCTGGAATCGGTTCGGATCTTTTTCTTCTGATGCCTTGCTGGCCTAGGGCTCGCTGCTATTTACACCGTTCCCGTGTAAAACTCGACGAGGCGCTGCCGTTAGTGGTGCTGGACACTTGGAGCCTTGTAGACCTTGATGTCTGCTTCGCTCGGCTTCATCAGCAACATTTGTGCGGGAACGTAATCCCGTGTTCGGTCTTCAAAGGTATGAACATTGTATCCCGCGTGTTATTGTACTTCTCTATAGATATATCTTAGGTTGATGCGTTCTTGTAGTAGGATTTTTTTTGTTTTTTTCACATAACCCATTCAAACTTATGTTTGGAACTTGTACCACTTGGATTGAGACGATCAACTTGTGCCAACCATGATGACCACAATCCTTTGATATAGTTTGGAAATGATGTGAGGCTAAGTGTTGTCTTGGATTGATGACACCTTTGTAGCTGTTCTTGAAGTGATCAAGGATGCGCTCAAGTGTTACCTTATTGCTCATTCTCGATTATTTTTTAGCATAGAGATCGAGTCTTAGACATTCGTTACACAAAGCCTCATTTTCTTTCACGGTAAAATTTGCTTCTCTCACCAACCTCCTTGGAATAGTATCAACAAAGCCCTCATCTTCCTTTGTTTCAAAACAGAAAATCCCTCATCTTCCACGTCAATATTTTCTTATGATGGAATAGAAAATTCTTGCCCACCACAAGTGTGATGCAAGAAAGTCTCGTCATCCACGCTGCATATAACAAAGTGCTAATCATCACATCATAATTGCAAATAAATAAATTAATTAATATGTCCGTTTCCGCTCATAAACATGGAAAATTAGGAATTAATATAAGATTATCCATTTCAATAATTATATACACAACATATCACAAACACATCATATTCACTAAAAATATGAATAAAATGCCATTATTTTGTAGCATTTTGCATAATACAACAAGTGCACCAACAACCATGGCAGGGGACGCCGACTCGTGCTCCAAGGGCGTCACAGGTGGGGAAGGTAGCACCAACTATGTCGCCGGAGGGGCGGGTGGTGCGGGAGAGGCAACATTATTGTGGACAACAGCCAACTGTACAAGACATATTCATTGCTTGGTATTGGTCCTAAATTTGGGTACGTCGATGGAGACACCATAGTGGAACTTCTCCATATAGGAAGCTGGCTGTAGAAGACATGTTTGTTTTATAAAATAAAGACATAATATGCATTTTTCATGTCAGAGAAGGACCAACAAATCGGGACACAGAGACTTCATCTTTGGGAACATTGCTACGTGTTAGGCTAGAACAGGCCATGTCCTTGTATGAACGAACCAAACGGGAGAGAGCGAATATTTTTATTTGGTCGCACAAAGAGAGAGTGATCTTGCTTGTCCCATAGCACCCAGCACGAGCAACACGACGGGACGCATCCAACCGGGATGACGAAGGACGCGTTTGATATCCTGCATTAAGTCCAGACATGTCTGTTGACATAGTCTTCAGGTCCGATTGGTTGCCTACATGAGGCCTGCGTTGGGGCCATCATGATTCGTAAAGTAGTTCACAGCCATGCCCAATGGCAACGCTCGAATCTGCCGTTTCTAGCGGGCGTGACTGACTCGAGCGAGCGCACCTGTGCACGAGCGAGTGTGCAACCAGACCTTCTTCATGATCTTCTCTCTCCTCTCTAAACAAGCTCAATCTTGACACCTTGTAATTAGCGCAAATATGTCCCGGTTCAAAGCACACTCTACATGAGTTCCATTCCAACCATCGACTTTGAGGTTCGTGGACTGTATCTTTTTGAATTCATGGTCAATGTTGAAGTTTTTTTGGCGAATTTCTTCAGATTTTTCACACACAATCAACCGTTTGGAAATTCCTTTGAGGAATAGTTAGATCTCGCTATTCCCCACAATTTTCGTGTTGCATGTTTTTGCGTTTTGATGCAGTATAGGGATTTCTCTATAACTTCTCAACTTGTAAGTACATGAGCTTGATGATGGGGTTGAAGATGAGGTTGAAGAACAAGTCGTCGACGTCCAGCTTGCCATCACGCTCGCCGCCTCGATGGTTGTTGCGCTAGTAAGTGCAGTGCCCAACCGTCCTTTGAGCGGTTCTTGATCGATGCTATTATCGCAGACCGTGTTGGCATTCTCCGGTGCCGCCTTCCGTCGTCGGCGTAGCAGGTGCCCACCACACTCCATCGCCGACGCAGTTTTCCATCGTCGGTGTTGCCGCTATGGATAAGGACCTCGACACGGTGACCAAGATCGAGCAGTTCCTAGTCCAGCCTACCATCACGCTCTCTGCCTCGTCGGTTGTTGTGCCGGTAAGTACAGTGCCTAGCCGCCCGTGTTTGCGTTCTCCTGCACCGTCCTCCGTCGTCAGCGCAGCCACAGCAGGTGCCTGCCACCCTCCATCGCCCACGTATCCCTCTATCGTCGGCGCAGCCACATGAGGTGCCCCCTGTCCTCTATGGCCAGCAGAGGCAGCATGAAGAACAAGATCGCTGCTAATGACTGTTTATGGTGTGTGTCAACGTGACAGTGAAACAAGTGTAGTCAACCAAACACCGAGATTCCATATCGATCCTCATGCAAAGAATCTCCGTGTAGGCTACAAAACAAAATGTGAAAGGTGACTCATCGCTTGTGGGCGTGTTTGGTTGGGCCAACACCGGTTTCTCGCATGGCATGGGAAGAAATAAGCCTGTTTGGAGAGCTGAGTCGTATGGAATTGCTGCATCGCACGGTTTTTAAAATAGGCTAAAACTTTGGCCCGCAGAGAACGCCGATTTTAGCGTTTTTACGGGGACATGCCCGATGGCTGCAAGTTTTTCCCCGTGGGTGCAACCCAGTAAGCTATACTTTCCTACATAAACGTGGTTAACTTAATCCACTCTGATCTACAAAATCATGCACCGATTCAAGATAAGTTGTACATGAAAAAGATATGAATCGAAGTTGCGAATCCATCCCGACGATCGGTTCCTAGTTTCGTTGACTTTTTAGGGGTCTATTTCGTGTTCATGTTCATACGTTTTCTGAATGAATTTTGCAAAATTCTTTGTACACGGGAGACCGTTTGAAATTTCCTTTCAGGTGTAGCTTTGTCTCACCGTATCACACAACTTTCGTGTTGTGGATTCTTCGTTTTGACATTCATAATAGAGTAGATCTAAGCTATCCTATTATACGTGCGTACACGTAGATCTACTCGTATAACAGTGTTAAAACAGAAAACTTACAACATCAAAACCGTGATGATGAAATGAAGCTTCCTCCCAAAGGAAATTTCAAATGATCAACTGTGTGTGATGAATTTGACAAAATTCGTTAAAAAAGGTTTAAAAGGGAAAATGACGTAGCGTTTCAAATACTCAACAAAATTATAAATTGCTCGCTGCAATAGATTCATAACATCGAGAGAGACGTCTTTTTCATGTACAATTTATCTCGAATGGAGGCATAGTTAGGTAGATTAGAGGAGATTAAGATCAAATATATTAGATAGAGAGATAACACTTATTGCTTTTGAGGAATTAAACGTCAAACCATTTTGGAGGGAAACAAGAATACGGAGAACCAAACAAGAGCTCAAAGTTGGCCAAGTCAAATTTCCACCTATGCAACATCTAGCGGACCAAGGAAGAAACGAGAAACGAAGACTCGAGTAGCTAACGGCGCATGTGCGTGGAAGTGTGGAACTACTGACCGTGGACATACCCGGTGACCCAAATCCCATGGAGACTACCAAACTCGTGATACTCGTGCGGGCGGGCGCAACCACTCGTCGGCCCGTGCTTGGCCGCTGCACCGGTGGCCACCACCAGCCAGAGCGGCCACAAATCCGGAAAATTAAACGCCGACCACGACCACCTCCACTCATCTTTCCCTCGGCTACGTACGAAGGCGACCTCCATACGGCACGAGACGACGCCCGCCCGGTTTAGGACGCCATCGTCCAGTTATTAGAGTGACGGTGGGCTACACATAAGCTTGGGACCCACCGTGCAGCCGCAGTGTCGACTGGGTGCATAGTTCCTTGTGGCGACGCGAGTGCGATACAAGCTGCTCTCGGAGCTCTCTCACAGAGCTGGGCCCACATGTCATCGTGGTAAACTGAAGCTTCCCACGTGATGCATCGGAGCCTCGGGAACTCCACTGTCCTATAGGGGAGTGCAAAAAGCGCCGGCCCCGAGCCGACGCGCACGAAAAAGCAGCCTCGAAAAGCCAAAAAGGAGGAAAAGCCGAGGCGCCAGTGGGCATGGCCGGCGAGGGGCCCGCCTCTGCAGCGGCGGAGCTGCTCGACGGGTCTCTGCTTCTACTGCGGCGGTGGCGCGCGTCGGGCGGCGGCGGCGGCGGCGAGTTGCTGGGGAGCGCGTGGGACGCGGTGCGCGCCGGGGCCGTGGCGCCGGCGCTCGCGGCGGCGTCGGCCGCGTGCCTCGCCATGTCGGCCGTGCTGCTCGCCGAGGCCGTCTTCATGGCCGCCGCCAGCCTCGCGCGGCGCCGGCCCGAGCGACGGTACAGCGCGGACCCGCTCGGCGCCTGCGACGGCGAGGACGAGGAGAGTGGCCTCCTCGGCTACCCCATGGTGCTCGTCCAAATCCCCATGTACAACGAGAGGGAGGTACGTGCGCTGTGCTGTGCGTGTATATTTTTTGGGTAATTGCATGTATTATGCCGTGTAAAATGTAGGTTTACACTATCTGTCGGTGTGCGTATAGTCTCGTACTACACATTATACCTCGATTTGCCTCTGTTGGGTTCAGGTGTACAAGCTCTCGATTGGAGCAGCCTGTGGGCTGTCGTGGCCGTCGGATAGGCTCATCGTACAGGTTCTAGACGATTCCACGGATCCAACGGTCAAGGTAAAGCCTATTTCGATTTGAACTGGTAGTATAGGGATGTAGTATATGTCGACAGTTCCTTTCCATGTTCCAACATTGCACCATTTATCACATTTACTCTAGTTCTTTAGAGCATCTCCACTCGTTGGCTGTTCCCAAGCCGAAATCCGGACCTAAATAGCGCCGGACGGACGAAGGTTTTGGCCTGACAATGGCCGATTTTCCACTCGCGTTTCCAGTCCGAGTTCCCGGGTCGGTGTATTTTCGCCCAAATTTGGCTCAAATTCGTCCAGTTTTCGGCATATTTCGAATATAGAGCAATGTTCGGCATAGTTCTGGATGAAATCAACCATAGTTGGGCATAAATTTAAACATAGTTCGGCGAACAATGAAAATACAACATATTTCGGCCTTGTTCGGTCAGATTCATGCTAGGCATCTATGTGTTTCCCCTGCGTATCCATAGGTGCTCAACCAGATCATCCTGCAGCTGTTGATGCACTACCGGGTCTCGAATCTCCTGACACATGGCGATGAAGGCAGCCCAGGTTGGCGGCACCTGGTGATCAGGCTGTGCAAGAGGTCCCTGTCTGTAGTATGGCTCGTTCTGCTCGACCAAACTCACTTGGTCCTTCCTTTTATCCTCAATGATCATGTTGTGCAAGGTCACACAACAGTTCATAACTTCCCACATCTGATCTTTCGACCAGGTCATTGCAGGAAACTGGACAACTGCAAACCTCTGTTGGAGCACACCAAATGCTCGCTCCACATCCTTCCTACAAGTTCCTGTTCCTTGGCATACTGAGCATGCTTGGGAAGTATTGGGTTTGAGATAGTCTTCACAAATGTTGGCCATCTTGGATAGATGCCATCTGGAAGATAGTATCCCTTGTTGTAGTGGTGTCCATTGATCTCAAAGTCCATGGGGGAGCATGACCCTCAACAAGCTTGGCAAAGACATTTGAAGAGTTGAGAACGTTGATGTCGTTGTTCGATCCTGCCATGCCAAAGAAGGAGTGCCAGATCCAAAGATCATGTGTAGCAACTGCCTCAAGTATCATAGTGCAACCTCCTTTGTGGCCTTTGTACATCCCCTGCCATGCAAATGGATAGTTCTTCTAGTGTCAATGCATATAGTCTATGCTTCCAAGCATCCGGGGAATCCTCTTTTTTCATTGACTGCGAGGATCCGAGCAGTGTCTTCGGCAGTGGGTGTTCTCAAGTACTATGGCCCAACACTGCAATCATTGCCCTGCAGAACCGGTACAAGCAATCGATGGCGGTGGACTCAGCCATGCGAAGATAGTCATCAGCACTGTCACCTGGCGCTCCGTATGCAAGCAACCTCATCGCCACTGTGCACTTCTGTGCAGTCTTTCTTACACACGAAATAGGGGTCGAATTTCTGGACGGAGTGCATGATCTCGAGGAAGAGCTTTCGGCTCATCCTGAAACGGCGCCGAAACACGGCCTCTTCGTGGAGTGGCTCGTCGGCGAAGTAGTCGGCGTACAACATGCAGTAGCCCTCTGCCCGCTGCCTTGCTTTGCACTTCCGGCGACCCTTCGCCGAGCCTCCACGCTTCGGCGTTGCAGTCTGCATGTACAACCGTGCCAGGGAAGCGAGTATTTGCACGTGCTCTACATCTTCGGCGGCTGCGGCGTTCTCTTCCTCCAGCAACACGACGAACAACTCTTCATCGTCGGAGTCCATGGCCGAACGGGCCAATCGTCGAACACTTGGCGGGCGAGGTGGTGGGAGCTAGAAGCGTGGCCGAGCTATAGTGAAGGAAGGACGGCGAAAGTGCCCTAGATGGCAGGGGAACTTGCGGCAGTGACGGCGGACCTATCTACAAGTGTGAGTTCGGCTTGAATCGGCGGAGCTTCGCCGGCGCAAGCATGGCGGCGAGGCAGCTGGGGGTGGAATCCTTCGCCGCGGGGGAGGCGACTGGTGATGGGAAATGGGATGTCTCGCCGACAGGGCTGGCCCATCCTCGTTTTCTCTCCATTCGGCGTTCCCAGGCCGTTCCCGGCGCCTCGGGTTCGGCCTGGGAACGCCGGACCAATTTTGGGCCAAATCCGGACAAAACCGGCGTCCTGGGAACGCGACTGGGCGAAAAATCGCCGTCCGGACCAAAAATACGCCCGGGGAACGGCGTTCTGGGAACGCGAGTGGAGATGCTCTTAGGGGTGTTTTTGATAACTTCTGAAAACATTTCTTCCCTTGAAAAAACTTCTAAAAAGATTTTAGAATTTGGGATTTAGCACTGCGGGTGATGCTAGTAAAATAGAACTGGGGATAAACTCAAGGAATCCGTGTCTGAGAGGCTGACAAATTGCTAAACCTGGATGTAAATTATAAGAAATTGTATATCCCTAACCGAAGTTACATCATTGACAAAACAGAAAGTGAACAAAAAGATGCTAGCAAGAGGGTATGCTACAGACTGCTTAAACATAAGATTTTATTTTATTGTAAAGTGGAAGGCGCATACATAAGGATTCAAGTCGCAATTTCTGCAAGTCCTCTTGTGGCTACTCGCATTAATATTCACCTGTTTGGGTGAGTAGAAAAAACTTCTGGTACATATTAGCTTGAGCTATTTAATTAAGTCATTAAGTTGTGCTGAACATTTTGTTCGCTTGTTGCCTCCTAAAAGATAAATAATAAATGTGGTGTGCTGTCAATAGGATCTGGTGGAGCTCGAGTGCAAGTTTTGGGCTAAGAAAGGCAAGAACGTAAAGTATGAGGTGAGAAACAATCGCAGAGGATACAAGGCTGGTGCACTGAAAGAGGGGATGCTGCATGCTTATGTTCAACAGTGTGATTTCCTTGCTGTATTTGATGCTGATTTTCAACCAGAAGCCGACTTCCTCATCAGAACCATCCCATATCTTGCCCGGAATCCACAAATTGCTCTTGTTCAAGCACGCTGGGAATTCGGTAAGTCTGAAAAGCCGTCAAGTTTACCCTCGTTATGGGTTCATTTGTTTTTAGTTTATTATTTTCTGAGATGCTACTATCGAATTTCATGGCTGCCTAAGTCCCTAGTTGTAGCAATTAACATGGCACCATTCTGATCTGATGAAAGAAAATATAGAGCAGATGAGTGAACACCACCACCAAATGAGCATGTTATGTAAGACCAACAGACGTGGAGGAAAACAGATACTCTCTCAGTCCAGAAAAGCGACTTGGTTTTAGCTAGATTCGGATGTATCTATTCACTAAATGTGTCTAGGACACTAGGTACATGCGAATCTAGACAAATTCAAGTCACTTATTTCTGGACGGAGGGAGTATAACATAGATGGTTTTTTTTTCTTGGAAGGGAACTGTAACAACTAGTTCAATTTAGTCTGCCTATGGTGCGCAACTAGTTTACCTCTGCTCAACTTAGTACGCTTTATCGGTCTGATGTATCTGTTGTTCGAATTGACAGGAACTTGCTGACTGGCATTTCGGGACGGTTTTGCAGTTAATCCTAATGAATGCCTGATGACGAGGATACAGAAGATGACACTGGATTATCACTTTAAAGTAGAGCAGGAAGCAGGTTCATCCACCTTTGCCTTCTTTGGCTTTAATGGTATGACAGACACATCTCCCTTTAAGAACTGAAACGTTCAAAACCCTGTAGAATTAACCTATTTAACTTCAGGAACTGCTGGGGTCTGGAGAATTTCTGCCATCAAGGAAGCTGGGGGCTGGGATGATCGAACCACAGTTGAAGATATGGATTTAGCTGTCAGAGCAGGCCTGAAAGGATGGAAATTTGTCTATGTTGGCGATGTTAAGGTAGGATGGTCATGACACCAATGTGCTCATATGGATTAAGTTATTTTGTTAAACTACATTTTTATTTTTACATAAAGAAAGTACTTAACAATTTAAAAGAATAAATGTGACCTTAAGAGAAGCATGGTGGTTTCATGTGAAGAAATTGTCAGAAATGATACCTCCTTTTTTCTAGCAGTTGAAGATCTAGTTTAATGTTACCAGCCTTGATTGACAATCATATTTTTACATGTGTTGTAACTCGCAAGGAATTGTTTGCTGGAACTACAGGTAAAAAGTGAACTACCAAGCAGTCTGAAGGCATATCGCCGCCAACAACACCGTTGGACATGTGGGGCAGCAAATTTGTTCCGCAAGACAGGAAAAGAAATATTGCTTACCAAGGTAACTCTGCTTATTACAATCTAGTAGTGTTTGCATGAAAGAAAAATTGTAGTGATGATATGGGTTTGATGGTAGGTAATTTCTTTTGCTCTCGTATGCATTTTTGGAAAAGGGAAGCTCTTCATTACCCCCAGCCTCGGCATCATAGATGCAGCCACAATCTTATTACAAGCTCTCATAGCATGAGAATTAGTTTTATTTCTGATTACACTGGCTTGTGTGCATAATGTGAATATCTGATTACATCATCAGTGTTTATTTCTTTTGCGATGTTTATCTTTCTTTTGCGATGTTTATCTGACAACCTCCAAATCCTGGAGCAGGAGGTATCATTTTGGAGGAAACTTTATTTGCTATACAGCTTCTTCTTTGTGAGGAAGGTTGTTGCTCATGTGGTACCTTTCGTGCTCTACTGTATACTGATCCCACTATCGGTGCTAATTCCTGAGGTCACAATTCCTGCATGGGGGGTGGTTTATATTCCAACAACAATAACCCTTCTATACGCCATTAGAAATCCAAGGTCTGATGCTTGCAGAAAGAGCTCGTTAATTAGGATAACTATGTTAGTACTACCAGATATGACATGCTGGTTCCTAACTACTGCTGTCTTTGCAGTTCTATCCACTTCATACCATTCTGGATCCTCTTTGAAAATGTCATGTCATTTCACCGAACAAAGGCCACATTTATCGGTTTGCTGGAGTTAGGAAGTGTAAACGAATGGGTGGTTACGGAGAAGCTTGGCAACTCAAGCAACACAAAGCCTGTACCTCAGATACTCGAAATCAAACGGCCTCGCTGCAGGTTCTGGGACAGGTAAAAGATGACTGAATCTATGCATCTCCCAAGGGTCATAAATTTCACCAACGTTATGGGCTGAATCCATGAGTTCTGGAATCTTAACCACCTTCATGCTCTTGCAGATGGACCATGTCGGAAATTCTGTTTGCCGTGTTCCTTTTCACTTGTGCGACTTACAACTTGGTGCATGGACCTGACCTCTATTTCATCTACATATACCTACAGGCTATAACATTTCTCATTGTTGGCAATGGTTTCTGCGGAGCCTCTAACTCATAACAGCCATACAACTGATCCAACAAAAGGAACTATTCACTATACACATGATGTGACAGCCTTATTTTTGGTAGATTTTTTAATGTAATAACCTATTTCCTTACCCTGAATACCACCAAGGCAAAGGGTGCCTGCCATTTTAGAAACAGGTTCCACCGTTGCTTTAATTTCCACGTAACCATGTTCCACTATTGTATTATTGTTCTTACATTAGCTGGGATTGTGCTATAAACACAATTTTGGATTATGTTCAGATTGTATCATAGAACAAGTTATTGGACTGGCCATGATAACGCCAGTAGCTTTTCCTGGTAGCACCGCTTTGGAAATAGTAATCTTTTGTGTTTTTCTATCAGCAACTTGTATTTATCTCTGTTGGATGCCGGTATTTGAGCAAGGAATTGGGAAATGGAATCCGGTTTCCTGAATTCTAAGGTTTTTAGTATTGTGATACTAGGTAGTATCGTTTTCTGGTCAGCAGTATCATATTTTAGTATCATGATACTATGAGATTTTTATTTTTAAATAAAATGCAAGGATATATTAAAAATATACCACAAATGAATTAAAATTAATTCTTAATTTGAATTTTAAGTATTCCATGTATTTCGTAGAGTTCGATCACGTAAATGTTGCATTTAAGTATTGAATATAAGCCAATGTCCAATGAATGATATGAGCATAAATAATTGTGAACCCACAAACCAAAAATTGAGACCATATACTTAAAAGCTAATATACACAAATAGCTACTTGACTGCTTTGTTTCAGGTGCAAACTCCTTTTTTATACTCAATGTTATCAAAAATAATGGTAGCTTTACTATTTAAGCACCCACTTCACTTTGCAAATACAAAACAACTTTTATTTTTTTAGCTTGCCAAGCCATCGTCTCCTTTCTTTTTTACTTAACTGTGGGATCGTATGGTATCGACTTTGTATCGGGATACTAAAGATACCATGATACATATTGCGAACTAGTAAGATACTACCAGATTAAGATACTATCATGATATGTATTGCTTGTTAACGGTAGTATTGTAAAATCATAAGGTACTACGATACTTATCAGGAGACTTGGCAACCATATTCTGCTATTTGGTTGTGTTTGGAATTAAAAACTGGAATTGGTAGCTGAATTCCACAAAATTATTGTACTACAACTAAAATATCCCTTCTCCAATGCAGAGTCTCGCCCCTCCGAATTGGATGGAATCGCCTCTTTCTCACGTGGATGCCCAAATTCAATAGATAGACATCCGAGCAGGAAATTGGAATTGATTCCAACTAGCAATATCTTGTACTCCCTCCATTTCAAAATATAAGATGTTTTAGCTTTGTGAAAGGAGTGTATCTAGACTTTTTTAGTGTCTAGGTTCACTTCACACCTAGATGAACCTACACACTAAAAGGAGTCTAGATACACTTCTTTCATAAAGCTAAAACATTTTATATTTTGAAACAGAGGGAGTACAACCAAACAACAATTTAGAATTGACCACTCACCTCAATACATAGGCTAATTTGGTATCGACCTCAATTCAATTCCAAGCCCTCTAATATGACATGCAAAAAGAACCTTAGTATCTAGCGGTTTAGCCTTTTCGTTCCATATGTTGTCTGCAATATGTTGGACTTGTTTATTTGTGGTCTAGTTGTGAACGTTGTACGAACTTAAGAGATTTATTAATTTAAAATCGGTGCATTATATGCATTAGAAAAAGGAAAGACAAACATGAGGTCTTACCTCATGTATTCATCTCTTATGTGGTTACAATTCCTGGTTTTCATGTGTTGCATCAAAACAACACTTTTTAGGTTCTCTTTGTTAAAGGAATTTCATATGAAATTTGGAGGATATCATGCTTTATAAAAAAATCTATAGAGTTTGTTGTAAGATTTAAAAAATGTGATTTATTTCGTATGGTGTACTTCCATGGAAAAACTTTCGTTAGGTCCAATCCCATGGATTTATTCTATGAAAACTATGATATATGCACAATATTTCAGAAAAATTCTTGTGTGTTTTCTTGCAGCGCAACTAAACACATGTATTATAAACTCCTGTATTTTAAATTCATATAGGAGGTACTCTATTACTATTCATTTTTCCCTCGTATGTTTTGAAATCATGTGTTCCAAATGGGCCTTGTTCTGGTGAGCTTTGCTCTGTGTACAAACTACACGTTCAACCTGGTTGAGGGGTGACTGTTTTAACCCACACTACACGTTCAACCTGGTTGCTCTGTGTACAAACTACACGTTCAACCTTTTGAATTTGGGGTTCTCCAACCAACTATGCTTTCTTTCTGGATGTGCCTAGGCACTGTTTTATATCTCGAAACATGGTTAGTTTGCTAATCATTAACACTCAAAACTATTTATAGAGGGACTTGGCCTTTTAGGACAGACCACTAAATTTGGATCTCTTGTTCCTAGCCATCGCGTATTGCAACAAAAAAATCTACTCGGTAAGGTTGGGCGGCAATGCATGGAGACTTTGTTTCAGTGGTGCTCTTAAAGTTTATAGTCTCTAGTTCCGGGGTGAAACCATAGGGATGACATTCATTGGTTTTCCATGCAATGATGGTCTTTTTAGATGCTTTCTTCTTGAAGACATTGTTTGGAGTAGCTAAAAACCTATGATTTGCCATAGGTGACTGGATTCGACGACGTTGTCGCTTGTGTATTGTTCCGTTCTCATGCTTGAGCGTTGCCAACTGTGGTGGTTGACGTTCATGTATTATTGCAGCGTGTTGTTTGCCTTGCCTTGACCCATGTTGACCATTTTTATTTTCTCTTTTGTAATAATTTAAATGCGTGTCTCAACTAGCTCTTGATATCGTATTATTGGAGAGGCCGGTTATACTTGATATCAGCTTGCACAATCTCCTCGTTGGTCTTCCTACACGATCCCACCGACGTCCATCTGTGGGGAACCTCCTCGAGAACTTGGTTTGCCACCTCACTCGTCAGATCCTCCTCGCCTCCATCTGCCTCGCCTCCGGTGGTAGATAGGAGAATCGTGTCCCTGTCGATCCGGCTGGAGAGGTAGACAGTGTTGGGGCAAGAGTTAGGACGCCACCAACGGCTCTGATCGCTCCAAGGGATTAGATCATCATCATAGATGAAAGACACGAACTTTGGGGAACAAACCAAAGACCACGTTCCTAACAAACCAAATATTACTTGATATCATCCCTCAATTTTTTTTACTCCGTACTTGATATCAGCTTGCTACTAATATATTACCAATTATCGAAAACTTGCGGGTTCCTAGGGCACCATCCTGCGTCGTTGAAATCTAATATGAATCACGATTTTGCATAAGTTTCACAAATTCCTAGGACAATTATGGAATAAGTTGCAGTGTATTTAGACAATATAAAATTAAATTGGGTGGCGTTGCCAATGAACAAATTAAAAGTTCAAAACATCTTTAAGGCTGGCTCCGAGAAGTGAACATATTATAGTTTTTTCCTAATATAATAGTATTATCTGGATCTGGATGAGAACTAGTACTGCACTAGTATAATTTTAGCGAGCTTTGCTTTGTGTTTCAGCTACAAGTTCAACTTGGTCTGGGTACCGGTGTTCACACTACTAATAACAAGTACAATAATATCCAGTCAGCTATCTATAAGACTTGCCACGTCATTGAAATCCTACGTGGAGGAGAGAAAAAATGAGAGAGAGTCTTGGTGTAGGACGGGTAGCACAACAAACAAGAAAAGGAAAGGTTGCATGCAGCCTAGTCCAATAGCATGCATGCATTGAATTATACTAATTCTAATTAAATCTCACATAACAATCATCTAATAGCTAGTCTATTGTAATAGTGGAGCTTTTAAGCTGACTATAGCTGACATGTCATCCCTTTATAGCCAATAGCCGGTTTCCTTATTAAACTTGCTCTAATAGCAGATTCTTCTTCCGGAATTTGGGGGTTCAACTTTTCATCCCATGCCGCATGTCCAGTCCCGCCCCCTGATGGCGCCCCGCAGAGATCGAGCCGAGGCCAGCCATGGCCGTTCCACGTACTGCACCCTCTCCACCCCTCACCGCCTGCCTTCTACACATCCCCTTCTCTCTCCCCACTCTCCCGCTTTTGCACCGCACCACCACCTCTTCCTCCCCCGAGGCGCGCGGCGGCGACGGCGACGGCGACGGCGTACGGAGGGGGTCGTGCGAGTACGGGCACGAACACGACCGCAGGGGAGAGGGATATGAGTTCATCTGCCCCGTCGCTCACAGCGCCCAAGTGATCATCCTTCAGGAGCGGCGGAATAATCATCCTCCAAGGCCGGCGAAATGGTAATTTCGCAATCTAATTTGCGTCGGATTGAGTAACGCTGTGCGGCGGTGGCAACGGGGTGTTCCGATAGGGTCCCCATTGCTCTATTTTTTTTTCTGAATCATGGTGGTTGGTGGCAAAACGAAAACATTTACCCAAGAATCCGGTGGAGTTGTGTCTAGCATTTCATAGGATATTCCAGCTTCTTGATTGGGGGCAATCGATTTCGAATCCAAGCAAATCCATTTATTTAAGCCTTCGTCCATGCAGCAGAGTCGCAATCTTTCAGCATTGGCCAAATGCGAATATATTTTCCTAGTCATCTCAGAGGCTTCTGTAGATGATAGCAAGCGTAATTGAGATAAGTAAATTTTTAATTTCAGGGGACGAAAGTTAATATTATAGTAGGCTCACATGTATGGGCTGAAGACAATGATAATGCCTGGGTTGATGGAGAAGTCGTTAAGATCAATGGCGAGGAGGCTGAGATCCAAGGGACCAATGGGAAAAAAGTAAGCTGCATTGCACAATCCTTCTACTTATAGGCGTTCATTTTGATATAATACTGCTACTTATATTTTGAACTTTCACAATTTTAGATCGTACAAAATTTGTCGAAACTATATCCCAAAGATATGGAAGCAGCTGCCGGTGGAGTTGATGACATGACAAAGCTCTCCTATCTCCATGAGCCAGGAGTTTTACGGAATTTGGCCATCAGATATGAACTTAATGAAATATATGTATGCTTTCTTTCGTACTGGGAACTTGCAGCAGTCTATACATATTCCGTTATGTCAGCTGTACTGTCTGAGTTTAAAGTTTGAAACTCACGCAATGTTTCACATGGCTGATATCTCTTCATTTGGGCAGACATACACTGGAAATATTCTCATTGCTGTCAATCCTTTCCAAAATTTGAAACATTTATATGACCTGCATATGATGCAACAGTATAAGGGCGCACCATTTGGAGAGTTAAGTCCACATGTTTTTGCTGTCGCAGATGTTGCATACAGGTAAGTAAACATAACCAAAATCAGTTCAGTATTGCCAAAGAATACAGGTTGATCTCATTGTTCTATTTCACATGAAATAGGGCTATGATTCATGAAGGAAGGAGCAACTCTATTCTTGTGAGTGGTGAGAGTGGTGCTGGTAAAACAGAAACAACAAAAATGCTTATGAGGTATCTTGCTTATCTGGGTGGCCGTGCTGCAACAGAAGGAAGAACAGTAGAGCAACAAGTTCTTGAAGTAAGACAAACAATTACTTAGCCTGGCAAGAAAATTTTACTGTTAAGTTGGTTATTTATACTTCAATTAAACTTCTATTTTGCATTCTTATATCTGCAGTCAAATCCAGTTCTTGAAGCTTTTGGCAATGCCAAGACCGTCAGAAATAACAATTCTAGGTAAGAGATAGAAAAAATTATAGATCTCAAAAATTACTTGCATTATTGAAATCATGGAGGTGTATGTATAAGTTTGAATCTCATGATTTTCATGATGCTTGGTGCAGTCGGTTTGGTAAGTTTGTTGAGATTCAGTTTGATAAGCAAGGAAGAATCTCGGGTGCTGCGGTCAGAACTTACTTGCTAGAAAGGTCCCGTGTATGCCAAATTTCTGATCCTGAACGTAACTACCACTGCTTTTATCTTCTTTGTGCGGCCCCACAGGAGGTAATGATCTATATTCTCCTCTGGCACTTCTTGTGTGCCTTGATGGACTCCTAAACACATAATCTGCTTTGGTGCATTGCATTTTCAGGATGTTGAAAAGTACAAATTAGGACATCCTAAGAATTATAATTATCTTAATAAATCAAATTGCTATGATTTGGTTGGGGTTAGTGATGCTCATGAGTATTTGGCTACCAGAAGAGCAATGGATATTGTTGGCATCAGTACTCAGGAACAGGTAGCTCAAACTGTTTCCATATGTACTTTAATATGATCAATGTGCAGTTTACCTGATTTTTCTTCTCACCTGTTTGCACCTAAACTTGTTTCCAGGATGCTATTTTCAGGGTTGTTGCAGCTATCCTTCATATTGGCAACATTGAATTTGCCAAAGGGAAAGAAGCTGATTCATCAGTTTTGAAAGATGAAAAATCTAAGTTCCATCTTGACACAGCTGCTGAACTTCTTATGTAACTACCTTTATTTGGTTATGTTACCTAATTTCTGGTATTGCACGTGCTTGCTCCAATGACTGTTGACATGTATTCTATGTCAGGTGTGATCCTGGAGCCTTGACAGATGCTCTTTGTAAGCGTGTCATGGTAACACCAGAGGAGGTTATAAAAAGGAGTCTTGATCCTTACAGTGCAACTATCAGCAGGGATGGTCTAGCAAAGACGATATACTCTCGTTTGTTTGATTGGTAAAATAATAATGCCTTTTGTACTGAATTATGTATATCCTTCGCGTCCAAATTCTGATGCAATGCAACCTGTCATTATCTTGCAGGCTTGTTGATAAAATTAATAGTTCCATTGGGCAAGATGCTAACTCTAAATGTCTTATTGGTGTCCTCGACATCTATGGTTTTGAGAGCTTCAAGTCAAACAGGTCATCTTTACTGTAGTCCAGTCTTGTATTTAGAACTCACTAGGTTTTTTCCACAAATTGACAAATAATGTTTTCTGCAGTTTTGAACAATTTTGTATTAATTATACAAATGAGAAATTGCAACAACATTTCAATCAGGTAATACTTGTTCACAAATAATGGTTCATGTACACCAAACTCCCCATAGACATTTGGTAAACAAAAGGGCATATATTTATGTGAAAGGTGCTTCGGTGATCTTTTTCAGCATGTTTTCAAGATGGAGCAAGAGGAGTACACCAAAGAACAAATTGATTGGAGCTATATTGAGTTCGTTGATAATCAAGATGTTCTTGATCTTATTGAGAAGGTATGTGTAAAGTTTTAATCAATTTAGTTTCATCTAGTGCTTGATGGTAAAATCTGTAGTGCAGTAATCGGGAATGTTTATGAGTTTATCGGTTTTTTCTTGTTTTGTCATTAATCTTTTTTGAGAAAACGCAAAAGACTTTTGCGTTTCATTATATTGAATATGCAGAGTTACAATCTTAATCTTGCCGATATGGTCGTATTACTATAGAATGCAATCAAATAATTTCTCAGTTAGTGCCTACTTGGCCAAGTTAAGCCTCACCTTATGGACCACAAGCTTAAAACAAGGCAAAATATTGATTCAACATGTATTTATATTTCTTTAAAAAGATCACATAGACAGAGAAGCGAGAAGTCCCTATGTCTGCAAGGAATTACACTGCACTCTTTTTCTTGTACTTGCTTTAGAACAATGAACATCTTTGTCAATCAGTTCTGCAATGGATTCTCACTCATTAATGTTCCATGTATTACTGAATTGTCACTTTGCAGAAACCTGGTGGTGTTATTGCACTTCTTGATGAGGCTTGGTATGTTTACCATATCCTTTCTTTGATCACGCCATTTAATCATTCTGTTTTACTGTGTGAATGAATGATTTTAGTTAATGATCATGGACTAAACAATGTGATAATTGTATTCTGTTTACTGTTCTCTATCCAGTATGTTTCCGAAGTCAACACATGAGACCTTTGCCCAGAAGCTGTACCAGACTTTTCAAAAGCATAAACGGTTTGTCAAGCCCAAGCTATCTCGCACAGATTTTGCAATCGCCCACTACGCTGGAGAGGTTAGGTTTTATTCATCAAATTCAACGGATCTAGGATACTGTAGAGTTTTAACTAATGTTAAAGTACTTATGCTTGTGGTATGCAGGTGATGTATCAGTCTGACCAATTTCTTGACAAAAATAAAGACTATGTTGTGGCAGAGCACCAGGAGTTACTGAGTGCTTCTAGATGCTCCTTTATCGCTGGATTATTTCCTCCTCCACCAGAGGAAACATCAAAAACCTCAAAGTTCGCTTCCATTGGAGCACGCTTCAAGGTCTCCCCTCTTTTGCTTCTGCATTTATTCTTCAGACTTTGCTGCCACTTCTATATCCACCTGCCCCATCTCCATTTATGTCCAGTGTACTATTATGCATGACTAATCTTACTGATCTCTGACTCTTTTTCTGGGGCAGTTACAACTTACATCTCTTATGGAAACATTGAACTCTACTGAGCCTCATTATATCAGATGTGTTAAACCAAATAATGTGCTGAAACCGGCAATTTTCGAGAATGTCAATGTCATGCAACAGTTGCGTTGTGGTGTAAGTGCCTCTGAATTATCATCTACTGTGCCTCAGACTTAACTGCAGTCGAATGTAGGCTTTGAGTTTCTCTATGTTACAAAGTTGTTTCAGTAAATTGCATCCCATCTATCATCAGGGTGTACTCGAGGCAATCAGGATCAGTTGTGCTGGATATCCCACACGCCGCACATTTTACGAGTTTTTGCATCGTTTTGGAATACTTGCACCAGATGCCCTTGAAGGGAAGTAAGTTCTTATTTGAAGTTATCCAGATTTGTAGCTTAATATCTCAGACCCATTAGAATTTTCCGGTGCATCTAAAAGTGATAATCACTAAGATTTTTTCTTTCCTCACTCTCATTAGTTGTGAAGAAAAGGTTGCATGCAAGAGGATTCTGGAAAAGAAGGGTCTTGTAGGCTTTCAGGTAACTAGCCTTAACTCTAGTCAGTCTCTGCCTTGTCACGTGGTTTTTTTATTCAAATTTCGATCTTCTATGAATACCTAGCCTTTGGGCACATATTAATGATCCGATAATGGAAATATTGCCAACTGATGTACTTGCTTAATTTGTAGGCTTGTAGGTCTTACAGTATTAGCATAAAAAATGCAGGATCATGAGAAATTATTTCCTTTCTCTTACTCTAACAAATGTTTGCATTTGTCAGATAGGGAAAACAAAAGTTTTTCTGAGAGCCGGCCAGATGGCCGAATTAGATGCTAGAAGAACTGAAGTTCTCAGTGTTGCTGCAAGAACAATTCAAGGGAAAATGAGAACACATATAATGAGGAAGAAGTTTGTTTCTTTGAAGAAGGCATCTGTATGTTTTCAGGCAGTATGGAGAGGTCTGTTTGCTTACACTTAACTGCAGACCAGGTGATTTTCATTTTACTAATAATGTTAATATTCACGCTTTGCGTTTTAGGAACATTGGCATGCAAACTCTATGATCGGATGCGAAAGCAATCAGCTTCTGTCAAAATTCAGAAAAATCAACGTATGCATCAGGCAAGGAGGTCTTACAAACTCCTACATGATTCAGTTCTCGCAGTGCAAACAGCATTGCGTGCGATGGCAGCAAGGAATGATTTTAGATATAAGAAACGATTTAAAGCAGCAGTTACAATTCAGGTGGTATTCAGTTCCTCCTAAATAACATGACAACTCAATGCATCTTGTATTTATTTGGGCTTGATGAAACCACAGGAGCTCTGATATGCAGCTCATTGCTGGCTCAACTCATGATATATTCCTAATGTCCTGATTTTCTACTACAGGCTCGTTATAGGTGCCATGTATCTTATTCATACCACAATAAGTTAAAGGGTGCAGCAATTGTTGCACAGTGCAGATGGAGGGGAAGGATTGCGAGGAAAGAACTCAAGCAACTTAAAATGGTATGTTTATTATCACAGTAAATGCACTATTTCTATGTCTCATATGCTAGTCATGGAGCAACATGGATGGCTGGCCTTATTTGTTGTGTCCACCTGGGGTGGGGGTTGTAACTTGTACATTTGATTACTTCAATGGATTGGTCGAGCTCCTATATCAGTTTTGTAATGCTGTAGTCTACTTTTATGGCTTCAAGATTATACGATTCTAGTATTAGGCAACTTATGCTAATGCTATGTGATTACCATTGTAGAACACTCATGCAACTGCCTTATGTTTTGGCATCAAATGAAAATAAAAAATTCCCTGGAAATATTCTTTTGTCACGAAAAACAGCCAGAAGCAGAAGGTAAAATACGAGGTCCCTGAAGGAAATAATATCAAAGCACCATCAGAGAGCACAAAACCATTTCTAATGCATTATTATTAACTTCTTCAGGAAGCAAGAGTTATCTACTGCTAAGTTCATGAAATCGTTAATAAGGTAGTACCATCAGGGAGCACAAAATTATAATTTTCTAATGTGTTACTATTATCATCTCTCCAGGAAGCAAGACAAACAGGTGCGCTTAAGGAAGCAAAGGATAAACTTGAAAAGACAGTGGAAGAGCTTACATGGCGTGTGCAGTTAGAGAAGAGAATGAGGGTAAAATTGTTGAACTTATTGCAATGTTTATACATCTGCTGCTTCGTAAAAACTTATAAGGAGTAAAATGTGTTAAATCATGGCTTGATTTTATATAATTTTAATATGCTGCATCACAAAAATACTTATTATGATATGTGTATTTCAATCATTTCACACAAATCAACACATCTACAGACAGATTTGGAGGAATCAAAAACCCAGGAGTTGTCAAAACTGCAGAGCTCAATGGATGCCCTGCAAGCTAAATTGGATGAGACGAATTTAGTGCTTGTAAAGGAACGAGAAGCTGCTAAAAAGGCTATTCAGGAAGCACCTCCTGTAGTACAGGAGACTGAGGTTCTAGTCCAAGACACTGAAAAAGTTGCTTCCTTGGAAGCAGAGGTAGATGAACTTAAGGTACGCAATCTACCAGACTAACACTATTGGTGTTGTTGACCAGAATTTCCTAATGTTTTGTTCATCCAATAGTTTTGCACAAAGATATACTATCAGATAACTAAACACTTCCATATTATGATTTAACACTTCCACTAATTTTGTGTTGCACAACCTTATTTTCCTGTAGACCTCACTTCAATCAGAAAAACAAAGAGCAGATGAATTAGAAAAGAAACACTCTGAAGAAGCACAAGCAAATGAAGAAAGGCAAAAGAAGCTAGAAGAGACAGAAGTAAAAATACGTCAATTTCAGGATTATCTGAGAAGGTTAAGCTTTTCACATGTTTCTTGTTATGATTTTTTCACCTTTGTTCCCTTTTTTTCTACTTGTGCATGATGCGTGTGCAAATGCTCACTTGATTTCAGTTTTCAGACTACACCCATGTAGTGAACACATTCTATTCATATGCTCTATCATCTCCCCGCACACGTCTAGATTTTTTTTTTAAAAACACGTCTAGAAACAGCGCGCTTGTGTCGTTTAAGTTTTTTTGGAGTGATAAAAATTGAATACAAACATACATGTTGCCACTCCTCTCCTTGCCTCTCTGCAGTGAACTTCTGAATTATGGCCACGTTGATAGCTGAATGCATTGTCATCATGTTAAGCAACATTGAATCTTCATCTTACAGTGCCTGTGATCTGCATTCTCTCCTTTAGGCTAGAGGAGAAGCTATCTAATGTAGAATCTGAAAATAAAGTCCTTCGCCAGCAAGCTGTTTCAATGGCTCCAAGTAAAATTTTGTCAGGACGTTCCAAGTCGAATTTACAGGTGAACCAGTTCGTGCAGTTATGTTTTACACTTTGTTTTATCTTGGAGAATGTTTTTTATCATTTACATTGATTATTTATTTCACAGAGGAATACTGAGAGTGGCCATGTATCAGTCAGCGATTCAAAAATAACTCCTGTGACAGTGAGTTACACAATATTTGGTTACTACGTATATACTTGACAATCATCCATATGACATCCATCTTCGGTATCTTTTGTTCGGTATCTTTTGGTGTTTCAGGACTCCACTAACGTGGCCTCTCCTAAAAAGGAGTATGACATCGATGATAAGCCACAGAAATCTCTAAACGAAAAGCAACAGGTGTAGTCTGCTATCTAAATCATGTTTTTTGAGACCACTCTATAGGTACTTCAGATCTATGTGGTTCTCTGAAATTGATACGTTAGTGTCTTGGCAGGAAAATCAAGATCTACTAATTAGGTGCATAGCACAGCATTTGGGCTTTGCTGGGAATCGGCCAGTTGCTGCTTGTATTATATACAAGTGCCTTCTTCATTGGAGATCATTTGAAGTAGAGAGGACAAGTGTTTTTGATCGCATTATTCAGACCATTGGACATGCAATTGAGGTTATAACCTTCAAATTTCAGCTTTATTATCATTATCTACAGTGATGCTGAATTATCATTTTTTGTGTTCTATAGACACAGGACAATAATGAAGTTTTAGCATATTGGCTCTCAAATGCTTCAACACTGTTGCTTTTGCTCCAACGTACGCTGAAAGCGAGTGGGTCAACAGGAATGGCTCCACAGCGTCGACGATCGTCTTCTGCTACTCTTTTTGGAAGGATGACCCAGGTACACAATTTTATCTTCTTTAGCAGAAGCTTCACAATAGGTACTGAACAAGTGGACTGGTTCTTCTCTTTGGCCCTCTGGACCTCGACTTTTCCGAACATTGAGATAAAGCCACTATCACGCAACACTTCGGATCACGTCCCTCTTCTTATTTCCATTGGTACGGATATTCCCAATGCCAAAATCTTCGGCTTTGAAAACTTCTGGTTTGACTGCAATGCTTTCATGAACGTTGTGGAGAATGCCTGGGCAATCCCATGCAGGGCTAGAGATTGCGCCGGCCTCATTTCTTCCAAATTAAAAAATACTAGGAAAGCCCTAAAGAATTGGAGCAAAAAATACTTCGCGGATATCCATGTGGTTGGATAGATGCAATCTTGTTCTCAGCCTCCTTGACGGCTTGGAAGAACAAAGGCCTCTCTCCACACCAGAATTCAACTTTCGTAATATTGTTAAAAGGCGCATTACAAACCTGTTGCATTACAAGCGCACCTACTGGAAGAACAGATTCACCATTAGGTGGGTGAAACTTGGAGGCGAAAGCACTAAATTCTTTCACGCTGCTGCCACCAAGTCCTACAGAAGGAATAAAATTCTTTCCCTGACCTCAAATGATGGCATTCCTCACAATGACCATGATTCCAAAGCTGCTATTATTTGGAACACCTTCTCTAAGCGTCTGGGCTCCTCCAATTGTCCTACCATGCACTTTTCGCTTGGGGATCTCATTAATAGGGTGGATGGGCTGGATTCTCTCTCCCGTCCTTTCACCTTTCACCACTGAGGAGATTGATAACATTGTCAAATCGTTACCTATTGACCATGCCCCTGGTCCAGATGGTTTTAATGGTCTTTTCATCAAGAGATGTTGGCACATTATCAAGGAGGATTTTCATGCTCTCTGCCATGCTTTTTTTAACTGCACCGTCAATCTCCAAAGCATCAACAATTCTCTTATCACGCTGATCCCGAAAGTTTCCAACCCGGAAAATCTAAGCGACTATAGACCCATTTTGCTTCTGAACTCTTGTCTTAAGCTACTCACTAAACTTTTAGCTGACCGCTTTCAAAAGGTGATCCTCAAAATCATTCACCCAAATCAATACGGTTTCATCTGTAGCAGGACCATTCAAGATTGCCTTGCCTGGAGTTTTGAGTTCCTGCACCAGTGCCATCAATCTAAAAGGGAGATCATAATTCTCAAACTCAACTTTGCTAAAGCCTTTGACATGATCGAGCATGAGGCGGTCCTATCCATGCTGGAACATTATGGCGCCGATGACCGCTTCCTTGGATGGATCAGAGTGATCCTTGCTACTGGCACTTCTTCGGTCCTCCTCAACGGTGTACCTGGGAAAACTTTTCACTGCCGTAGGGGGTTGAGACAAGGCGACCCCCTTTCACCACTTCTATATGTCTCTACGGCAAATCTACTTCAAACTGTCATCAACAAGGCTTGTGAAATCAATCTCCTTCATCACCCTATCCGGTCTGTGAACGGGGACTTCCCAATTGTTCAGTAACGCAGACGATACCTTGTTAATTATGCAAGCCTGCTCTCATCAACTCCTATGCCTCAAAGCCATTCTTGAAACCTTTGCCCAATCTACGGGCCTCAGAGTAAATTTTGCCAACTCCTGCCTTCTACCCATTAATATTTCCAATGATAAAGCATCTCTCCTGGCCGGTATTTTTGGTTGCAAGCTTGAAAGCTTCCCTTTCACCTACCTCGGCCTCCCTCCTGGCCTAAGCAGACCTCGTATTCGGGACCTTGGTCCTCTATACTCCAGGATCAACAATCGCCTCGCTGCCACCGCCTCCTTCCTTTCCCTTGATGGTAGAATCATGGTGACTAAGGCCATTCTCAGCTCTCTACCTACCTTCTACCTCTGCACGTTTAAACTTGCTGATGGCGCAGTGGAAATAGTGGATAAATCTAGAAGAATTGGTATATGGGGAAAATCGGACAACTCTAATAGACCTAAATCTTTGGCGGCTTGGGATCTAGTATGTAGGCCAATATTCAAAGGAGGCCTTGGCATCACTAATCTCGCTGCCCACAATGAGGCCCTTCTTTTAAAATTCCTACACAAATTCTTCAACAAGGAGAACATCCCCTGGGTACATCTACTTTGGAGATGTTACAATAATTCTACACCACAAGCCACCAACATTTTGAGCTCCTTCTAGTGGAGAGACATCATTAAGGTTTGCTCGAAGTTTAAAATGATCGCATCTTGCTCGATTGCTTCTGGAGATACAGCCCTCCTATGGAGTGAAAAATGGTCTACAGATCTCCTAATGACAAGGTTTCCCAGGCTCCACTCCTTTGCTATTGACAAGTTAGCCTCGGTGAAGAATATCTTCGATATGGATGATCCCATTGATGCGTTCCATCTCCCGCTGTCCACCCAAGCGTTTGAAGAATTCCAGGAATTCAATCACCTCATTAACCAAACCAGATCCACTCGGAATGCTAATGAGAATGACTTATGGTCATACAATTGGGGCACTCACTTCTCTGCGAGCAAGATATATGATCGGAATTTTGGACACATTCAAGCACCCTTTTTTTCTCCCTGGTTATGGAAATCAAAATGCACGCCCAAGATCAAATCTTTTTTCTGGCTCCTCGCAAATGATCGCCTAAACACGAAGGACATGCTCCTAAGGAAAAACTTCTCACTTGATGACAATGGCCTTTGTAGCCTCTGCGATGGGGGTTTGCTTGAAACCAGGGATCATCTCTTCTGGAAGTGTGAGTTCAGTAAAAAATGCTGGCAGTCTATAAACATCTCCCTCGAAGACAGCCTTGAACTCCCTCAGCTGATCGCCACTGCTCGTTCCTACTTCAGAAGGCCGTTCTTTTTTGAAGTTTTTTCAACTGCTGCCTGGAATATATGGAAGCAAAGGAATGCTCTTATCTTCGACAATATTTCTCCTACTATTAGAGCTTGGTCGTTTTCTTTTAAAAGAGACCTCTTCCTTCTTTCTTACAGAATGAAGGATGATCTGAAATCCCTTCTTATAGCTTGGCTAGACGCTTTGTAATTCTCTTTGGGCTATTCCCTGGGCTATGCCTCTCTGAACATTCCCTCTTTCACCCCTTTCTTGTATATATTTTTCTGTCTTAATAAAAATTTTACTGTCGGGGCCTCCCCTACAGTTTTTAGCTCAAAATAAATAAATAGGTACTGAGTGATACTGTTATTCATTTTGTATTTCCAGAGCTTCAGAGGGACTCCACAAGGTGTTAATCTTGCTCTAATGAATGGAAGCATGGTTAGTGGAGTAGAGACACTGAGACAAGTCGAAGCGAAGTATCCTGCTTTGCTATTTAAACAACAACTTACGGCATATGTGGAGAAGATATATGGAATGATCCGGGATAATTTGAAGAAAGAGATCTCTCCTTTGCTCGGACTGTGCATTCAGGTGCCTATGATTTCTAAGTTTAAAGAATGAGTCTCATTTATTAGCTTGACTTTTATTTGGGAATATAAATTCGGTACATTATTTGTCTAATTGGTGTCATATTCGCAAATCTCATCATCAATTCAGGCCCCAAGAACATCAAGAGCAAGCATGATGAAAGGATCTTCTCGTTCAAACACAAATACAGCTGCACAACAAGCTTTAATTGCTCATTGGCAAGGGATTGTGAAAAGCCTTGGAAATTTCTTGAACATCCTTAAAGTGAACAATGTTAGTTTGTTCGAACACACTTTCCTTTTTTTTCACGTAATAATTAAGACAATTTCTTCAGCATTGTAACGTGTAACATGTAATACCATCACATGTCATTATGTGTATGGTTATTTACTACGGTTGATGTATCTAACAAGATCCTGCTTATCGTCACTGCTCCAGGTTCCTCCATTCTTGGTGCGGAAAGTATTCACTCAGATATTCTCATTCATCAACGTACAGCTATTTAACAGGTAAAATATATCCATGAGATGAAATACAGCTATTTGATTGCCTGCAAACACCAGAAATGCTTGACCGAGTTTCATTTGATTATTGTCAATTTTCAGTCTTCTATTGAGAAGGGAGTGCTGTTCATTCAGTAATGGTGAGTACGTAAAAGCAGGATTAGCTGAACTCGAACACTGGTGCTATAGAGCTACTGATGAGGTAAATGTAGCTATTTCCGTCACATCGAAAATTCTGATTGATGAGGGCAGTAGACCTATAGTAGCAACCTAATTTTTCTTGAAGGGGATTTAGTAGCATTCTTGTTTGATGCTTAGCTCATACAAATTGATTTGTTCTAGACCATATGGCTGTGCCTATAACCTGTCATTTACAGTGATCAATAGCAAAAGGAAGTACAGATAAGATTTGTTTTTGTCATGTTCATTATGGAAGCAGTTTCCGAATTGCTTAATGTTGTAATAAAGCTATATGCATGGTTGTATGCATCGGATATTGGTTCTGATCTAGCGTTCTCTACTTGCAGTATGCAGGTTCAGCCTGGGATGAGCTTAAACATATTAGACAAGCTATTGGTTTCCTGGTATTTTTTCTTGCATTCACTTTAAGAAAATAACTTGCACATAATTTCTGTTTACTAGGTTATCACTGCTAAGAGGAACTGAGCATTGAAATATGAGATGATTACAAGATGACTCCAGTTTGGACTAGATCACATATTTAATTATTAGTTTTCCTTTAAAAGTTTATCTACTGAAAATATCCACATGTCAGAATTCTACTTCGGGGACATGCTCCCGATCTTAACACTTGAGATACAAGAATCTATATGAACTGTAGATTTTAGTACTGAACATCGACAAGTTAAATGCACAGGTCTCACATATATTATTTTTCCAGGTGATTCATCAAAAGCCAAAGAAAACGTTGGATGAAATAAGTCATGACCTCTGTCCAGTAAGTTGAGAGAGAGAGAAAGAGAGAGAGAGAGAGAGACAAAGTCCTCATCATGCCCTTTTGCTTTGAAAATTTACATTTCCTTGGAATTTTAAAACAATCCCGAAACACCCTGTTCAGGTACTTAGCATACAACAGCTATACAGGATCAGTACTATGTACTGGGATGACAAGTATGGAACACATAGCGTGTCCCCAGAGGTACGTTTTGACACACTGTTCCATAGTTGCATTTCATTTAACCTGATGAGAAGTGATTGCATATGGTACTCAAAATTAGGTTATATCAAATATGAGAGTACTAATGACAGAGGACTCCAACAATCCTGTAAGCAATTCATTTCTTCTGGATGATGACTCGAGGTGGTTATCCCTATTCTCCTATCAATCGCGTACACTGTAAGAACTAATCTCAAGTGCTTCCTAATTAACCATCTGCAAAACTTTGGAATGCAGCATACCGTTCTCCGTGGACGACATATCCAAATCAATGCAGCAGATTGACATCTCTGACATTGAACCACCCCCTCTCATCCGGGAGAACTCTGGCTTTGTATTCTTGTTGCCACCACCTGAATAAAGTGCGTAGTTCCCTGAACAAGACTTGGGCATGGAAATGGCAGTGGCCTGGGCAGACGATTGGGCGGTCTATGCGGATTGAGTATTTCCCCTCAGTGGCCAATGAAGTGCAGCTTCCTTGTCTGTCTTTCCGTGGTAGGAACTAGGAAGTCATAGATCCCGACCCAATGGCTTATTTGCATTTGCCTCGGCTCACCTCAAAAGTAGTTTCGCCTCAGTGCTACATTTTTTTTATCTACTCAAGTTCTTTCGTTTATTCTTTTTAAGCTCACAGTGGTCACACTAGTTTAATTCAGCTAGACAGAAAGTTTTAGCAGAATCAGCTGAGATTCATTCATTGAGTAGACTTTTTGTGTGTGTAGTTTTAGAGAACTTTTGAGGTGAGTTTGCAAGAGCAGTGTAATAGGAAACATATACCCCTGATATTCAGTCATATGGATTTTGTGGCCTGTGTATACCAACTGATCTGCCGATAGTGATTCTTCACCTCATGAATTTTCGAGCTCGTCCGATTGATTCAGTAACAGACATTCCTCTTCAGATTGGTTTGCATTGGCACTTCCTTTTCATCTAGTCTTCGTCATGGCAAGTGGAGTTTTTCACCATGTGTGTTACTGTCACCAAGACGCACGGCTACAGGTGTCAGCATAGGCTAGTTAGGATTCTAATTTCTAAGTAGTATCCCTTAGATTGCCATTTTTCGCAGTTTCTGGCTATCCAACCAATACATGAATAAGCTGTTGTAGATGCTCAATCAGGCAATAATTAGACAACATTGGGGCAGCGGCAAGCTGGCAATTGGTATCGTGTTCTCAACAATTGTCGCATGAACTTTTCACCATTCCTCCCCATTCATCATGTTTGATTTCGAAATGCGATGATCTTCCTTCCGAATATGGGTGGCTGTAATTCTATACTCGATGGGTTACTCGATTGCATCAACGGAGACGAAAGTGACGGAAAGGAGGGCTTTTTTCCGACAAAGATAATATATTAATATCATGGAAATACAAATTCCGACAAAGATAATATATTAATATCATGGAAATACAAAGTCTATGTAGCAACGAAACATGATAAAGACATTATCGATGCACATAGCCAAACAACAACAAAAAAAGATCCCGCTACAGTGATCAAAACACTTTAGCTACAACACAAACCACTATCAGAACAACACTCGGGGTCCAAATTCTCCAAAAGCAAAGTCTTCAAGAAGAAAACAATGCACAAACATCGTCGCCGTCCGATCAAAGATCTTAGGTTTTTACCTGAAAAAAGTCAGTGCTATCAAAATAATACCTTTAACAAAGCCATTGTCAGGCACAACCAATTAAGGTTAGACCTTTCTCACCCTGAAAGATAAGACTCTGTACACCTCTTATGTTGCCACCCTCGCTTATCGGTGCCGCTGCTACAAGTCAAGAAACATCAAGCAAAATCCTCGATGCCTCGAAGACTCGGTCCACCATTACTAGACCTCAGACCTCAGCAACCATGACATTCTCCACCACTTTCTTCTCTATGGAAATCAATACACTAACATGTCCCATGATGAGAATAGGCAACGAAGCTTCGTTTCACTCCTTCCCGAAGCCACACGACCAGAATTATGTGTGCACACGACCAAATCTCATCCAATCCAGCAATCTACAAGCATCAATCGTCCAATGAAGATCTCCGGCAGAGCCTTCTAAAACTCTTCACCGGCCAGATCAACGAGTGTATGTGTCAAGCATAACACCTAGAGAGAGGCTCCTTGAAGCGTGGGATTGCATCTCCGTGTCTAGAAAAAATCATGGAGACGGAGGTAACATTATCTTTGATTAGAGCATCTCTAACAGGTGATATATAATAGGAGCGGTGATGTAAAAACAACTTATACATCACTTGGGCCCTACAACGCTTCTCTAACACGTGACCTAGACCTATATGGTGATGTAAAAAATTACATCACGGTGTATATTTGGCTCCAGGTGATGCAAATATAGATCACTTGGCTAGGTGATGTAAAACAAAAACTCACACTCGCGAGCCCCTAACCGCCTGCTCTGAACGTTCCCCGTCCCCTCCTGCCTCCGCGCGCCTTCCCACCCGCTTCCGCGATTCCGCCACTGCACCGCCATGGAAGGCTCCGTCCTAACCCCCGATGCACCTCGCACCCATCTACTGGCTGATTCCGCGCCTCCGCCAGCTCTAGCTGCCGCCTCCGTGCCCCTCCAAACCCTGTGGGGTCGCCTCTCCACTGCTCGATGTTTTTCGTGCCTTGGCTAGTCACCACGGTCGCCAATCCTGCCTAGACCGTCCTTTTGCGGCGGGGTAAGTGCCGGCAAGAGGGCGAAAGCTGGCTGCCGGTGCTGGAGCAAAGATGTAGTAGGTCGCGGCCACCGGCTAGAAACAGAAGAATAGAAAGACCACGGTATCCCGTGGATCAAGGCCGACAACCTTCCCTGAGGTCGCCGCCATGGAGGAGGTTCTCCCGATGCTGCAATAGCCGCCCATGGAGGAAGAGGAGGTTCTCCCGACTCCGTTGTCGGTCGCCCTCCATGTGCTTGATGAAATGCCACAAAGGTAATTTTTTCTCTTTTTTGTCTTTCAGTTTCCTTTTGATTGTTGTATGCAATTTTGTGTGATCATGGGTGTTGTTCATGTATATAGTGTTGACAACAAGGCATTTTTGCAACAAATGAATGTTGCATCCCAAGAATATGAAACCCCATCAATCGAATATGAAATCCCAAATTATGATGAGGAGAATGTTGATGGGTACTATGAGGCGTTCTTGGATGAGTCACCGAAGGGAAGAATGGCGAACTACACCGCGGATGAAGATAAGTTGATTGTCTTGGCATGGAAAAAGGCGGGCCTAGGTCTAGCCGTTAGCACAAAGCAACCGAAGAACACCTATTGGAGAAGGATGAAAGAGTTCTTCGATGCAAGAAACAAGATCGTGAATGTGCGAATGGTGACATCTATTCGTCATCGATGGGGCACAATCTCCACCAATTGTCAAAAGTGGAGTGCATGTTTGGCACAAGTCGATCATGGGAGGTTTTGACGGAGGGTTCACGAATGCAATGGGATGCATGGGAGGTGGCTTGGGTGGAACTATGGATAGTGATATGGTCGCGTCTTGGGTGGAACTACGGAATGTGGCATCTCCGGTGGCGGCGGAGATCGTAACTCCCATGTGACCAACAACACCAATGTTGTGAATGACAACGTGCAGCAGCAAGAATATGTTGATGTCTCCTAAGTGTAGGAGATCTATTGTAGTACCTTTCAATACAAAAAGGTTATCAAACCCATGAGGAGCTAAAGTTATTGGTTAGCAAGTAGTAAAAAAATAATAGATGCAAGGGTTTTGTGTTTTAAGGTTTATAGTTTGTAGAAAAGTAAATTGTTGTAAAGAAATTGCAAGTAAGTAAATAATCTTTCCAAAGAAAGCCTAATCCTTTATGCAGCAAGAGGACAAGCTCAAGTTTGTGTTCTTATATGTAACAAATGTTTCTGAGGGCAATATGTATTTACTTAGCATAAGATTTGTACAATAGTAGGTGAGCATCTTATCAAGTTTAATTCTCGTTGGACATGGCTAAAATAGGTGCAACCATATAAATGTGCAAATACACCTCTAATGATTGGTCCTAAGGATATTTACATGTGCAAACAAATGATTCATTAAGACAAAAGTCCAACCACTGCTTTATGTTCTAAGTTCCCCAATAAAGAATCCCATAATGCTACTCAAAGTCTTAGAAAATGGTTTTTGTCATTCCGTCCCTCCCTACTCTCTTCATTACATAAAGGTGATGCCCTATGAGCCAACATAGGTGAAGTAATATGAAGTCGACGTTCGCATGCTACCATCATAGAACCACATGCAAGATTAAAACTTGACCAAATACTCATTGCATACTATATATAAATCATAGCCAATTCATCCTATGCCCTCAGGAACATGGGGAACTCCAACGATGAAACATGATATGGATCAGTGGCATATGGGGTAGAACACAATCCAAAAATATAACTTCACAAAAAAATAATGACAAGTTGCCAAGCGAATCATGCACACAGCACTAGAACAATATCTAGGGTTCAATCTACCATAAATTATGTGGGGAATGATGTCGGTCTCGAGATAGAGATGGTGCTGATGTTGGAGATGGTGAAGGAGAGTCTTCCCCCTACGCCAAGGGGGAATGGTGATAACGATGGTGTCGATTTACTATTCTCCGGAGGCCTCTGAGAAGCAGGATATGCCCTCTCCTGGAGTAGGAGAAGACTTTCACCCCCCTTGCCGCCTTTGTAAATCTTGGGAAAATTATGGCGCATGTTTTTTTTCGAGATGGAGGCGCACTAAAACGGGGCAGCCAAGATGACGCTCGAGGCCCAAATGGGCCTGGGTGGCGCGGCCTAGTAACGTGGCCACACCACCTAGGCTCATTTGGATCTTGTGGCTCCCCTCTCGTGGTTCTCCTTCTCCTGATGAAAAAACTTCCATGGTATTTTTCCTTGAATTAACTGATGTCGAGAAGGTCCTTGAAATGGCAAAATACGAAAAGGGAGGCTTTCTACCTCCCAGAAATTAAATACCAAAATAAGTAACTTTGTAGGAAAGTCCCGTAAATCATCTAAAAATGCATAAACAATGTTGGATTGATGCAATAACAATATAAAGTAGCTCTATATGTGCTTATTGTGATGATACAAAATCCAAGTATCAACTCCCCCAAGCTTAAACCTTTGCTCATCCTCGAGCAAATAAGCGAATAGATCATATCATGTATCAATGAGCTTATGGTTGATAAAAGAAATACGAGCATTGTATCATCAACTTGTGCATGTTCAATCGTGTTAAAAGATTTATAAACTAACAACCATGCAAATGATGACAACATGAATAGAAGTTCTAGCAATTACACTTCACTTTGGAACAAAACAAACTTTGCATGTTGGAAAACTGAATCATCTTTAATTTCACATAAACGTTTAGCATTAATCATTGCACTATTAATAATCTTACAAATGACTTTGCAAAATAGATAAACTCTGATAGGACAACAAACTAAAAGAAGAGAATAATGATAACAAGATAGACATGAAGTTCAACACTGGCCCAGGTATTTCTCTTGGATAGATGAACACTCTCACCACAAAGTGTGACATCAATTAATAGTCTCGTTTATTAATAATCCATGCATAATTTTTTTATTCATAGATCTTTTAATCAAGGCAATGCTCCCCAACCATTTGCTTTCTCATTCCATGGCTAGGTGTATCCTCGAGTGTCTTCCTTTAATTCACATTCTATGAGAGCACATGTATTAAAAGGTCCATGAATAACATAAGTTTGCCCTTTGGTTACTGATATAACGAGAGTATCTCATGTCCCCTTGTTACTATATCTTACTCGCTTTTTATCCTACCAGACCACATATCTTCTCCAATTCCAAAGATTAAAGTTTTTCAAACATAACTTTCTTTGATACTTTCACTTATTCTAACTTTATTTATTGAGGTTGATTTTATGCTTGTCCAACATAATTAGATTAATTTTTTTAAAGGCTAGATATAATTGAAACCTCTAACATGATGTGACCACCTGCATGAGTGTTATCCATAAATATCCAAATAAGGAACCATGGATGACACCATACTTTATATTTTTTATTAAGAACCACTCAACCAGAGATACAAGATAATGCTCTAAGAGCTTGCATAAACTAAGATAAAATATAGATAAAAGATAAAATACACTCCTAAACTAAAAACCATAACTAGACGCATATGATTGAAGGAGATATGTCCTAGAGGCAAATAATAAAGGGGTTTATTATCATATCTCATTAGTTCATAATAGTTTTATATCATGTTATAACTGTATCAAGCGGAAACATTGATACAAGTGTGATATATAAACAAACCAAAGGTCCCTAGTAGCCTCTATTTAACTAGTTCATTGGGCAGCTGATGATCAAGGTTTCCTGATCATGGTGCATTTATGCCAACTGACAATGAAGTCATATCATCTGGAAATGATGTGATGTACATTACCCACCGATGATTATTGCAACACGATCATGTCACAAAGTTCACAATTGCAATTGTCAAAAACGAAGTGTCCTAATCCTTAGACCATGAGATTGTATTTAATCACTGTCACGCGAGGTTGCTTTGACTGCATCAACCGTCATGACTTTAACTAGGTGACCATAAAGGTGCATTTTGGGTATTCTAAAGGGGCGGGTAGAGGCATATGTATCGAGATCGGGATTTGTTGTCCGGTGTGACGGGAAGATACACTGGACACACTCGGTGAATTACACATAAGATACACATCATATGACTAGGTCATGGGGATGTAATTTCATGAGAACGAGTAAATCAATACTTGTTGGAAACAATATTGAACAAGGTATCGTGATACCGGTGATCAGATCTCGAACAAGTCGGGTATCGAAGTAATAAGGGGATTGGATTCGACGTTTATGGTTCGACATGACATTGACATCATGGAATGCATGGGGGTCATTATGAGCATCTCGGTCTCGCTACTGATCATTGATCTGAGATCATATCGATCATGGTTGTGCCATTCCCGAACTGTAGGATAACACATTTAAGGGCATTATGATGCCTGGAGATTGTTCTAGAATAAATGGAATCACAAAAAGCGAAGAGATAAATCAGAAGTGTTCCTTGAGAGAACCGAAATCATTCGGAAGAGGATCCAAAGTTGTTCGGAAGAAGGAAAAGACCGAAAGGTGTTTCGGATAAATAGCAATTTATAATATGCATTTTTATATGTTAATTGAGAATGAATATATATTAAATAATTATTTTAAATTCATATTTATGGGGCAACTTCCCTTTTGGGCTGAATCCCTGGAGGAAACAACCCAAGAGGGAAGCCAGCTAGATAGGGCAGCTGCCGCTACTGTTGGGCCGCACCAGCCAGGCCACCACGTAGGCAGGCGCGTGGGGGCGTCAACAAGCGGGCGAGCGGGGCAGGCCGACCTACGCAGCTACGTGGGCGCTAGCGGGCACGTAGGTGCGATGCGGCCAAGGCCCACCCGGCTGATGCTGTCGCGGGCTAGGCTAGCGTAGGAGGCCCACCCGCCTAAGCCACACGGTGCTATTGTAGCTGCTGGGATGGCACATGGTGGCCCACCCGACCACAGCCCCAACCAGCTAGACCATGTGTCTTTCCCCTTTCTTTTCCATTTTGTTTAGTCCCACATGGGGGAGCTCTTGGAAATAGTACACCATTTTCGCCCATATAAAGGGGTGCCCATGGGTGGGAATAAACACAACAAAAACAATAATTGATATATTCTCTAAGGCACTTTTCCTTAGATAATATCAATCTCCCTCTCTCTATTGTTGCCTTCTTGCGGTGGCTCGGTCCCTAGAGGGACTGTACACGCAAGAAACAACACCGTTGCGGCACGCTATTGTGCTGCGAGGATTCCGGCCAGGAGATCTACTTCCGCAATATCGGCAGGGATCAGAGATCCAAGAGTCGTCGTCTTGCACCGTACGTGTGCGACACCTCGGGGGTGCTGCCACTTGTGGCACCGGATCGTCGTACGAGGACCAAGACAAAGGGTGACTTGTAGGAGCTTCGCGACCTTGAGGTCACACGGGTATGACTACATCATCCATGTTCCTGCATGAGCATTACACGCTTACGGTATACAAGGGTATGTTACTACTGTCTCCCTCCCGTTATAGTATTACTCCTAAATAGATCCTGGCTAGGTGTGTTCCAACATAGGAATTTTTTGTTTTTTTTTGCCATGGAACCCCTTCAGTGGTATCTGAGCCGATCTATGCGTAGTATACTTGTACAGATAGACACATGTTAAATATGGGCATTGATCCTCTAGTTGTTACCTTCCCACCTGTATTTTTTTTATAGCACGACACTATGTGATTAAGCGGTCTGGACTGACCTTACACGTATTATTACGCGAGATTGGTTCCACGCTTGACATATGGCGTGTACCGTATAAGTGGATAGCGTGTGTATATCTCTCTCATAGTAGTTGATATAGCATCTACAATAGAGTGCCCTAGAAGGGGTAATATAGACAACTATTGGATCCATATTGTGGTTGGATGTTTGTAGGTAGAAATGGTTCTACTGCGAAAGCCTAACAGCCACGTAAAAACTGCAATAGATAAAGTAGAGGCGTCTAACGTTATGCTGTAGGGAAGGCTTGTGATGTGATGTGGTTATAGTCGTGAACAAGGTAAGGTAGATTACTTTACTAAGTTGTATAGTAGTAGTCATCGCTATGATGAACGATAATACCGGTGGTGTCATGGACTTGGCGTCAAACTGGTGGCAAGATGGAGATCATGCCGGAGCACCTTATGGACATCAAGGAGCACGAAGACAACCATATCATATCACATATAAATTGCATGTGATGTTAGTTTTTGTGTGCATATTGTTTGTTTGCTAGTATTAGATACACAATGCTAGCATTAAATAACATGATCCCTAATTAATAAGAACGTAGTGTTCTCCCATTAGTGTGGACCACTAAGAAAGTCCATTGTTATGAAGCAGGCCATGACGATCGGGTGCTAGACATATCGACATTCGCATACGGTGGGTGAAATCCATGTATGTACTGTGAATACACTATGGTTGAGTTGGCGAGCCTAGAACATACAGACATGGCCTTAGAATATAGTAGATCGAAAGATCAAGCACGAGTCACATGGATGATGTGATCGACGGTACTTGTCCACCCTGGTAGTTGTATCAAAGGTTGTGATGATCAGGGATGATACAGTGTAAAGGGATCGTGTAATCACTAAACTGTCTTAGGGATGATACAGTGTAAGTGGGAGCTCATTTCTTAATATTATTGCAAAATTTGAACTCATATTATGAACTTAGTCTAAGTCTTTGCAAATGTCTTGTAGATTATGGCCATTCCCAGAGTTCAGGACACCTTTGGTCCATTTATGGACGGGGATAAACTTAAGCTAGATGGGCTGAATTTCACCAACTGGTACCAATGTCTCAGGGACATCCTCATAGAAAACCATCTTCTCTGTGTCCTAAGTGAACCCCTGGAAGATTTCCCCAATGACTCCGATGGAAGAGAAGATGCGATTCTTCATGACCATCTGATGGTTGTGATATACAACACTTTTTAGCAATATAAATTGTGTCATTTGCTTATCATATCATGCTCCATCTAACTATTGCTATGCCTAATATGCATGATTACTTGTTTTTGTTAAATTCAATATGAGCTTTGGACATTTAGTAGTTTAGGTAGAATTTTATCCTTCTTCCTTGTCTTTGACATGTGTGTAGGTGTTTATCATGATTATGGATGAAACAAAGGCAAACAAAACAAAGAGAGTATAGTATGGAGGAGCTGCAGGGACCAGACTTAGCCATTTGAGAGGTTGGAAAAGTGAAATTTTCTAACTTCTCAAAATAAAGATCCAAGACTGTAAGGTTGTATCCCTCGATGATACAAACTCAACAAGCCCAAGAACACCCAAAACAGAGTTCGTATGAAGAAATGGCGACCAAAATACTAAAGGGAACATACAATTTAACGAGCAACTATACGACCGGAGCAATATTTACAGCCGTATAGTTGCGCCCTTATAGTTGTAAAAAAGGTCAGAAACGACAGGATTTCGCCTCAGGAAAGCTCCAGAATCTTCCCTAAGTCATATGACGGTATTGGGGGAACCCTAGGGCACCCCTAAGGCCTATATAAAGGAGGGAGGACCCAAGGAAACCACAAGACACCATATACAAGATCTAGATCCTATCTACCGCCTCCACGGCGATGTCCTGCCGTCGTGCCGCCTCCATAGCCTCTACAGCTCCACCAAGATCTAGATCTCTATCAACACCATCAATCCATCCAAGCAAGAAGAGGAGGAGAAGGAGAATACCGCCATCACCACATCATCATCACCATCTCCATTGCCGCTACTCCTTTATCCTTCCCCATCATGATCTTTGTGATGGGTTGTAACATGGCTTGAACCCCCTTTTATTAATGTTATGATGATTTGAGTAATTGAAGTGTGGTGTGTTCTTGTTAATTAATATGTTTGTGCTTTCTCTTTACATTGTTCTATTCATGATATTATTCTAGTGATTGGAGACATCCAATCCAATGTTGAGGAATTTACTAGGGATTCACGGAGTGTCACAAAACTTATCATTAGTCTCTACTCATTCCATGGGCCTGACAAGTCCATGGGTAGAACTAATAGGCTATTTGCTATAAGTGATTTGCGGAGGCAATAGCAGCTTAGGATGTACCGCCCATTAAGATTTAATTTCTCAAGATCACTCATGATATAGATAGGTATAGTGTTGCGAATTTCTTGACCACAAAGTGACATACGGGATATCTTGTGACTAGCACACTTTCTTAGGACTACGGTTGTCCATAGAACTTAATGCCTTTGCTCTGGTTTACCTTGATTGGTCTTGTTACCTTAATACACTATTCTCTTACGAGATGACCCATGTCCGAAGAGGGTGTGGACAATTGAGTTGTCTAGTTGCCACTTACCAACGGTGGGAGACAACGGTATATGAGGGACCGCCACAATTATAGTTAACAGCTATTCCATAAGCACTTATCATGCACACCGGTATACAAAACATTATTTGAGGAATCATAGCATTAATATTTCATCTCATTGCATTCACCTCTTTTCAGTTTTACTGTTGTTCTAGTTTTCTTCCAGTCCTAGTAGTAGTTATTATAAAACATCATAAATTCATTTATCCTAGCAACTTATAGAATAGGCTATTTCCAAACCACGGTTTGGGTGCGTACGTGGTCACATTGACAACACGGCTGCAAGGGTCGTGTTCGCCGAGCTCCCATTGGGACAAACTCTTTAAATATTTGTTGCTGCAAGGACTGCAATAACCCTATTTTGGTGCAGGAACCCCAACCCATCAAATTGGCGCTGTTGCCGGGGAGCAAAGCGTTCGGTTATCTACTCGCACATAGTTTATTTCCGTTTGTTCCTATTATCTTACTGCTTTCTTTTATATTGAAAACAATAAAAAATTACAAAACCAAAAATTTAAAAAAACTGTTGCTACTAATCCTGTCTTCCGAGATAAATTTTGTTCAAGAGATAATACAAGCATTGGAGGAGATAAAGGATTCAAGTTCATCAAGCCTAGTTGCTAGATATGAGCTAATAAATAAATTGGTGGACCAATCGGAAAGGCATTCATTATGGTTGCGTGCTAATGATGGATCTTATTGCACAATTTGTATAACAGATGACCACCTTAATTTTCAATGTAAGTATTCCAACAATCCTACTCTAGCAAATTATAATAGAGATAAATCCTATGCTAGTTTGGAAGTACTAGAATACATTCTTTTCAAAGGTGCATCTGAAATGGTATTTAGACTAGGAAGTATTGATGTTGAAAGTGAAGCACTTGATGGAGTTTTTAATTTAGTATACCTCATATTCCTCTTTTGCGAAAATAATTTAAGTGGAGAGGAAAAGGAGCACAAGGAAGAGGAGGAAGAACGGATTGATCACCCGCTCACACCTTCAACTCCTACTTTTGATTCTATCATTGCTATTAAAACACTAGTCGATGAAAAGGAGGAACAAAAAGGTGAGGTTGACAAAGAGAGTCACACTACAACTTTTGTTTGTGATTTCTCTCACTCTAGTAGTGATTTTTATAATACTAAAACTATTGATAATTGTTCTGAAGAGGCCTTGTGCCTAGACACTCATATGGAGAGCATTAATAATAATGAACTAGAGATAGAACCTTACTATACTAACATGCAGGGTCCTGAACTCCCTGCTATGAAGGAAGAATACTATGAAATGTTCCCCAACACAGGTAACCAAGGTAAAGATTTAAGAATTTTATATGAATCTCAAATCCTCTCATTGCAGCTATACATGGAGGCATGTTCACCAAGCTTGGTGAATCAACACTCGCTTGAAAGTGAGAACTTGTTCATCTACATGATGTCGATGCACCGTAAGCGGTACGACTCCGACCGAAATCTACTTCGAGATGCTCCAAGCTGGTATGTACAACCTCACCTCGAGTCGATATCCCTTGGGATCTAGGTGGGTAATGTATGGAGCATCCTAGCCTGGCTTTATGGCTTTAAAGAGAGCACTTCCCAGAAGGCAACCCGAAAGTCATTAGGCATCTTTATTAGTTTTGTGTCTTGAATCTAGTTGCATTCATGTTGCATTGGCACTTTCATTCTTCGCATGTCTTGCTATTAGAGTAATCTTGTTGAAGTTTTCAAAAGGTAGAATTTATTGTCACTATATTATGTGTTGCAAAAAGGAAGAGAAAATCAGTTTCAGGTGAATCCTTCAATTATATGTATTTCTTGGTCAAAAATTAAAGTTGTTATTTTACCGTCAAAACAAGGTATTTCACTAAGTTACAGGAGAAGAAAGAATTCACGAAGAAATAGAAATTTTGTGATGTATACAGATGGTTTAATGACCAACTATATAGCGGGAATAAAACTTCCGGCTGTATAGTTCTGGTCGTATAGATATCTTTGCCATTGAACTTTTTTCTTTCATATGTACTGAGAGTTTAACGATCAACTATACAGCGGGAATAAAATTTTGGCCGTGTCGTGGGAATGACCATGGTAGTCGCTACCAGGGGTAGCGACTGATAAGATTGGGGGCGAGAGCTGGCGGCCATCTGCGGAGCGAGATGGGGACGGATGCACATGGGTTTACCTAGGTTCGGACCCCAGAGGGTAAAGACCTACTCCTGCTTGATTGTATTGGCTAAGAGCGAGTTATAGGGGTGGCGAGCTCGGCGTCTAAGCAGCGAGTCGCTTGAAGGGGTGTATGATGGAACGTGAGTACAAAGGGAACCCTAGGGAGGTTTATATAGGGGTACCCCGCTAGGGTTTACAGATATACAACCGAACCAGTCAAGGATTCAGAGGTGTTGACCTAATCCTACTGGGCTTCAGCTACGCTTCTAGGCCTCCAGCTTCCAGTCGCCAGGCTTGCTCCTCAGCCGTGTTCCAGTCACCGTCCTGCAGGCCCACTCGCAAGGCCCTTGGCCCAATCGGAATGTCTTGCTGGGAATACCCCATCCGGCATATCCCCATCAGTAGTCCCCGAGGCCAGTGTCGATTTAGCACAGGTGTTCATTTGGCAGTCGAGTAGGCGAGTCCAATTTGGACACCTAGTCGAATCGGCGATGGACTCCCTTAATGAAGGAGGAAATTTCCCCACCAGGTCTTCAGTTGCAAGATTGGCGAGTGAGTTTATGCTCGAGTCGCTGCCCTTGCCAAATGGTCTAGGCATACCAACAAGTGAGCCGAGTGGAAGGAGTTGGACCACCAACTTGGTCAAAGTAGCCGTTGGGTAATCCAACGTAATTTCGGCGTAATTATCACGGGTAATGGCTATCCCGAGATCGACGGGTAGCTTTATCCTTATAAGGAGAGTGGCGAGGAGGCTCACGGATCTTTCTCCGCATTTCTCACCCCCGCGCACCACCAGTCTCTCTGTCTCCCCTTGATCCAGAATTTCTGGACCGAGCGACCTCATGTTCTCTTCGATGGCGCCTCCGATGGATCTGTGGGGGAAGTCCAAGTGTACCGCTGCGCAACTCAAGTCATTTGAGGACGCGGGGGTTCTCTGCAAGGGGAATTGGCGAATTCATGTGCCCTCCGAGACTGAGCTGAAGCCTCGTGCCGGCAAATTCATCTATTTCTCGAGCCACCTAGAGAGGGGCTTGGGATCCCCACCTCGATCTTCTTTGGCAGTTCTGCGCGTATTACGCGATCAAGCCATCAGATCTTGGTCCGCACATCATTGAGCAGTTGGCGATCTTCGTCACCTTCTGCAAATGCTACCTTAGATGCCGACCCTACTTCCCATTATGGTTGGAGCTGTTCCACAGCTGCATCGGCCGTGACGGATCTAGCGGCCCTTTCTTGGCGCAGGCGGCGTCACCTTTCAATTGAAGCCGAAGGTGAACTTCTTCAAGCTCCTACTGCCGAAGAAAGCCGCGAGCGAGTGGAAGAAGAGCTGGTTCTATGTGAAGGAATCCACTCCCTCCGGCGAAGTGGTGCTCCCTATGTATGTTGCAGAGAGGAGCAAACCCCATCAGTTGATAGCGGCAAGGTTCCTCGATGATCAAAGGATGGCCATCACCGAAATGATGGAGCAGATCCAGGTGCTGAAGAACAAGGGGTTGGATACTATCAATCTTTATTACTGCTGGCTCGGGCGGCGCCTGGTCCCATTTGTGACCCGGCCCCACTAGATGTATGAATACACCGGGAAGAACGATCCTTCCAGGACTAGCAAGGAGTCCTGGGATGCCACAAACTACAAGGCCGCCTTGAAGGAAATCACCGACGTGGAGTTTACCAACACGTCAGCCGGGCTTGCTCCGTACGTTCCCGAGAAGAATGAAGCTCCCACGGTAAGCCTGTCTTATGACTTTATCTTCAGTTGTGACTCACGCTGGTGCAATTTGCATTCGCGACTCGTAATCTTGAATCATGGTTTCTAACCAGACCAATCCTCCTTGTCCACTCTCAGTTGTTTCATGTCCTCGAAGGCTGGCTTCCCCCACTCGACGAGGAGATTCCCAAAGAGCTTGAAGAGACCGAAGGGGAGTTCTTTGAGAGTGAAGAAGAAGAGAGGGAGGTCCCCCCACCAGCGCCTGCGGCCTACAAAACTTGCATGCAGAAGCAGCGCGAGATCGAGACGAGTCGCAAACTTGAAGAACGTGACGACGACGACGAGATCTTGCAGGAACATAGCTCACGGTGAGTGGCCACACCGGTGAAGCCCACACGGAAGCTGAAGTCACCCGCGAAGAAGCCGAAACCGAAGCCAGCGTCGCCACCCAGGTCAGTGGTGGTGTTCGAGTTGAATGAAGAGTCCAGTGATGAGGCGGCTAAAGCTTCTACCAAGATCCCTGAGGACACATCTCCGATGAAGGGAACGAAAGATGCGGATGTAGTGGTGGAATCGGTGGCTCCCCTTGCCACGATCACGCCGATAGTCTCGGCCACTGCGGAACCAGGGGTTGCTAAGACCGCGGAGTCGAGGTCGCCGCCACCAGAGGAGGCAACCATGTCGCTCGGGCCAGAGGTCCCCACAACCGCAACCTCAACGTCGAAGAGGCACGCGGTGTCGTGGGCCGCGAGTGTCTTCGAGAAGGGGCTCTCGCGCAAGTTGGGCCCGGAGCTTGAAAATCCTGCCCATATTAGTACGGGACTGCGCTATCTTCCGGTCACTTTCCGTGCTTCAATGTTTTCTTGCGTCATTGGTTTGTTGACCGCGTCTTCTTTGTAGGTCCGACACCAAGAAGATTGGACGTCCCTCGGTGGCCAAGATTCCGCTCGTTGACACCGAGGAAAGGGTTGACCCTGCCAAGAAGAGGAAGGCCAACCCGGTGGAGGCGCCAGTCAATGGCGCAAAGAAGAAGAAGGGCAGTGTTTCTAATGTCATGGCAGGGGAAAATGTGGAGTAGGTGACTCCACTTCCCATGCTGATGAAGTGTCTGCTGCTCAGTCGGAGCCAATCAAGGAGGCCCCGCCATCGGAGCCGATGGGCCCCCACGACTAGCGCCCCAGTGTGGGTGGCTGCATCGTTTCCACGCTTCATGGCGAAGGCGTTCTCGACAATAGTGAAGACTCAGTCGCCGCAAGTTCTAGAGATCATCGATGAAGATGTTGGGCAGTGACGTGAGCGCACATCTTTTGTGGTCCCTTCGACAGACGCCAGCGAGCTTCACATCATGCTTGGGGCTACCATTCAGGTATGCCCAGTCCCCGAGTGCCTGGTCGCTGAGTCTCAGTGGCTAGGCACTTTAGAGTTTTAGTCGTCTAGTTCCTTAGGGTCTAGTCGCTAAATTTCAGCGGCTAGGCGCTTAGGATTTTGATTGCCCAGTCCTCGAGGGTCTAGTCGTTGAATTTCAGCGGCTAGGAACTTCGGATTTTGATTGTCCAATCTCTTATTACTGTTCTGTTGTGAGGGCCTGCAAAGAGAATCATCCGACCGGCAAGCCGCGAAGGAGCGCCTGGAACGCGACTTGCATGCAGCGCAGGAGGTCAACCGGTGACTCCAAGAAACTACTAGTGAGTGGGTGTTTTCTTTGGCAAGCTCGAGCCATTGTTTCTCGCGTAAAACTGACTTGTGATGCCTTTGCCTCGTAGATGGACTCCCGGCTGCGATCGCCAAAGCCCACGATGGGTATGTTCCGGCCATTGAACTGGATACAGCGAAGGAGCGAATCGACTCGCTGGTGAAGGAGATGAATGAGGCAAAGGCGTCGATGATGTCTTTGGAGGAGAGGGCCAAGGCTGCGGTTGCCGCGGCCAAGGAGGAGAAAAATGAAGGAAATATGCCCCGAGAGGCAATAATAAAGTTGTTATTATGTATTCCTTGTATATGATAGATGTTTATTTTGCATGCTATAATTGTATTGATAGGAAACGTCAATACATGTGTGTTTAATAAACAAAAAGGGTTCCTAGTTATGCCTCTCTTATAGACTAGCTTGTTGATTAACAAGATGATCAAGGTTTCCTGATCATGGACATTGGATGTTGTTAATAACAAGGTCACAGCATTTGTGAAATGATGTGATGAATATTCATCCGAAGTATAGCATTACGATCAAGTCATTATGTTTATATTGCTATAACATCGTACGAAGTAATCTTTATCCTTAGACCATGAGATCATGTTAATTGCTAACACCGGAAGAGTATCTTGATAACATCAAACGTCACACCGTAATAGGGTGACTATAAAGGTGGGTTCAGTGCTACGAAGGTGTTATGTTGAGGCTCATGGATCAAGAGTGGAATTTTTCAATCCCGATGACGGATAGATATACTCTGGGCCCTCTCGGTGATATCACATTAAGATAGCTTGCAAGCAAGTGATGTGATCACTAGAATGTTATATCACGGGAATGAGAAAAGAGTGCATGTCGGTAACGAGATCAAACGAGGTATTTGGATACCGATGATCGAATCTCGGACATGTATTATATCATGAGACAAAGGGATTAAATTACTAGCGTTAAAGGTTCTCACGATCATAGAAGTCATCGTTGAATGTGTAGGAGTCAGTATGGATCTCTAGGTCCCGCTTCTGATTATTGATCTGAGAGGAGTCTCAATCATGTCTGCATTATTCGCGAACCATAGGGTGACACACTTAAGGGTTACCGAACACCATTTAGGAGCACATATGTTTCAGACAAAAGGTTTGGAAAGCACAGGAAATGTTTTGATAGAAACATGAATTGTTTCGATAGAAACCGGAATTGTTTCGGGTGAAATTGCAGAAAGTGGTTCTGCATGTGATATTGAAATGTTGCAAGGGGTTTTATGTGAATGTTTGTTAATTAAAGTAATTAACAAAATTCTAAATAAAATAAATAAAAGAGTTTTATTAATTGAGAGTTGCATTAAATTTGGTGGAAATTTAATGCATGTGAGTGGAACTTTGGGTGGAGCTTGAATTGATGTGAGTGGAGCTTCCACCACATGAATGAGGAAGAGGAGGGGGCTCCCTCCTTGGCCGCCGGCCATGGTAGGGGAGGAGTCCCCCCTCTCCTATAAAAGGCCCCCCTCTCCTCCCTCACAAAGCACACCTCCTCATGAAGGATCTCTCTCCCCCTCTAGATATTCCCCCATGGTCTCGGATTAGCGAGATACATGTTCCCGATGGCCTTGCGTCTGGAAGGAGTTGCTACTTCCGCTGATTCGCTGGAGCGAGGAGGTGGAGGTTGTCCGGTGGCTTGAACGTGTGTGCGAGGACGGATGCGCTACTGATTTGCGACGCTCGGACTTCCACACGATCTTGAGATCGTCAAGCGTACGACTACATCAACCACGAGTTCCTACTCATTAACAAAACTCGTTGTCTTCGAGGGTAAGTTCTCCATGGATGTATGTGCACCCGTTGCTCTGTATCTAGTAGATAGATCTTGGCGTATAGTTCTCATCGTAGGATTTTTTTGTTTTCTATGCTACGAACACAACATTGGTATCAGAGCCTGATCTATGCGTAGGTGCTTTGCACGGGTAGTACACATATGTTTATATGTGGGTGATGGTGATCATGTTATTGCATCTTCTATGTATTTTAGATATTAGTGGCATAGTAGGATGAAGCGGCCCGGACCAACCTTACATGTCATCGTACATGAGATCGGTTCCACGACTGACATGCAACTAGTTTTGCATAAGTGGCTGGCGGGTGTCTATCTCTCCTACTATAGTCAATATCTGATTTACAACGAGTTGCTAATAACTTGGTTATCCTCGTTGTGGTTCATGTTCGTAGGTAAGACCGGTTCTATCTCCGAAAGCCCTAAGCCACGTAAAACTTGCAATTGATAAATTAGAGGCGTCTAGTTTAGATCGTTGCTAGGCTAGTGCCTTGATATGGTATTGTTATAAGTAGATGTATGATAGATACTCTTACAACACACTCAACTTGTAAGTTCCATAGACCTTGGCCTTACACACAAAGGAATGATAGAGATCATACCACGATGCAAATGATGGAGATCAAATGCATGAACCATATCATCTCACTTTACACATTAGATGTTAGCATCTTATACTGGTAGTTTGGCGCTTTTGGTAGCATTGTAAGATGATCCCTGATTTATATATCAAGATTAAAATGTGTTCTTCCTTAAGTATGCACCATTCTATGGATCGTGTTTCGAGACATCACGTGATGATCGGGTGTACTCGACTCTACGCTTTCATACAATGGGTGTAAGATAGTTTTACACACGCGAGTACTAAGGTTCTTACTTGGCGAGCCTAGCATGTACAGATATGGCCTCGGAACACGGACCGAAAGGTTAAGCATGAGTCATATAGTTGATATGATGCCCATATAGATTCTCACCTTTGAAGCTACACCGACTCATGTGATGATCAGACTTGGTGTAGTGGATTTGGTTCATGTAATCACCAAAAAGACACGAGGGATGTCGTTTTTGAGTGGGAGTTCATTAGAAAATTGGATTAGTTGAACTCAATCTATCATAAACTTAGTCTAAATAAACTTTACAAATTCTGTTGTAGATGGCACCACCTGCTTTTAATTTCAATGTGTTCATGGAGAAAGAGAAGCTTGTTGCGAATGGTAGCAACTTCACCAACTGGGCTATGAATTTGAGGATTCTCCTCACTGCTGCACAAAAGCAATATGTGCTAGAGGTGCCGCTAGGCCCCCCACCAGCTCCTGATGCCCCTGGCGAGGAAAAGAATGTCTATATAACTCGTTAGGAGGACCACAACTTAGTTCATTGCGGCATAATGTAGGGGCTAGAGCCAGAACTTCGAAAGCGTTTCAAAAATGGCAATGCCTTTGATACCATGGGAGAATTGAAAATGATTTTCGATACCCATGCTGCCGTAGAGAGTTATAATGCTTCTAAAAAGTTCTTTAGCTGCATGATGGAGGAGAACAGCTCCGTTAGTGAGCACGTACTCAAAATGTCTGGGTACGCCAATAAGCTTGTGTCCTTGGGAATAACGATTCCCATTGACTTAGGCATACATCGTGTTCTCCAATCTCTGCCACCTAGCTACAAGAGCTTCGTGATGAACTATAATATGCAGGGCATGAAGAAGTCTCTTCCCGAGCTTCTGTCAATGCTTAAGACTGCAGAAGTGGAGATTAGGAAAGAACATCAAGTGTTGATGATCAATAAGACCACCGGTTTCAAGGATAAGAAAGGCAAGCAGAAGGGAAAGAAGGGTGGCAAATCTGTTGCCGCACCTGAAAAGAAATCCCGAGCTGGCCCTAAGTCTAATACCGAGTGCTACTATTGCAAGGGGACTGGCCATTGGAAGCGCAACTGCCCCAAGTATTTGGTGGACAAGAAGGCCGGCAAGGCAAACAAAGGTATATGTGATATACATGTTATTGATGTGTACTTGACTAGTACTCGTAGTAGCACCTGGGTATTTGATACAGGATCGGTTGCTAATATATGTAACTCGGTTCAGGGGCTGTGGAACAAGTGACAGCTAGCAAGGGATGAGGTCACGATGTGGGTCGGCAATGGATCAAGAGTTGATGTGATCACCATCGGAACGCTGCTTCTCCATATGCCATCGGGATTAGTTATAAATCTGAATAATTGTTATTTGGTGCCTGCACTGAGCATGAACATTGTATCCGGATCATGTTTGATGCAAAGTGGTTATTCGTTTAAGTCTGAAAACAATGGTTGTTCGATTTATATGGATAATATCTTTTATGGTCATGCACCTATGTTGAATGGTTTATTTCTGTTGGATCTCGATAATAGTATTACGCATATTCATAATGTTGATGCTAAAAGGATTAAACTTGATGATGATATATCTGCATATATGTGGCACTGCTGTCTAGGTCATATTGGCGTTAAATGCATGAAGAAACTCCATTCAGATGGACTTTTGGAATCACTTGATTTTGAATCATTTGATACATTTGAGCCATGCCTTATGGGCAAGATGACCAGAACGCCGTTTTCCGGTTCAATGGAACGGGCGACAGATTTATTGGAAATCATACATACTGATGTATGTGGACCAATGAGTGTGTCAGCGCGAGGTGGATATCGTTATTTTGTTACTTTCATGGATGATTTGAGTAGATACGGGTATATCTATTTGATGAAACACAAGTCTGAAACTTTTGAAAAGTTCAAGGAATTTCAGAATGAAGTGGAAAATCATCGTAATAGAAAGATCAAATTTCTATGGTCTGACCGTGGAGGAGAGTATCTTAGTTACGAGTTTAGCACACATATGAAAGACTGTGGAATAGTTTCACAACTCACGCCTGCCGGAACACCACAACATAATGGTGTGTCGGAACATTGTAATCATACTTTATTGGATATGGTTCGATCTATGATGTCTCTGACTGACTTGCCACTGTCATTTTGGGGTTATGCACTAGAAACCGCTGCATTCACTTTAAATCGGGCACCATCTAAATCCTTTGAAATGACACCGTATGAATTATGGTTTGGAAACAAACCTAAGCTGTCATTTCTTAAAGTTTGGGGATGCGATGTTTATGTGAAGAAACTTCAGCCAGATAAACTCGAACCCAAAGCGAAAAAATGCGTCTTCATAGGATACCCTAAGGAAACAATTGGGTATACCTTCTATCACAGATCTGAGGGCAAGGTTTTTGTTGCCAAGAATGGATCCATTCTTGAGAAGGAGTTTCTCACGAAAGGTGTGAGTAGTCGGAAGGTAGAACTCGAAGAGGTTATTGAACCTTCTCTTCATGAATTAGCGAGTAGCGCAGCACCGGAAGTTGTTTTGGAGTTGACTTCACCTAATGAAGAGAGAGCTAATGATAATGATCATGAAACTCCGACAGAGGACACTACTGAACCTCGCAGGTCAAGCAGGACACGTGCAGCTCCTGAACTGTATGGCAATCCTGTTATGAATTTCATGATTGATGAAATAGATGACCCTGCGACGTATGAAGAAGCGATGATGAGCCCGGATTCCAACAAATGGCTAGAAGCCATGAAATCCGAGATGGAATCCATGTAGGAAAACCAGGTTTGGACCTTGGTGGACTTACCTCACGATCGAAAGGCCGTTGAGAATAAATGGATTTTCAAAAGAAAAACTGATGCTGATGGTAATGTGACCATCTATAAGGCTCGACTTGTCGCAAAGGGGTTTCGAAAAATTCAAGGAGTTGACTACGATGAGACATTCTCCCCCATAGCGATGCTTAAGTCGGTTAGGATCATGTTGGCAATTGCTACATATTTCGATTATGAAATATGGCAGATGAATGTCAAAACTGCGTTCCTCAATGGTAATATTGAAGAAGAGTTGTATATGATACAACCTAAGGGTTTTGTCGATCCTAAGGATGTTGATAAGGTATGCAAACTTCAGCGATCCATCTATGGACTGAAGCAAGCATCCCGGAGTTGGAATCTCTGCTTTGATGAGGTGATCAAAGAGTTTGGATTTGTCCAAACTTATGGAGAGGCTTGTATTTACGAGAAAGTGAGTGGGAGCAATGTGGCATTTCTGATATTATATGTGGATGACATATTATTGATTGGAAATGATATAGATCTTTTAAATAGTGTTAGAAGTTATCTAAACAACAAATTTTCGGTGAAAGACCTTGATGAAGCTTCATATATATTAGGCATTAAAATCTATAGAGATAGATCAAGACGCCTAATTGGGCTATCGCAGAGTACATACCTTGATAAGATATTAAAGAAGTTTAATATGGACGGAAGTAAGAAGGGGTTCTTACCTATGTTGCAAGGCAAGACATTGAGTAAGACTCAAAGTCCGGCTACGGTGGAAGAAAGAGAGATAATGGATAAGATCCCCTATGCCTCAGCCATAGGCTCTATAATGTATGCCACGCTATGTACGAGACCGGATGTGGCACATGCTATTAGTTTGACTAGTAGGTACCAATCTGATCCAGGTTCGGAACACTGGATAGCGGTCAAGAATATCCTTAAGTACTTAAGAAGAACTAAGGATATGTTTCTTGTATACGGAGGTGAAGAAGAGCTAGTCGCTAAGTGTTATGTCGATGCTAGCTTTGGTACCGATCCGGATGACTCGAAGTCTCAATCCGGATACGTATTTCTCTTGAACAGAGTAGCAGTTAGTTGGAGGAGTTACAAACAACCTGTGGTGGCTGGATCAACGACGAAGGCGGAATATGTTGCTGCTTCAGAAGCGGCGCAGGAAGCGGTTTGGATGAAGGAGTTCATAATGGAACTAGGTGTGGTTCCTAGTGCATTGGACCCAATGGTGATCTATTGTGACAACAATGGAGCCATAGCCAATGCAAAGGAACCAAGGTCTCACAAGAATTCCAAGCATATTAAGCGCCGGTTTCACTCCATCCGCGAGCATGTCAAGGATGGAGATATAAAGATTTGTAAAGTGCACACGGACCTAAATGTAGCAGATCCATTGACTAAAGTTCTCCCTAGGGCAAAACATGATCAACACCAGAACTCCATGGGTGTTAGATTTATCACTATGTAAACTAGATTATTGTCTCTAGTGCAGGTGGGAGACTGAAGGAAATATGCCCTGAGAGGCAATAATAAAGTTGTTATTATGTATTCCTTGTATATGATAGATGTTTATTTTGCATGCTATAATTGTATTGATAGGAAACATCAATACATGTGTGTTTAATAAACAAAAAGGGTTCCTAGTTATGCCTCTCTTATAGACTAGCTTGTTGATTAACAAGATGATCAAGGTTTCCTGATCATGGACATTGGATGTTGTTAATAACAAGGTCACAGCATTTGTGAAATGATGTGATGAACATTCATCCGAAGTATAGCATTACGATCAAGTCTTTATGTTTATATTGCTATAACATCATACAAAGTAATCTTTATCCTTAGACCATGAGATCATGTTAATTGCTAACACCGGAAGAGTATCTTGATAACATCAAACATCACACCGTAATAGGGTGACTATAACGGTGGGTTCAGTGCTACGAAGGTGTTATGTTGAGGCTCATGGATCAAGAGTGGAATTTTTCAATCCCGATGACGGATAGATATACTCTGGGCCCTCTCGGTGATATCACATTAAGATAGCTTGCAAGCAAGTGATGTGATAACTAGAATGTTATATCACGGGAACGAGAAAAGAGTGCATGTCGGTAATGAGATCAAACTAGGTATTTGGATACTGATGATCGAATCTCGGACATGTATTATATCATGAGACAAAGGGATTAAATTACTAGCGTTAAAGGTTCTCACGATTATAGAAGTCATCGTTGAATGTGTAGGAGTCAGTATGGATCTCTAGGTCCCGCTTCTGATTATTGATCTGAGAGGAGTCTCAATCATGTCTGCATTATTCGCGAACCGTAGGGTGACACACTTAAGGGTTGCCGGACACCATTTAGGAGCACATATGTTTCAGACAAAAGGTTTGCAAAGCGCAGGAAATGTTTCGATAGAAATAGGAATTATTTCGGGTGAAATTGCAGAAAATGGTTCTGCATGTGATATTGAAATGTTGCAAGGGGTTTTATGTGAATGTTTGTTAATTAAAGTAATTAACAAAATTCTGAATAAAATAAATAAAATAGTTTTATTAATTGAGAGTTGCATTAAATTTGGTGGAAATTTAATGCATGTGAGTGGAACTTTGGGTGGAGCTTGAATTGATGTGAGTGGAGCTTCCACCACATGAATGAGGAAGAGGAGGGGGCTCCCTCCTTGTCCGTCAGCCATGGTAGGGGAGGAGTCCCCCTCTCCTATAAAAGGCCCCCCTCTCCTCCCTCACAAAGCACACCTCCTCGTGAAGGATCTCTCTCCCCCTCTAGATATTCCCCCATGGTCTCAGATTAGCGAGATACATGTTCCCGGTGGCCTTGCGTCTGGAAGGAGTTGCTGCTTCCGCTGATTTGCTGGAGCGAGGAGGTGGAGGTTGTCTGGTGGCTTGAACGTGTGTGTGAGGACGGATACGCTGCTGATTTGCGGCGCTCGGACTTCCACACGATCTTGAGATCGGCAAGCGTACGACTACATTAACCACGAGTTGCTACTCATTAACAAAACTCATTGTCTTTGAGGGTAAGTTCTCCATGGATGTATGTCCACCCGTTACTCTGTATCTAGTAGATAGATCTTGGCATATAGTTCTCATCGTAGGAAAATTTTGTTTTCTATGCTGCGAACCCAACAAAAAAGGCCGTCGACTCGGTCATCCTCGGATTCTAGGGTGACCTTCGTGCTCTTGAGAAGCACGTGACGGAGAGCTGCTGCAAGCTTCTTGGTGAGTGTATTCTCTTTTTTCTTTTCAGTATGCAGCGAGTCCTCGAGTGGGTGAATCCTTAGTGATGTTGGGTTTCTAACATTGCAGCCCTGATAGGTCAAAGCGACCCGATGGTGCAAACCTTCAATGCCTCGCAGTGCGTGACTACAGTGGTGAACGCGGCCACCACCTCGGCGTTGTATGTATAAGCCATGCTCTAAGGGATGTCACCTACAGAGGTTATTCCTAGGGGGTTGACTCAGGTCTGGCGCTATCTAGAGGAGGCGCCCGCTGTCGTCGAGTGGATGGTGTTATCGGCCTTCAGGCGCAGGGCTACCACAACATTGAGCCTTGGACTCGCTCACTTTCCCGACAACTTCGATCTCGATGATGTCACTAGCGGTTATACTTCGGCAACTGGATCGGTGGAGATCTTGGAGGTTCTGAGGTTGACGACCAAGGCTACTCCATTCGCGGAGCGAGTGTTGGCGATGGGAGATTTGCTACCGTGCCAGGAGACGGTAGTGGCGCCAGGCGACCCCGATCCGAAACACCGTGACCTGAAGTTGGAGCAGCCCTTTTGGTTGGCATTGTCGAAGTCATTGATGAGATACCCAACAAACCCGTGGGATCCATACGTCTGGGTCAAGGGTGATGGCGGCGCCTCTTCATCGGAACCTGCAAAATAGGTTGTTGCCCTAGGGGGCTTTTGTATGTTATGGCGATTGACCACCGTTGTAATGTAAACAATATATATATGGAAGTAAGAGGAGTCAATCGACTCGCAATGCATGGTGAAGTATGTTCTATGTTGATTTTTAGGCGAGCGAGTCCCCGAGCGCGTCCACCCTTTATTGGGGTTTACCTCATTTATACATAAGTGTGTTTACTTTGAGTTTTTATTTTGGTTGGGACTGATTTGTCGTGGCGCGTGAGGTCAGCCGCCTTGCGACTCCGAGGGAGCTCTGTACTTAGCTGTTTTCTCGGATGCAAGCAGGGTCAGTTTAGGTGAGTCCCCGAGCGTAGTACTTTAGTCGTTCGAGGCGCATGCCCATCATAGGTGAAGACCTAATGCGTTGTTTGTAATGTGTCGCTCCCCCTGGTTCGAAAAATCAGTCGTGTGGCGAGTCCAAGGCAAGCTCTCTTACTTGGTGTGTTCCCGAGCCACGTGGGCGTTTTTGGTGTGAAGTCCCCGTGCATGGTATTAACCATTCGAGTCGCTTTGCATGAGGATGGGGAGGACGGGTCGCTGTGAGAAGCATTTATCGATTGTCTTGGCCCGGCGGGCCGGTCGAGCGGGGCGACTCCGATGGTGGCTCTAGGGTGGCATGTTCATGGATGACACAAGGCCTGAATATCTTCGATGCCCTTGAGTGTCACTACTTAGTCGTGCCAGTCGCTCGACCAAGGGTTGACTTCTGTAGGTAGCATATTGCTAAACGTACGAGTGCGATTGGCACACGAAGATGGCGAGTAGACACAATTTGTGCGATCCGAATTGATTTCATTATATAGTAGCTAAGTACAAGTTTTAGTTCTATGTATAGAACTTTCGGAGGAGGTTTACATTCCATGGCCTCCCAACTTCGAGCTGGCCATTGCCTCTTACATCGATGATGTAGTAGGTGTCGTTGCCGAGGACTCGCCCTATGGCGAATGACCCCTCCCATGGGGGAGAAAGCTTGTGCATGCCCTTCTTGTCCTGGACCAGTTGTAGGACTAGGTCGCCTTCCTGGAAGGTGCGGGTCCAGACTCGGCGGTTATGGTAGCGGCAGAGTCCCTGCTGGTAGATGGTGGTGCGGGAGCGAGCTAGGTCGCGTGCTTCGTCGAGCTGGTCAACCCCGTCTTGGCGGGGGATCTCGTTTGTCGCCTCCACATAGTTGGCGACCCCAGGCGAGTCATGTTCCTGGTCGGTTGGCATTACGGCCTCAGTGCCGTACACCATGAAGAAGGGCGTGAACCCCGTGGAACGGTTGACGGAGGTGCGGCTGCCCCATATCACAGAGGGGAGCTCTTCGACCCAGCATCCGGGGGTTCGCTCGAGGGGCACCTAAAGTCGCGGTTTGAGCCCGTGGAGGACGCTTTGATTGGCACGCTCTGCTTGGTCGTTCGACTCTGGGTGGGTGATTGAGGCGAGGTCGAGCTGTATGCCGTGCTCCCTACAGAATTCTGACATGGCGCCTTTGGCGAAGTTGGTGCTGTTGTCAGTTATGATGATGTGCAGGTAGCCGTATCGGTAGATGAAGTCGCGGAGGAACTTGGTGGCAGTATTGCCGTCGCACTTCTTGATCGGTTTGGCTTCAACCCACTTGGTAAACTTGTCGACCGCGACCAGGAGGTGGGTGAAGCCAGATGGGGCCTTCTTGAATGGGCGACCATGTACATGCCCCATACGGCGAATGGCAAGGTGATGGGGATGGTCTTGAGTGCCGAATGGCAAGATGATGTGCGTCTGGTTGGCGTACTTCTGGCACCCGACGCACCGTTGGACGATGTCGATGGTGTCGGCGTGCACGGTGAGCCAGTAGAAGCCGTGTCGCATGGCTTTGGCGACCAATGACCTGGCGCCTGTGTGATGGCCGCAGTCGCTCGCGTGGATGTCTTGGAGGATCTTGCATCCTTCTTCTGGTTGTACGCAGCGCTGGAATACGCTAGTCACACTGTGTTTGTGGAGCTCACAGTTGATGATGACGAAGGATTTGCAGCAGCGCATGATCATTCGCGCTTCCGTCTCATTGCTAGGCAAGACCTTGTGCTCGAGGAAGGTGACGTATGGTGTGGTCTAGTCACTAGGCTCGATGACCATGGCGACTAGGGCGGGCTCGGGTTGCAGAGGTATCCTGATGTCGATCTCCTTGGGCAGGGAGACGAAAGGCTTGTGGATGATGTCGAGGAAGACGCCCGCGGGTGGCGTTTGTCGAGCCGATCTGATGCAGGAGAGGGTGTCAGCCTCCTCGTTTTTGTGTGTGTCGATCCACTTGACTGAGTAGCCGATGAAGTGTCCGCCCAACTGGTCCACCACTTGGTGATATGCTATCATGGTGGGGGAGACGGTGTCGCAGGTCCCCGCGACTTGGCCAGCGACTAGGTTGGAGTCACCGTAGCACCTTAGGCGGTTCACATTCATCTCCTTGGCGGCCCTCATGCCGTGGAGGAGGGCCTCGTATTCGGCCATGTTGTTGGTGCAGGGCTTGAAGTCGAGGTGGAGCAAGTAGAGAAGCTTGTCGCCTTTGGGGGAGGTCAGTATGACCCCAGCCCCCGCGCCGTCGGTGTTCTTGGAACCATCGAAGTGGAGCGACCAGTAATGGAGATAGGGTAGCTTCTCCGGCTGCTGTGCTTCTTCCCAGTCGGCGAGGAAATCAGCCATAATAAGTTTGTTTATGATGCCTCAGTCTCTAGTAATGATTCTTATTGTGTTGAAACTGAAGATAATTTATCTGCAGAGGCTTTATGCCTAGATACTCATTTGGATCTGCAACGCACCTTCTCCCTGGACGTCAAGGTTGGCGACCGCGGCTTCGGCCGTGACGATGTTGTCCATCGGGGTGGAGTATAGTGGGAGTCCGTTGGTGTCATGGGCCTGTGGCGAGATGATGATCCACGGCTGGTCCGGCGGGGGCGCACGGTCAATGGGTGGTGGAGGGGCTCCGGTCGCTGGTGCGCCGAGTGGTGGTCGGTTGCTTCCACCTGGTGGTGCGTTCTCGCAGTACTCGCGCTCGGCCGCGCGTGCGGGGTCGCTTTCGTTGTTGAAGTTGAGGATGCGGCCCTAGACGTTGGAGTTCAGGCAGGTCCTGATGCGGCGCCGGTGATAGAGCGATAGCTCCCGCGTCGTTTCCCGCTCGAGGCAGTATCTCTCGCGCTCGGTGAGCTCATTGCGATGCGCCTCCGCGAGTCGCAGGCGGGCCTTCTCCACCTCTGTGGCCGTGGCGGTTGGCGGGATCGGTGTGGAGAATGGATCTGGTGGGGCGGCCATGCTGCCCGCCATGTAGATCGCATTGAAGCGATTGGATTTGGCGCGGAAGTCCTCGGGCGACTCCAAGCCGGAATCGGAATCGAAGATCCCGAGACTAGAGGAGTCCTCGAAATCCTCAGGGTTGGAGACCTGCGTGATGGAGTCCTCTCGTGATGCCGCGGTGATGGATCCGTCGACCAAGGCAGGGGTCGTGGAGTCGGTGTCGTCGTTTAGGGCATCGGCGTCCGCGGCAGTGTTGGTCTCGGCCGCGTTGCTAACGGCCGAGTCGTACTCGGTGACGAGGCTCCTGATGGAGTAGACCTGCTCCTCCGATAGCAGATCGTGATGCAGTGGCGATCCACCAACGATCACCGTCGCCGCTGGGTCGACCGCGCCGGTGAAGCCGACGAAGAGGTTGATGGAGCCGACCGGCATTATCGTGCTGTGGGTGATCGGGCATGACGCTGGGACGTAGCTGCTGGGCAGGATCTGTAAGATCCCACCAATGGCGATCATACGGCCGGTGGCGATCGGCCAATCGATCGGCGAGTAGGGTCTCGCCGCAGAACTCAGGCCAGTCCGGGTGGGCCCCAAGGTGGGCGCCACTGTCGTGGAAATGGCCACGACAGTCGCTGCAGTAGGCAACGATTGATTGAATCGGGGGCGAGAGCTGGCGGCCATCTGTGGTGCGAGATGGGGGCGGATGCACATGGATTTATCCAGGTTCGGCCCCTAGAGGGTAAAGACCTACTCCTGATAGATTGGATTAGTAGATGGCGAGTTACAATGGCGGCGAGCTCGGCGTCTAAGCAGCGATTCGCTTGAAGGGGTGTATGATAGAACGTAAATCCTCAGGATACCCTAGGGAGGTTTATATATGAGGCACCTCGCTAGGGTTTACAGTTTACAACCGAACAGAATATGGATTCGGAGGCTTTGACCTAATCCGACTAGGCTTCGAGTATGCTTTTGGGCCTCCAGTCTCTAGTCGCCAGGCCTTCTCCTTAGTCGCATTCCAGTCGCCGTCATACAGGCCCACTCGTGAGACCTTTGGCCCAATCGGAACGTCCTGCTGGGCATATCCCATTCGGCATATCCCCATCAATCCTTGTAGTATTAATGAGCAGGTTTTGGGAGAGCACATCGTTGATGAAACATTTGTTGATGATGCTTCCTTTTGTGATTGGATTGATAACTCTAGAACTGAGGAACTTGTTAGCAAGGGTGATGAACTAGAGAATAGAGACACCTTTGAATTTATCCCTGCTGCTAAAGATGAGTGTTATGAAGTGTATCCTCGTGATAGTGTAGCCCAAGAAGAGTACTATGAATTGTATCCCGATGATGCTATCAAAGGTAAAACGATTGACTTTACATGTAAATATCTAATCCTTTTGTTGAAGCTATCTAGGGAGTTATGCTCACCACACATGGTGCATCAATCATCATTTGTGAGCAATAACACATTTATCTACAAGACTCCGATGCACCGCAAGTGGGTGAGACTTCGACCAAGCTATAATAGTAAGTGCTCAAAAACCTCTTTTGGAGGTAAGAATAAATAATTCTATGGCTCCTATCTATTGAAATCATATTGGAGAAAAGCCTGGCTACTTGGTTATAAGAAAGTGCTTCCCAGGAGGCAACCCGAAAGTCATTAGGTGTCTTTCTTAGTTTTGTGTTTTGAGTCTTGATGCATTCAAGTTGCATTGGTATTTTTATTCTTTACATGATTTTCTATTAGAGTTATCTTATTGTAGTTTTCAAAAGGTAGAATTTATTGTTACTATGTGTTGCATAACTCGGTTGTACTTAAATCCCATTTTATACATGTTGTTGTTGGTCGAAAATTAACGTTGTTATTTTACCGTCAAAACATGGTGTTTTGCTAAGTTTCAGGTTAAGAAAGAATTCTCGAAGAAATAGAAATTTTTTGATGTCCACAGAAGGTTTAACAACCAACTATATGATGGGAATAAAAAATTCCAGCCGTATAGCTTGGCCGTATAGATATCTTTGCCATCGATGAATTTTCTTTTGCAGGTACTGAAGGTTTAACGACCAACTATACGGTGGGAATAAAATTTCTTGTCGTACAGTTCCGGTCGTATAGATATTGATGCCTTTGTAAAATTTCTTCCAAAGTATACAGAAGGTTTAACGACCAACTATACGGCGGGAATAAAAATTCCGGACGTATAGTTCCGGCCATATAGATATGGATGCCTTCTTCAAATTTCTTTTCCAAGGTACAACAAGTTTAACGACCAACTATATGGCGGGACCCTTTTGGTCCGACCGTATAATTGTGCCCGTATAGTTGAGAAAACCCCTCAAACGCCAATTGGAAGGTAACCATTGCTCAAAAGTTTATTATTTCTCCTTCTTTCTTCTTCTAAACCTCGAAACACCACCTGGGAGCTTCTCCCATGATCTAGAGAAGCCGAGCATATGTAAACAATAAATTTCTACCTCAGAAACCTCCTAGACTGCAATTCTCTATAGAAGTTCATGTTTTATTTTTTACTTTCCTTTTATCGGTGGCGTAAACAAACTATGTTCGTAACCAAACCGATGCATTTTATTTTGTGTGTTATTTTTGCAGGGACTTTAACCTTGTGTGAAGACGTGTATAGTAGTGCCAACCGTGCAAACACTCGCATGAGACACTTGGTTGCTTCAATTCAACACTTCGACAATCAGTGTCTGGTAAAACCCTCCAACTCGAACCTCTTTTAATAAGCACATAGGGGCTGCACACTCGTGTCTCGTACCCTGTTTCGCTTGTGCCTCATCACAATCTAGGAGAGGCATCTTCTAGAATTAGTTTGTTGACTTAAGAGTGGTGCTTAGGTTGATGAACCGACTCAGTGGGACTTGTATTTTATCACTTGTGAGCTAAACCTGTGTCTTCAGAAACACAAAAATATTTTGTTTTCTTTTTAGTTTTTAAGCAGGTCCTCAAGGAAGGCACACCGGGCCATATCAAGAAATACATGTTGAAGCAAAGGTTCATTGTCCATCAAAAGAGAGGTTACTTGTACCTCAACGGTAAAGTGTGTCACCCTTGTTTTCAACTAAGCTTGGGGAGGTAACCACTTATCACACTCTCATTTGGAAACAATATTTTATCTTTTCTTTTGATGATATACTCAAGTTTGGTTCTTGCAACATTCTAAACTTGGGGAGGTTACTTCTGCATGTGTAGAGTCTTGTGCAATGTTCATATTCAATGAAGATTTAATGCAATCATGTATCTCGTTGTTTTTGAATGCTTGTTTAAGTGAGTCTAGTTCTGTATTCATATGGGGATACACTTTCTCATGATAGGCACCATAGCAGTTGACTTAGAGCTTTTATGCATCTTGCCAAATTGTTTATCAAGCTTGTGACACTATTTGTGATCCTCTAGAAAACATTGCCACAATCTCTACACTTGGAAAGAATGAATACTTGATCAAGATCTTTTGAAATTTGTTGGTTGTCACTAAATAGCTTTGTCTTAAATGAATAGGTTATGCTCGACCCCATAATGTCAAAACAATACACTTGATAGTTTTCTTATGGAAGGAGTTGTCAATTGGAAATGATATTTCGAAGTTTTGAGTTCTATGCTAAATAAGGTGTTGTTTATTTGTCTTAAGAGTTTAGCCTTATAGATACTCAACACCATAGATGTGATGATCTACTTGATAGTACTCTTTGAAAGGATTTGTTTGAAGAAACTAATATTTAGCGGTAATTGAGATGCATGCCAAATCTTGACCTATTGATTAAAGTATGATATTGCTTTATGCGTGTCTGCACCACTATCGCACAACATGGGATGCTAACAACTCAGCTGGCCTTTGAACAATCCAAAAAGAGGAAACTCTTGGAGTTTGGCTATGAGTTGCCCAACATAGGTAGCAAAAAGGTATATTTCGGCATGCATTGGTATTCTCATGGGCCCTGCGTTCAAAGCAAAAGAGGGAATACTCCTCTGACCTTTATGAGAAATCATTATACCAAAAAGAGAAACCTTGGTAATGGTCACAAGTATCCATTCTTAGCATGCACAGTCTGGTTCACCACACTAAGTTTTGGCATGATCTCATTACTTATGAACTGAAGTTTTAGAAAGACAAAGAATAATTTTTTTTTGTTTGATAGCCATGATTCTTTGATTTGGATGACCAAAAGAGACACTCTAATGCTATGCTTCTTTTGACATTTTCTCGTATTTCCTTTTGGCATAAATATCGTTACTAAGAGATAAACTTTTTGAAACTCAATAACTGATGTTTGCACTTGAGAACCTTAACTAGATGACATGATTGGGTAGAATTTATTCCTATTTATGCTTGACATCTATTTGTGACTAAGTTTTGCCTCATAAAAAATAATGATATGAAAAGTTATACAAAAGGTGCAATAAGAGGATCACAAGTTGATCTGCAAGTAGATTCACTGTTGACATGGAGAATATAAGTTTTGATGAATCTTTAGTGGTCTTTATAACTGAGCTTGTGTTGCGTTGTATGAATACATGTTTTCTCTCTTCAAGCTTGTAGAAGAAATAAGGATGCAAGGCATTGCTTTCCAATGATAAGCTATTTCACAACCATTAATTTATTATCGACCCTTAATACTCGAGGGCGAGCAAGGTCTAGCTTGGGGAAGTTGATGGCTGTGAAATACCACCTCTTTTAGCCATATAAAATGTGCCATTTATCTCTCATATCATGTTTCTTCTAGCTATAGCTATGCCTTATATGCATGACTTCTAGTTCTCATTTACTTTCATATGAGTTTTGCACATTCAGTAGTTTAGCTAGAATTTTATCACTTTCCTTATCTATGACATGTGTATAGGTGTTGATGATGATTATGGATAAAACAAAGGCAAGAGGAAGAAAGAGAGCATAATATGGAGGAGCTGCAGGGACCGGACTTAGCCATTTGAGATGTTGGAAAAGTGAAATTTTCCAACTTCTCAAAATAAATATCAAAGACCATGGGGTTGTATCCCTCGACAATACGAACTCAACGAGCCAAAGAACACCCAAAAATGGAGTTCGTATGAAGAAATGGCGGCCAAAACACTGCGGAATACCGAAGGTTTGACAAGCAAATATTCCGGTCGTATAGTTGCCCCCGTATAGTTGCGAAAAAGGTTGTAAACGATGGGATTTCTCCCCAGAGAAGCCCTAGAACCTTCCCTAAGTCATATGACGGTATTGGGGGAACCCTAGGGCACCCCCAATGCCTATATAAAGGAGGGAGGACCCAAGAGAGAGCCACCAAGCCATATCCTCCACCACGGCGAAGCCCTGCCGTCGTGCCATGGCCATAGCCGTCTCCAAACAGATCTACACCATCAACATCACACAAGAGGACAAGGGACTAGGATCTTGAAGGCCTCCACATTGATCTACATCATCATCTTCATCAACAACGTCTCCATCACCGATCCCCTTTGGTTACTTGTTGTATAGCACTTGTCTTCAATTGTATCATCATACTTCATCCATATTCTATCCATGATGTTGATTGCCTTCATGTGTGAGTAGTTTCCTTTGTTCTTAGGGAGATGGAGAAACCCTAGTATGAGATTGAATTGAGATAAAGATTATTATGTGATATTGTTCATTATGTGTCTGTGTTAGATTTCCTTCATCTTGATGTTGGGTGAAGCGCGTCACTCAATATTTGCCTCAATGAGGACTAGATGGAGGGAACTACTTGTTGGTAGACGGAGGGATGATAGCACTTACGTTGACTATAAAGTTGTTTTCATTCCTTACATATCAACTTGGGAACCGAGGAGAACTCACAGAACATTGTCCATGCCACGGGATACATCCTACGGGGTAAAGTCCCTTAATAGCAAAGTAATTTGATTGATGTCGATTGCTGTCTATTGTGGTTATGATGGATGATGTGAGCAGTGGTTGCTGCCTATTCGTCCATATATGGAGCTCCTCCCACACATATCATAAATGGTCTTATTCATTATATTAATTTTGATCACTCTTTCTAATTACTAGTGGTGGATCCAGTACTCCCTGAGAACTCTTTCCATCATCTTGCAGACTTTCATAATCATACTTGCATGCTCTTGTTTTCTTACAGTTTTAGTTTACTTATTGTTCTCTTATTTGAAAACCCAAAAATATCTTTTACACAAAACTTGCATTTTATCATGTTACTTAGAACGTTATTTAGCATTACTATTTCAGTATTTAGTTCAAAGAGTTATTAGACTTCAGACTCCTGATCCCTGTGGGATTGATATCTTTATTTCAAAACTAGCTACAAACGATATGTGCACTTGCAGTCATCATGTCCCCTTACTTAGGAATCAGCAACTTCTAGCCGACCAACCCGTCACGGTGCTGGCCCGACCACTAATAATGTTTAATTTTCTTACCGTTTCTAGACCCTTAAACTATGTGGTGTGTTGAAACCGCATGCTTTTCCACCGACATGTGTATTGCAAAGTTGCTTGATCGTGCATGCTTACACCAGTGGCCTACCTAGAAAATTCTAGAAGCCTGGGCAAATGAGCTTCAATTTGGAAAATTCTGGACAAAATCACCAAATTAAAGAAAGGAAATTGTAAGCTTTGCGCAATTGGCAGGCCTGAACGACTACCCGGGGTGTAGGGATGCTAGGTCCCCGTCTATGCTTACACTTCCCTTAAACTTGCTGGGAATAATAATCACAAATAGCTTTACACTTCCTTCTGTCCTGTCACGTTATGTCGTGTTAGCACCGTGCACCCGCTGTAGATCGGCAACAGGACGGTGGTCTCCATGACCGGTCTCTGCCACGCCAAAGCTACATCACACACCCGTCCCATCGCCTACCGGGCATAGTCGCCGAATTTAATCGCTAGGATTGTAAACCAACGGTGCTCGCCCGGTCAAACTTGTTTCCGCTTGGGTATGACCGGAATATTGGTAAATACAATTTATGATGCATGCACACCCCTTTTACGCATTGCCTTCCGTCTCCACAGCACAACACCGTGCAAAAATCCCCAACTCCTTCCACCTCCACCGCCATAGCCACCGCAAGAACCATCGACGCCACCGCAGGCACCACCTCCGCCACGCCATACCACCGCAACAGATCTCTCCACTTCTACGCCCAGTCCCAGCCACCACTACTGACGCTAGGCCACCGCCGCCGCATTAGCTGCTGCCATGGACGCAGAGTACGACGTGTTCAGCGACGGGAGTGACTTCACCACCGATCTGACAGTCATCCACACAAATGCATCAGCGGAGGTGACCAAGGTCATCGCAATGTACAAGCGGTGGATACAAGAGCCGATGGACATGTACAAGATCATTGGCCTTGACCTCGAGTATATCGAAGATAGGAAGAGGGTGGCGTTTTTGCAGCTGTCCATGCGCAACCACTGCCTCCTATACCACGTATGCAGGGACAACTATGTATGCCCAGAGCTTCGCGAGTTCCTGTGCAAGAGGGATATCTACTTTGCCAGTGTCAACATCAAGAACGACACTCCGAAGCTAGAGCAGGATCTCCTCATTCATGTCGTCAATCGCATCGATATCCAACATTTTTGGAGGTACTCGGATGATGATACGGGGAAAGCTGACATGGCTAGACTCGCTGTCAACATCATCGACCGTGAGTACGCCGACATGAAGGTCGAGTTCCTGAAGCACCTGCACGAGCGATGGGAGTGGAGGCACCTGAATTACGATGCGATCAAGTATGCAGCTAGGGACGCGTATGTCTGCTACGAGATGCTCAACAAGATCTGGCGGATGGGTGAGTGTGTTGTTTACCACTACTAGTTTTGCATTCTGTTCCTAGTTTTATCTCGCATGTATTTTATCTCACATGTATTTTCTAAGCATTCTATGTGTAAGAACTAAGCTCGTATGATCCCTGTGCTATTAGGTAGTTAACCTATATGAATTACATTTCCCCCTTTTGTATGCTCACCATTCATACTTACAAATTATGCCTATGCCTTTTGCATGCGGCAGAATCTAGAACTGCCGTGCCTAAGGTGGGATCCACAAGATCAGATGTCGTTGTCCACAAAAGGGCACAATTTCTATTATAGCAAAGGATACAGTCAAAAACAAACCTAGATTATAGTTCGACAAACGTAATACACAACAGTTTGGAATTTCTCACACATAGCTATCACACATAGTACTTCTGAAATAACATGTTTTCATAAACATAACAAGCCCCATACAAACACAACAATCATGCACTAAAAGTCTACATCCAAGCCTGCTGGAGAAGGCAACCGATCCCAGGATGCCTTCGGTCGCTTGCCCCAGCTTGTAGATTCCTATACGTACACTCCGACATCTGGGGCAAACAACTTGCCTTGGTGGTGGTTCAATGGTTTGATGCCTGGAACGAAAATATACAATCTAGCGGTACAGCTGAAATGGATCATATGGGCACCTAGAGGGGGGGGGGTGAATAGGTGCTACTTCAAATTTTAATGCTTTTTCAATTTTAGGCTTGACACAAAAGGTAAATTATCTAGATATGCAACTACGTAGAATTTCCCTATATGCAAACCTAACTACTAGCGAGTAAAGGCGAGTAAGAGTGAGGAACGAGGAAACTGTAGTGGAGCACGCGGAGACAGGATTTTTTTACTGCGATTCCTTCCTTGTTAAGGGAAGTACATCTATGTTGGAGGGGTGGGCGGTACTAAGACCACCACGCCACAATAGGCCTCACCCTGTTCTCCGATGGATCTCGCTACCAAAGGCCCGATCCACCTTTCCACTATTGGAACCCTTCGAGGCGGGAACCGATGCCTTTACACAACTAGCGGGGCACAACTCCACAACCGAATTGGAGGATCCCGTAATGACAACAAGCTGCCACAAGAACAAACGTTATCAATATTGAAACATTAGATCTAGATATTAACAAGAATACTAGATCGAGAAATCTCCAAGTGAATGGAGAGGAGTTGAAGCGCTTGATTCGTGATGATGATGAATGAAGTCTCCTCATTCAATTCCCTCAAAGATCGAAGCCTTCGAGTGGTTGAGGTCGAAGACCTTGAATGAGAACTTTTTCAACAGACAAGAGATTTTTCGAATGAATCAAGAGATCTGATAGGAGGAGTGATTGGGGCTTTTATACCCCTTGTCCAAATAGAGCCGTTGGTGAAGTCTAGGGACGGATTATCTGACCCAAGTGAAGGCCAGATTATCCGGCCGGGGGTAAAACTCTGCCCCAGCCTCGAATTATCCGGAGGATATTCCGCCTCCATATAGAAGGTCGCACTGAGGCTCCCTTAGCAACTTTTCTTAGGGGCGGATTATCCAGCCCGGGCAGAATCACCGGCCTTGGTCGGACAATCCAAAGGAAAGTCCGCCCCCTCTCGGGGAGGTGTACTAGCCATCGTCTTGTGGGGGCGGATTATCCGGCCCTGTGGAGGCTGATTATCCGGCCCGGGCAAATTCTCCGGCCCTGGCCAGATAATCCGATAGATTATCCACCCCTAGACAGAGGCTCACGCCGCATCCAACTTTGGCCAAGACGGTCAGGCCGGATTATCCGGCCCTTGATAGGGGAAGATTATCTGGCCCCCAACAACATGTTTTCTTATCTGCAGTACTTGGCACACATGAGATACTATCAACACCCGGATTTTTAATCCCAGATGCCTGTTATGCCATACATCGCAATCCTAGGATTACCATTTTGCGAGACATAACAGATTGGATATCACAGTACATCATCCATTACAAACCATAATAAGGTCTTACACAAATAAAGGATCTCATGATCCAGTCTTAGTACAAACAAGTAGCGGAATAATGAGCGTAGCGGTGGGCTCCATCTTCAGTGTCACAGGCAATGCTGACGATGGGAGATGATCCTAGTTGTTGTAGCCATCCTATTGTCCTTCTTCCGGATAGTCCTCCTCATAGTCTAGCCACGGGAATAGCCAGGGACAAAGCCATGAGTACTCTTTAAGTACTCGCAAACTATCACTAACAAGTAAGGTAGTTCTAGTAGGAATGCTAAACTCTAAGTTTATTTGCAAAGTTAAGTTTGAAACCTAAGCTGAGTTCAGAAACAAAGAAAGATAAAATAAAGTTATAAATCACCTAAGTGGGAACTTAGTTGTCATAGTCACAACTCTATTGTGGTAAAGTCATGTCACAATTCATGTCATAAGTCATTTTGAAAACATCTGACAATGGAACAGTATGGCCACTCCAACTGTCCATAACCGCGGACGTGGCTATTCGAATAGTTTGACACTCTTCAGAGGTGGTACACTTTCACCACAAAATTCGATACATCTGTCAGGGGTAACCCTGAATCATCATAGTTAGTATGCAGATAATCAAACATAACATTTCCTTTACACACTCTAGTATAAGCACCTCTCCTATGAGCTTGGCCTCCCAGCCATGGCCATCTGCCATCCTGGGCACTACATAGGTGGACAACATTGAGAGGTAACCTCAGCTCAAACCTCTCCCGCGAGGGAACCAATACTAATGCATATAAACGTCCGCCTACGCCTTACCTAATTCAGGTATTGTGGTTGTACGGTAAAATTGGAATGGTATCGCATCCGAACCCAACCATCAGTTTTTATAAAGGGCTAAGGCTCATGCCTCAACATTTTCATCATCATAAACCATTTGTGTTTCTCAACACATGTCAAAACATCTCAATAGAATGACTCATCATTCCAAGGTTTTCATAAGTCATTTTCACCAAGTATTCCCATCTAAAGTGATCAAGTTTTTGGTTTAGCTCTAAACTACTAAGTTAAGAGTGTTCACTAAAGTGGAATGTTGATCTCAATCTCATGCCATATAATGACATCTAAGTCTAACTAGATAGGCCAAGTTTGATACTCTTTATGCTATCTATAAACTAAGTAAAGAACTTTGGTAAAGTAAAAGAAAGTAAAGGTTGTAAGTAAAACTTGGGATTGGTATAAATCAAAAATGGTATAACCCAAGCATGCCTAATGCATCTTGCTTAGGTTATCTTGCTTAATTCTAGCTTGCTAACAATAGCTTACAAGTGTTAGCTTGCATTGTTAATGATGGCTTGCAAGTATTAGCTTGCCAATAATAACTTGCAAGTGTTAGCTTGCATTGTTAATGATGGCTTGCAAGTATAATCTTGCCAATAGTAGCTTGCCTTGGTTGGTGCAGTGGTTGAAATTATCCTCGTCTTCTTCGGGGTAGAACTCCTCCTCCTCGTAGACTTGGTCGGTACTATCGTCTATAAATACATACGGGATACACAATCACCAAACAATACTTAACTAGTATATTTAGCACACTAAGGCACACACTTGATGATCTAGTATCATCACATTCATCACAAGATTTTAATGAACTAGTTTCATTTATTTTATTTGAGAAAAGTAATTTCTACTCATTAAAATTAACTAAGATTTAATATTCTCCAATTAAAATATGGGATCATGTGGACACATGTCATCACCACATATTCTAATACATGGGAATGTGATTTAAATGTTGGATCACCTTTTATAAAGTTTAAGATTAATATTTAAATAATTTAAAGTGACTAGAAATGCCTATATAGCATTAATTTGGTACTAGTCCAAAGTCATTGCATGCAAACCTAAATATTATTACGTATTCAGATAGGTATTGTCAAATGTGATTTTTGAGAGTTGTAATCAACTCAAAAGCTATTATGGTTGATTTTTGAAAAATGTTTGAATGTAGAAAAGTCTCTGTTCTGTTAATTTTTCTATAGATGATCTAGAACTCTAATTGATTTAAATCCAACGGGCTTGGATAGAGATTTAAATTATCTTTCTAACAAAATTTGAATCATTCATAATGGTTTAGTAAATATTTCTAAATTGATTTTTAAACTAGTGGACAGAAACTAGATTAAGTCTAAATAGAAAAATCATTATTTGAATTCTAGGGCCAGCGCGGGAAAGAAAATGGGCCGGCCCAGTTACACTCCGCAGCACAGAGGGTAGCTGACAAGCGGGGTCCACATGTCAGCGGCACAACTCAAAAGCGAAGCGGTACGGGGCGATGTGGACCGTGCGATTAGAACCTAGATCAACGGCTCTGGTTCATCGCCGATGACGGACTAGTCGCCGGTGAGACAGAACCCTAGCAGCTCGGTGGGGGTGCAATGGAGGCTTACCAGGGCTCCAACTAACGTGGCGATGGGGGCGATCGAACAAGGAGACGATGGCAGACTCAGGCGAGGTCGCGGCGGCTCCTGGGGATGAAATGGACGGGGCTCTTCCTCCTCTGCTACGGCGGCTCCGGTGGAAATTCCAGTGAATGGTGGCTCGAGTGGCTCCGGGGATGGTGTGAGGGACTCAGTGGGAAGTGGGGAGTTGAGTGGTGTGAGGAATTGGTGTTGGGAGGGCTCCTTATATAGGGTCGACGAAGGGGCAGAGCGGCATGGGCGTGGCTCGTCGGAGATGACGGTACAAGGCGCTAGAGGCATGGGCGGTGTAGGCGGACGGTGGCTTGCCTCCTGGCGGTCAGCTACGGCGTGATGGCGATGCTAGGGGCGGTGGCGTTTGGTCGGGAAAGGGCGATGCTCTGCATGGCAGAGGCGGTGCTCGACGCGGTTCATGGCAGCTATTGGTTGCGTGGCGGGGAGAGGGGTTGTCTGGGAGTGAGCAGGGGTTAAGGCGATGCTGCACACGCAAGCTAGGATCGAGGCGCGGCTTGCGCGGGCCTGTCGGGGACAGCGCTCTGGCATGCTCCATGCATGGCGCAGAGGCTCGGTGCGCGGGTGATTTGCGGTGGTCCAGGGGCTGGCACAACTCAGGGAAGGGACCAAGGGCTACGGTGTGATCACGTCTACCTCCCTGGTGCGGCGGAAGAGGGCGGTGATATGTACTGCGACGTGGGCATGGTCGGCCGGCGATCATGGCGTCGGGGTGGCGCGGCAATGCTGCTAGGGCTAAATGGTAGCTTGTTTATGGTCTGGTTAGATCTAGGGGAGACAAGGGAACAAGATTGAGCCCAATTGGCTCGACAAAGCATTGATCCAAATAGTGTTAGTTAGGCAGATTTATTTTTGCCTACCAAGTGTTCGACAAAATGGCCGCAAGAAAGTTTTAATTGAAATTTGAAATGATTTTTGGTGGATGTGTTAGTCATATGCTTCAGCATTTGTGGTTGCTTGGGATTGTCAAGGTGAACTCATTTGAGTGGTTTTTGCAAAAGTGGGATATGTGCATATGAAATGGATTCCATTTTCAAATGCCATTTAAAATTAGAGTTTAAAAGTTTTTGTAAGATTTCAAAGTGGGCCTTGGTAGGTCATTACTTGTACTAACAAGGGGTGTAAAGAGTTAGGATTGTTTCTGTGAAGAATTGACTTCTAGGCACACGTAAAGTGACCTAGTGGATTAGAATGGCAAAAGTGACCATTTGCCTTTATTAATCTTATTTGATTTCTTTTTCTTTGGATTTTGCTTGGGAAAGATCTAGATGATGTGGAATTCATCTTTGAATCAGTTTACAACCATTAGAACAAACAAACATGTCAATTCAAAACAATTCTATATTAATGTAACACACATATGCATTCCTAATTGTTTTAATGATAAAAAGTTTTTTGTTAACCCTAAATTGGGTGATTTGGATCTTGATAACCTTGATTAAAGTTTTGGGGTGTTACAAACCTTCCCCCCTTAAACAAAATCTCGTCCCGAGATTTAAGAAAGAAAACTAGGAACTTAATAGATCTGGAAACTCAGACCAAATGTAATCTTCTCGCTCCCAAGTGGCTTCTTCTTCGGTATGGTTGCTCCATTGGATCTTGAGAAATTTGATACTCCGGGTCCTGGTGGTTCGGTAAGCTTCCTCCAAGATACGGATGGGCACTTCACGATACGTCAGATCCTTGTTGATATCAACGGGTCGGTGATCGATGTTCTTGAAAACTTCGGTCTTCTCCGGCACTTCTAGGCATTTGCGAAGTCACGAGATATGGAACAATTATGGATGGCAGAAATCTCTTCCGGCAGTTCCAGTTGATACGATACTTCTCCTCGACGATTCAGAATTTTGAAGGGTCCGATATATCTGGGGGCTAACTTTCCCTTCAAACTAAAACGTTGTGTTCCCTTCAATGGAGAAACTTTGAGATACACAAAATCTCCGACATTGAAAGTCAGGTCTCTCCGTCTCTTCTTAGCATAACTCTTCTGTCTGGATTGGGCGGTCTTGAGGTGCTCATGGACTTTGTGAACCTTCTCTTCGGCTTCTCGTACGATGTCGGGTCCAAAAATCTGACTCTCTCCTACTTGCGACCAATTCAAAGGGGTACGACACTTCCTTCCATATAAGAACTCAAATGGGCCCATTTGCAAACTGGCTTGATAACTGTTGTTATATGAGAATTCTGCGAAAGGCAGACAATCTTCCCATTTTGATCTGTACTCCAACACACAAGCTCTCAACATATCTTCTAAGATTTGGTTGACCCTTTTAGTCTGTCCATCGGTTTGCGGGTGATAAGCTGTGCTAAAATTCAACTTGGTTCCTAATCCTTCTTGGACTTTCTGCCAAAATCTCGAGGTGAATTGGGTTCCTCGATCCGATACTATGGTCTTGGGGGTTCCATGCAAACTGACGATTCTAGCAATGTACAACTCTACTAGCTTCGAACTCTGGTAGGTTGTCTTGACATGTATAAAATGAGCTACCTTGGACAGTCTATCAACGATGACCCAGATTGAGTCATTTCCCCTACTAGAAGTAGGCAAACCGCTGATAAAGTCCATTCTGACGGAATCCCATTTACATTCCGGAATCTGCAATGGTTGCAACAATCCTATGGGTCTCTGATGTTCCGCTTTGACTCTTTGACAGATATCACACTTGGCGATGTAGCTTCCGATTTCTCTCTTCATCTTGTGCCACCAAAATTGCTCCTTCAAATCCTGATACATCTTCATTCCTCCAGGGTGGATAGAATAAAGAGTATCATGAGCTTCTTGCATAACTTTCTTCAGCTCTGAATCTGTTGGCACACAGATACGTCCTTTGTACCACAGAACTCCTTCTTCATCTTCGGTGAATCCAAGTACCTTTCCTGTACCAATACGATGTTTGATTCTGTTGATACTTGCATTTCCCTTCTAGGCTTCCTTGATTTGACTAATCAAAGTGGGTTGAAGTTCAATGCTAGCTAAAAATCCTTTGCTAACTAGCTCAGTTCTAAACTGCTCCAACTCTTCATGCAAACTTGGCTGGGCTTCTTTGATCATGGTGTTTAATCCACACGGCAATCTGCTAAGAGAATCCGCTACCACATTGGCTTCGTCGGGGTGATAGTGAATGTCAAGGTCATAATCCTTGATTAACTCTATCCATCTCCTTTGCCTCATATTCAGCTCCTTCTGAGTGAAAATATACTTCAAGCTCTTGTGATTTGAGTAAATCTCGCAGTGATTACCCATAAGGTAATGACGCCATGTCTTCAAAGCTAAAACTACAACTGCTAACTCAAGATCATGGGTAGGGTAGTTCTGCTCGTGTTGTTTCAGTTGTCGAGACAGATATGCTATGACTTTGCCTTCTTGCATCAACACACATACGAGACCAATCTTGGATTCATCACAATACACATAAAACGACTTCTTGATATCTGGCATGATCAATATTGGGGCTGAAATCAATCTCTTCTTGAGCTCTTGGAAACTTGCTTCACATTTGTCGGTCCATTCAAACTTCTTGTCCTTCTTCAACAATTGGGTCATAGGTCTTGCGATGCTCGAAAATCCTTCTACGAACTTGCGGTAATATCCCGCTAATCCGAGAAATGCACAGACTTGGGTTTGAGTGGTTGGGGCTTCCCATTCTTCAACATCTTTGATCTTGGAGGGATCAATAGCGACTCCTCCGGCAAACAAAATATGTCCGAGGAATCCTACTTCTTTCAGCCAGAACTCACATTTGCTGAACTTGGCATACAACTGATGCTCTATAAGGGTTTCAAGGATGATTCTCAAATGTTGCTCATGGTCTTCCTCTGACTTGGAGTAGATAAGAATATCATCAATAAACACAACGACAACCTTATCCAGAAAATTCATAAAGATCTTATTCATGAGATTCATGAAATAAGCGGGGGCATTGGTTAATCCAAAATACATGACCATATACTCATATAATCCATATCTGGTGGTAAAGGCGGTCTTTGGAATATCCGTTGCACGAATCTTAAGTTGGTGATAACCAGTCCTAAGATCAATCTTAGAGAACACTCTGGCACCAGTCAACTGATCAAACAGATCCTCTATCTTGGGCAATGGGTACTTGTTCTTGATGGTGACATCATTCAGCTTCTTGTAATCTGTGCACAAATGGTTGCCTCCATCCTTCTTGTCGACGAACAACACGGGCGATCTCCATGGCGATGCGCTTGGTTGAATCAAACCTTTTGTCAGCATAGCATCCAATTGCTTCTTTAGCTCCACTAACTCTGAGGGGTTCATGGTATAGGGTCTCTGAGCTATGGGTCCAGTTCCAGGGATTAGTTCAATTATGAACTCGATACTCCGATCCGGGGGCATACCGGGCAATTCATCTGGGAATATGTCGGGGTATTCATAGACTACTCTGACTTGGTCTATGGTGGGTAGAGCTAGACTCTTGTTGCACTTTAATTGACGGGGCAAGGTTTCAGATATATGCTCTACTGATATTCCAGAGCTACTGGTCATGGTGATGGATTTCTTGGCACAGTCGATCAATCCTTTATGCTTCGACATCCAATCCATTCCTAGTACTACTTCCAAACCTTTGGTTCCAAGTACTATTAGATTCTATCCCATGTATTCTGATAGGCACAGCCTTGCAAAATTTTCTAGCTTTTGTGGTTGAACCAGGTATTTGAACTATCATGACATGCTTCAAGTTGGTTGGGTGAATCTTACTAGTGCATGCAAATTCTTCGGTAGCAAACGAGTGCGATGCTCCAGAATCAAACAACACTCTTGCTAATACTGAGTTAACAGAAAACATACCTAGCACAACATCAGGCGCTTCTTGGGCTTCTTCGGCATTCATGTGGAAGAGACAGTCGTTGCGGTTGTGAGGATTCCCTGAGGTGATTCTTCTTCCAGGCTGAACACGGCACTGTTGTTGAGCTGGGGCATTCACATTGGCAGTGGCGGCAATCTTCTTGGGACACTCACTAGAGTAGTGACCCTTCAGTCCACACTCAAAACAAGTAATCTGAGACTTGTCTTTTGCTGCCACGGGCACAACATTGCTTCCAGTTCTAGGTGCAGTATTGTTGTTGTTGTTGTTGGACTTGGGTGGTGCACAGTTTAAGTGGTTGGAGTTGCCGGGGTGGTTGTTTTTGTTCCCTCCGGACTTCACATTTCCTCCGCTATGGTTGGGGTAGCTTGGGCGAGACATTGGGGGTCTATTGTTCCGCGGGGCATATCCGGCAGACAGGTTGGGGCGATACTTCTGGGCACTTTGGAACCTAGCTTGGTGCATCATCCGACGTTTGCGGTTGTCGTTTGCTTGATTGATCTTCCCTTCCATCTGAATGGCAGAGTCGACTAGCTCTTCGAGATCCTCAAAATGGATGTTGACTAGTATCGTCTGCATCTCATCATGCAGTCCGTTCAGAAATATCTCCTTCTTCTTGGCTTCAGTGTTGATCTCATCAGGTGCATACCTGGCGAGGGACAAGAATCTGTCACGATACTCTACTACAGTCATTCTGCCTTACTTTAGCTCTCTGAATCCATCTCTCATTCTGGTGACTAGACCCTGCGGCACATGGGTGTGGCTGAACTTGACTTTGAAGGCTTCTCACATCATCACTTGACCGTGGTTCATTGTGCAGGTGCTGTTCCACCAAGCTCTTGCATCTCCTGCCAGATAGTGGGTGGCAAACCGAACTTTCTTGTTGGCAACCACTCCTGTGACTTCGAAGTTATTCTCCATGGTCTATAACCAGTCATCGGCATCCAGCAGGTCTTCAGACTTGCTAAAGATTGGGGGATTAGTATTCTAGAAGTTTTTGAGTTTGGATCCATGATGATCCTGATTTCCATGGCCTTGATTGTTGTGGGCCATCTGGGTGATCTGTTGTAGGGTGGCTAGATTGGCTTGGTGCTCTGCCCTACTAGCTTCGCGATCTGCAATTAGCATCTAGAGAATCTGCAGCATTGGGTCCTGCGATGAGCTGCTCCCTCCTTGGTTTCCACGAGTCATCTGAAGATTGAGATAGATAATGGGGTAAGAGGGAAAAGTTCTAAGGTTTATGGTTTTGGTTTCAAAGCTAAAACTTTTAGTTTGACTCAGGTTTTGCAAACTAACTTCTTTTCATTCATTCAAGCAAAGCACACGATACAAACACACACACCACAACAAAACGAAAAACAGATGGTTTTAAGAACCATTCTGTAAGCCAAGATACAATGGGACCGATATAACTCCTTCCTACGATAGTGCTCTAGTGCATCTACTCATCATCGATGAAGTCGGAGTCATCATCGTCGGTGTAGAAGTCCATGGAATCATCCTCCAGGTAGTCATCATCATTGCTGAGGTACGAGTGAATATCCCCTAGATGTCTTCACCATCCTCCTATTCTTCTTCTTCTTTTGCTGCAAGCTGAGCTTCTTGCTCCTTGATGGTCTTCTCGAGGTCGGCCACCTTCTTGCGAAGATGGTCGATGGTGTGATCCTTCATTGCGCGTTGATGACGAAGTGATTGACGATCCTTGACGAGCAGTGAAAAAGTCTGGGCCTTCTGGGCGGCAATGGCATGGTTGTGGTTGGCGAACTCTCGAGCATTGTCCAATTCCTTCTGTCTGTCGTATAGTAGGAAATCGAGGTTATCCACTTGACGCTTTAACTCCGGGTGACTTGGCATTTCCAGAGGCATTCCCATCGAATCACGCCTTGCATAGTGAGCAAAGCGGGTTCCCTAGATCAAGTTGACATTATGTGGGCAAAGATGAGCGAGAGCTTCATGCATTGCCCTAACTAATCCATCTAGCCAGTTGTTCTCTCTCACGGTGAATTGAGTCTTCTCGGAAAATGGTGCCTCCATCTTGCCTTGAAGATCAGCAACTATCAGCCATTGTAAATCTCCTCCTGGGCTATCATTGAGTTGAGCTCCGAAGAATTCCGGATGGGGATGCTCAAGGTACTCAGATAGTGCATCAAGATCCCTCTCGAAGATCAGTTGGCCTCCGTTGCCCAACTGGTAGAACTTGCAGTACTGAACTTCCATCTATAAGAATTTAGGATGAGAAAGTTAGTGAGGTGATCAAGTGTGTCAAATTTTATGGGGTAATGTAAGAATTTTGAGGAACATTTATCTTTTTGAAAGAATCTCAAGGGTAAGAGGGGAAATCGATTTTCATAAATACTCTTTTTGTTTTTAAACTAAGTTTTTTGTTCGGTCGTCCATTCTAACTAGAGTCTCCTATGGTCAGGATGGCTCTGATACCAACGTGTCAACACCCGGATTTTTAATCCCAGATACCTGTTATGCCATACATCGCAATCCCAGGATTACCATTTTTGTGAGACATAACAGATTGGATATCAAAGTACATCATCCATTACAAACCATAATAAGGTCGTACACAAATAAAGGATCTCATGATCCAGTCTTAGTACAAACAAGTAGCGAAATAATAAGCGTAGCAGTGGGCTCCATCTTTAGTGTCACAGGCAATGCTGACGATGGGAGATGATCCTAGTTGTCGTAACCGTCCTGTTGTCCTTCTTCCGGATAGTCCTCCTCATAGTCTGGCCAGAGGAATAGCCAGGGACAAAGCCATGAGTACTCTTTAAGTACTCGCAAACTATCACTAACAAGTAAGGTAGTTCTAGTAGGAATGCTAAACTCTAAGTTTATTTGCAAAGTTAAGTTTGAAACCTAAGCTGAGTTCAGAAACAAAGAAAGATAAAATAAAGTTATAAATCACCTAAGTGGGAACTTAGTTGTCATAGTCATAACTCCATTGTGGTCAAGTCATGTCACAATTCATTTCAAAATTCATTTTGAAAACATCTGACAACGGAACAGTATGGCCACTCCAACTGTCCATAACCGCGGACGAGGCTATTCGAATAGTTTGACACTCTGCAGAGGTGGTACACTTTCACCACAAAATTCGATACATCTGTCAGGGGTAACCCTGAATCATCATAGTTAGTATGCAGATAATCAAACATAACATTTCCTTTACACACTCTAGTATAAGCACCTCTCCTATGAGCTTGGCCTCCCAGCCATGGCCATCTGCCATCCTGGGCACTGCATAGGTGGACAACATTGAGAGGTAACCTCAGCTCAAACCTCTCCCACGAGGGAACCAATACTAATGCATATAAACTTCAGCCTAAGCCTTACCTAATTCAGTTATTGTGGTTGTACGGTAAAATTGGAATGGTATCGCATCTGAACCCAACCATCAGTTTTTATAAAGGGCTAAGGCTCATGCCTCAACATTTTCATCATCATAAACCATTTGTGTTTCTCAACACATGTCAAAACATCTCAATAGAATGACTCATCATTCCAAGGTTTTCATAAGTCATTTTCACCAAGTATTCCCATCTAAAGTGATCAAGTTTTTGGTTTAGCTCTAAACTACTAAGTTAAGAGTGTTCACTAAAGTGGGATGTTGATCTCAATCTCATGCCATAGATGACATCTAAGTCTAACTAGATAAGCCAAGTTTTATACTCTTTATGCTATCTATAAACTAAGTAAAGAACTTTGGTAAAGTAAAAGAAAGTAAAGGTTGTAAGTAAAACTTGGGATTGGTATAAATCAAAAATGGTATAACCCAAGCATGCCTACTGCATCTTGCTTAGGTTATCTTGCTTAATTCTAGCTTGCTAACAATAGCTTACAAGTGTTAGCTTGCATTGTTAATGATGGCTTGCAAGTATTATCTTGCCAATAATAGCTTGCCTTGGTTGGTGCAGTGGTTGAAATTCTCCTCGTCTTCTTCGGGGTAGAACTCCTCCTCCTCGTAGACTTGGTCGGTACTATCGTCTATAAATACATGCGGAATACACAATCACCAAACAATACTTAACTAGTATATTTAGCACACTAAGGCACACACTTGATGATCTAGTATCATCACATTCATCACAAGATTTTAATGAACTAGTTTCATTTATTTTATTTGAGAAAAGTAATTTCTACTCATTGAAATTAACTAAGATTTAATATTCTCCAATTAAAATACGGGATCATGTGGAAACATGTCATCACCACATATTCTAATACATGGGAATGTGATTTAAATGTTGGATCACCTTTTATAAAGTTTAAGATTAATATTTAAATAATTTAAAGTGACTAGAAATGCCTATATAGCATTAATTTGGTACTAGTCCAAAGTCATTGCATGCAAACCTAAATATTATTACGTATTCAGATAGGTATTGTCAAATGTGATTTTTGAGAGTTGTAATCAACTCAAAAGCTATTATGGTTGATTTTTGAAAAATGTTTGAATGTAGAAAAGTCTCTGTTTTGTTATTTTTGCTATAGATGATCTATAACTATAATTGGTTTAAATCCAATGGTCTTGGATAGTGATTTAAATTATCTTTCTAACAAAATTTGAATCATTCATTTTGGTTTAGTAAATATTTCCGAATTGATTTTTAAACTAGTGGACATAAACTAGATTAAGTCTAAATGGAAAAATCATTATTTGAATTCTAGGGCCAGCGCGGGAAAGAAAATGGGCCGGCCCAGTTACACTCCGCAGCACAAAGGGCAGCTGACAAGCGGGGTCCACATGTCAGCGGCACAACTCAAAGCGAAGTGGTACGGGGCGATGTGGACCGTGTGATTATAACCTAGATCAACGGCTCTCATTCATCGTCGACGACGGACTGGTCGCCGGCGAGACGGAACCCTAGCGGCTCGGTGGGGGTGCAATGGGGGCTTACCAGGGCTCCAGCTAACGTGGCGATGAGGGCGATCGAACGAAGAGACGACGGCGGACTCATGCGAGGTTGCGGCTGCTCCTAGGGTGGACGAAATCGACGGGGCTCTTCCTCCTCTACGGCGGTAGCTCCGGTGGAAATTCCAGTGAATGGTGGCTCGACTGGCTCCGGGGATGGTGTGAGGGACTCAGTGGGAGGTAGGGAGTTGAGTGGTGTGAGGATATGGTGCTAGGGAGGGCTCCTTATATAGGGTCGACCAAGGGGCAAAGCGGCATGGGCGCGGCTCGTCGGAGACGACGGTATAGGGCGCTAGAGGCATGGGCAGTGTAGGCGGACGGAGGCTTGCCTCTTGGCGGTCACCTATGGCATGATGGCAACGCTAGGGGTGGTGGCATTTGGTCGGGAAAGGGCGACGCTCTACACGGCAGAGGCGATGCTCGACGCGGTTCATGGCGGCTGTTGGTCGCGCGGCAGGTTGAGGGGTTGTCTGGGAGTGAGCTGGGGTTAAGGCGATGCTGCACGCGCAAGCTGGGATCGAGGCGCGGCTTGCGCGGGCCTGTCGGGGACGGTGTTCTGGCGTGCTCCGTGCATGGTGCAGAGGCTCGGTGCGCGGGTGATTTGCGGTGGTCCAGGGGCTGGTACGGGTCGGGGAAGGGACCAAGGGCGGCGGTGTGATCACGCCTACCTCCCTGGTGCAGCGGAAGAGGGCGGGGATGTGTACTGCGACGTGGGCATGGTCGGCCGGCTATCATGGCGTCGGGGTGGCGCGGCACTGCTGCTGGGGCTAAATGGTAGCTTGTTTATGGTCTGGTTAGAGCTAGGGGAGACAAGGGAACAAGATTGAGCCCAATTGGCTTCTAGGAACACCTAAAGTGACCTAGTGGATTAAAATGGCAAAAGTGACCATTTGCCTTTATTAATATTATTTGAACACCTAAAGATCTAGATGATGTGGTATTCATCTTTGAATCATTTTACAACCATTAGAACAAACAAACATGGCAATTCAAATCAATTATATATTAATGCAACACACATATGCATTCCTAATTGTTTTAATGATAAAAAGTTTTTTGTTAACCCTAAATTGGGTGATTTGGATCTTGATAACCTTGATTAAAGTTTTGGGATGTTACAGATACTCCATGGTATTGTTATCTAGCACACAAAAAACTAGAGATCATGAAATGTTCTTTCAATATCCCCATTTTTGGTGTTAGATGACAATACTAGGATTTGCAAGATAGTTCTACTAATAACATCATTTAGCAAATGAAAAAACTCCCCCTAAATGTGTGCATAATAAATATTTGCATTTGAATACAAATGCACACAAGTAGGTATAGGTCTATTTCATTGGGAAAGACGCTACACATAAATGATGAGCTAGCCCAAAAATATCATACCATCGTGAGAGAGGCGTCCTCAATATAGTATAAGAATACCCAATGTGATAACCATTACAAATGCCTTCCTCGAGAGAGATAACCAATATAGCCAATATGATAGATGGATCCATAAGGATACTCCACGAGATAATTCCAGAGCCACACCTTAACATACTCTCATACAAAGCAAATCACGAATAAAAGTTTAATGCTAAATGGGAACAAGTGAGAAAAAGATTGAAACGATAAAGTGCAAATGCTTGCGCCCGACCCATGCAAATCCGCGAAGACCTAATAGAACTACTTCTCCCCCTTTGGCATCGAAACGCCAAAAAGGAAGAAGAGTGATGCTAGCGCCCCAAGGGATCACTCGTAGTCCTCATCGTCTTCCTCGTCCCCGTCCAAATCATCATACTCCTCGGTGTCTTCACCTTCCTCATCAGCTGGTGCAGCGGGATCCCTCGACAGGGTAGGAAACAGGCGTGGGATTAGACAACCAAACTGAGATGGTACTACACACCCAAGTTTGCAAGATCCAAATCAAATAAAAGCCAAAATTGAGTGTGGTTTCCATAAGAACATAAGATAAACATGAAGATCCACATAGAACCAACTCTTCTCAAGGAAGAGGGCGGTGGCCGAGGCCACCTTGTTGGAGTGCATGGTATGACACCGTGAAGATGTATTTTGGGTTCATGACCACTACTCATCAATAAGCTCATATATCACAAAATGAAATTAAGAGAAATGATTTTACTTGCTTTCGGCATTATGGGGGAGGGTTACCCAATTAATTAGGACCACACTCCCCCTATTTCCATGCCCACACCTAAACCAAACACGAAAGAGATATAAGAGTGAGTGCATGGGTAATCAAGACAAGCTCCTTGAATCAACGATATTTAGCTCATTCCTTAAGTAACAAAACCTTGCTTCATCAACTGGCTTCATGAAAATATCAACAAGTTGATTCTTCGTGCTCACAAAAGATAGATCAATATCACCACGAGCGACATGGTCCCGAATAAAATGATTCTGAATCACAATATGATTTGTCCTTGTGTGCTGCACCATATTGTACGCAATTTTGATGGCACTTTCATTATCACATAAAAGAGGCACTTTGTCACAATTGACACCATATTCCTTTAAAGTTTTCCTCATCCATAATAATTGAGTACATGCACTAGCAGCAACCACATATTCATCCTCAGGGGTGGAGAGAGATATACAATTCTGTTTTTTAGAAGACCAACATAACAAGGACCTTCACAAGGATTGACAAGCTCCATATGTTGACTTCCGATTATCCTTCTCACCAGTCCAGTCTGAATCAGTATAACCACGTAGAGAGAAATTGGAGCCCTTGGGATACCATAAGCCAAAATTAGGGGAATGAACCAAATATTGGAAGATTCTCTTGACCGCCACTAAGTGGCTTTATTTAAGAGCTTCTTGATACCTTGCACACACACCTACACTCAACACAATATCGCATATATATGCGCAAAGGTAAACGAGAGAGCCGATCATGGACTGGTTTTCCCTGAGAAGTCCACCACATCTTTACCATTTGTATTGAGTTCAAGATGGCATTTAGTTTCCATTGGTGTGGCGACACCATTAAGATCCGTCATCTTGAATCTCTTGAGAATGTCTTGGATGTATTTTTCTTGATTTATGAAGGTTCCTTCTCTAAGTTTCTTGATCTCAAATCCGAGAAAGAATCGTAATTCCCCCATCATAGACATCTCAAACCTGTCAGTCATAAGCTTTGAAAATTCATCATTAAAAGCTTTATTAGTAGAGCCAAAGATGATGTCATCTACATATAGTTGGAATACGAAGAGCTCCCGCTTAACCTTATTAGTAAAAAGAGTGGGATCGATTTGCCTAACTTCCAAGCCACGGTCTAGCAAAAGTGCTTTAAGGTGCGCATACCACGCAGGTGGGGCTTGTTTAAGGCCATAGAGTACCTTATCGAGTTTGTAGACATGGTTCGGAAAGTTAGGATCCTCAAATCCTAGGGGTTGCTTTACATATACCAACTCATGTAGAGGACCATTAAGAAAAGCACTCTTAACATCCATTTACTATAATTTAAAATTATTATGAGTAGCATAAGCAAGAAGGATACAGATGGACTCAAGACGAGCCACTAGAGCATAAGTCTCGCCGAAGTCGATGCCTTCAACTAGGGAATAGCCTTGTGCCATGAGTCTTGCCTTGTTCATTACAACAATGCCATTCTCATCTTGCTTATTCTTGAAAATCCACTTTGTGCCGATAACATTGTGGCAATCCTTGGGCTTCTCTACTAATTTCTAGACCTTGTTGTGCTCAAAATTGTTTAACTCTTCATGCATAGCAGCAACCCAGTCTAGATCTTCAAGAGCCTCAAACACTTTCTTCGGTTCCACCATGGATATGTGAGCTTGATGCTCACCAAAGCTTGCTAGCTCCCTTCTTGTGGACACCCTTCTTCTGAGATCACCAACCACTTTATCAAGAGTGTGACCTCTCAATTCAAGATTCCTTTTTGCACGAGCTTTGCGACGAAGTTCAATCAATTTGTTGTTTCTTGGAGGAATATCTTCATCATTTGAGTCTTGGTTGAAACTACTATCTTGGCCTTGGTCTACAGCTTGATCAGCAGGAATTGGAGGTGATGAATCTTGCCCTTGAAGATGATTAGCAGCCATAATAGGAGGTTGATGCTGATCTGAAGATCTAGGGCCGGATAATCTGGCTGAGGGAGTGGCCTGATAATCCGGCCTGGGAGTATTTTGACCATCTTCACTATCTTGTAAGTTTCTGGCCCGAATTGGAGAGGGGCCGGATAATCCGGTGTCACCTAGAAAATCCGGACTGGGAGTTGCATCAGTTTCTTTGGCAATGTTTTCAGTTCTGCCAGTTGAGATAGGTTGCCCGGATAATCCGGTGTCCACCGGATAATCCGTCCTGGAGCTTCCTGGAGCAGTTGATGGAGGATCTTCAGTAGTTGATGGAGGATCTCCAGCTGTTGGAGGTGTTGGTGTAGAAGATTCTCTAGCAGTTGGAGCATGTTGAGCTTGTGTCGATGAGGGCTCTACTTGAGTAGAGAATTTTCCTTCCCGATCTGCCACAAGGGGTTCCTCAATGGGGCGGAAAAATCCCACGCCCATTCTTCTTATGGAATCTTGGGGTATTTCAACATCTGCATCACAAACATCAACTTGCCCCGCACGGGAGCCATCATTTTCTTCGAACACCACACTACAAGATTCTACAACAGTTCCGGAGAGCTTATTTTAGACTCTAATAAGTGTGGGATTCGGCACCATAACCAACAAAAATACCTTCTAAAGCCTTAGACTCGAATTTAGATAGACGAACTCCTTTGATGAGAAAGAAACACTTACAACCAAATACCTGGAAGTAGGATATGTTTGGCTTGTTACGGGTAAGTATTTCATACGGTGTCTTGTCCAAGATTTTGCGGAGGTAGAGCTGGTTGGATGAGTGGCATGCGGTATAAATTGCTTCAGCCTAGAAGTTATATGGTGACTTGAATTTAGCCAACATATATCTTGCCATATCCATTAAGGTCCGGTTCTTCCTCTCGGCTACACCATTTTGTTGAGGGGTGTATGCATCGGAATAGTGGTGTCTTATCCCCTCTTCACTTAGGAATTCATTCAGAGTGTAGTTCTTGAACTCGGAGCCATTATCGCTTCTAATTGCCAAAATAGGGACATTGTGTTGACGTTGAACCTTGTTGGCAAAATCGATGACTGTTTGTTGAGTCTCGCTCTTCAACTTGAAGAAATAGACCCATGTATATCTTGAATAATCATCAACAATTACGAGGCAATATTTCTTCCCACCGACGCTTGCATGAGATGGAGGACCAAAGAGGTCCACATGAAGGAGCTCCAAAATCCTCTTTGATGAAATGATAGTCTTTCGTCGATGGGGAGAGTCATACATTTTCCCTTCAATGCAAGCCCTGCAAACACAATCTTTGGCAAAGGAAACATTTTCTTTTAGTCCAAGAATGTGGCCACCCTTGTGAAGACTTTGCAAAGTTCTCATATTGACGTGGGCTAGTCGGCGATGACATAACCAGCCCGCGTTGGCCTTTTCGAAAAGACACATCGAGCCTGTAGTGGTTTTCCTTGAGAAGTCCACCACATACGTGTCATTTTCGGCGTATCCCACGAAAGCAACCTTTAGAGACTTGCTCCACAAGAGTACTACCAAATCACCATCAACAAAAACTACGAAGCCCATCTTACCAAGGGCACGGACAGAAAGTAAATTGTAACTGAGCGTCTCAACAAGCATGACGTCCACGAGAGAGATATCGTGGGTAACCACAACCTTGCTGAGACCCAATACCTCAGATTTTGACTTGTCACCATAGGAGACGGTTATGTGATCATGGTTTGGCCGCGTCTCCGAGATGATCTCCTTGCTTCTGGTCATATGACTAGTGCACCCGCTATCGAGTACCCATTTTGACCCACCGAAAGCATAGCCCTGCAATAAAGTTACTTCTTGGTTTTAGGTACCCGTTTTTCAATGGGTCCTCTCATGTTAGTGACAAGGGTCTTGGGAACCCAAATAGACCAAGAAATGTAACTATCAAATGGACCAACATAGCTAGCATAGACATCACCATAGTAATCACAAAATAATTTGTAATTAGGATTATTATCCCCTACAAAACCAACATAATTAGTCTTGTCATTAGTTGTGGTGCTTGTCTTTGTTTGAGCAGTTTTGCTCTTCTTATTTTTCTTATTCTTCTTCTTCTTTGTCTTGGGAGCATAGCCAAGACCCTCTTTTCCATGGTTTGTCCTTTGCTTACTAAGAATCTCATCTAGGACTTCCTTACCCTTGTGTTGAGATTCCTTGACAAGTTATTCTTTCAATCTAGCATTTTCTTCAGGAATATCTTCATGTCCACACGATGATGTGGAGGTGCTAGGCATGTCATACTTGTCCAATTGAGTTTGGAGCTGATCACGAGACTCATTTAGAGTAGAGTGTTCACTCTCTAAAGCCTTGTAGGCAATGTCGAGTTTCTCTAACTTCTTTGAGAGTCTAGCATGAGCAGCCCCAAAGTCAAATTTCTCCTTTTTTAGTTTCTTTACCTTAGCGAGAGCATTGTCACATTCCTTTATGAGCTGGGCAACAACCTCTTCATGGGACTCCTCAATTGACTCAAGTTTCTCCTCTAAAGAGACTCAAGCTTCCTCTTCTTCCTCTAGAGTGTTCTTCAACGAGGCTATCTCCAAGGCATCTTCTCTTTCAATTCTCCCCTTTTCTTCGAGGAGTTCTTTGAAGTGTGCAAGTTGACTCATAAGAGCATCAAAATGAAGTTTGTGCTCACCTTGCAAGTTAGTGAAAAAATTGTCCAAAGCAATAACTTCTTCTTTTATCCTAAGTCTTGTATGATCATCCATATCAACATTCATAGTAGTCTTAGGAAATGAGGAAATAGAAGATGATACCTCGGACCCTCTTGCCATAAGGCAAGTGACGTTGTTGTTGATGACATTTTCGTTCAGAGAGTCGAAGAGAGATGTGGGACTAGATGTGGTGGCTATAGCAGCCACCTTTCGAGAGCTATCTTCACCTCTTCATCTTCACTTGCGGATGAATATTTCTCTTGTGCCACCAAGATAATCTTAGGTTGCTTCTTGTAAGGACCATTTTTCTTGACAAATGGCTTCTTACGAGGTGCCTTAGACTTTTCTTTGAGGATGAGCCTGCCCCCATTGTCTTCTCTATTCTGATAAGGACACTTAGCCACAAAGTGCAACCGGTCTCCATACTTGTAGCACGCTCTCAGTTTTGGGCCATTCTCCTTTCGCCCACTTGACCCATTCTTACGCTCAAGTTCAGATTTAGCCTTGGCTGGATCCCTCCAAAAGTTCCTTGCATAAAAGGCCATGTACTCACCATGAGCATGCTTGACCTCCTCGGGACAGCTCATGGAGACAACATCGTACGCTCTATCATCCTCATATTGTTCAATAACATCGGCCTTTAGAGCAACATTAACTCCTTTTTGCATCCCAATAGCCCGAGCACGAGCATCTTTGGCGTTCTTAACTGCTACCTTGAAGGCCACCATTTCTTGCATGACTTCATTGCAAGTCATTTGGTGGTAGTTGTGTCTACCTTGCAAACTCTTCAAGTCCATTGGCTTAAAAGGCATGAGGGCACTCACATTTTTTATCTTGATCCATGCATCATCAATGTGAGTGGCTCCATGCTTTCTAAAAATTGTTCCAATGCTCTTGAGCCTTCTATACATGTCTTCATGGTCCTCACCATCCAACATGTAGAATCCTTCAGCTTCATTGCTTAGAGCATCATACATGTTTCTTCTCATGCTTTCATTGCCGATGAACAAGTCGGTGAGAGCATCCCAAGCTTCTTTTGCAGTGTTGAAGTGTTCAATATATGGCATGTCCTTAGGACCCACACCAAGCTAAATCATGTGAAGAGCCATTGCATTTAGTTGACTGTCCACAACTTCTCTTCTTGTCAAGTTAGTGGAGTCTCCAATGTGAAGACCATCTTCAATAATCCTCCAAAGCTCAATCGACGAACTTCACACATGAGACTTCATTAAGAATTTCCATTGATTAAATGAACATGCAGTAAGCTTGGGTGGATCACCCCTATTGTTTATATGAGGGTGAGGGGTAGGTGGGTCGGGAGAATATAGGTGAGAAACCTCACTGTAATCCTCCTTAACACTTCCCTTCTTGGAAGAGGAACCATTATTTTTCTCACCCACCACCTCATATTCCTTGGGTTCGGCATGAGCCTTATCCTTACATAAAGGAGTGGTGGCCTCAGAGGAAGATGGAGGTGGGGTTGTAGATGAAGTGAGACGAGCAGTCATTTGCTGGATCTCCATTTTAGTCTCAAAGGATTTCAACAAGGTTATTTCCAATGTCTTGAGGTGATCCATTGTGACCTTGTCCATAGCCTCACTTCCATTTTCCTTAGTACCCATACTTATCTTAGGCTCTTAATCCCGAATAAAGAGCCGAGGTTCTGATACCAATTGAAATGGATCGTATGGGCACCTAGAGGGGGGGTGAATAGGTGCTTCTTCAAATTTTAATGCTTTTTCAATTTTAGGCTTGACACAAAAGGTAAATTCTGTAGATATGCAACTATGTAGAATTTCCCTATATGCAAACCTAACTACTAGCGAGTAAAGGCGAGTAAGAGTGAGGCATGAGGAAACCATAGTGGAGCACGTGGAGACACAACATTTTTTACCGCACCTCCTTCCTTGTTAAGGGAAGTACATCTGCATTGGAGGGGTGGGCGGTACTAAGACCACCACGCCACAATAGGCCTCACCCCGTTCTCCGATGGATCTGTCCACCAAAGGCCTGATCCACCTTTCCACTATTGGAACCCTTTGAGGCAGGAACCGATGCCTTTACACAACTAGCAGGGCACAACTCCACAACCGAATTGGAGGCTCCCGTAATGACAACAAGCTGCCACAAGAACAAATGTTGTCAATATTGAAACACTAGATCTAGATATTAACAAGAATACTAGATCGAGAAATCTCCAAGTGAATGGAGAGGATTTGAAGCGCTTGATTCGTGATGACGATGAATGAAGTCTCCTCCTTCAATTCCCCCAAAGATTGAAGCCTTCGAGTGGTTGAAGTGGGAGACCTTGAATGAGAACTTTTTCAACAGACCAGAGATTTTTTGAATGAATCAAGAGATCTAACAGGAGGGGTGATTAGGGATTTTATACCCCCTGTCCAAACAGATTCGTTGGTGAAGTCTAGGGCCGGATTATCCAGCCCAAGTGAAGGCCGGATTATCCAGCCCAAGTGAAGGCCGGATTATTCGGCCGGGGGTAAAACTCCGCCCCAGCCTTGGATTATCTGGAGGATAATCTGCCTCCACATAGAAGGTTGCACTGAGGCTCCCCTAGCAACTTTTCCTGGGGGGCGGATTATCCGGCCCCCTTTGGGGGAGGATTATCGGGCCTAGGAAGAATCACCAGCCCTGGCCAGACAATCCGGAGGAAAGTCCACCCCCTCTCTGGGAGGCATACTAGCCATCGTCTTGTGGGGGCGGATTATCCGGCCCTATGGGGTTGGATTATCCGGCCTGGGCAAATTCTTCGGCCCTGGCCGGATAATCTGACAGATTTTTCGACCCCAAATAGAGGCTCACACTGCATCCAACTTTGGCCAAGAGGTTCAGGCTATCCGGCCCTTGATAGGGGTGAATTATCCATCCCCCAACAACATGTTTTCTTAGTTGCAGCACTTGGCACACATGCATGATACTCCATGGTATTGTTATCTAACACACAAAACACTAGAGATCATGAAATGTTCTTTCAACAACTCATGGCTAACATACCCGTCAATTGCAGCGTACTTCAGATTAGGTTCAGAAAGCGGCTTATCCTCCCAGTAATCATGCCCTAAACGCCTCCACCAATATTTTGGCAATTTTCCCTTCATGTCAGCGTACCATGGGTCGATGAGTTCGGCAGCAAGATCGGCCATCCTAGTCCTTCTACCCCTCATCCTTGGGATCCAGTAAATTTTCTAGATGTCCACTCTGCACTCCTTTGGGATTTTAATGTTGACAGTCTGGCTTTCAAGCAGTCTAGTGTCATTCCTGATGTCAACACTAGTAAATGTTATTTGGTGGTTCACGAGAAAGTTATGAAAGAGCGACCTAATCCTTTCGCCCCACCTGCATGAAAATGAATTTAGACAAATAATATAGCAAGAACTTTTGCAAACAGACGGTTCAGGAACAAAAAGACAGCAAAGTCTACATGTTCCCATCAGGCCCCATCTCGCAAAAAGGCTGGTATACGAGGATGTGCCGCTTCATGGAGAGTTGCACCACGACGATCCTACGCTAATTGCGGCTGTACTCGAGGTCGAGACCTACGAACATGCTTTCTTCGAACCATAGCCAACTCTTGCAATTATTCAGAGTGTTTTTCACCGTCCGAGGGTCGGTGGTGTAGACGACAGTGATCTTCTTCCCGCCATGTACTTCTATGTCGAAGTACGCAGTCGCTCGCATGTTGTCGTTTCGGACATCCAACAAGCCCATGACTATAGGCAAGAGGGAAAGGATACAGAGTAAGAGGGTGATGTCGTGGCAGAGGAAATGGATGAGGCCATGGAGGAGGAAAGGAGACGGAGAAGTGAAACTACTTACTGCAAGATTGGAACCACCCTTACTAATATCTGGAATGGTGCACGACTGTTCGTAGTAGGGTGGAGGTGGAGAAAAATGGCGGTTTTATACGTCAACGCTAGCGCTGCCTAAAATTGGTTCTGCGCCACTTGCATGCAGTGGAATCGAGGTCTACCATGCACAATCCAAGTCAAACGTAGTCACGTTTACGCGTGCCGACCTTCACTCACTGATAGGTGGGCCCCATATTTTTCTCTCTTACGATTTATTTTTTCACTTCCTCTAGACGGTTCCGGTTCATGGCCTCAATAATTATGCCCCCTTCCTTGTCTTCCACATGGACGAGAATTGGCAGCGGTGGTTCCTCACTAGGTCACTCCGTACTCGAAGAACTGCCCCTCCCTGATTCCATCCCCTCTCAAATACATCTGCCTCCTTATCACAACACCTCCATTAATCTGCCGAATTCCAGACTCAATTTGCCGCTATGGGTAGATCTTAGGGTAGCAGCAGGCTGAAGCGAAAGGCGGGCAACAACGACACAGCTGGCCATGGCAACCGCCACCGTGAGGATTGGGTATGGTCGAATCTCAGCACCGTAAACATGCACAGGATCACCACGGGGTTGGAAATCATCTCTGTCAGTCGCCTCGCACGCTGCATCCCTAGCTACCGCTTCATGATACGGGACATGGACGAACAACCGTTCAGCATGCCAGGCCTTCTTTACCCCGATACCAGCAAATGGCCAAACGACCGCGATGGCCATGTAAGTTCCAATATCTTGTGTTGATTCATATGTGCTAAACTTTCATCGGAATCCTATGTTCCTTTCGTCAAACGTGTTGTGTGCACACGCGGTTTGAACAAATTGAACCATTTAAGACTATTATGTACAGCAGAAGCTCTACTTGTACTTGATATTATGGTATTTTCATAGTGACACAGTCTTAATTTAGGTGATATACGAGTTTCCAATTTCTATTTGCAATGGAATGCTGATAGCTATGATATTCGACACATTTTTGGTGGCTTTTATTGATGGTTTTCTCCCAAATTTGATAGTTTTCTGGCTTTACCTAACTCTACTACTTCGGTAGCAAAGAAAACTTGGTTTTTAATGTGTGTTTCAGGTTTTGAATGTCAACAGAAGGATTTAACTAGAGAAACACAATATTCTGGAGAAAACAAGCGAGTCTCACTTTGGAAGCACACGACGGGAGCTCACAGAATCTTTAACGAGCAACTATACGGCGGGAATATTTTTCCGGCCATATAGTTATTGCCGTATAGTTGCCGCTGCCTCTGTCTTGTCAAAAGGGACAACTTCCATGAAGGGACGGGGGACAAAAACACAACACAACAGCTGCCACACCATCCAGAAGGGAGAAGGAAGAGATCTGGAGAAGAAGCGAAGACGTTCATCATCTCGCTCCATGATCTTCGACCTCCTATCCAATACACCCCCATAGCCACTACTTGTACTTGAGAGAGAGAGAGGGATTTCCACCTTGCAAGACTAGGGTTTGAGATTGTTTCTTCCTATCTTGAATTGTGTTGGATATTTTTCTATTCTTATTGTGGATCTCCATGGTAATACAAAGACGAAATCCCTTTATTTAATTATATTGATGATCCGTCCTTCTCTCATGTGTGAGTAATTCCCTTGGGCGTGGGAGATGTAGGGTATTGGTGAGACGTGATGTGCCTTCATATATTTTCCATTAGTTTGTGATTGATTCTAATTACTATATTATGTGTGCTTGACTATATGTTGGATGCCGAATGCTTGTTGTCCAATTAAGGGCCCAGAAAACATGATGCTTTGTTCTACATAGATAAGATATTGTTCTCTAGTGGACCGGCTACCCCCGGGTGACACAGGGATATCAATGGAAAGCTAGTAGACTCGAGGATAACGAGGAACCACTGTGCCTATTGCATTAGTCCGATCAAAGGAGCTTAATCGCTAAGCAACCTGAAGGGTCTTAATCGTCTAGTGTCATACCATGGTTTTGGTAATAGGCTAGTAGGATTATTGAAGTTGGGATGAAATCTACCAAGAGGAGTTTCGACTAATTATGGATTGCTCGCCTACACATATATCTATAAGATTATAATTGTTACAGTTATCACTCGCCCACCTGGCACAGTCACTATCACCATGAATTGAATCTCCCTGTGCCTTCTTTCGCCATCTGTAGGACACAACAAACAACCAAGCCGTTCTTTACTTTTATGCTTTATATTTCTGAAGTTTACTTTTTAGTTTTATTTAAATACATCTCATTTAATCAAAACCCCATTGATATTTCAACACTTGTAGTAAATTCACTCGAAGACCTGTCACAACTTCAGGTGTGACAGAGACTTCACCCATAAATATTTACCTTTGGGCTCCTTGTGGGATTGATATCTAAACTTTGAAACTAGCTACAAACAATCTGTGCTCTTGTAGACATCAAACTATTTTCTGGCTTCGTTGTCGAGGAGCTAAGCGCTAAGTGTTTGTCTTTTGACATTTTAGGTGTTGCTACTACAAAATGTTCTCCTTAGGAGACAATGGGTCTACACGCTCTGGTAGGACCTACCTACCGGATTATATCGAGCGCGTGCCTGCTCAGAGGCACGAAGAAATTATGAAAAACTTTTAAGATCAAATAAAGTTGAAGTTGAAAACCTAAGTGATATTATGGAAATCATGTCTATTTACAGGACAACTCCTATGAAACCTGAGAAAACTCTCAGAGAATATAGTGCTCCAAGTTCTGAATTTCTTAAACAACCAATAGAATTTTCTAATCCTGGAGTTAGAGAATATCGATTTGATGGTGGAATTATTAAAATGTTGTAGGAGAAAGCTTTCAGTGGAAGGGGAAATGAAGACCCAAGAAGACATATTAGAGAATTCGACGATGTGATAACATCGCTCGGACTAAAAGGTTTGCCACGAGACTTCTCTCGTCTTAAATTATTTCGATGGTCTCTTAAAGGTAAAGCTCTAGACTGGTTATACTCTCTGTCAACACCCGGATTTTTAATCCCAGATGCCCGTTATGCCATGCCTCGCAATCCCAGGATTACCATTTTTGCGAGACATAACGGATTGGATATCACAGTACATCATCCATTACAAACCATACATAAGGTCTTACACAAATAAGGATCTCATGATCCAGTCTTAATACAACAAGCAGCGGAAATAAAAGATAAGCATAGCGGTGGGGTCCATCTTCAGGGGCACAGGCAATGCTGACGAAGGCGGATGGTCCTAGTTATCATAGCCGTCCTGTTGGCCATCATCTTGATAGTCTCCTTCATAGTCTGGCCATGATAATAGCCAGGGACAAAAGCCATGAGTACTCTTTAAGTACTCGCAAACTACTACTAATAAGTATTATGAATCTAAGTTAAAGTGCTAAATATATGCTTAACTATGAAGTTAAGTTTGAAACCTAAGCTGAGTTCTGAAGCAAAGAAAGATAAGGTAAAACTCTAGAATCACTTAAGTTGGGGAAACTAATGTCATAAACACAACCTTGTTGTGGTCAAGTCAAGATTCATCATTCATTTTAAAGTATTTAGAAAACATCTGACAACGAAACAGTATGGCCATTCCAACTGTCCATAACCGCGGATGCGGCTATTCGAATAGTTTAACACTCTGCAGAGGTGGTACACGTGCACCACAAGATTCGATACATCTATCAGGGATAACCCTGAATCATCATACTTAGTATGCAGATAATCAAACATAACCTTCCCTTTACACACCCTAGTATAAGCACCTCTCCTATGAGCATGGCCTCCCAACCATGACCATCAGTCATCTTGGGCACTGCATAGGTGGACATCATGAGAGGTAGCCTCAGCTCAGACCTCCCCCGTGAGGGAACTAATACTAATGCATATAAATTTCCAGCTAAGCCTTTCCCAATTCAGGTAATGTGGTTGTACGGTAAATTTGGAATGGTAGAATGACTCATCATTCTAAGGTTTTCATAATTCATTTTCACCAAGTATTCCCATCTAAAGTGACTCGAGTTTTTGAGCTACTCTAAACTACTAAGTTAAGAGTGTTCACTAAGGTGGTAAGGATGGGTTCAATCTCATGCCATAGAATGACATCTAAAGGGTTCTAAATAGGTCAAGTTTTATACTTTTTATGCTACCTTCTAGACAAGTAAAGAACTTTGTATAACTAAGAGGGATAAAACTTGTAACTAAGACTTGGAGTACCAATAGTCAAAGGGGGTGTGATCAAAACATGCCTAAGGCATCTTTGCTAAACCATCTAGTTGATCCTAGCATGTTAAACACTAAACTTGCAAGTGTTAACTTGCATTGCTAATGGTGACTTGCACTTAATTTGTGCTAGCTTGCTAATAGTAGCTTGCCTTGGTTGGTGCAGTGGTTGAAGTTTTCTTCTTCTTCTTCTTCTTCTTGGTAGAATTCCTCCTCCTCGAAAGCTTGGTCGATACTATCGTCTATAAATACATAGGGAGTGCACAATCACCAAACAATACTTAACTAAGCTAAGTAGCATTCTAAAACACACATTTGATGATCTATTATCATCACAAGCATCACAAGTTTAATTCCATAGTTTCATTCTTTTTATTTTAGAAAAGTAATTTCTACTCATTGAAAAATTTACTAAGATTTAATATTCACCACCTAAATATGGGATCATGTGGACACATGTCCTCACCACATATTCTAACATGTGGGAATGAGATTTAAAGGTTGGATCAATATTACTTTGGTTTAAGTTCATTATTGAATGATTTAAAGTGACTAGGAATGCCTATATAGCATTATTTTGGTACTAGTCCAAAGTCACTGCATGTAAACCTTAATATTATTACATGGTTAGATAGATATGATGAAATGTGATTTTTGAGAGTTGGAATCAACTCAAAAGCTAACTTGGTTGATTTTATAAAAATGTTGCAAGTTGCAATTGCCTCTGTCTTCTTATTTTTATTAGGAGAGATCTATAACTCTAATTGAATTAAATCCAACGGGCTTGGATAGATCATCTTAATACCTTTCAGGAAAAATTAGTTTCATGCAATTTGGATTTGTCAAACTCTCAGAATTGAATTTTGAAATAGGGGACAGAAACTAGATTTAACTAAAAAGAAAAATCCAGATTTGAATGTGTGGGCTAGCGCGGGAAACGACTTGGGCCGGCCTAGTGGCGCTCCACGGCGCGGGGCTCAGCTGACAGGGGGGTCCCGCTTGTCAGCATCACTTAACACGCGAAACGGTACGCGCGCTGTGGGCCGTAGGATTAGAAGACAGATCTACGGCTGAGGGTCGTCGTCAACGATGAACAGGTCGCCGGCGAGCTCGAACCCTAGCGGCTCGGTGGGGGTCTGCTGGGGACGTACCAGGGCTCCAGTGGGGTCGGCGAGGTGGGCAAACAAAGTGGAAGATGACGGCGAGGCGAGGCACGGTTGCGGCGGAGCTTGGGGTGGTCGCAATCAGCGGCGCCCTTCTCCTCCTACCGCGGTTGCTTCGGCTCCAATTCCAGCGAGGCAGAGCTCGCCTTGCTCCAGCGAGGGGTGGGTGAGGTTCAGAGAGGTGAGTGGAGTGGAATGGTGTGGAGAGAAAAGGCTGGGGAGGCCTCCTTTTATAGGCCCGACGGTGAGACCGAGTGGGATGGGCAGGCGACGGTGGCGACATCGCTACGGCGGGGTAGAGGCATGGCTGCGGGTGGTGATCGACGTGCGGTTCCCTGGCGGTGCTCTAGGCATTGAATGCAGCCATAGGGGCGGTGGCACGCGGTCTAGGCGAGGTGGCACTCTGCGCGGCCGAGGCGGCGGTGTCCACAGCGAGTGGTGGCTGTGAGGCGTTGGGCGGCCAGCGGGGGTGTCTGGGGTGTTCTCCAGGTCGTGGCAGAGCGGCGGGCGCGGGCTGCGGCCAAGGGGCGGTTTGGTCGAGCGGGGACCGAGCACGCTCTGGGGGCGGCACTGGCATGGTGCGGTGGCACTGGGCGCGGTTTGTGCTCGGTGGTCCACTGCACTCCTGGGCTCGGGCAAGGGACAGGGGGTGACGGTGAGCTCCTGGCTACCTCCAAGACATGGCGAGGGAAGAGGGAATGGTCTGCTGCAGCGGGGCAAGGGTTGGCCGGCGAGGCATGGCTCGGCATGGCATGGCATGGGGACTAGGGACAAGGGAGAGGGGTGTTAGGGGTTTGGTTAGATCAAGAGGGGACAGAGGAGATAAATGAAGATCATTTGGGGGCAAAACCCTGTAGTAAACAGTGAGCTAGGATTAGAGTAGAGATTATGCATGCCAAGTGTTTGATTAAATGGCCGCAAGAAAGAAAGTTTTGAATTTTGGTTTCAAAATTTTTGAGTGATCTCCACTAGTGCTAGGCAGTCTCTGGTTGTAAGGGTTTTGAAAATGGAGCTCAAATAGATGGGTTTTGAAATAGGGGTGATCTACGCATATGCATTAGATTCAATTTTCAAATGCAATTTAAAATAAGTAACAAAATGTTTTTAGCAGATCCAAAGGTGGGCCTTGGTACCTCATTATGTGTACTAGCAAGGGGTACAAAGATCAAGAATTGTTTCTGTTAAGAAATGAGTGCTAGGAACACTCAAAGTAGTGTAGTGGATTAAAATGGCCAAAATGACCATTCCTCCTTTTTATTTCTTTTTTATTGATTTTCTTTAGGAAAAGTTTGGGAAAGATGTAGATGATGTTTAAATCACCTAAGAAACATTTTAGAAGCAAAGGATCACACAATCATGGCAATTCCACTACTAGGAAACAGCCTATCTGTGGCGCATGAAAAGGGGACTTCTGTGGCGCATATCTTTGTTGCCACTGTTACCTCGCCACTGATAACTACTTCCTGTGGCGCATATGGATATCGCCACAGAAGTTCCAGACTTCTGGTGGCGCATTCCTTCATATGCGCCACAGGAAGAACTTATGTGGCGCATTTACGTGTATGCGCCATAGATATGGCATGCGCCACTAACTATATAATTATATGCGCCACTGATTGTCTAACATGTATTCGAAGTAAAATACTTTCCTGGTGTATAATCAGGTATTTATACAGGATTTATACAGGATTTATCCAGATGAGTATAAAATACATTGCACAAGTAGTAGATGCATGAAAACCGACATATATATAATACAAACACTTAGAGCCCGATCGAGATACATATATAGTGTCAAGTGCCAAATTTTTACACAAGCGCCGAATACAAAGTTCATATCATCTCACATTACAAATATGAAGTGGCCACCGCCGCCTACACTAGGATCAAATAGAATACAACTGTGATAATGGTGAGCAAGAGCACTAGCCCGACCAATATCTTCATCCGGTTCTTCTTCCACAAGTGGTTCCTCCACTTGGCTATCGCCTCCTCTCTAGTCGCGTATCCTTTGTAGATGTTGCCGCTGAACTTGTTCACTTGTTTGTGGCAATCCTCCCACTCCTCGTAGACTCCTAGAACCCTACCCATGTACACCACATACCACCTCGTCGCCATCTCTATAGATGACAAGGCATATTAGTAAAAATACAACGAAAAGAATGAATAAAGGGTTCACATCCATATATATATATATGTTCATAGAATATAAAACAAAGGATCCATAAACCTAAAATTTAGATCATCATAGAAGCAATAAGTTCAACGACAACACGACCACACGGTAGTTTAAGTCTAACAACAATGACCATTTCGACCACGAGATAGTAAAGTTTATGACACACACACACTAATACAGCAGGCGTCCATCAAGAATATACACACACTGGATCATGCTAGAGGCACACATCGATCATGATGAAGACTTCCTCTTCTGGCACGGCTTCGGGAACGGTAGATAGCCCTCTTTCGTCATCCACGTCCTTGTGTCACCCTGCTTACGAAGGCGTTCTTCGATCTCCCTCTTACTCAACCCTCTGGCTTGTTGTAGGGCACGCCCCTTGTGTTGACATCTTCAATGATGATTTGTGACAACTTCATCCGAATGCGATGGAAGTCTTCTCTAAGATCAGCATCGTCGATTTTCGCCAAAGTTTCGGCCCATCCTCGGAGACTAGATGGCAGCATTAGGTTATGGCAATCCTGAACATAGCCTTTAAGGTGATGGAGGACGTAGAAGGCCTCCTTGGCACCAGCAGTCGACTGCTTGACGTAGGGGAAGTCGAGCACGTGCTTGAACACGTGTTTGCCATCCTTGATACATTCCCCCCTATCTACGAAGGTGCATCCCTTCTTGGTGTAGCCCTCGAGAGCCTCATTGAGAACACCCCTTATTCTAGTGTAGTCTTTCTTCTTCGTCAAACTCCCCGAGTCGAAATACGTGGCTAGCGAATACCTCGGGGCAAGGACGATGAGCGTGCAGTATTTGTCTCTACGCAACACAATTGGAACGGAATGTTGGAAAAATAGCAAAGGAAAGAAATCTATAAGAAATGCATAAGTTACGGTGACGATGAGTGAGTGTGTGTACTTACTCGGGAAAGAAAGGCAAAAGAAGTGTGCCCTTCCTCTTGTTGTCCACCATGAACTTCTCGAGGTACGCCGTCGCCTTGGTCTGTGTCTCTGATCCTTCGACCAACTGGTTGTCCCGCATGTAGTAGGGATCCACTATCGCGATTTCCGGGGTACTTTCTCTCTTGATCGTGAGCGCCAGATTGAGCGCGTATAGGCGGACCAAGTTATAGTCCAGCCGTTTCGTGAGAAACAGCTTGAATATGTCCTCGAACGCTATGAAGAATATATCCGCGGGGGGTTCATCGATGAAGCCCACGTCCAATGGCACCTTGGCCGTGAAAACCGGGTAATTTGGATCGTCCTCTTTAAGAAGGAGGGCCTCTAGTGTCTTGACACCCTCGTGCAAAGTTAAAATGGCTCCAACCGTAATGTGGATCATATCCGGAGTCAATATCGGATCACCAGCTACATGCACTCGGGGCAAGCCAAATTGTGTGGATGGTACGATGACGGCGTCGTGACCCCGGATCCTCTTCGGAAGAGGCTGGCTCGCACCCTTCTTATTATTATTATTACCTCTCTTCCTATAGTGCTTCTTCTTCACAACAGTGTCAGCCACTGCCATCTGCTCATCAGTCGCCTTTCGGAGTGTGTTGGGGCTGAAAACCAATCCCGGTTTCTCTTGTGGTGGATCGGCGGCCGGAGGCGTCTCTTGTGAAAGACCAGGGAAGACCAGGCGCTGCGTGCATGTATTGGGCCGATCAGGTTGATGGTCGTCGCGAGCTACGAAGGGTTCTTCATCCACAGAAGGCATATACAATCCTTTGGCGGCGCCGGTGTTGATGAAGTCGTCAACGTTGACCAATTCATCATCATCTTCATGGGTGCCATCATGTGGTGGTGGTAGCGGGGCGACGGCGGTTGCGGCACAACGTCTTTGCCATGTGGCGGTGCACACACTGCCAAGAGTTGATGGTGACGGCTGGTGGTGGCGACAACGGCGGCTACTGGCTTCCGAGGTGGTGGCCGGGCGATGATCGGTCGAGAGGTGGCGCTGGTGCTCCCTCCCCCCCCCCCCCCGCAAGACGAATCTGGGTCTTTGGCCATGTCAAGGGACAATTGTAGCATTCCCCAAGGGTCTTGTGTTCGTCGGCTCCCTGAGGTTGAAAGGGGGGGTCCATGTCGTCGCACCCTGGCCAACCTAACCCTCATCACGTCATCATCCATTGGGTTTTTGTGCATCGTGCGTCTCGCCGGTTGTATAAGAGTGCCCTTGGCAACATCCTTCAACTCACCGCCGACATCTTTAAGCAGAAGTACGCAAGAAGTGTCCTGAGGCAAAAACATGTTGTTGGGCGTCATGAGATGGCAACAGTCATATGCATCAAAGGCATAAAGGAGATGACGTGCACTAACTAATTAGTTACCTTGGTGATGGCGTGGATCTCGGCTAATGTAGAGACACGGCGGATGCCGGCGGCCGGCCTATCATCATCTGGAATCTCCCGCTCGGGTGCCTCACGAAGCACCACCGCCGTCGGCTGCACCTTATTGGTATCTTTGGCGGGAGGGGGCGTCGGTGTGACCAAAACGAGGGGCTGCGTCCCGACGTTGACGGCCAGCGAGGTCACCAGGTCCGGCGACATGGTAACATTGATGCCTGAGTTGCTGCCGCTTAAGCTGGGCAGAAGTATCGGCCCCTGTCGACCTCCCGCATTCCAAGCAGTAAGCCCCTCGAAAAACCCAGGGGGGATCATCGAGCGGAGCTTCTCTTCCACTAACTTGTCCACCGTTTTCTGGTCCACCGCCTTCTCCTCTAGTGTCTGCACCTTCATATTCAGCTCTGCAACAGCGGCTTTATCCTGGTTCTTCCTCTCCCTTCTTTTCTTGGCGTCCTCTTTGTAGAACTCCTTGAACTTCATGCTCGTACCGAAGCCGGACACACGGCCAGCTGAGGACGGCGGCAACCCCTTGTCCCTCCTCTTGTAAGCATTGGTCGCCCTATTGAAAACCGTGTCCCACGGCTCCGTCGAATCCTGGGACGACTCTGTGGCAGTAGCGTTCAGTTCCTCCTCCTGCAGAGACAAGGAAAGGTGAACCCATTTAGATTCTTGGCTTCATTATCTTAATTAGAACGCAATAGACTTGAGATCGGCGATAAATTCCTTACCAGATTCTTCTCGAATTCCTTCACCTCCGGATTGTCGGTGATGAACTCCCCTGTTTCCTTGTCCAGGTAGTAGCGGGCCCGAACAAATTGCCTAAGCTGCAAGTCCGTGATTTTAAGCCAAGGGTTGTCTTTACCAAGGCGTTCAAGCTCGGCATCCTCCTTGTCCCAAATGGCATGTTTCCCCCTATAACCGCCGCTTCCAAGGTGGTGGTTACCTATGTTCTGTTCCCGCATACTCCTTCCCCATTGAGTCCATTTTATAGCGTCAGCGGTAGCTATATCCGCCTTGAATATCCTAAACTCCTCTTCGTCGAGCATCGGATTTTTCTTACTAATAACCTCCCATCTTTCACCTTTGTCAATGCTATTCTTCACCCGGGTTTTCCAACTGCTCAAGGCATTGCTCATCTTCGTGAGGGCTAGTCTGTTCACCGGGTTCTTATTTCTCTCGAGGTTTCTAAACTGCTCTGGGAATCTGTATCACTTGTGAAGCTTCTTAAGGAGGTTATCGACCAAAGCTGCATGGTCAGCATGTCTGATGTACTTCGTGTTGATCGACATGCTTTCCCGGACGATGCACCCGAGTTGCAGGTCATACCCTTTAGCAATCGCCTCTGGCGCAATGGGTTGGCCACTTTCTGTGACCTCAGTGAACTCATCGCAGATGGTGGCGAGCACTGGCACCTTCCGCTCCTTCTGTTCCTTCTTCTTCTTCTTCTGAGAAGCGGCCGGGTTGCCGCTACCGCCATCCGTCCTCTCGCCGCCATCGGTGCGGGCGCCGCCATCGGTGGCGTCATCCTCTTCGCCACCACCTTCACTAGTTCCATCGTAGTCGTCTTCGTCCCCCTCGTAATCAGGATCTCCGCCCTCATTGGCCCCAGCAGCTCTGGCGACGGTCGCCTCCTCCTCCGGTGGTGGTGTCATCCTCATCGCCTCCTCCTCCTCCTATTGGGACCCCTGCCAGAATGACTGGTTGGCCTGTCTAGCTTGTTCTTCGACGCTGATCATGTGCTTAGAAGGGCCAGACTCCTTGTTGCCCGACATGTTTGCACTACTCTATTTAAAAGAGGCAAAATGTTAGCACAAATCTCGGCCGAAAAATTCGGCATGACCTTTGCTAATTTTTTGACCTAGGAGTGCCCATTTCTCAACCGAAACGGAAGTGAATCGACACTTCGGGAGAAATGGGCAACTCAAATGAAATCCCTGCAAGACAAAACACCCCATCCCCATATTGACAGCCCCATCCCCATATAACAGCAGCACCATATAGCATATAACAACACCATGTAACAGGAGCACCATATGACAACACCATATAGCATACAACAGCAGCACCATGCATGTAATTGTGCACTGCCCTTCTCTGGATCAAGCCAGGCACTACTCTGTCAAAGCCAGGAACAACAATACTAGTAGCACACAAGGTGTCCTATTTTTATTCTTATTCTTATACAATCACTCAAAAACAGGGATTCTTTTAAACCATCATTTTTATAATCACTCGTAGCAAGTAGGTTGTAGCCCCAGAAGTGCCATAGTTGTTTCCGAAATGACAATGCGCTGCAAGTAAGAAGCTTAGTTAGCTATGGTACTATACACATTTCTTTCCTGGGTCACCAGAAAGGTTATTTGTCGTTGTTCAGTATCAATATGTAAGTTTAGTCGATGAATCTAAAGAGTTATATCAATAACTGAGCTTCCCGTATTCTAGAAATAAGAGCAAACTTCATGCGCTCTACAAAAAATAACCGAGCTTCCCAGAAATTATGCACAGAGTTATTACATATCCTACTTTTGTGAAACAATAAGTACCCAGATGATCTAGATTCACAACAAACTCAAAACACTTCGATCTTGAATCACAAACATCATGCACTAAATAAGGGGAAAAGGTCGGCCACAACTAACAATAAATGGTCTTGAAAATAACTTCATGGCCTTGTGCTGGCAGCAAATAATATTTGGCACGGTGAATGATTCCAGCTTAAGTTCCCACGCAAGCAGTGTGATTTTCCAGTCTTGCAACTAGAGTGATATACCTTGTTCTGTCAAGAATAGCTGGAAGTGGTACGTATCTAAAATTGACTTGATTGCAAAAACTAGCACTATCTTGTCTTGCTACTGTACAAATGCTACACATCCGAAGCGTGTCCACTGATCTGTGGGACAACTTGAATTCTAAAGCTTTATTCTTTCTCTATTGTTTTCTAGTCATCAGAATATCAGACAATCCATGTGAACCAAGTTCTTGGTCATGAGTGATGACTGGTTCCTAAATTCTTATACAAAATTTCAGCAACACTAATACTTCCATAATTTAGCAACCTGAATGCCCTAGGGTATGGACATCAAAGATTTTTCTGAACACACAGACCAATTGAAGTACCAAGACAAGCAATGGAAATCTATCTCAATATATACCTATATCTACTGTATCAACCAGAGCAAATAACTAGAAAACCAAAGCATGCCATACTTGAGTATGTAAAACATCTGTCCATCTGATGAACTCCTAGAGTACCCAAGTGCAGAGGAAGGGTGGAGGAGTGAGGGGGTGAACCGTACGTGTGCACTGCGGTGGTCGTCGACGATGAGGGTGGAGGCGGTGCTCCTGCTGCGGGCGGGGCGGCGGTGGGCCTCCTCCTCCACGGGCTCTAGCGCGGTGATGGCGGCCGGGCCTCCTCCTCCACGGGCTTCAGCACGGCGGCAGCGGGCCTCCTCCTCCACGGGCTTCAGCGCGGCGGTGGCGGCTCCTGCAGCGAGGGCTAGCGCGGATCCTCCTCTGGCGTGGCGGTGGCTAGGGCTCCGGCGAGACGAGGGTTTGCGCGTGGGCGATCGATTGGCTAAGTGTGGAAGAGAGAGAAAGGGGGGATTAGGGGGAGAGGCCGAACCGTTCTGTTGTTAAGTGTCAAAGTTCTGTGGCGCATTCCCACAGAATGCGCCACAGAAGTTGGAACATCTATGGCGCATTCTGAAGGAATGCGCCACAGAACTTCTTGACATAGTAAAACCCGTGCATCTCGTAGTATGACAAGATCTGATACTTTTCCTAGTGGTCTTGCTTGCTTGCTCTCACCTGGGGCAGCCAGGTTCGAATCCTGGCTGTCTTACACATTTTTTTATTTTTTTTAAATATTTTTAATTACATACATATGCATATTTATTCAAAAAAAAGTAAGAACATATACATATATGCATATTTATTCACATATGCATATTTATTCAAAAAAAGCAAGAACATATACATATATGCATATTTATTCATATATATATATTTGTGTGTTTGCTTTGTCACACACAAATGTGAATTTGTATACCCACACGATTATCACATTATATGTTTTAGTCTCTAACTAATACCCACACGAATTAATACACCAAAAAGTCACACAATTGCTAGTGTCTCTTCACAATCTTCTTGCCCTTTTTCGTCGCGGTTGAATACTTTAGCCCGTGCACTTTGAGATTTCTTCTTGTGAATGGACAACCTTTAGTAGGCAGTGTGGTCTTCCTTCTTACTTTAGTAGTAGTAGGCATGTCGAAGTACTTGTCGAATTCCTCTTCGATCTTTGGGTCGCCGTTTTTGTCGAAGTTTTGCTCGTTGGCGGCTCCTTCCATTCCGATGATGCTCCTCTTGCCCCTCCTAACTACAACACGGTTGGGCTTTGACGGGTCGGTAATAAAAAGCATTGATCAACTTGGCTAGCGAGTACCCAAGGCTCATTTTTTGCGGAGGTGTTCTTTGTTGATTTGGCATCTGGTATAACCATTGTGGTGAAATAACGGCCTTCTTTTTCCACATTCTTGGCCCATCTAACACGGAACCTCAGTACGATCTCTCCACAGTAGTCGAGCTCCCATATCTCCTCGATCCTTCTGTAGAACCTTTCCATCACAGTAGTCTCGTCATCAACAAAGGATAACATAGTTACTCCTGAGTTTTGATATTCACTATTCTTGTCCTTTTCCTCGGTGTAGAATCTGTAACCGTTTATGTCGTATGACTGATAGGTCCTTAGGTTGTGCCCTGGGCCCTGCGACAAGGAGAATATGAGTTTTTGATCTTCCGTAGAAGGCATCTGTGGGGGATTGTCCAGTTGCCTTTTCTTGAACCAACCCGTGAAGCTGGAGTTGTGCTCTCTGGTTACGTCTCCCTTCTTCCTCGGTCGGCCCTGGTCGACGTACTCCTGCTCGATTAAGCTTCTGTGCTCTTCGACCCAAGGGCCGACCACTTCAATGTGTTGTAGCGTGACTCAGTGTGCCCTTTCAAAATCAGTGTGTCGACCATCAATGCCGACATGTAGTGAGCGGCAGCCCTCGCGGTGACCATATCCACCGAGCCTGCCGAGGTGCTTCTTTGTGGGTATTCCAACATCCTCGTTCTAGGTGGTTAGATAATTCTGGCAGAAGGAGATGCACTCGTAGATCAGAAATCCCTTGGCTATGCTTCCATCTGGACGAGACCTGTTGCGAACGAATCCTTTGATGACACCGTTTAGCTTTTCAAACGGCATCATGTTGTGCAGGAATGTCGGCCCGAGCTGGATGATGTCGTCCACGACATGTACAAGCAGATGCACCATGATGTCGAAGAATGCGGGCGGGAAGTAAATCTCAAGCTCGCATAGTATCATCACGATCTCTTCCTGTAGCCTGTCGAGCTGCTTCACACCGATCGACTTCCTAGATATGACGTCGAAAAAGTTACAGAGGCCAAACAACGTCTCACGGACATGCTCGTCCATTATCCCACGGATCGCAACAGGGAGTATCTGCGTCACCAGCATGTGACAGTCGTGAGACTTCATACCGCTGAACCTCTTCTTCGCCAGGTCCAGATATCTGCTTATCTTCCCCGAGTAACCGTGAGGAACTTTCACTCCTAAGAGGCACCTGAAAAACTGCTCGAGCTCCTCCAGACTCAGAGTGAAGCAGGCAGCGCGAAGCACCACCTCATTCTTCTTAACTCTTTTGCAGCGACCTTGAGTCCCTTCCTGATGATCATCATCATCATCATCATCATCATCACTATCACGGTACTGAAGATATTTCTTTATGCTAAGCAATTTAAGGTCCTTTCTTGCTTTCGGCCCATCCTTGGTCCTCTCCGGCATGTTCAGTAGAGTGCCAAGCAGACTCTCGGTAACGTTCTTTGTGATGTGCATTACATCGATGCTATGGGGGGTGTGAAGGACCTTCCAATACGGTAGGTCCCAGAAAACAGACCTTGCTTTCCATACACCCAGCAGCGGCTTTGTCCTCGGTCGTTTTTTTCCAGGCGCAGGGCAATCTACCCAATTATTCAAAAGCTCCTCGATTTCTTCACCGCTCCTCGGACGCGGGGCTCTTTCGAGCTCGTCCATACCATTGAACAGGTCACCACGTTTTCTCCACGGGTGATCCATGCGGAGCCACTTTCGAGTACCTTGGAACACGGTTTTCGAAGACCCGGGATCCCTTGGTAGCTGGAGATGCGGTGTCTCATCCATGCACTTGATGCATGCATTGTGTCCGTGGTTCACCTGGGCCGATACATATGCGTAACCAGGATAGTCATGCACGGTCGTGAGCAACGCGGCTCTCAGATGGAAATATTCTTTAGTGTAGGCGTCCCACGTACGGGCCGGCGTCTCCCACAAGCTGGCTAACTCCTCTCTCAATAGCCCGAGATACAGATGCATATCGATACCTGGTTGTTTCGGCCCCTGAATAAGAATGCTCATGTGTACATATCTTTGCTTCGTGCATAGCCACGGGGGGAGGTTGTATGGCCATACAAACACGGGCTAGGTGCTATGCGTGCTACTCTGGTTTCCAAAAGGATTGAGTCCATCGGTGCTCATACCCAGCCTAACGTTCCTTGCATCGCCCCCAAACTCTCCGAACTCGATGTCTAATGCGTTCCACTGGCTAGCGTCTGAAGGGTGTGTCAGGATCTTGCCCTTCTCTGGATCATCTTCGGGTTTCTATCTTTCCGCGTGCCATTGCATTAGCTTTGCTTCCTTAGGATCTATGAAATATCGCTGCAGACGAGGGGTGATAGGAAAGTACCATACCACTTTTCGAGGAACTTTCTTGTTCCCTCTCTTGTACCATCCTTGGCCACACACCGGACAAGTGGTTCTATCCGCGTACTCATTCCGATAAAGTGCGCAATAATGGATGCATGCGTGATATTTAATGTGTGGTAGGTCAAGAGGGCACACGATTTTCTTGGCCTCCTCGATACTTGTTGGCAATGTGTTCCCCTTAGGAAGTCGGTCGTGCCAGTATTCCATGTTCGCGTTGAAGCTCACATCGGTCCATTTGTGTTCGGCCTTCATGTCTAGAGCCTTGAGCATTACACTCAAACGTGTATCCTCGGGGCGACACCCAGGATACAATGGAGTCATCCCATCTACCTCCATTTGGGCCAGCTTCGCTTTCTCTCTGGCTCAGCTTTGTCGTTGCTCGTCTCCTTGAGGCACAGTTCTTGAACATGAGGGTCCTGCAAGATCGAAGTTAGCAGCGTCTGTGTGTTCGCGTCTTCTCCTTCTTCATGATCATGCCCGTCGTCATCTCCTTCTCCATGTTGATCATGCCCGCCGGCATCTCCTTCGTCATGATGATCATGCCCGTTGGCATCTCCTTCGTCATGATGATCATGCCCGGTAGACTCTTCGTCTTCTCGCCCGCCCACGTCTTCGTGACCACCACCATGTCCTGCCGGCGCCTCATTGAGGTCGCGCATGAAACCGCACCTAAGCAGGTGACCCTCCAATTGTCCAGATCCAGGGTCGATCCAGCGCTGCAGTTTGCATGTTCGACATGGACATCTTATCATGGCCTTGTTGTTCAGAATCATGTCCTCCTTCGCGCCTTTCTTGTACCTAGCAATTCGACCTTCGCTCGTCGTGAGGACCATGGTTGCCTGAGCGGTCAAAACAGAGAGTATAGGTGAGAACCACACCATATGAACACACACATGCATGAATGCTAGCCGGAAAAAATTCGGCATGACCTTTCCTAAAATTAGGACATATGGGTAGTGCAAAAAATTTCCGAAATGGAAATGAATCAACATTTCGGCAAACATCGATGCAACCACACCGGCCGGGCCCGACAACAACAAGCAAACAACAAAAAACTTCCTCCCATTGCAAAAATTCATGCACCACACACAAGCATCGTCTCGCCATGGATCGCACACACACACCGCCCGCGCGACAAGCTTCACCTACATGTTCATGATGGCCAAGTACTCACCTAGCTATAGTAGACACAATAATAGCAAGACGAGACCGCGCGATGAGAGAGTATGGACAAATAGATCTACAATGCAAGTTGGTGGAGAGGAAATTAGTAAACAAATAGAGAGATGTGAGAGAGAAAAGTAAGGAACTTTTAGATCTAGAAGTTGGAGCGAAGCTTCTACTTACCAATCTATGGATTAAAGTAGGTTTAGATATAAGAAAATGGAGAAACTATGGGCAAGATGGGGTGTGAGGGAGGAGGAAGATGAGTTGGGAGGAGGTAGAGATGTGAAATGGGTGGTGGTGGGATAGATAGATAAGAAAGCTAGCTCTCATGTCACCTTTTTAACATATGGATCTGGACGCCCTCATTTGTGGCGCATATGGAGGAAATGCGCCACAGATGCTGAAACTTCTGTGGCGCATTCCTACCATGTGCGCCACAGAAGTGGGTGAATAAGATTCCGTGGTGGGGCCCTCCTCCATGTTCTGTGGCGCATGAGGAAATATGCGCCACAGAACAGGAAACTTTTGTGGCGCATATTACAGAATGCGCCACAGAACTTGGATCATCCCCCCCGCCGGCCGGTCCCACCAATCTTCTGTGGCGCATGCTCTGGAAAATGCGCCACAGAACTTCCAAACTTCTGTGGCACATGCTTCCCAGTGCGCCACTGATGTCTTCCTGTGGCGCACAGATTGGCCTATGCGCCATTGAACATCTTGTCTATCTATAGGTTGTTTCCTAGTAGTGTTCAAAACAACTCCTATTTTAAATGCACACAATATGAATGCTTTCATTTTAAATTTGGAAAAGTTTTTGTTAACCCCAATTTTGATTGATTTGATCTTGATAAGCTTGGATTGAAGTTTTGGGATGTTACACTCTCTCCCTCGTCATTACATTAAATGTTGGGAAAACTGCATTACTAAATTCATAAACAGGTTTATTCCTTTTAAAAAGGTAACTAAACTAAGAAAGAACATAGGCAACTTTAGTCAGAACATGGGAGAAAACTACCCACAAGCCTGGGAAAGATTTTTTGGAATGATCAATGGTATTCCTAATCATGGTTATTCTGAACTAACAATTTGCCATTTATTTTACCATGGTCTCAATACTCAATGTAGAGAGTTGCTTGACTTCTCAGCAGGAGGATCAATAAATACTTTAACTATTAAAGAATGTTTGGAATTAATGTCTACTAGGGCTAAGAATGATTCTTTACATAATCCTGATTTTGGCACTAAACCGGAAAAGGGATACTTCAGATAACTCCTGATCATATGCCTGAGGGATGCAAAACTATGAAAGAAAAAGGTATACCTTCTGAACTTGCTAAGGAAAACAAATAATATTTGTTACAAGTTTTAACTGAAGAAGATGAAACTAGAAAATTTTTTCAAGAATTAAAACATCGACAAGTAAAATCACATAATAACTTGCATAAGCATTTCCAAAAACATAAAAATATTTTGGTAGAACTCATAGAATATTATGATGAGATTGGCCAAGAAACAAAATTAGTTGTAGTATTGAAATCAAGTGTGAACAAATAGCCTCTGGTTATCAAATTTTTCTTTGTGAAGACGAAGATATTCCTATTTCTGCTAATGTTGTCACAAGAAGGGGTGTAGTTGTTACAGGACTCTTAGGACCACCGGAATACAAAGCTGAAAAAGAGCGAAAGGAAAAAGCCTTGCTCGAAGCAAGCCAAGAAGATGATACGTTGGTGGATCCTCAAGATGAAACTGAGACACAAGAGCAAACCAAGGAGGACCAAAATGATGCACAAGATGATCATTATGACTCTGATGTAGAGATAGTTGATCCAAGAGAAGATAAATAAATAAGTAAGGAAGATGAAGTTGTTGTAGTAGAAAAGAAGAAAAGCAATAAGCAACAACAAAAGAAAGCAACGAAGGAGCCTGACTCCCCACAAAAGGTAAAAGACAAGAGTAAGCTAGGTGAGGCTTCCTTACCCAGATCAAAAAAGAAAGCACCAGATCAGGTAATCTATAATTCTTTCACAAAGGCACTTAGTGACCTTTGTCTAGAAATTCCATTTGTGGATGCAATCAAGCTTCCTACTTATGGTAAATTCCTCCATGATATTCTTAGTAGAAAGAAAGAAATAACTGAAACTTTTGCCGTGGTAACTAGTTATCCTGCTAATGGGAAGTTGGTGTCTAAGTCTAGAGATCCTGAAATACCAACTATTTCATGCTCAATAGGTAAAACTGATATTCACAATGCCTTATGTTATCTAGGAGCAGGAGTTAGTGTAATGCCCCATACTCCCTCTATAAAAGGTTAGGATTAGGGGGTATTCTCCTACTACTATCACTTTACAGATGGCTAACAAGTCCACTAAACAACCCATTGGTATGATTGAGGATGTCTTACTTAGGATAGATGAGCATGTTATTCCCACTGATTTTATTATTCTTGAAATGCCAGAGGATGAAAGATTGTCTATAATACCTGGAAGACCCTTCCTCAGTATTGTAGGTGCATCGGTAGATTGCTCTGAAGGAAAGATAATCTTCAATGTTTATGATGATGACATCATCCGGTATTTTCCAAAGAAGCTAGAAGCAGGAGAAAGATATGTTCCGCCGGCAAAACGAGTTCATGCGGTAAGTTCCTTTGATAAGGGGCAACCAAAGGTAAGAATTCGAGAAGAGAGAAGAGGTTGAGTTACTCAACCATTCTTAATAAATTCTTAATGGGAGTCAACCCATCTCGTCAATTAAGTAGATTATAATAAGAAGTTCATCGCATTCCTACCACTTTTTCACAGACATTCTTGCGGAAGCACACCCGTGAAGATGCAGCTATCAAAAAGTAGTAGAAATGTCGATTGAATGAGTAGAGAATAATAATAAGAATAAAAGTTTGAGTTTTCTATTTACAAAAGGTAAAATTTTGCTTTTAATATGCTAATATTGGTCGACAGTTTTTACTATCAATTTTCTGTTAGAAACAAGGTATTTCTCTAAGTTTTGGGATAAGAAGGTACCCTCGAAGAAATAGAATTTTTTTGATGATTATTGATTGTTTAGCGACCAACTATATAGCGGGAATAAAAATTCTGGTCGTATAGTTCCGGTCATATAGATATCTTTGTCATCAACAAATTTTCTTCGAAGACACAGAGAGTTTAACGACCAACTATATGGCGGGAATAAAAATTCTGGCCATGTAGCTACGGTCATATAGATATTGATGCCTTCGTAGAATTTCATCCCAAAGGTACTGAGAGTTTAACGACCAACTATACGGCGGGAATAAAAATTCCGGCTATATAGCCCCGGTCGTATAGATATCGATGCCTTCGTAGAATTTCATCCCAAAGGTACTGAGAGTTTAACGACCAACTATATGGCGGGAATAAAAATTATGGCCGTATAGTTCCGATCATATAGATATCGATGCTAGTTTTAGAAATTTATCTCGAGAGGCACTTTTAACGACTAACTATACGGCGGGATCATTGTGATCCGGCCATATAGTTGTGCCCGTATAACTATTTTCTATATAAAGAAACCCTAGTTGGCGGTGCCACCGCAACTATACGGGCGGAGCAACATCACCCGCCTGTATAGTTTCGGCCGTATAGTTCGGTGCGACCTTAAAATCGCACCGAGGGGCCTAGGTCTTCCTCCTCTCCTCATTATTTCTCTCATATTCTCTCTCCAAACCTCTAAAAATCCACCTAGAACTCTTGATTCTTCGCGGATTTCATTCGTTTGAGTGGAGGAATCAACAGATCGGTATGTTTCTCTCCCTATCCATGCTTTATTTTCAGATTTCCATGGTTGAAACTCTCACATTGATCTAGTGGATGAACTCAAGCTTATTTTGTTTTTCCTATTAATTTCTCATGTTAGGATTGAATTATTCCACGTAGAATCATTCATATATCATATAGAAACATTATGCCTAAGGTTTTATGGTGAAATTTTTCAGTGCATCATGATGAACAAAAGCGGTAACCTCTTTCGTTTGAGCAAGTGCCAACGGGGTCAGGGCTCAAGCTCGGGGTCCCAAGCTCCGCACAAATCTAAGTTGGACATTTTCTCATCGAGGAGGGTGCTGCCCACACGTTGGGCCGACCACAATTTTTTCACCGTGGCAGGGTTGAAGGGGGATTTCGACCTCATGTGCAGCAGGGCGGGGTTGGCGGTACTTGGCTTCACAAGCCACGATACCTACACCGATCTTACCCATGAGTTCCTTGCCTCCTTCAACGATGACCATAGTGAGAAAGGTAACATGTGCACAATAAGGTTCACCATGAACCAGCAGCACTATGACATAAGCTTTGAATTTTTTTGCAATGCTTTCAGCTTCCCTCATACTAGGGAGCCCACTGTTACTAACCTCTATAGCGTCACAAGTGGAGAAACTTGGGAGGTTATTTCTGTTAATGGTGGCAGGCAGTTTTATTAGAAGAAGATGTCCACCATTCAGAACCCAGCCATCTGCTACTACGCTCTGTTCCTCGCCAACACACTACTGGGAAGGGGTGACACAGGCTCCATGGCCAATGCGGACATGGCTATGATCACCAAGGCTCTCTTCCCCACTTCACCGCAGAGCCCCAGTCCTGCAGCTCTACTCATCCAGCACTTCCGCCACCAAAGCAACAAGACCAAAGGTGATATTCGCATTGGTGGATTGGTAACCCACCTTGCCTATGCATTAAATATTGTACTACCTATTATGGAACTTGTTGACGGTTCTAAACTCATGGACGTCAAATATTTGACTGCTTGTGGATTCCTTGGTGTTTACCATGCTAACTAGAGGCTCTGAGCATATCAATTCAGTTTCTTGGTGATGCATAGGGTGTGCAGGTTTAGTTGCCTTGCCCCCAAGCCTTCTCAATTGTGGAGAAGGACACTTGGATCCTCACCAAGGACCAAGTGACAGAGATCTTGGCCGAGCTCTAGCCCGAGGAAAAGGAAGATGAAGAAGGAGGGTAGCAGGATGATGAGGAGAAGGAGTAGGCGCAGGAGGAAGAGCAGGGACAAAACCCTGCTTGGGAAGGACAATATCAGCAACAACAAGGAGGAGCTTGGGACCCATGGCCCAACCAGCCACAACAGGGGTACAGCTACGTCCCCTATCAGGAGTTCCAGCAGCTCAACTAGCGCGTTGGGGAGATCGACCACACTCTTCAGGAAGTGAATGAAGATGTGAATACTTTGACTCACAACTTCAGTCACTTCATGACCCACTTCCCCGACTAGTACCAGCAGTATCCGTACCAGCCGCCAAATGACGGCAACAACTGAGCCTGGCAATAGCCTAAGTTTGGGGGAGGTTTGAAAACCTCCAAACTTTGCATTCATATTTTTATTTTCTTCTTTTGATTTATTTTATTGCTTCAAATTTGCATGTTTATTTTTAGCTTTGCATGTCTAAACCAAAAATACAAAAAAAATTAGTTGTAATTTTATTTGCAAGTTTGGTTCTTTGTTTTTCTCGGAGATTGCTTAATTTTAGGTGACTTGGCAATAGGGAAACATAGATGGGGTTCGACTTAAATATGGGAACGAAGAAAGCCAAAAGAGGTATCACATTCCTTTCATCATCCTTTCTGCAACCTTAAATTGATCCTTCAAATATTTACTCGCTTGCACTGAGGTTGCTCCCCACTTAGCTTGTTATCCTATAAATTCTATTCCTTTGCTAGTGTCTCCTTTTTAGCCTTGAAATAATGAGCAAAGAACTTGGTTTAAAATACTCCTACATTTTTACAACAAGAAAAAGCATCTGAAAGATGACTTGAGTCCATGTTTAGCCCGAAGAATTTAATTTTGGAACCACTCCATCCCATTTGAGCTTAATACAAATAGACTTGATAGTACCCTTGATTGAAATTGTTTGATAAAATGGATGCTTCGAAGTAGTAGAAATTATGCCACTACTTTTTCTAATAATTACCATAAGATATTGCTTTACGCGTGTCATTACAACTCTGTCGTGCTCCATGGGGAACTATTAACTCTGCTGGCCAACGAACGATCTAAATGTGGGAAACCACTTGACTTCGGCTATTGAGTTATGTAAACATCTGTAGTAGCAATGGTATGATGGGTAAAATTTTTAGTCTCATCATGGTTTCACGTTCCAAGTGAAGTTGTAGTAATCCTTTAGCCCATTATTTCTCAACAATTATTTATTAGAGTGGTAACGAGTGCACAACACATCCCCAATAAAACATGATAAAAATAGTTGCATGATTTCTCTATGAAAGAGCTAAAGTTTTTGAAAGGCAAAAGAAAAGAAAGATGTGCTTTGATAGTCTTGAAATTTTGACATGGAATAGATGAGTTATTCTTAAATTACATACTTTGATGCCAACTTGAGTACTCTTAATTGGTTTAACAAACACGAACAAAAGGTTTTCATCTCTCTATAAAGAGAGGGACCAAAAGAATTTGTCTCACTTTCCTAGCTAAACTTTCGACACTTGCTTGGGCATATGATTTATTTGCTAACAAGATATACATGGTTGGGAAGTGGACTCAGTGCAATCTTGTGAATACTTGTATGGTCATATTTAAGATTATAGGGATTGTGAAGAAAAGAATTTGACAACAATTCAAACTTGTGAGTTCCTTTATTTTTCAGTCTCGAATCTCCGCTATTTTTCCTTATTTCCTTGTCACTCGAGGGCGAGCAACATCTCAGCTTGGGGGAGTTGATAACTGTGAGATTCGACACATTTTTTATGGCTTTTATTGATGGTTTTCTCCTAGATTGGATCGTTTTCTGGCTTTACCTAATGCTAATACTACGGTAGTGAAGAAAACCATGTTTTTAATGTGTGTTTCAGGTTCTGAACGTCAACAGAAGGATTTAACTCGAAAACCACAATATTCTGGAGAAAACAAGCGAGTCTCACTTTGGAAGCACGCGAGGGGAGCTCACAAAAGCTTTAACAAGCAACTATACGGTGGGAACATTTTTCCGGCCGTATAGTTCCCGCCCTATAGTTGCCACCACCTCTGTCTTGTCAAAAGGGACAACTTCCGTGAAGGGATAGGGGACAAAAAAACAACACAGCAGCCTCCACACCATCTAGAAGGGAGAAATAAGAGATCTAGAGAAGAAGGGGAAGACATTCTTCATCTCGCTCCACGATCTTCGGCCTCCTATCCAATACACCCACATAGCCACTACTTGTACTTGAGAGAGAGAGGGGGATTTCCACCTTGCAAGACTAGGGTTTGAGATTGTTTCTTCCCATCTTGAATTGTGTTGTATATTTTATATTCTTATTGTGTATCTCCATGGTAATACAAAGACGAATTTCCTTTATTTAATTATATTGATGATTCGTCCTTCTCTCATGTGTGAGTAATTCCCTTGGGCGTGGGAGATGTAGGGAATTGGTGAAATGTGATGTGCCTTCATATATTTTCCATTAGTTTGTGATTGATTCTAATTACTATATTATGTGTGCTTGACTATATGTTGGATGCCGAATGCTTGTTGTCCAATTAAGGGCCCAGAAAACATGATGCTTTGTTCTACATAGATAAGATCTTGTTCTCTAGTGGACCGGCTACCCCCGGGTGACACGGGGATATCAATGGAAAGCTAGTAGACTCGAGGATAACGAGGAACCACTGTGCCTATTGCATTAGTCCGATCAAAGGAGCTTAATCGCTAAGCAACCTGAAGGGTCTTAATCGTCTAGTGTCTGGCCATGGTTTTGGTAATAGGCTAGTAGGATTATTAAAGTTGGTATGAAATCTACCAAGAGGAGTTACGGCTAATTATGGGTTGCTCGCCTACACATATATCTATAAGATTATAATTGTTATAGTTATCACTCGTCCACCTGGCACAGTCACTATCACCATGAACTGAATCTCCTCGCGCCTTGTTTCGCCATCTGCAGGAAACAACAAATAACCAAGCCGTTCTTTACTTTTATGCTTTATATTTCTGAAGTTTACTTTTTAGTTTTATTTAAATACATCTCATTTAATCAAAACCCCATTCCTATTTCAACACTTGTAGTCAATTCACTCAAAGACCTATGACAACTTCGGGTGTGATAGAGACTTCACCCATAAACATTACCTTTGGGCTCCTTGTGGGATTGATATCTGAACTTCGAAACTAGCTACAAACGATATGTGCTCTTGTAGACATCAAATGGCTGCTAGGTGATATTCTGTTTCCTAAAAAAATAAACAGATTGGACGATTTATTTAACACCCCAAACATACTAATCAAGATTATCAAGTTCTAATCACCCAAGTTTAGGGTTAACAAAAACTTTTATTTCAAAAATCTATATGAATGCATGTGTGTTTTGCATTAGTGTAGAATTGAGTGAATTTGCCATGCTTGATTGTTACAAAAGATGAGAAATGGTTTAAAGGTGAATGCTACATTATCCAGGCCAATTACAAACAAAATCCAAAGAAAAAGAAATCAAATATGAAAAAAGGATCAAATGGTCATTTTGACCAAAGTTAACCACTAGGCCACTTTGAGTGTTCCTAGAGAAGAATTTCTAACAGAAACAGTTCTACTTCTTTTCACCCCTTGCTAGACCAAGTAAAAGTGTATCCATACCCACTTTACAAACTCACCAAAACTATTTCCAAATCTATTTAATGGACAGTTCAAATTTGAATCTAGTTCATATGGTAAGATCACCATTTTGCAAAAACCTATCAAATCAATTCCACTTGACTTCCCCAAGCAACAAGAGACTACCAAGCATAAGTATAGATCACTCACCAAATTTGATTCAAAATTTTCAAACTAAATTTCTTTCGGCCATTTCATCAAACACTTGGCAGACACAATTCAAACTTGGCCTAACTTCATTATTTGAGCAGTGATCACTAGACCAATTTGGTTCCCTCTTCACTCCCCGGTCTTCCCCAGTGCATAGCAGCACCAGACACGCCCCCATTTAGCCGTTGTGCACCAGTGCGCCATCACCCGAAGCCACACTCGCCAGCCGACAGTGGACAGAGCGCCAGCGACCACGCCGCCCTCGCCCATGACATGCACCAGACACGCCACTGTCCACCGCACCCCCTGTCCAAGCCTTGACCACAGCTTGGCCCTGGACCACCCCAGCGACGCCGCGCCCACTCTCTCTGTGCCGTGCCGAGAATGCGCCAGAGCGCCGCACCCGACTGGCTCGCACAGACCATGCCTCGCCCTCTCCGCACACGCGCATACTCGCCATGATCACAGCCACCTCCTAGACACCCCCGTTCGCCGCAGCGCGACACGTAGCTCTTGTGCGTCGTCTCGAACACCACCACTCCCGCACAGAGCATCTCACGCGCCCGACCAACCTAGACCACCCTGTGCCATGCCATTAAGCCAGTGACAACCGCTACGGAACACCACACCGCCCCCTACCCTCAGCCGCGCTGATAGCCGCCTGTATCATCACCGATGAGCCCGAGCCCATGCTGCAATGTCCCTTCGTCGGTGTATAAATAGAGGCCCCCTCCGCCTCCATTATCCACACCAACACACTCCCCACTCCTCACTGAGCCTCCCACACCCTTCCCGGAGCAAGGCGATCGCCGCTTCGCCGGAATTTGGCCGGAGCCCGCCACTCTAGAAGGAGAAGGGCGTCGTCGATTGGAGCCGCCCCAGGAGCTGCCGCGACCATCGTTCGAACCGCCATCGTTGACCACGTCGTTTGCCCCCATCACCGACCCTAGCTGGAGCCCAGGTGAGCCTCACACGACCCCCACAGCCACGTTAGGGTTAGAACCTCGTCGGAGCCATTCGTCATTGATGATGGACCACGACTGTTAGATCGCGTTCTAATCGTAGGGCTCAGATTAAAAGATATTGTTTCGTTTACACTGAGTTGCTGACTAGTGGACCCCCCTGTCAACAGCCCCCTGCGCTGTGTTGTGCAGATTGGGCCGGCCCGTTTAGTTTCCCGCGCAGGCCTGTGAATTCAAATAAGTATTTTCCAATTTAGTTAAAACCCTTTTCTGTCCATAGATTTAAAATCAATTCAGAGAGATTCACTGAACCAAATTGCATGATTCCAATTTTTTTGAAAGCTAGTTAAATTATCTATCCAAGCCCGTTGGATTCAAATCATTTGAAGTTAGAGATAATCTATAGTAAAAATAACAAGACAAAGACTTTTTCAACTTCAAACATTTTTCAAAAATCAACTATAAATGCTTTTGAGTTGATTCCAACTCTCAAAAATCACATTTGATAAGATCTATATAAATATGTAAAAATATTTAGGTTTGCATGCAGTGACATTGGACTAGTACCAAAAGAATGCTATTAGGGCATTTCTAGTCACTTTAATTCTATTAAATAATAATCTTAAACTTTTATAAAATATGACAAACACTTTAAATCATATTCCCATGTATTAGAATATGTGGTGATGACATGTGTCAACATGATCCAATATTTTAATTGGAGAATATTAAATCTTAATTATTTTCAGTGAGTAGAAATTACTTTTCTAAAATAAGATAAATAAGATTAAGTCTTTATTTCATGTGATGATTGTGATGATGCTAGCTCATCAAGTGTGAGCCTTAGTGTGCTAAATAGAATTCTTTAAGTATTGTTTGGTGATTGTGTACTCCGTATTCATTTATAGACGATAGTACCAACCCAGGATACGAGGAGGAGGAGTATTACCAAGAAGAAGAAGAAAACTTCAACCACTGCACTACTCAAGGCAAGCTAGAACTATGCAAGTTAACACTTTCCCAATTGATAACCTATGCAATATGCATTAGGCATGCTTGGTTATATAATTTTGATTATACCAATCCCAAGTTTTACTTGCAAGCTTTACTCTTTTTACTTTACCAAAGTTCTTTACTTTTAGTTAGTGCTTTGTAAATATTGGAAAAATAGAATAGATGCCATAAAGAGTATAAAACTAGGCCTAACTAGTTATACTTAGATATCATTCCATGGCAAGAGATTGGAGATTAGCACCCCTCATTAGTGAACACTCTTAACTTTACTAGCTAGTGCTAACAATAAAAGTTGATCACTTTAGATGGGAATACTTGGTGAAAATGATTATGAAAACCTTGGAATGATGATTCATTCTATTGAGATGTTTTGACATGTGTTGAGAGACACAATGGTTTGATGATGAAAATTTTGAGGCATGAGCCTTAGCCCTTTATAAAAACCGATGGTTGGGTTCGGATGCGATACCATTCCAATTTTACCGTACAACCACAATACCCGAATTGGGTAGGGCTTAGCTGGCAGTTTATATGCCTTAGTATGGATTCCCTCATGGAAGAGGTTGAGCTAAGGCTACCTCGTGAGTGTGAATGTCCACCTATGCAGTGCCCAGGATGGCAGATGGCCATGGCTGGGAGGCCAAGCTCATAGGGGAGGTGCCTATACTAGAGTGTGTAATTGAAAGGTTATAATTGATTATTCGCATACTAAGTATGATGATTCAGGGTTATCCCTGATGGATGTATCGAATTTTGTGGTGAAAGTGTACCACCTCTGCAGAGTGCCAAACTATTTGAATAGCCGCGTCCACAGTCATGGATAGTTGGAGTGGCCATATTGTTCCATCGTCAGATGTTTTCAAAATGACTTGTGAAGTGAACTATGATTTCGACTTGATCACAACAGGGTTGTGAATATGAAAACTAGCTTCCCACTTAAGTGATTTAGAACATTAATTTAGTTTTCTTTACTTCTAAACTCAGTTTAGGTAAACCTGGCTTTTTGCAAATAAACCTAGAGCTTAAGATTCCTACTAGAACTACCTTACTTGTTAGTGATAGTTTGCGAGTACTTAAAGAGTACTCATGGCTTTGTCCCTGGCTATTCTCGTGGCCAGACTATGAGGAGCACTATCAGGATGATGGACAGCAGGACGTCTACGACAACTAGGATCATCTCCCATCAGCAGCATTGCCCGTGACTCTGAAGATGGAGCCCCTACTACGTTTCTTTTTTGCTGCCTGCTTGTATTAAGACCGGATCATGAGATCCTTTATTTGTAAGACCTTATTATGGTTTGTAATAGATGATGTACTGCGATATCCAATTTGTTATGTCTCGCAAAAATGGTAATCCTTGGATTGCGAGGTATGGCATAACAAGCATCTAGGATAAAAAATCCGGGTGTTGACAATTTAAGGCTATTATGCCCCTAGCTGTTTATGATCATCGTCAGGAGTTTCTTCGGGGGGCTCTGCTCCTACTCGATATTTTGGGTATTTTCATAGTGACACAGGCACAATTTAGGCGATATCTAAGGAGACACTCATACATGTTGCTTTAATCTGAAGGTCTAGTTGTCAAATTGTATTTGCAATGGAATCCATACTAGGTGATTCTACCAACTGACAACAAACTCTGCAGAATATTCATGCAAAAATGATGTTGCTGGATAAGTGGTCGGAATCATTAGTGGTGAATATCAAGGAAGAATAAGAGATGGAAATGGGAGATGACCAAAACTGGGTGGGCGGCAACGGCGAGTGTCTGCTCCTTTTATCCCAGGATGGGAGTACCTGGACTCTCAAAAATGGCTACAGATCATTGAGATTTACATTGCCATCTTTGGAGGGTGTCGGCATTACTGCATTCAACATAAGGTGGCCGTCGCCCATTTCCAAATTCGCTTACAGGTTCAACATGGCAGAACTTGAGCTCCTAAAGGTACAGCTCCCACATAGACCTCTGGAGGTTTGGAAGACCTGGGAGTACGACCTCTTAGAGGTGTTCGACAAGGCAATTGCATTCATTAGATGTCCAGAAGACAAGGAATGGACAGTCTTGCACGACGACTTCCTGTAGCCGGAGAAGTATGTCGACGTTGTCTTCACCTCCAGCTACTATTCCAACAAACCGCAATGCATTTATGCGGTCACTAAACCTAGCGGCGATGTGCGTGTTTGGGAGCCGTTCATCTTGGGTAAGTCATGGTGCCATATAGCATGTAAAATCCCATTCAAAATTCTGCTTACTGATTGTAAGTAACACGCAGGTACACATGTAGCCCCGCGTGTCATTCCAGCTCCAGTGATCGAAGATGCAGTACAAGATGCTGAACTTGGATCACGGCGCTGGTTCCTGGCACCTCTCGGAGGCGACACGAAACATGATGTTAAACTCATGTGGATTCATATCAGGGGAGCACTAAACAGCGTTGGTGATACAATAGAACATATGGGGATACAACTTTCTTCATACCCATTGCTGCGGTGTCACATTTTCTCGAGGTCCACATGTCCATCCAAAGACCCAGTAGAGCAAGTCTAGAGCAGAGTCGACAATCTGAAGGGACAATCTGTGTTTCTTGGGATCAACTACCCTTTCTTTGTCGGAGCCCCTGGAGCTGTTGAACCTGTAATTGCTCAGGCAGCCCTAGCTCTAGATGTTGTTGATGCTACTGGTGGTGGAGCTGACGAAGAACTAGATGTTGCTGCTCCTAGTGAAGCTGACGAAATACTTGGTGATGCTTCTACTGGTGAAGCTGATGAAATACTTGCTAATGCTGTTGCTGGTGAAGTTGACGAAATACCTGTTGAGGCTGCTGCTGGTGAAGCTGACGAAATACTTGTTGAGGCTGCTACCGGAGTCTAGGAAGAACATGCTGGTGTTGTTGTTGAGGTGCTAGCACTTCTAGTATTGATAACAGACTATGTGTTTGCTGCACACTCACGCGCCTATCATGTTGACACTCCAGATCCGACCTAGAGCTGAATCCACATCGGGGGAGGGGCTACAATTGGCTCATCAATGGGGCCGTATGATTTGGGGAGAATCAGAGATGGGCAAACACAGCATTCTGGTTCGTTTCGACGATACCACCAGCTCCAAGGACCTAGTGCTCATACTGGCAGATCCAATAAATCATTTGTCTTTATCTTTATCTTTAGTTTCCCCCTAGTTCTACGAAGTAAATGATTCTTTGGTCAAGAACCAGTTGCGCTTATTTGTGTAAGACTAAGCTTTGCTTATTTTTGTAAGACTAAGTTAGGCCTAACTGCGTAATATTCAGAGAAGCCCAGCTTTTCTTTCCACGCCCATAACAGCAGAATTGCGGCATAGAACATACAAAGGTAATGTGCATACTAGGCATTTTTTCAGGATAACAACCACTTCAAGTAAATGATACATGGTGTACGCATTTATTTGAATGCATCACTAGAATGTGCCACCTATTGATGATTGATGACATGGATCTAGCTTTTCTACACATATTTGCATTAAATCGCTCATTGATTTTTTCACATATTTTTAGCAATGGCTAATGAACTCCACTCTCTTGGTAACATGCTTCGTCATCGAGCCCTTGTTGATGCAATGCAAAGTACTCGTCATTCCATTTAGGTTCTCTATGTTTCGTCATCACGGAGCTACTAATTTCAAATGAAAATCTAGTAAACAACATATGTGTACATTGTTAGAGTATGATATGGACACTGTACATCCATGTCCTTCTACAATCACAAGAAGAAAACTAGATGCATTTTCACCTTGTTGGTGTTGTGCCGAACTGAGTGGATGTGGCTTTCAGGTTCAGAGAGGAAGGCGCCATGGCTGGTGCGTGTGCGACCACGATGACGGCAAGCTCAGATTCTAGAGGAGGACAACACGACCAAGCATGTCGGCATGGTGACAGATCTCACCCAGGAATGGATTCTCGTCCCCGTGTCGTGCCATGGGTGTGGCCATGGTGAGGGCGAGCTCCGATTCGGGATGGGGAGGAGAGTGGGGCTGGGTAGGTTCGTCCATGTCCCAGCTCCACGCCATGGCCGCGACCACAGATTGACGCTTCGGGGAAGAAGAAGAAGACGCGTAAAGGATGCAGGTACCAACGCTGCAAGCCTACATGGCAGCCACGACGGCAGCGACATAACGGCGAAAAATGACAGGGGGGCAACTTGACGGGTGGTAGCCTGATATGTTGTATTGAAACATAAAGTTGAATTCGTGCCGAAGAACACCCTCTGAGTATTTGGCACGCCAACTTTGGGCAATGCGGCTGATTACAAACAACTTGGGTATCGCGTTGCCTGGGCGCCTCAATTTTCGTGCCGCAAAATGATATTATCCTCCATAATACGCACCATAATCTCTTGGCAAACATGATATATGATGCAATATATTGTTTTCCCATGATCTATTGTATCTCTATGTTGATGTTTGAGTAGTGACTTGTTTATGGCAATTGTGATATAGTTTGTTGTTGGTTGCATACAAGTATATGTTATCTTCTATGATGATCTAGTTGTACTAACATATGAGTGCACACATATGTTGGAGGATATACAAGGTTGTCATTTTTGCATGTTGATAGGATGAGGGATAGCCAGAGTTTGATAGAAATCGAGTCCCAAATCTTAGAGATACATCATGTTGTATTAATTCATGGTTAATCAATGGGGGTATTATCATGGGAACCTTAGAGCTAAATGCGGTGGTTGGACTTTATGTCTTAATAATTTCCTTGTTTCCTCTTAGTTGGCCTTGGGATCAACCACTAGGGGTGCATTTGCTCGTGTATATGGCTGCACCTATGCATGGATCCTCCTTAGAAGAAACAATAAAAAGACTAGCCTTGTGCTTCACTAATTGTGACAACCAACCAAATGAAATAGCAATTTGCCTAAACACTTGCTCCCTTGGGTTATCCACCTCCACTTCACTAGCTCCATTTTACTTACAGCATTTGCTTCCAAAAACTTTACTGTTTTCTAGTTAGTACCAAAAAACAACCACACACACACACTATAGATCCTAGCTTTGCATATAAGGCCATATAAGTGGGTTATAGGGCTTTAGAGAATGGATAGTTTACCTTCAGCTCCTCGTGGGTTCGACAATCAAATACTTATCGAATTGTACTACAGTGATCCCTTGCACTTGGGGGTTATCAAGATACTTTTTTGGCACCGTTGTCGGGGAGCGTAGCGCTAGACTTCTATTCTTTCTTACATTGCAAGTTTACTTTTAGTATATTTTATAAAACTAAAACCCAAAAAAATAGATAATGGATAATGCTCTATAAGCTTTTTCCAAGGATCACAATGATTTGGATGATATGTTACTCAAATATTTTTAAATCTTGAATATTCCCTTGTGCACTAATGTTTTAATGCAAGAAATCATGTTGAAAGTGCCAACTAATAAGATGACAAAAGCCTAGCTTGGGCATGCCCATGCATCCCAAAGAAAAGGAGATAGAAGAGAAAAAGGAAAAAGTGGAGGAAGAATGGAATAGCTACCCATCTTCTATTCATAACAAGGTTAGTTTAAGATTTCAGCAAAAAAATTGGAAAAGTAAATGAGAAGGATGAGAAATGGAGAAGTTGGGGTCGACCTTCAGTACGTGTTGTTCATGCCAATGGAACCATTGCAAAGCCTATATCATTAAAAAAATCCATAGTAAAATAAATAAAAAGAATTTCTATTTTGTAATATATTAGCTTCTTGAATAAAATGCTTTCCCAATAATTACTTTATTTTGCATCATGGGAGAAACTATTATATCATTTGTCTAGAGAACCAACCATCTTATAGGCATTGAAGTATCATGAAGATGAAAATATTTTTTTTGTTTGAGATGAGTAACATGATATGATGAGAAGAAATAGAGGACAAGAACTAGCAAGACCACAAGCTTGGGGATGCCCACGCATCCCCCTCTCCTTTCAAGTATTTCGAGTAATATCATTTCAAGCTCATGTTTTAGTTTTACCTTCATGATCTCGTTTGTATGTTTGTGGAAACCATGCTCTTATTTGCCTCGTTTATATGTTATAATAGGTTGTTTAGCTTAAGTTTATAGGTTAGCAATAAAGTACCAAGTAGAACCCATTGGATGCTAAAAAGTTGATAGAACACATGGAGAGCAGATTCATGCATGAACGTTGTTTACAAGAAAAATTCCATAGGTTGTTCTATAACTCTGACTGCACTCATATTTAAACTGAAGTTGCAACTTTGCATCCTATATATGCACAAAAAATTTCCTAAATTCATGACATGTCTAGGTGGTCTAAATAAATTCATTTTTTCGCTGCTAAAAATCTAGATAGATTATGCCCACTAGTGTTTGAGCCATTCCTTTGGGTCCCAAAATGATTTCCCATGAGTCTTTTAATATGCTAGGAATGTTTAGGACACTATATGCTTACTGGAATACTGAGTATTTTTTTGTATTTGACATATATGGCAGCTATTATCATATCTTTGTACCATCAATGTCACCCAATAGAAAAAGAAATGGGAGAAAGTTTTGTGTTGAAGTTTTTTTGACAGGGAATGGAGGAATACCGCACCAAGAGTTATCTAAGAATGGTGCAAACCATAAGTTTGTGTATGCCCAAGGCACCCCACTGGACCTATCAAAATCTTGGTTTGCAAACCTCTAACGTTTATTGAGAAACATAGAATGATCGTAAAAACTTGGAGCGTCTTTGTCTAGTTTTATGTTTAGTTATGCATATTGCCTTGAGAATAAATAAGACCACCATGATAGGTATTTTGCATTTTTAGGAAAGAGCTACTGAAACAAACTATCCCATGAATGAATGGCATGTTTGATTGAATGCCTTGCTTGAAATAGAAAAAGGGGAAACAAGCCATGCATGTTATTGCTTCTAGTTGGATTGTTCATATGCTTTATGGAGTGATAACTTACAAGTGTATCATCTAGTGCTAGTTTTCATATTAAATATAAATGGTACTCAATGATTATATTGTTTCCTAGAAATGATCTAGTACTATGGCACGTTTTGTATTCTTTTAGAAGGTCAAAGAGTTACTATTGCTAGCTCCACCATATTGAAACAACCTCTTTTAGCAAAACAAACTTAGCATTTATATAGAAAACACCTATCCAAATAGCTCAAGCTATATCCCAAGTATACTATCATGTGTGAGTCATTATTTAGCTTCCAAACACTATTATTTTGGGTATGGGTGACATGGATAAGTTAGTCGTGGGGTGACCACGAACTCATTGTGCATAGAGTACCCCTTGCAAGTAGAACAAGATTATGCATACGATAAAACATGAGGGCAAAAACCCTCAAAGCAGGGGTACCAATGCTAAGATGAGGGAAAAACATCTATTTTGATGACATGAACAAAGTGAGGGAGTGAGTATGCAGGAGGCTAGGCCTCTCAAATATTAGGCAAATAGAAAAAGAGAAAGGTCAAAAAGAAAAAGAGAAAAAAATAGGGAAATAGAAGTGCTACATTATGGGTTGGTTATAAGCATATTTTTGTGGGATCGAGGATGACATTGGATTGAAGTGTTATCCAAATCCATGTTGTCATGAGAGGAGGTTTTCACTTGATCTTAAAAAGAGATGATCATGATGTCATGATGTTCTTGCTCTGGCTAGTCAGTCCAGTTAGTATGAGACCTATCAATCTAAATGGCATCCTCAAGATTACTTAAATTATCTATGCAACACTTAATGGCAGATATTTTTTTTAAAGTGCCAAAAGAATCAAAAAGTGCGAAAAATAAGAATGCCAAAAAGAATCAGGTAATGAGGGGCAATGAAACCAAACACTAATGATGTATCGTTCTTAAACCATAAACTTAATGTATAGTGTTTGAAAGATAGCTTGTGTCTCACATATGATATTCCCTACTTGCCAACCATATACTTTTCCCAACCTCCTTTGCCAATATTCTAACCATAGGGCCGCCACTATATATATTTATACTTTTCTCTGTGTGAAGAATGCAACTATTGTTTCATGGCACTATATGCATTTTTGTTAGTCAATATACATTGTGTTATCAAGTATGATATTATGAGAGGTACCACTTTATGTTATGCTCGCTTGTTGTTATTCTCTAATGAATGAACTGTTTAACTTTTTGTAATACTTTCTAGTGAAAATAAGCATCAAACTTTAAAGTCTATGTTAGTTTTTTCACCTTTATACTCGAGGATGAGCATAGGTTAAGATTGTGGATGCTTGATGCATGTAAAATGCGTCCATGAACTTTGTAGTTTATTGTGCCCAAGTCCGATTATCTTGCAACTTTATTATATTTATTGGGACTAACCTACTAATAGTTTTAAAAGTGCACAAGTTCTTGTTTCACAATTTTTTGTGTAGAAAATACTCGAATATGGAAAGAAACCGGTCATTATGGTGAAATTCGGAGTTTCCTAAAATCTGTCCCTACAAAACAGTTTTCGAAGATTGCACTATAGCCTCTAAATATGGCGCCAAACGTAAAAAGTAAAAACATGAAAGTTATGGGTAATTTTACGCTTATGATCCTAGACATAAAATTTGCCTCAATCGGAGTCCGAAAGCGACTTTTAGCCATGAATTACTGAAGGGTACAGAAGTAGTTTTGAGATTCTGAGAGTTTGTAACGTGATTGACTCCAACTCTTTCCATACTTGATGAATTCGGCCAAGTCATGACCTAAAGATCTCCCAGAGGCCATAGGGGAGCCCTAATAAGGTTCTAGATGTGTCCAAGAGCTCTTGGATCAAGTGGGCATCCATCACATGGTCTAGATTGCGTCTTCAACTCTATATATTGAAGGGAACCCCTACTTTTGGAGGCATCCACCCATAGCCATGAAAATCCTTCTCCTGCCAAGGATGGGGAGAAACTCCTCAAGATCAGCACCATGGCCAAGAAAGAAGAAGGGGCAAGGGGCCTCCGCCCCATAGGGCAGCTGCTGTCCTAGGAGGGGCGTCAGGACACCGCCGCCTCCTCCACGCTAACACCGCCTCTCCTCCATGGAGATGCTCTCCATCACTCTACAGCAACTCTCCATCATACCCCACTGTAATATCTTGGAAAACATGATATATGATGCAATATATTGTTTTTCCATGATCTATTGTATCTCTATGTTGATGTTTGAGTAGTGACTTGTTTATAGAAATTGTGATATAGTTTGTTGTTGGCTGCATACAAGTATATGTTATATTATATGATGATCTTGTTATACTAACATATGAGTGCACACATATGTTTGGGGATGCACAAGGTTGTCATCATTGCATATTGATAGGATGAGGGATAGGCGGAGTTTGACGAAACCAAATCCCAAATCTTAGAGATACATATTGTATTAATTCATGGTTAATCAACAGGGGTATTATCATGGAAACCTTAGATCTAAATGTGGTGATTGGACTTTATGTCTTAGTAATTCCCTTGTTTGCTCTTAATTGGCCTTGGGATCAATCACTAGGGGTGTATTTGCTCATGTATTTGGATGCACCTATTCATGGATCCTCCTTACAAGAAACAATAAAAATACTATCTTTCTACTTCACTAATTATGACAACCAACCAAATGAAATAGCAATTTGCCTAAGCACTTGCTCCCTTGGGTTATTCACCTCCACTTCACTAGCTCCATTTTACTTGCAGTATTTGCTTCCAAAAACTTTAATGTTTTCTAGTTAGTACTAAAAAATAACCACATACATTATAGTTCCTAGCTTTGCATAGAAGACCATATAAGTGGGTTGTAGGTATTTAGAGAATAGATAGTTTACATTCATCTCCTTGTGGGTTCGACACTCAAATACTTATCGAATTGTACTACGGTTATCCCTTGCACTTGGGGGTTATCAGCGTCTTTGTCCAGTTTTATATCCACCTTTCATGCCATCTTTGGAATAATTAAGACCACCATGATTAAATGATTAATATGTTTATGAAATAGTTACTAAAATAAAATGAAGATAAGTTCGGATGCTAAGAAGAGGGAAATAAGAGTTTAAATACAAGTATGCATAAGTGTACATGTTTCATATGCTTTAATGAATGATAATTTGTAAGTTCCTTGTTTAGTGTTGTCTTTATCCACATGCATAGATGGTTAAATTTATGTTTGCTTGTCTAATAATAAATTATTAGAACTATGGACACTTGTGCATGTTTGTGGATGGTCAACATTCTTTTTGCTAACCCAAAATGATCACACAAGCAAAGACTTGTATATCCAAATCCCTTGAACCAATCTATTACAATAGTGTCCACCATACCTACCTATGTGGCATTTGCTACTCCAAGTATAATATATGTGATATGCCTTTGAATGTTTCAAAATCATCCCTTTTGTGTAGTTTAAAGCTCATGGGAAAGTAAGATGTGGGGTAAGACCATTAATCCATTGTTATTGAAATTATGTAAGTTATGTGATAGACAACTTATGAGTTGATTGTTAGCAGAACCATACTATCAGGGGGACACTTTCACACATTGCACTATTATTGTTGATGTCATTGTTTTGGTTGTGGATACCTATCGGTGTGAAATAAATAGGGAAATGAACAAGACTTTTGAGTATTCATATGTGTCAGAGAGAATCCTAGGTCGCTAACTTAAGCCATGTTATGCATCATGGTGGAAATTTATAGCATGAACGTTCTGTGAAGAATTCTAATAAAAAGTTATGTGATTCCAATGGTTGGTCTATGAGCTCATAGTATATCAAGTAATTTTTATTCTTCTTTAACTGAAAGGTTAGCACTAATAATAAAATGGTATATATTCTTTTCATTAAGGTATGCATATTTCAAATCACCAGGCAAAAGTTTAATTTCAAAACTAGGATCCTCTTTAGGTAGGGGTAGTTCTCCTAAATTATCAGGTGGAACATGTAATTGCAAAGTAAGAGGTTGTTAAGATAGTATTTGTTCTAGAGCTTCTTTCTCTTCATTAGTAAATGATTCTTCTTAATTAAGTACATATCGCTCCATCACATCCGACGAAGCAGCAACTACATACGCAAATGTTTCCACTTCATCATTATCAAATGGTTCTATTTTTAAATGTTTATCAGTAAACTTAGAAAAAATGAACTCTAACTTTTCACCGGCACTAATATAAACTTTATCTTGGGCAAACTAATTTTAGTGCCTATAGTATGTAATAACGGTCCATCAAATATGATATGACAAAATGAATCTTCATAACAACCTAACACAATAAAATTTGCAGGACATTTAATCTTTCCTATAAGTACTTAAACATCTTTTACCATACCCTGAGGACTTATATATATATATATATTATTTATTAGCAAGTTGAATGGTCATACCCGACTCTTACATTTGTATTGGATCAATATTAGGCTTAATTTGAAGATATAGAGAATAGGGTATGCCACTTATGCTTGATCCAATATCACAAAGACCATGATAACATGAAGTACCAATAGTACATGATATGATTGGTTTAACCACCTTAGTGGTGTTTCTTGTAATTATCTTTGTGGAATTTTCACATAGACAAACATCACATGGGTCTTCTTTATTTAATTCCTTAATGTCTGAAATTTGATGTTGGACTTCAATTTTCTCATAAGGTGTAAAACATCTTATAGCACTCTTATTTGCAATAACACTGAGTAAATTCTCCTGAACTTTACTTGGGTAAGGAGGAGCTTCAACATACTCTTTAATTTTAGAAGATGAAATAGCGTTGACCTTCTTAATGATCTTGGGCATAATAATAGAATGCTTAACAAACTCAACATATTCAATAAATCCTTGTTTAGGGACAACAAGATGATTAGCAAAAGATTTAACAACTTCTACTAAAACAAATGGGTCAAGACCAAACCTATTTCATAGTTCTTACGATGGAGCTCCTTTAGTCTCCCCCAAACTTGAGTAATACCTTCTCCAATATGAGGCCAAAAATTATAAATATGACAACGATCACTAAGCCTTCATAGAAGAATAATATTTGAGATAGAAATCCTTCTTTAGATATTCCCAATCAAGGTGGTATTCTTCATCAAGAGATTTAAACGATAAGCGAGCATCACCAGTGAGAGATAAATATAATAGTTTCCTTTTCACTTCATATTCAGAAGTACCAGATAGTTAAATAGAGAACATCTATCTTCTATAATTTGTAAATGGTCCATAGCAGTTTAACTTCCATCTCCTGAAAAAGCTTGTTTCATAATACTTTTAACAGCACCGATAAGGATTTGGTACTCCCTTTTTGGTTCAGAGGGTTTATAAATATTTTGCTTAACAGAGTGTATGCAGCTTAATAGCGAAGCTTTCATATATTCAGATGTCAGAGTGGCAACAATAAAGTAGAACAATAAATAGTGAAAATAGCGTTCAAGTTCCCTTACCAAACCAACCTAATAATAGCATGACGCTCCCTGACAAAGGTGCCAAAAAATTATCTTGATGTCTCCCAAGTGCAGGAGATTTATTATAGTACATTTTAATATAGAAAAGGTTATCCAACCCACGAGTAGATGAAGGTATTGGTTAAAAAGTTTAATAAGTAAACGGAAATTCATTTGTGCTTGTACACGTGGGCTATCTTGTCCATTTAGAGTTTGGTGGATGCTTACAAATCCACAAGTTTTGACTTTTTTAAAAGATTGCTAGACCCTGGATTCGCGGGAAAGCATATGCATCTATCGATTGGAATAGACAGAAAGAAGTCATGGGCCACCAATAGTACAAAAGCTCTGGAGCTTGGCATGCATCTACGGTAGCTGTTCTAAAAAATGAACCTACCTAGCTGTGTAGGTAGAATTTTGTTCACGATGGAGATAGATTGTGATGATTCTCTAGCCTAACAAAGTTTGTACCCGAATCTAGACTGAATCCATTTGATATTTACGCCCAACCAAAACCAAAACTGCTGGACTTTCATCCAAAGCGAACTAAACTAATTCTTTAAACGTGGGTCGAAACCGTTTAGGGGAATGGGTGAGGAATGTTCAGTCAACTGAGTTGAGATAACGAAGCAACAAGCGCACAATAAGCCAAGGAAAGATCGAGTGTTGCTGGAAACCGGCCGCGAACTGATCTAGACACATTGCGCACCATTCCACGCAAGACCAGTCTCTCCCTCAGCCATTCCTGAAGGCAAAGATTGCCATGAAGCTTTGCACTGCTACAGAAACGCTACTAAGCACGACCAATCTGCTCCCCATGGCTTGACATTGCGGGGGTACCGGTATTGCAGGGCCGATCCGCACCCTGCAGGACCTTGCCATCGACATAGCTTCTGCGATCACGGCAAGTCCGAGTGCGGCAGGTGCATGAGACACTGTCGCGGCTCGTGCATAGCGCGAGAGCCGGTGCAGCCGACGGTTTACACGGCGGAGGCCAAGCGACGCGCGCTGCTGTCGCCGAGGCACCACTATCAGCCGGTCCTGAAGGGCACACCGTTCATCGTTTGCCGAGCTACTTCAAGCTCGTCTAGGTGTCCGACGGCTTCACCGTGGCGAGCGTCAGGGTGCGCGACCTGTGTTTTTGTGCCTGCTCCACGTCCTCTTGTACTCCTACCATGACCTAGAAAGGAAGAAACCTGTCGAACAGCAGGGCACGGTCGGTGCTTTTCCGATGCGCCACGTTGGCCCATGGTCGGACTTGTTCTCATCCATCGAGGACTTCGCGGAGGCATATGGAGCGAGCAACTACACCACCATGGAGGACGAGCATCCGCTGCACGTGTTCGGGGAATTCGTCTTTCGATGGTGTAGGCACGCTGGAGAAATGGCGACACTGCCAAGCCGAACCCCATCAGCAAGTGCAGGCTGTTACTCTGCGGCAGCATCACGATCGAGCAGAACAGGGTAGATAGACGCACAAGTGGTTTCATCTAAGGCTATCGTCATCGGCTTGGTAGCCGGTGATAGAAGCAGAGCAACAATGGCGGAAAGGGGTAGGTGAGGGAAAGAGAATGGCTTGTGAGGGAATCCAGACAGTGGGCTGCTAGTAGCTAGAAAAAAGGCTACAACCATACTCGTGGAGATGCGGCAATGTCAAAAGGTACCGGCTGAGGTGAGTACATTATGCAACGATGGGACATAACGGAATACCCAAATGAAACGTACTCATATTGTGTCACGTCGATGCATGTGTGTGGCTATGATGGCGTAGGTACCCATTTGTACAAGCACAAGATCCATTCTCATAAGTAAAAAAAAACAAGGATTTTGTGTTTTAAGTTAGTTTACAGAAAAGTAATTTGCTACAAAGTAAATTGCAAGTACGTAAATGCTCTTTTTAGAGAAATCTCAATTCTCTATGCAGGAAGAGGACAAGCTCAATTTTTTGTTCTTATATGTAACAAACGTTCTCGAGAGCAACATGGATTTACTTAGCATAAATATTTCTACAACAACATGGTGAGCATCTTGTCAAGTTTAATTCTTGTTGGAAAACGTCTAAAATAGATGCAACCATATACATGTGTAAATACACCTCTATTGATTGGTACTAAGACCATTTACATGTTCAAACAAAAAATTTATTAAGACATATATAAAAGTCCAACCACTGCTTTACATTCTAAGTTCCTCATAAAAAACCTAATGCAACTCAGTCTTAGAAAACGGGTTTTGTCATTCCCTCTTCATTCTCTCTTCATTACACTAAGATGCAGTCCTATGAGCCTGTATAGGTGAAGTAATATGCAATCGACGTTTGCATATTACCATCATAGAACCACATACAATATTAATACTTGACCAAATAATCTTTGCGTACTATATAAAAATCATAGTCAATTCATTATATGCCCTTAGGAATATGGGGAACTACTCACAACGATGAACTATGATATGGATCAGTGGCATATGTGGTATAAAATAATCTGATAATATAACTTCACTATAAAATAATGACTAGTTGCTAAGCACAATCATGCACACGACACTAGAACAATATTCAGGATACAATCTACCACAAATTATGAGGGGAATGATGTCGATTTCGAGATGGATGGTGCTAATGTAGGGATGATGAAGATTGTGATGGAGAGTCTCCCCCCTACGCCAAAGAGAAGTGGTGATGATGATGACATCGATTTCTCCCTCTCCGAAGGCCTCGGAGCAACAGGATCTGTCTTCTCCCGGAGTAGGAGAAGACTTTCAGCTTTGTCGCCACCTCTATAAATTTTGGAAAAATTATGGTGTAGATTTTCTGTCGAGACGGAGTACTAAAAAGTGGAGCCGAGATGACACTCGAGGTCCACACGGGCCTAGGTGGTGTGGCCTAATAAGGTGGCCACGTCATCTGGGCTCATTTGGCCCTCCACATAATCTAGAGAAAACAATAAAATTAAATCGTACAGCGAGTCATCTCTAAAAAAATGGCAGCCCAGGCACGATCCCAATCGAGATGCATACTGGGCCGGCCCGTGAGGTGCCAAAGTATGTGTGCCCGCGGGCCAGCCCACGAAGGGCACGGCCCAATGTCCAGGTTTGTCCATAGGTGAATCAACTTGCATGATTAATACGTGGCAATTAAGATCTAGAAAACAATTAAAAATCTTATTTTTTTATTATTTTGGACACGTGTTTGCTGAAATTGGTTTACTTCTTCAAATCTGTGGACCAGATCTCATAAAAATAATTTTCCCACAGAGTTTCATATCCGTGTTTAGTGTCGCATCTTCTGAAAACTAGCGGTAGGAAACATGTGGCCCTGTGTTCTTTATTTTTCATAGCTCTCTTAAGTGCGCAAAAAATGTCTATGACACATGGGCACTGTTTAAAAAAATTGAAACTTGTAATTTTAGGTTTTCAAAAAGTCTGAAAATAAATATATAACTAGAAACATACAACGAGAATGTACGCTAAAAATTCGTTTAAAAATATATTGTATTTTAGGCTACACAAAAAAGACAAATTTCTGAAAAAAAAATACGTATTTATAGTCTTATTCACAGTCGGAATTATTTTTCATGTAGTCTAAACTAAAACGAAATATAATGAACCATGTACATATATTCGTGAGATTTTTATATATTTTAGAACTCAAAAGTACAATTTTTATTTTAAAAAAAATAAAGAGAGCACTAGCCCATGTGTACCAAATCTTCACTCTCTTAAAAGCATCTCTAGCAAACCTCTTAAAAGGGACGGACCTTTATAATTTCGGCGGGTATAAGGGCTGTATTTTTGGTTCGAATAGACCTTGTATACGCCATCGGGCCCTTAATATTTTTAAGGGGCACGGTAAAACAACCCCCGACCATTATATGTACGGATTGGAGGGGCGGATAAGGTTCTCGATCCGTCACATTTCTCACTCACCTTTGCTCCTCCGCCGCGCACCACCACTTAAATCCGCCACCGCCGACAAGAAATTAGGCCCGCCGTGCAGCAGATTCGGCACCGCACCGCCGCGATGTATCGTCAGGATAGCTCGGACGGAGAGGGGGACGCCTGGTGGGCCGTTCCACACCTTCTTCATCGCACAGCCGTGACCGCGATGTTGGCTCTGACTCGGAGGAGGAGCGTTGATGCTGTGTGCGCTCTGATGGTGCGCGGAAGCGCGCCTCGCTCCACTACGTCTACCACCACGCACCGGTCCTGCGCAAACTCTTTCGTCACGAGGTGGAGGAGTTCGGCCGCTGGTGCCGGTCGGGGGAGGGGAGCTCGTCTGGAGCTTCTCGCGCTCGTCAGCCACCGCCGAAGAGAGAGGAGGAGGAGGAGGAGATCGAGGGCTATGACCCAATGCGTACGACATCGTCATTGAGGAAGAGGATTTCATCGACGATGCGTGATACGTCCATTTTGTATCACTATTCTATATCATAATTTACTGTTATTCATTGATATATTTCATATTAAGAGATGTACTTATGTCATTCATCTATTTTTGCATGGTTGATAACTTTTGAAGCATGGACCGCTGCAGTCAGAATTCTGATGGAAAACGTGCTGTTTGGAGGCAAAATTCACAAAGATCAGAAAATCCGGAAAAATATATGGAAAATCCTATTTTTCCAGAAGAAGAAGACTGCCAAAAGGAGGAGTGGAGATGGGCCACAAGGGGCCCACACAACCCCTTGGCGCGGGCCACCCTGGGCCGCGCCACCAGGTGGTGTGGCCGCCCTGGTCCACCTCCAGCTCTCCCCTCTGGCGTATATTATCTCCACGGAACCCTAATACCTGGAGGGCGATCACAGAAAGATTCCGCCGCCTCTGCGGGGCGAAAAACATCGAGAGAGAAAGATCTCTCCGACAGACAGATTTCTGCCAAGGGAATTCCATCCCGGAGAGGGGAGATCGTCGCCATCAACACCACCATCAAGCTAGACTTCATCGGGATCATCAGCATCATCATCACCACTATCATCTCCACCAGCACCCTCATCACCATCTCCATATTGTTGTAACAATAGGGTTGAATCTTGCATAGTTCTTAGGGGAAACTTCCCCGGTGTTGACTACTCTTTGTAGTTGATGCTATTGAGTGAACCATTGAATTATTGTTTATGTTCAAATTGTTATACATCATTATTTCATCTCTGATCATGATCCATATGATGTCTTGTGAGTAGTTTGTTTTGTTCTTGAGGACATGGGAGAAGTCATGTTGTTAGTAGTGGAATTGTGTTGAGAAAGATTCAATAGTTTGATATTTAAGTTGTGGTGTGATGACCCACAAGTATAGGGGGTATATCGCAGTATTTTCGAGGGAAGTGAAACCCAATTTATTGATTCGACACAAGGGGAGCCAAAGAATATTTATAAGCCTTAACAACTGAGTTGTCAATTCAGCTACACCTGGAAACAATCTTGCTCACAACAGTTTATCAGTAGCAATAGTTTTGTAGTAGGAATAGTAAAGTAATAGCAGTAGTAAAGTAAAGACAGTAGTAGCAATTGCAGTAAACAGTAAGATTAGAGCGTGGTAGGCATAGGGATGGATGGACGGGCGTTGCATGGACAAGACAATTCTCATGGCAATCAGAACATAGGGCATTTGCAGATAAATAAGATAAAGCATCCAAGTACTAAATAATCCTAGGCATGTGTTACATATATAGTCATACGTGCTCGCAATGAGAACTTGCACAACATCTTTTGTCCTGCCAGCCCATTTGCAGCGGGGCCTCAAGGGAACAACTGGCAATTAAGGTACTCCTTTTAATAGAGCACCGAAGCAAAGCATTAACACTCCGTGAACACATGTGATCCTCACATCAAAGCCATTCCCTCCGGTTATCCCGATTTCTGTCACTTTGGGGCCTTCGGTTCCGGACAACAACGTGTGTATACAACTTGCAGGTAAGACCAAAAATAATACTATCATAATGAATCAATAACATGTTTAGATCTGAAATCATGGCACTCGGGCCCTAGTGACAAGCATTAAGCATAACAAGTCGCAACAAAGTCAAAAATCACTAATAGTAGATACTAGGCACCATGCCCTAACAATCCGATGCCATTACATGAACGATCTCATCCAATTCCTACCATCCCCATAGCCTACAGCGGGGGATTACTCACTCATAGATGGGGGAAACATGAATGGTCGATGGAGAAGCAATGGTGATGATGATGGCGATGATCTCCTCCAATTCCTCGTCCCGGCAGGGTGCCAGAACAGAGTTTCTGGTTCCGAATCATGCAATCTGGTGGTGGCGGCGAAGCGGAACTCTTTTTTGGAAAAACGTCAAACCCCCCTGAGTTTTTAGGTTAAAAGGCAACTTATAGGCTAAGAGGGAGACCGAGGGGGTGTCTAGGGCGGCCAGACCACCCCCTGGCGCGGTTAGGCCTAGCCCGCGCGGCCAGGTGGTGTGGCCTGGGCCTAGCCCCACTCCGTCTCGTATTCTGGCTCCGTGAGTCTTCTACCGAAATAGGATTTTTGGCATATTTTCCAGGATTTTTCCTGATAGTTGATTTTCTGCACAAAAACTAGACACCAAAGTAATTCTGCTGAAAACAGCGTCAGTCCGTGTTAGTTGCATCCAATTCTCACAAGTTTAGAAGAAAAACAATAGCAAAAGTGTTCAGGAAAGTAGATACGTTTTGGACGTATCATGGTGTACTTCTTCTAGTGGTGTCATGTGAATGTCGACTACATGACACTTCACCTATATGGGCCTAGGGGAATGCAATGTGTATTTGGCTACTAATCGTAGGGGTTGCCGGAGTGACAGAAACCTGAACCCTCATTATGAAATCATTGCACAAGGGACGTCATGGTCTTAGAGTTTAAAGATGTGGTTAGGTTTCTACCTTAATTACTTTCTTGTACTTACAGATGTTTGCGAGAGGTATAATCACAAGTATGTATTAGTCCTAGGAAGGTCAGTACATTAGCACAGGTTCACCCACACAACACTTAGCAAGCTAAAGAAGATTAATCAACTATATGAAGCGAAAGCACTTGATAGAATTCCCGTGTGTCCTCGAGAACGTTTGGTCATCTTAAGTAATACAACCGCCTTGTCCTTTGCTGAATAAAGGATTGGGCCACTTGCTGCAATTATTCTTGTTGTCTTTTATTTACTCGTACTTTATTTACTTGCATTATCAAAACCCCCTAAAAATCTGTTTGCTAAGTATTTGCAGAGAATTCTTGATCCATACCACTAGCCAGCACCTTCTGCTCCTCATTGGGTTCGACACTTACTTATCGAAAATACTGCGATACACCCCCTATACTTGTGGGTCATCAAGACTATTTTCTGGCGCCGTTGCCGGGGAGTGAAACACTATTGGAAAGTGGAACTGGTAAAGGAAACTTCTACTGTGAGTATTGTTTACTTCTGTTAGTTGCTTTATTTTCAATATGGATAATTTGCTGAGTTTCTTATTTTGTAATGCTACCACCACTGCTAAGGTAGTAGATGAACCACCACATGCTGAGAATAATACTTTTAAAATACCTACGAGAATTATTGATCGTGTTATGGATAACTATTATGTTGGAGATGGAACCGTCCATCCCGGTGATCCTTTGCTCTTTATACACGAATTATACGGGTTCATCAAGTGTGCAGGTATTACTACAGATGAAGTTAAGAAGTTATTCTCATTATCACTGAAAGGAAGATCTGAGGAATGGTATAAGCTGCTGAAGAATGGTCAAGCTCTGGAATGGGAGGAAATAGTACCTCTCTTTTATTCAAAGTTTTATCCTCCTAGTGAGATTCATAAAGATCGGAATCAAATATACAACTTTTGGCCTCTTGATGGAGAGAGTACAGCTCAAGCTTGGGGGATATTGAAGTTACTAATGCTCAAATGTCCCATTCATGAGCTCCCCAACAATATTATTATCAATAACTTTTATGCAAGGCTTTCTCTTCATGATAAGGATTTATTGGATGCTTCTTGTGCTGGATCATTCACTCACATGGAAGAAGAAGCTAAATGGGATCTTCTGGACCGTATTCAAGACAATGCTGAAGCATGGGAGAATGACAACGGAAGAAAGTCAGGTATAAATTATGATTATGAATGCATTGAGTCTTTTATGGGAACTGATGACTTTCAAAATATTAAAAATGCTTATGGTCTAGACTCTCAAGCTATTGCAACTTATTTTAAGGCTTTTGCTTCCTACATTGAAGTGCCTAAAAAGAAGTGGAATAAGTATCATGAACCTTATAAAGATGTTGCTAAGAGTGTTCCTAAAAAATTACTGAAGTTTATACTGCTAATCATGTTTTACCTGAACCTTACATTGAGAAAATCCCTTTCCCAGTTAAGATAAAGGAACATTCTATGATAGCTAGTATGGTTAATGAAAGTACAAATAAAGCTGTTGAACCTGATAAACAAATGGATGATGAACCTATAATAGCAAATGTGAAAGACTTTGTCACTAAATGTGTACAAGAGGGACACGCTATCCTTTGTAAGGATACCTCTAATATTGTCTCACAAAGTAGTGTTATAAGAACTAGTATATGTGTTTTCTGTTAGAATAAGTGATCATTGTTACGATGGTCCTTGTGATTGTTATATTGTTAAGTTTATGCATGATACTGAAAGTTACTATGAGAGAAGGAAAAGTGTTCTTATGTATCTTAATAATATCAAGTTTCCTTGTTTTATGCTGAAAGTTTTTATGTTGCACTTCTTTTGCCTTCCTATGCTAGTAGCCTCTGGTTTCAACAACTTGTTTGTTTACAAAATTCCCTTGCATAGGAAGTGGGTTAGACTTAACATGTGTATTTTTTCTTCTTAATGCTCTCTTTCACTTCAATTCATATTCTTATGTGAGCAGCATTCAAATTATCATGCCCATCTTAATGGCTATAAAGAAAGAGCTTTTTGGGAGACAACCCAGTTTATTTTTGCTTTCAGTTTGTTTTTGTTTCTTTGAATCTTGGAAGTTATTACTTTGGTAATAACTGCTCCTTATCCTTTTTGTTTGGTTTTTGTGTCAAGGTCAACCTCTAATGAGAGAGAAGTAAGATTTGGGGAAATTGCTGTCCCGAAACAGATTTTTGTGCTTCACCGTAAAAATTCGCGAGAGATCTCTGTACAGCAGATTGAGGTGTAACTTTTTGTGCTTCTGCCCCAGGTTGTTATTTAACTTTTGTTAGTTTTTCACTTTTTGATTTGAGCAACAGAAGATTTTCAAAAAAAATGATCTTTACATGCTGGTCTATTTTGATAGATTTTGCCACTCTTGCATTTGCTTCTTTAATCGATTTCCTTTTTGAATTATTTTTGGGTTTTCGGAAGGAGTTGCTACAGTAGCGTATGTTTTGATGGTTTTCAGTTGAAATTGAGCTCAAAAGGTTTTATCACTTCACTTATACTAATGTTGCTAATTAGAACTGTGTGAAGTTTTGTGTGAAAGAAATTTCCAGGTTAGTGGAGAAAAGGGTATGAGAAAGTGAAAGGTTTCATGACTCAAGCAATATGAGTATGAAGATGAAGATATTGATGTTATTCAAGTGGTGACTCCATAAAAATTTATGAAAAACCAAATTCAGAGACCTGCAGAGTCTGTTTTCAAATAGGTAACGGTTCTGGTAAGAAAAGTTCCGTGAAAGATCTGTCTAGTTATATTTTTACAGTTTTTAGCCAACAAGGAAAGCTATGAAGCGAAAGAGGGATGGAAACGGAGCCAGGGTGGTTCACACCACCCTGTAGCGTGGGCCCACCCCTGGCCGCGCCACCAGGTGGTGTGGCCACCTCGGACTTCGTCTCCGACCCGTTTTCTCCCAGTACCTTCCTTTTGTTGTGAAACTTCGTAATATATAATCCCCCGAGGTTCGTATATCGTGTTCTCGTCGTGTTTTCATTTCGATCTGTTTCTGACAGGTAGAGTCCTAGATTTGGAGCTACAATGTCTTCCTCTGGATCAGCCAAGGAAGATTTATCTATGGATATCATCGACCCATACATGAGAGAATTGAAGATTCATCCCAGGGAGTTGTTGCTTGAAGATGGAGAGGTACGGATAAAAGTGGTTCAAGGCCCTAAAGGTGAAGGAAGTCTGAAGGACAGGATGGAAGCACTAGAGCAGGAAGTCTTTAGGTACAAGAAGATGGTGGAACACAAAGTGGATATCATCCATAAGATTTGTTCTGAACTCATCGCCGAGCACCAAAAGGAGACTGCTCAGCTCAAGGATGAAGTCCTCTCACTCCGCCAAACAACCAACCAACTGCAAGCACAGCTCTACAACGTTCAAAATCAAAACTGTGAGTACAAGGTTAAGTTTAAACGCATAAGTGCTGCTGCAAGTTTCAGGATGCTGGAGACCATGATGTCCTTTGTTGATGGGGAGCCCTTACCCTGGAAGTCGGACGATGGCGGGATAATACCACCACCACCGAAGGAGTAAATCGTCATCAGATTTGGCATCCCCTTGGTTTGTTCCAAGCTTGGGGGAGTGCCGCGATATCACATCACTATCTTCTATATTTTTTACCTTTATAGTAGAGTCATATCATGAATAGAGAAGTTACCATGTAGGATGGTTTGCATTATGGAAGTGTCCCCTCTCTCATTAGATATGTATCCTTTGGTGTGAGTTATCGTTATGGAATATTAATGAGAAGTTCTATCATTTACTCTTTTGCATATCTTATATTAGTTTTCAATTCATGGTTATATGATTGATCTTCTTGTTAGTATTGGTATCACTTTGGGATCATTGAGTTAATTTAGTTGGTTTTGGCAAACCTGGCTTGGTCAGTATAAACACTATTTTTGAGAGTTGAATGAAAAAGATAAAAGTACTCTTAAAAAAATATAATTTCATCATCTTCCTTTCTTGATTTGCTCATAAGTTTAGTATTCTCTGGTTAAGATCTTTTGTGCTTCCAAGGAAGATTGCATGTTTGTTTTTATCGCTTGTATGTTTGTTTGTTTCCTTCAACTCTTATACTTGCTACCCAGCCTTGCTAGCCAAAAACATGTACTGAGAGAGAATTCTTCTCGTGCATCCAATCCTTAAACCAAACCTATGCCATTTGTGTCCACCATACCTACCTATTAACAGTATTTCTATTCCAAGTAAATTCATGTTTTTATCTACCTTCCAAATTAAACTTGCTATGTGAAATTTAGTGATTAAAGCTCTCACAAACTTGATGGCACACTTTACTTTTCTTGCATTTAATAAACTTGAACCATTGTGCCCATCTATGTTGCGTATATGCTTGCGCTTTGTAAGCTGTGAATTAGCAGAACCATGTTGTCATGGGGAACGCTTTCAACATTGCACTGGTACTTTGTACCTAGTTGATATCATGTACTTTTGTCTATGGATGTTGTCGGTGTGAAATGAAAGGGGAGCTTGTAAGTGTTGGAAATATGCCCTAGAGAAAAATAGTAGTAAGGACTATTATCATATTTCATATAGTATGATTAAGTTTTATATCATGCTATAACTGTATTGGGTGGAAACATCAATACACGTGTGATATATAAACAACTAGGGGGTTCCCAGTGAAACTCTAGTCACTGGTTCATTGGTCAACAGATGATCAAGTTTCCTGATCATGTGGCATTTATGCCAGTTGGAAATGAGGTCATCTCATTCTGAGAATGAGATGATGAACCAATACCCAACCTAAACATCGTGACCCGATCATGTCACGAAGTTCCAGTTACGATGATTAGAAATGGATCCTTGTAGACTATTCCTTAGACCGTGAGGCTATATCAATCACTGTCTCCCGAGAGTGCTTAGATAGCATCAAACGCCATCTGGTAATACGGTGGTTATAAAGGTGTGTTCAGGTACTCGGAGGAAACCATAGAGGCAATATATGTTAAGAGCGGGATTTGTCTGTCCATGTGACGGGAAGATACTCAAGGCCCACTCGGAGAAGTTATATCCAATAGCTGCGCAGCGTGTGATTTGATCACGGGGATATCACTTGTCGGAACGAGTCAAGTAGCGTTGTTCGGTAACGAGATTGAACACGACATGGTGATGTCATTGATCAGATCTCGGGCAATGCAAGTATCTAGAGACAAAGGGAATAAGACACAGCTGTCCCGGTTCAAACAACGAAAGATCTTCGTGGCACGCACAGGGGTCACATGGCCATCCAGGTCCCTCTGTCAATCATTGGTGCGGGAGTGTCCCGATCATGTCTGGAGTGTTCCCGAACCATGGGGTATCACGCTTAAGGGCTTGATGATGCTTAGAGAGTGTTTATAGGATCGGTGGAATCACCGAAGAAGAGTAGGGAGAAAATCGGAAGGGTTTCGGTAAGTCTGAAGGATGTCCGGAGTGGAGGTGGAAGGTGTTCCATAGCCACGGAGGTTGAATAATATGTGAATGAATGTTAAATGTTGATTTAATCATTTATTCATAATTATTTAATAAAGAGAAAATCAATTTTAATGGTCAAAGGCTTAATGGGCCAATTTTCGGAGGGAGAGGGCCCATTAGGGGAAAGGAGAAGGGAGAAGGCGCAGGGGGCTGGCTGGCTGGGCCTAGCCCCCTGCGCGGGGCCCGCTAGGGTGGCCGGTGGCCACCCCTCCCCCGTCCTCTCCTTTAGTCCCACCCCGGGACTTAGAGGGAGGTAGTACCTCCCCTCCCCCTATATATAGTGGGGGTATTTGGCCAAATAAAATACACCAAATATTCAATAAAGGTCTTCTCACTTTTGGGAGGACCTCTAGTTGATATTTTCTCTCCCCCCCTCTCTCTCTCGTGACTGTGGTCCCAAGTCTGGACTACGCGAACGAGAGACATCTTCACCATGGAGCGTCGTCGCGCTGTGGGATTCGGATCCGGGAGCTCTACTTCCGCAACTGCTGCTGGATCGGGGAAGAGGGAGTCATCGTCAGGCACCGGACGTGTGTAACTCCCCGCGAGGTGTCGCACTTGAGGCACTCAAGTCGTTGGAGCCAAGGAGCGCAAGGACTTCATAACGACCTTGAGGTCGGCTTCGGCTCGTCTACATCAACCACGCTCTCCTGAGCGTTGACAATGCTTTTCGGTCTTCAAGGGTAAGTTCGTGAAAAGCCCCTCTCGTTATTGTATTACTAATAGATAGGTCCTGGCAGCTTCAGGGGCTCAGGGGCGTAGAGTAAAATTTATTGTTTTCATACGCAGAACCCCAACAGTGGTATCAGAGCTAGATCTATGCGTAGTAATGCTAGTACGGGTAGAACACACGAGATGTAGCGTGTGGGCGTTGATCTTTTAGTTGTTACCCTCCCACGTGTACTTGTGCATACCGTAGTAATGCTTGATGAAGCGGCCCCCAACCGACTTTACGCGTTCATTCGCGAGACTGGTCCATGCTTGACATACGGCTTGTACCGTATAAAGTGGCTTAGGGGGGTGTCTGTCTCTCTCGCATTAGTTGGTATGCCATTTGCAACGGAGGGCCCCGAAAGGGGTGTAGTAGAGACAACTACTTGATCAACGTTGTGCTAAAAGTTCGTAGGTAAGAACGGTTCTTGTGTGAAAGCCCATTCAACCACGTAAAACATGCAAAGTTAAAGTAGAGGCGTCTAACTTTATTTTACAGGGGGGCGTTGCTTTGTGATATGGTTGTGTCAAAGGTAAAGTGATTACCTTTTGTTACGTAGTAGTAGATAGTCACAGAGGTGACGAACTACCACGCCGGAAAGACACCGGTACCCTGGTGTCTATGGCGCCGGAACCCTGGCGCCGGAACCCGGTGACGGCGGATGGAGACCACGACGTGAGGACCATATCACATAGCATTTACATTCAAGGTTATTGTTTATATGTCTTATTGTGTGCTTGTATTAGATACTCGACGGTAGCCTAATAAGATGATCCCTGTTAAAATTACCAACGATTGTCTTCCCCCTTAGTGTGCACCACCAAGAAAGTTCTTCGGTATGAGGCGATCCAGGGTTATAGGCCAGGGTATCAGACATATCTACGTTCGCATACAGTGGGTATAAGCCATGTTGCACAGTGAATACACTAAGGTTGAGTTGGCAAGCCTAGCACGCCACAGAAGCGTGGCCTCAGAACACGGATGGTCGAATATCGAGCACGAGTCGCATGAACGATGTGACCGACGTTTAGCATCCACCTTTAAACCCACATCGATGGTCGTGTTCAATCGGGGGAGATGTGGCTGATAGGGGTCGTGTTATCCCTAGGAACCCTTTTGGGGATAGGTGTTTCTGAGTGGAGTTATTATTAACTCATTTAATTATAAACTTAGTCTAAATTCCTTTTGCAATTATAAATGTAGATGGCTCACCGTGAAGCTTACTTTGTCATTGAGGATTGGGTAGAGGGTGATAAACTTAGACTTGATGGATCCAACTTCCCTAGTTGGCTTGTGTGCTTGAATGATCTCCTTACTAGGAATCATGTGGTAGACTACATACGCCGCACGATGGATTTGACTAAGCCAGACTACTATGATACCCCACAAGAGCTGGCAGACTGCTACTATCGTCAAGAAATGTCCACCTACATTCAGATAATAATGTGTTACGGGATGGTGGATGAACTACATCCGCTCATGGGTGATCTTGATCCATATTCGATGGTGGATCAGCTGAGAGCAGAGTTCATAGGCCATGAGCGTATGTGGAAACACGAGCTACTTGGAGAGTTCCTTTCCATACAGATGGAGGAGCATACATGTCTGAAGGGTCACTTGGAGCGCATGCGTGATGCACACACAATACTGGTTCACTTCATGGATTACTGGATGGCTGATCCATTTGCGATAGACGTACTGCTTCAGTCGTTACCTCCCAGCTACGAAGGACATGTCCGGAGTAGCATCGTGAGTGGTGATACAGAAGCATTGGATTTTCATGAGTTCATATTACGTTTCAGGAACGTAAAGGTTGAACCAATCACTGGAGAGGTCATCGATGACAAAGGTATATATTTGATATATAGTTTTATAAATGTTATAATCTTGCAAACACATTTGCAGTGTTAAGTATATCTGATACTTGTTCTGTTTTGCTGAAAACAAGTCCTTCTGCATGAGAGGTGCTTGCTAGAGAGGAGGTGACGTTGCGTGTTGATGGCGAGCATGATGATGACAGTCGACGACACTCTCCCACGACATTTATCATTTAGTTTGTGTTTTAGGATGATTATTGTAATCAAGAGATTGTGAACTTCTTTAGTGTGTCTCACACTTCGTGAGACGATTATTCATATGAGTTTGTAACAAACGGTTGTTCCACTTTTATGAATGATTTCTATTCGTGTTCATATCTTCTTTGATTATGTGTGAATTATCCTTGTTGTTTGAAACTAATTGATAATGCATGAACATTTATAAAACATTAAAATGCCTTATTTAAAATACCCAACTTAATGATATGTTCATTAATGAATGAAAACCATTGTTTAAATTCAAAAGTTATGTGATAATATGTGAAAGTCATTCGATTTCTTATCACATATAAATCATGCCTAAGTTTGGCAAAATAACTTGAACACCGTGTATTACTTGAATACAAAGTGTTTAATGAATTGTTAAAATAAATACATATTCGATATATTGTGTTTTAACGAAAATGGTAATTATCATTAAATGATTGTTTAAAAGCGTAAAGAAGTTTACCAAAGGAAACATGAATATGAGACTATTTGATTTGATCAAAGCATTTCATCAACAAAGGGTAGAAAGATAAAAGAGAATCTAATTACTATGATTTGATCAATAGTAATGGAATTTGACTTTATAAGAATGGCATAAAAGAAATTGTGGAATGCAAAACGTTTTGAAACGTCAAAACGCAAAGCATCACAATGTGATATTAGATATCAAAGTGGGTTAATAGAAGGCACCAAATAAATCGTTGTAGTATAGATGTAAAGACCATTAGTTAGAAATAGTTAGCACTCAATTAGAATGTAGTGAACCATTAGAATTCGTGAAAGTTTTGGGGTTATTCGATATAACCAAAACAATAGCGAATAAGTCCTTGTAGATATTCATTGGAAACTTTGAATACGAAGTCCATAGCTAAAACCAAAAGAAAAGCAAAATTCGTATTGCTTGGATTTTGGTGCATTTTTGAGAAAGCTCACTTTTAGTGATATTTCTTGATTATGGAGCAAATGGAAATTAGTGAAAACACGATGAGGATTCAAACCCCTGCATTAGAGTGTTGAGAAGCACAGCGGACAATGTTCCTGAACGACTCTCTTCACAAAAGAAAAGAATCAATGATATTGATCATTGTGTTTTCCTACACTAGTGTTTTCACTACATGAAGTAGGATTAAAAATGTAATCCATATCTAGTATGGAGACATTTGAGAATCATTTGACATGATTATTGGAATATGACATACCTACGAACTACTAAGGAAATAATGGTAAACTAGACTTATGAGAAATCCTAAAAGCAGAATTCACTTGAGATTAGAAAGCAATTCATTGCTAAATCTCTCAAGTAAAAGGGGTTACTTGGATTTTCCCAAATGACTGCAAAGCTATAGTGGAAAAAAGGGGGTGAATGACAAAAGCACAATTTGTCAAGTATTGGACAAATTCAAATGAATTTGATTCAAGTGTGCTGAATGTCTAGAGGATTTAAAACTAGTAATAATACTAGTATCTCATAGTAAAACTCCAAGTTTGATATTTGATCAAAGGTTTTGAAGTTGTTCAAAATAGTGAGTGGATGTGCAATTTGCATAAAACTGAGTGGGAGCTATGTAAGTCTTCCTGAAACGATATGTTGGCAACATATTTTTGAGTGGGAGCTTATACAGTAATTCTTAAGGGAGTTAAGAATAAAGGCGCAAATACTTATAAATAATGATTTATAAGATGTAGAAGTTGACAATAAGTGTATTAATATATTATGTAGTATTCCTTAAGGGATTCTGAAAAAGGGTTTCAGAATAAAAGTCAATTAAGGAACTGGTCCTTAATAACTCAAATTAGGAATGATATTAAGTTTAACATCAATAGTTGAAAGAAAGAAAAGGATGATTGTCATCCACTATGTTGAGACATAGTTTCTATCTTAGTAAACCATGATGATAACTTAGCATAATATGTGATCCAAATAAGGAACGTTTGAAAGTGATTAGTTTGAATCACAGAACGTTGAGCTAAGTTTTGTCCGCAATGTCTAATAGAGAACTGCAGACATATTTTCTAAATCCATAAAGGATGACATATCTTAAAACATAAAGAGTTATGTTATAAGGGCATATGTTGGAAACTCCCGTAAATACCGATTAAAGTCAAGTAGGAAGCGAGGTGAACAAAACATCAAAAGTTGCACAGAGTGCACTAGTGTTTTGATGAACACATTTATAATAATAGATAAGGGTACCATCTAAAGTGTTGTATAATGTTATGGCGGGGCTAGTTTGCTTTTAACGTAGAATGATGTGTCCTAGGGCACAGTGCCCATGAGAAAGCCCTCGAGGTTGATCTAACGTCACTGTAGGCTCCTAGAATCATGCCTCGTTCTGCTACCATAGCGACGATGCATACACACAGATGCTATCGTAAGATGATAAAGTATTAATGCCAATCAAGGTGACATTAGTAAGTTGCAAAGGATTTGGGACTGTAAGTACAGACCCAAGACTCAACCTCTTCCATGAGCAAGCATGTTCAGGGTACCAGATATATGGTGCCAATGATTGAGAACAAATGCAGCTAGTGTATTTGTACTCTAGTGCAAGTGGGAGACTGTTGGAAATATGCCCTAGAGACAAATAGTAGTAAGAACTATTATCATATTTCATATAGTTTATGATTAAGTTTTATATCATGCTATAACTGTATTGAGTGGAAACATCAATACACGTGTGATATATAAACAACCAGGGGTTCCCAGTGAAACTCTAGTCACTGGTTCATTGGTCAACATATGATCAAGTTTCCTGATCATGTGGCATTTATGCCAATTGGAAATGAGGTCATCTCATTTTGAGAATGATATGATGAACCAATACCCAACCTAAACATTGTGACCCGATCATGTCACGAAGTTCAAGTTACGATGATTATAATGGATCCTCGTAGACTATTCCTTAGACCATGAGGCTATATCAATCACTGTCTCCCGAGAGTGCTTAGATAGCATCAAACGTCATCTGGTAATACGGTGGTTATAAAGGTGTGTTCAGGTACTCGGAGGAAACCGTAGAGGCAATATATGTCAAGAGCGGGATTTGTCCGTCCATGTGACGGGAAGATACTCAAGGGCCCACTCGGAGAAGTTATATCCAATAGCTGCGCAGCGTGTGATTTGATCACGGGGATATCACTTGTCAGAACGAGTCAAGTAGCGTTGTTTGGTAATGAGATTGAACACGACATGGTGATGTCATTGATCAGATCTCGGGCAATGCAAGTATCGAGAGACAAAGGGAATAAGACACGACTGTCCCGATTCAAACGACGAAAGATCTTCATGGAACGCACAGGGGTCACATGGCCATCTAGGTCCCTCTGTCGGTCATTGGTGTGGGAGTGTCCCGACCATGTCTGGAGTGTTCCCGAACCGTGGGGTATCACGCTTAAGGGCTTGATGATGCTTAGAGAGTGTTTATAGGATCGGTGGAATCACCGAGAAGAGTAGGGAGAAAACCGGAAGGGTTTCGGTAAGTCCGGAGGATGTCCGGAGTGGAGGTGGAAGGTGTTCCATAGCCACGGAGGTTGAATAATATGTGAATGAATGTTAAATGTTGATTTAATCATTTATTCATAATTATTTAATAAAGAGAAAATCAATTTTAATGGTCAAAGGCTTAATGGGCCAATTTCCGGAGGGAAAGGGCCCATTAGGGGAAAGGAGAAGGGAGAAGGGGCAAGGGGGTTGGCTGGCTGGGCCTAGCCCCCCTTGCGGGGCCTACTAGGCTGGCCGGTGGCCACCCCTCCCCCCTCCTCTCCTTTAGTCCCACCTCGGGACTTTGAGGGAGGTAGTACCTCCCCCCTATATATAGTGGAGGTATTTGGCCAAATAAAATACACCAAATATTGAATAAAGGTCTTCTCACTTTTGGGAGGACCTCCAGTTGATATTTTCTCTCTCCACCACTCTCTCTCGTGACGGTGGTCCCAAGTCTGGACTGCACGAACGAGAGACATCTTCACCGCGGGGCGCCGTCGCGCTGCGGGATTCGGATCCGGGAGCTCTACTTCCGCAACTGCTGCTGGATCGGGGAAGCGGGAGTCATCGTCAAGCACCGAACGTGTGTAACTCCCCACGAGGTGTCGCACTTGAGGCACTCAAGTCGTTGGAGCCAAGGAGCGCAAGTACTTCATCACGACCTTGGGGTCGGCTTCGGCTCGTCTACATCAACCACGCTCTCTTGAGCGTTGACAACGCTTTTCGGTCTTCAAGTGTAAGTTCACGAAAAGCCCCTTATGTTACTGTATTACTGATATATAGGTCCTGGCAGCTTCAGGGGTTTAAGGGCGTAGAGTAAAATTTATTGTTTTCATACGCGAAACCCCAACTATAAGTCCATGGAGTTATGCATGTGTATTAGAGAAACGCCTGGGCCACCGGTCTAATCCATGTTGTCATGGTGGAAACCTGCAGCGTAACCATAACGAGCGTCTATGAAGCATTCTTATTATAAAATAGAAATAGAGATTGATAAAAAGAGAAAAAGGAAAAAAAGAGATGAGAAAAGAGGAAAGAGAGGAAAAAGTACCATATTCCCATGGTAAATAAGAAGATTGTTGAGATGCTTGTTGTCTGCTTGCCTTGTCATTTTGATATGGGGATTCTTCCGTATCATCGGGCAAGGGGTACCCCGTTGGCGGTTCTCCATGATACACATGCGCTTACTATGACAAGAACTTAGCAGTGACTAAACTTGAGTAGCATGAGGAGCGGCCCTCGTATTCAAGGGACATGAGATTCTCAATTTACAACTTGTCAAGCATATCCTCCTATTTGATCACTTTAACCTTAATCACCTAAAGATGCCTATGATAGGGGCAATGAGAGCTGAAAACTAATAAGTACCATAATTTTTGGGATCTCTTTATGAAAGTTGAAATCCCTGCTTCCCTCTGCGAAGGGCCTTTCTTTTACTTTTTAGTTGAGTCAGTAAACCTATTCCTTTCTATCTCAGCAAGTATTTTGAGTTGTTGTGTTTCATTCATTCATATGATGATTTATTCAATCATATTTCTTATGTTCCTTGTTTTGCACTTTGCTCTTATCTTAGTGTCTACTACTTTGAAAGCTATCATTGAAAATAAAGTATTTGTGAACTCCAGCAAATTGTCAACTATTCTTCGACCAAGAGCTAAGTTTTCCATTACCAATTATGATTCACTTTATGTATCTTTATTGTGTTTCCTTTACTTATTGCAAGTTAAGTTATATAATAGTGAGTTGTCTTCTATTATGACTTATGTATTGATGAATGTGATGCTTCTTGTCCGTATTATTTTATCGACTCTTCACTCCATAAACCTGAGGCCATGTTTATTGAGCTCAGTTTCGCTTGGGGACAAGCGAAGTTTAAGCTTGGGGGAGTTGATACGTCCATTTTGTATCACTATTCTATATCATAATTTACTGTTATTCATTGATATATTTCATATTAAGAGATGATACTTATGTTATTTCATCTATTTTTGCATGGTTGATAACTTTTGGAGCATGGACCACTGAAGTAGGGATTCTGATGGAAAAGGTGCTGTTTGGAGGCAAAATTTGCGAAGATCAGAAAATCCGGGAAAATATATGGAAAATCCTATTTTTCTAGAAGACGAAGACTGCCAGAAGGAGGAGTGGAGATGGGCCACAAGGGGCCCACACCACCCCCTGGCGCGGGCCACCCTGGGCCGCGCCACCAGGTGGTGTGGCCGTCCTGGTCCACCTCCATCTCTCCCCTCTAGCATATGTTATCTCCACGGAACCCTAGTACCTAGAGGGTGACCACAGAAAGATTCCACCGCCTTTATGCGGCGGAAAACACCGAGAGAGAAAAATCTCTCCGGCAAACAGATTTCTGCCGGGGGAATTCCTTCCCGGAGAGGGGAGATCGTCGCCATCAACACCACCATCAAGCTGGACTTCATCGGGATCATCATCATCACCACCATCATCTCCACCAGCACCCACATCACCATCTCTGTATTGCTGTAACAATTGGGTTGAATCTTGCATAGTTCTTAGGGGAAACTTTCCCGGTGTTGATTACTCTTTGTAGTTGATGCTATTGAGTGAACCATTGAATTATTGTTCATGTTCAAATTGTTATACATCATTATTCCATCTCTGATCATGATCCATATGATGTCTTGTGAGTAGTTCGTTTTGTTCTTGAGGACATGGGATAAGTCATATTGTTAGTAGTGGAATTCTGGTGAGAAAGATTTAATGGTTTGATATTTAAGTTGTGGTGTACTTCTTCTAGTGGTGTCATGTGAACGTCGACTACATGACACTTCACCTATATGGGCCTAGGGGAATGCATTGTGTATTTGGCTACTAATTGTAGGGGTTGCCGGAGTGATAGAAATCTGAACCTCCGTTAGGAAACCATTGCACAAGGGACATCGGGGTCTTAGAGTTTAAAGCCGTGGTTAGGTTTCTGCCTTAATTACTTTCTTGTATTTACGGATGTTTGCGAGGGGTATAATCACCAGTATGTATTAGTCCTAGGAAGGTCAGTACATTAGCACAGGTTCACTCACACAACACTTAGTAAGCTAAAGAAGATTAATCAACTATATGAAGTGAAAGCACTTGACAGAATTCCCGTGTGTCCTCGAGAACGTTTGTAATACAACCGGCTTGTCCTTTGCTGAATAAAAGATTAGGCCACTTGTTGTATTTATTCTTATTGTCTTTTATTTACTCGTACTTTATTTACTTGCATTATCAAAAACCCCTAAAAATCCGTTTGCTAAGTATTTGCAGAGAATTCCTGATCCATACCACTAGCCAGCACCTTCTTCTCCTCGTTGGGTTCGGCACTCTTACTTATCGAAAATACTGCGATACACCCCTATACTTGTGGGTCATCAATGCGTCGCTCGAGTGGATGACCGCCATCATTCTGCAGCGCAGCACGATCGAGGATGAGGAGAACCGGTGGCGCGCATGGAGGGACGAGGAACTCAACAAGATCTTTCTCAAGCGGGGCCTAGCCGCCGAGCGCGACCAATGCCTGCAGGATGAGGAATGGCGCCTCGAGCGCGAGCTGAAGTCGTCGACGTTCGTCGACCTCGTCTCCGACAGTGACTGAAGCCTGTCACCGGAAGCGTCGTTGCCGCACCCTGAGGCTCCGGTGAGCTTAGTTTTGCGTATAGGGTTAGGATGGCGACGATGGTAGATCCCCCATGTAGTAGCATTTTAATGCGTTTTGTATGTATGATCGCAGCGAAGTATGGACGAACCAAATTTCTTGTGAATGTTTAAATTTCTTTGTTCTAAGGTTTCGTTCTGCCATTTCTATTCCGCGTGTCGATCTCTCTAAGCAAAAAAGAGAAAAAAACTCACCTCTTATCCGCCTTTATAAGGTTTGGCGGATAAGGGTCTACTAGAGATGCTCTAGCTATGTCCGTAAAGTCTCGGCCTGTAAAACACGTATACAATCTACTGAAAATGTGTTTTACCTTCTCGTCTCTAACTATGTCCGTAAAGTCTCGGCTGTAAAACAAGCATACAATCTACTGAAAACGTGTTTTACCGTCTCGTTTTGTCACGCGCAAAACGGATCCTGTAAACTGCACCTGTAAAATAGCATATTCGTTTATCTATCGGTATATTTCCTCATCTTCTTCCCCGAGTATTCCCGCAGTCTGGTCGGATGGAACCGATTAAACTGGTATCATATGGAGCTAGCTAGCGATTGATGAAATCAATCTCTGCAGCTAGCTACGATTGAATCAATCCCACCTGGCAACGCCGGCTGCTCGCTTACGCGTACTCGGGCGCTTTCCGGCCGGAATCGATGGATCAATCAAGTTGTACGTGCTTGTGTTTTCGGCCGGATTTGATTGATTAACCAAGTTATACGAGCGAGCGCTGCCTGCTGATTGCGTTTCCGGTCAGAATCGACTGATCAACCAAGTTGTACGTACGAGCGCAACCTGCTGCTTGCGTACGTGCCTCCATAGCCGCGCACTGCGTCTCCTCGCGCCTGCCCGGTCTTGCAGTGGTGTGGCCGCTTCGTCGGAGCCCGACGTGACGGCGAATTTTACCTAAGCAGTACCAATTTTGACGGTTGGAGGGACAACCTACGGACAGCCGTCGGCGGATGTAAGTGACGGAGGAAGTAGCGTTTCGGCCTGAGCGCTACATTTACCGGCCGCAGGGTCGGGTTCTCAGGGCACCGTAAATCGATTTACAAGCCGGACCGTTTTATAGGTTTCGTTAGATCAACCAGACGCTCGTGAAACTGTATGTCGCCGAAATTTTATAGTTTTTGGCTTGTGTATAGGCTTCATTAGAGATGTTTTAAGTGACGCATTTTATGATTTTCCCCAAAGCTAGGGTTGCCTTCACAATCAATCAACAATATCCTCTACAATAGAAATAATTTGTGAGAATTGTTCTCATGTGAATAACTTGAATTTAACGGAATGATTCATATGCTGACGAACTTCAGATATATTATCAAACATCCAACAGACTTCTTGAAAAAAGTTAACATATTGCTCCATGACATTGTCCAAGCCCATGTCTTGCACCCAGGGACGGCCCTTGGGGGACCTACGGGGCACCCCCCGGGGCCCTCCTAGAAATATGCTATATAGGCAGGGCTAGTATATATCGTAAAAGATATTTTTTTATTGGATTGGTAGATTAATTGGGCTTTTTTTCGATGTCATAGACTGTGAGCCGAGACGATTGATACGGGTACAGACTCCTAGTCCTAGACGGTGTCGGTCGCTTCGCTTCCTCCCATGCAAACAGAACCAACAATTGATTGTACGCCTTCTGCCCGAGTCCTGTCGCATCCACTGGATCAGAATATCGGATCATGATATGGGAGCGGGGAGCCTCGAGGCCCTCGACGATCGATGCCAGGCATGAAGGCCAGACCATCGACGAGACGATCGACCGCCTAGCTGCCGGTTTATATACTAAATGCTGTCGATGCAACAAACAATTCAGAAAAAAAGCGCTTCTCTATATTTACTTTTTGTGTGGAATGCAAGCTCGGAAAAACAAAGAAAATGATGGTTTTTTATTCTTTGACAACAAACAGAAAAGGATCGGCATTTCGGCCTTGTTACACAATGAAGCCCAACCCATCAACCATCCCAACTTTGTCCATTTATATCCCCTGACCAAACCCTAGATCCTCAGCCCACTCTCCAGCCGGAATTGCTTGATGTCCTCGTGTCTCCCATGTCTTATTCCTCCATGCCAATCCACACCCCTAGATCCAGATCGGGGTCGCCATACGCATGATGAAATTCCGTCTAGGAGAATCTCTGGTGCTAATCCCAGTTCGTTCTGCTTGCTCTTCTTTATGTTTTTTCGCATCAGGCATCATTTACTTTTTCTTACCTCTGCGTTGCTATATTTTCCCACGCGAGCAAAAAATCAGCATATGACGACAAGCAAGACAGGGACTCTGCAGTACTCCCGATTCAGATCGGGGGCGCGAATGATGCATCCGTCTAGGGGAATCTCTGATGCTTATCCAAGTTCCTTTTCACTACCCATCATCTTTGTTTCCAGCATGTTCCTGTTTTCCCATACGTTTTTTTTTTTGAAATTTTTCGAATTTTGTAGCGATTTGCTCTATCTGAACATTAGCCTGAATCTTATAGCGTATTTTGGCTGCGTAACTTGTTTACAGTGTATACACTTCATCACATGGACGGAATTAGCATATGACGAAAAGCAAGACAGGGACTCTGCAGCGCTCCCCATTCAAATGGGTTTCGCAAATGATGCATACGTCTAGGGGAATCTCTGATGCTAATCTCAGTTTACTTTTTTTTTGCATTTTTTTTGCCTGTGTTCGTGTGCTATTTTGGTTTAGGTGCCTGCAACAGGTGTTAAATACACTGAGCATTTGGTAGTGAAAAAATGTCTAATATGAGGCGCTTTGCTGTTTAGATAGGGGTGAATTGAACTGCCAGCCTGATGATTAGCATCAAGAACGGAAATCTGAATCCATTTCTCCGTTGAAGCCCACCTGGCCGCTGTGCTAGATACCTTTCTTGCTTTCTTGGCTGGGTTTTCTCTCAGGAGTAAATTACCCCCAACATGCACACACACACATGTACGCACGCTAGCAGATGGATTTTGCACATAGCAGGCTAAATGGGCTCCGGAAATGGATCTGTAGAAAAAAAAAGTTATGAAGGCTTTAGCAGTTCGGATGGATGCCCCCACTAGATTCGTTTGACATTAGTTTGAGGCTGATGTAGAGATCATCATGGTTATATTTGCTAGGTGCTCTGCTGTTGAAATCATCATGTTGCTGCGTTTGAATAGTTGGTGCAAGTAAATAAATTGGAAGACATACTTCTGTTGAAATTTATGTACCAGTAATCTTTGGTCATGAGCAACATAGCAGACAAGAGGTTCAAGTTAATTGCAGTACTTGTCTGTCTAAAAAGGAACATTGTTTGCTTGGCTAGCCTGATGATTACAACACATACTTATGATTCTCTGCTCCGTTGAAGCTCGCTTGGCTGCTGTGGTGGATCCTACTCCCTCCGTATCAAAATAAATGAGAAATTTCCTCTTTGGGGAAAATTGGATCATGCATACATATATATATATATATATATATATATATATATATATATATATATACATCTTCTTCCACCAGCCTTGCTGTGCGGGCTCCGGCGAGAGTATGTGAAGATACAGAAAGTATGAAGGCTTTGGTGAATGCACAGGGTGACGAAGCTGTTTGTAGGCTCATGTATCATGTTGGAAAATGGTAGTGATGTTTTACATTTCATGCTGAGATTTGCAGTTCAAAATTTTGGCTTTGTCTTTGGGATGTTTGGATCCAGCTGCCTGATGATTGCCAATGTTTCCATTAAGAATCAAGATCAGAATGCACTTCCCTGTTGAAGTCTGCTTGGCCACTCTTCTGGATCTGTAGAGTTACTACTACTACTACTACTACTACTACTACTACTACTACTACTACTACTACTACTACTAACTGTCCCTGCATGCTTGGCCCCTCTCTAATTGCCAAGCTGGCTAAATGGACTCCAGGGAACAAATATGTTGATTCGAGATGTATGAAGGCAGATTGCTCCAACCTATGTTAAGGATGTTTTTATACCTCTTTGCATCCCAGACTGTTGAGATGTCCTGGGTATTTCTGCCATGTGATGCTTTTGTGACCCTGATTTGCTGAATTGTCATTGATCCTATTTTTGTAACCTTGATTGCTGGATTTTCATGAATCCCTTGCTCTATTCTTGGTGCTTGTGATATTTTGTTACTGTAGGGTTTCTTCCATCTGCTGAATATGGTTGCTGAATTTAGTACTAAATCAGCGACACTTATTGTGAATCAGAGGGAGTAATATTTTGTAGGATTTGAATTGAAGTTTCTAGTCCGTATGGCATTTGACAGAGAAGAAAAGATTCCTAACCTGAAGCTGTTATTTTGTGGCACGAACCAAGTGTATTTTACTCTCTGTAAACTTGTAGCACATGGGGTTTGCTATTTTATTTCATGCTTTGTGAATGTGATTTACAGTCTTGGCTTATAAAATATTTATGTATTTTTGGGTTGGGCTGTAAGATGCTATTTCTTCACCATTGTTGCTGTGTCCCTGTTGGGGAAAACTTCAACAATGAGCCACGAATGCAAGTTTGACTGATTTTTTAAGAATTTTATAGTTTTACGAGTCCCAGAAGAAATTAACTATTTGTCCATCATTGATGATTTTTAAATTTTCCCTACAGTTATTTTTATTATTTTATATTTCTATGTTTTGTTTCATAGAGTGGTGATCCTAAATATTTGCAGCCAGTTTTAGTTCCAAACTGTTGACAAGTTTTCCTTTATGATGGTTGAAACGCACTTTCTGTTCATGTAATGATTAGGACAACTTCTTCAGCAGTTGTAGTATCTTATAACCGATAATACCATGAGTTGTTATTTAAAGTTGTTGCCGTATGCTTGTCTTTGGCACAGTCCACGCTTCTTCCAGTCTTGTGCGAGTACAGCTGATTACCTGAAAACACAAGAAATGCTTGACTGGGCTTCATTTGATTATTATCTTACAGGCTTCAATTGAGAAGAGTGATGTCCGTTCAATAACAGCAAGTATGAAGCCACTTAAGAGTTAAGACTGTCTGACTCGACCTTATCCTATACCTTCCCTTCTTAGCGTTGACCACCGGAAGACCGAGCTGATCCTGAGCCTTCTCGGGTGGCTTGGCTGGTTGGAGGTGGAGCGGAGGCGTCAGAGTATTTCTTCTGCTTCACCTCCTTTTGGCCAGCTGTGGTGTCGACGGAAAGAAGGTTACCCCGAAGACTGTGAATCCACCCTTGGTCGTGACTCCATAGGCGGCATCGGCTACCCCGGAGGTGTCGGAGTAGTTCTTCTTCTGCTTCACCTTCTTTTGGCCAGCCATGACGTCGGTGGAAAGAAGGTTACCCTGAAGACTGTTGCTCCATAGGCGGCATCGGCTACCCTGGAGGCGCCTTCTACCTTGGTGGATGATCTAGCCCTTCGCTCGCTAGGCTTGAATTGTGATGATTTGCGACGACTTGATCATTGAGACTGTTCTATTTGATCGTTGAGATTGTTTTGAGGTGCAATGTTCGAATCTATCAAATGAGGTGATGTTTTGTGGGGGACCAATGGAGATGCTGAGAACCTGCAAGGCATGGCGGCATGTTGCACTCCTCAGTACTATCGGTTTAGGTCTTTTTTTTAGGATAGCCACGCACTCCTCCATACCATCGGTTTAGGTCTTTTTTAGGATAGCCACAGTGGCAATTTTATTGATTTGTAAATAGAGTTACATCGTGTACTAGTAGCTCATAGATAAATTCTGGTGGATCATTGATTGGTAAACAAAGTTACATCATGTGCTGCCATAGATACATTCTGGTGGATCATTGATTGGCAAATTTTAAAGGCAAATTTTGTCTAGGGTCCTCTAAACGGAGTCCGACGTGTCTAGCACATCCTCGTGTATAACAAATTTCCATTGACATGTAAACAGAGGCCCACTGGTCGGAGGGACAAAAGCCCACCTGCCCCTTTCTCTACTTTTCTCTCACCTAGCGTCAAGGGAGAGGGAGACGCCGAGTCCAACATGCCTGCTCAAGTCGCCGACGCCCCACTGACCTCCACTAGCTCTGGCCGTCGCTGCCCTACTTAAATGTGCTTTGAATTTGCTTCTTGATGCTCTCTTTTACTTCAATTCATATTTCTTATATGAGCATCTTCTCAAAATATCAAGCCTAACTTAAAGGCATTAAAGAAAAGTACTTATTGGGAGATAACCCAAAAGTTTTAGATGAGTCTTAGAAGTTATTACCTCTGTAATAACCGCTCCTTATCCTTTTTATTTTCTTTTTGTGCCAAGGGTGACCTCTAATGAGAGGGAAATAATGCTTGGGAAAGTTCCTGTCCCGAAACAGATTTTTGTGCTTCACCGTACAAAATCGTGTAAAATATCTGTACGTCCTTTTGAGGCATGAATTTTTTTGCTTCTGCCCCAGGTTGTTATCTAACTTTACTTAGTTCAACACTTTTTGATTTGAGCAACAGAAGGTCTTCAAAAAAATTCGTCTTTATCTGCTAGTCTGTTTTGACAGATTTGTACCATTATTTGCATTTGCTTCTTGTTGGTTCCTTTTTGAGTTCTCTTTGGAGAATTGGGATTTTTGAGGGAAATGCTTCAGTAGCTAGTGTTCTAATGGAAGTTTACTGGTGTTGGAACTGAACCTTAAGACTTATTATCTTGAGTGCACTAATGATGCTAATAAAGATTGTGTGAAGTTCTGTATGAAGGAAAAAATTCAGGTGTATGGAAGGAGTGAGTAATGAGATGAAGAATGGACTAAAAAATATAGCTTGGGGATGCCACGCGTGTCACCCCAAGAAATATCCAAGAAGTACAAGCGTCAAATCTTGGGGATGCCCAAGGCATCCCCTTCTTCATCAATAAAAATCTCAGGTTTCTTCCAAACACTTCATTTTTATTGTTTCATGTACAATTGTGTTGTTCTTGGAGCGTCTTCTTTTACGTTTTCGTTTTAGTTTTTCTTTTGCTTGGTTTTCTTAGTTTGCTGAATAAATTGGTTGGACCCCCTCTTTCATGCATTGGTTTGCAAATAGTTTGGTTTGGTTTGGAAAAGAGTAGGAAAGTTCATGCTTATGTGGTAAAAAGAGCTCGTTTTTTACTGTGGCCTATGCTCTATCATGTAATGCTTGATATTGTTTTGGCTTTATGCTTAGTATTATTTGCTGTAGCATGACTTGTTATAAACAATTGAGATTGCTTAATGTGCCTTTGATGAATCATGCGTTGTTTTAGCATATTAAAGCATAGTATAGTGGTATTCTCCTTTGATGCTTTATTTGGGTTGACTTGGCGCATGCTCACACCATGTTATGACTATCCTAAGTCACCATAGCCTTTATGATCCTGTAGTTTTCAACTTGTAGTAACACTTTATGCTTTGATCAATGATGTTTTGTCGCTCTGCATGATTATGGCCATTATTGCTCTCTTAGTTTGTCGCTCCCAGTCTTTTGCTAGCCTCCACAACCAAGTATGAGTTCCACTCATGCATCCAACTCCCTAAACCAAGTTATTCCAAAGAGTCCACCATACCTACCTAGCTTATGCTATTCCAAGTATATTCATATTTTTGTTTACCTTCCAAATTAAACTTGTTATGAGAAAACTAGTGATTAAAGCTCTCACAAACTTGATGGCACACTTTACTTTGTTTTGCACCTAATAAACTTGAACCATTGGGTCCTTCTTTGTTGCGTATATGCTTGCGCTTTATAAGTTGAAATTAGCAAAACCATGTATCATGGGGAACGCTTTCAACATTGCACTTGTACTTTGTACCCCGTTGATATCATGTTCTTTTGCTTACGGATCCCGGCGGTGTGAAATAAAAGTGGAACTTGTAAGATCATGGAGTTTGCATGTGTGTTAGAGAAACGCCAGGGCCGCCGGTCTAATCCATGCTGGCATGGTGGACACCTGCAGCGTAACCATAATGAGTTGTCTATGAAGCATTCTTCTTATAAAAAAGAGAGTCCTATATTGAAAAAAAAGATTATGAAAAGAGGAAAGAGAGAAAAAAGCACCATTTTCCCATGGTAAATAAGAAGATTGATGAGATGCTCGTTGTCTGCTTGCCTTGTCATTTTGATATGGGGATTCTTCCGTATCATCGGGCAAGGGGTACCCCGTTGGCGGTTCTCTATGATACATATGTACTTACAATGACAAGAGCTTACTTGTGACTAAAGTTGAGTAGAATGAGGTTCGGTCTTCGTAAGTAAGGGGCATAAGATTTCAGCTTATAATTTATCAAGCATATCCTCTTAGTTGTGTCACTTTAACCTTAATCACTTTAAGATGCTTATGATAGGGGCAATGAGAGCTGAAAGCTAGTAAGTACCATAATTTTTGGAAGCTCTTTATGAGACTTGAATCCCTACTTCCTTTTATGAAGGCCTTTCTTCCACCATTATATTGAGTCTCCACCTTCTACCTTTATGCACCTACTTTGAGAGCATAGTGGCCATTCTTAGTTCTATGTGCATTGTCCCAAGACTAGTTTATTGATGCATAACTTGATATTGCTTGTTTTAAACTATTTGTATCTAGTCACTCTTATGAACTTTGAAGGTGTCCTATGCATTTATATTTGCTACTCTATGAGGGACAAGCTAAATGCCACTATGCTATGTTTTCTTTATATGAAACAAACAAACGTCTTGCAAAGCATTGTTATTCATGTCTTTTGTTTGTGCCTTTTCATGTTACAACATAGATGCTATGTCTTATAGTTAGAACTATATCTTTCATGCTATGTTGAAGTACTATGATCCCAGCTTTGAATGTTTTACAAATACTTTGATCAAGTCTATGATGGTGCATGTCACCTCAAAAATTATTCTTTCTTTTTATCACTTACCTACTCGAGGACGAGCAGGAGTTAAGCTTGGGGATGTTGATACATTGCAAATGTATCTATAATTTTTGATGTTCCATGCTTAGTTTTATCTACTTTCTTATGTTTTGTTCCAACTTTGGAGTACTTTTCATAGAATTTCTTGGACTAACCTATTAACAAGTGCCATAGTGCCAGTTGCCCGTTTTCTGCTGTTTTTGGTTCCAGGAAAGTCAGAAAATCAATATTCTCGGAATTGGACCGGACAAAAGCCAAAGTTGATATTTTCCCGGAAGACTCACGGAGCTAGAAGGAGAGTCGGAGAGGGGCCACAGGGTGGCCACACCACCCCATGGTGCGGCCCCCCCAGGCCATGCCAGGGCATGGTGTAGGCCTCCTGGCCGCCCACTTACCTTGCCCTCTGGCCTATAAGAAGCCTCCTGAGGCATAAACCCTAGATAGTCAAGCCTCCAGCCACGAAAAGTTCCGCAGTGCTGCCGCCATCGAAGGGGAGATTCGGGGGACAAAAAGTCTCTATTCTAGCACCCTGCCGGGACGGAGAAGTGCCCCCGGATCCATCTCCATCGATCTCCACCACCATCTCCATCACCATTACTGATTCCCATGATGAGGAGGGAGTAGTTCTCTCTCGAGGCTAAGGGTTCTACCGGTAGCTATGTGTTCATCTCTCTCTCTCTCTCTATGCATGATCATATTATGATCATGAGCTTTGTAATCAAGTAGATCTACCTTGCTACTCAAGTGCTTTAATAGATCGCTGCTCTCCCTATGTGTGTGAAAGTGATAGCGTGCAGACAATGGTGGCACTTAGGCTAGAGATTACAAATACTTATTATGAGTTATATTTGGAGTTGGATGTTTCTATGAAATTGTGGTGTTTGTTGGACTCATCTAGTACTCAAGGTGACAGTGTGGGGTTTTCTAGATGGTAAAGATGAACTTTGAGGTGTGTTGTTATAGCCCTACCATGGATTAGAGTGTCCAACCGGAGAGTAGTTCAGCGTAGTATCATAAAGATGATATATTTATATGAGAGTGTTCACTAGTGAAAGTATGATCCCTAGGCCTTGTTTCTAAGCACTGAAACACTGTTTGCAATTAGATCTGTTACATGTTTGCTTGCTTCCATCTTTATTTAAGTTTGCCTTTAGTCTTTTCCATGCCATCGAGCTATTTTCTATCACCGTTACCACTTATAATTATCCATACTACTTGTATTTCACTATCTCTTCGCCGAACTAGTGCCTATACACCTGACAAGTGTATTGGGTGTGTTGGGGACACAAGAGACTTCTTGTATCTTGATTGCAGGATTGCTTGAGAGGGAATACGTTTGACCACTTCCTCCCTGAGTTCGATAAATCTTGGGTGATCCACTTAAGGGAAAACTTGTTGCTGTTCTACAAACCTCTGCACTTGGAGGCCCAACAACTGTCTACAAGAATAGAAGTGCGTAGACATCAGGTACCTTTAATTAGATTTTTTTGGAAGTTGGACTCGATTGCACGGGCACACGGCACATTGGTCGGCGACGTGGTGGCATGATCAAATAGTCATAGACAGCGGCCCTCCTAGCATGGTGTCTAGCCACAATGGCAGTGGGAGCAGATGAACATGTACAATTTACAACAATCTAAAGGGTTCATGACGATGCTAGATCTAAACTAATGAAAGATATGAAGCAGTTTACGGCATAAAAATAAAACTTGGGCTCGGTTTGGGCTTAGGTACATACAAAGCAACACTAATATGCGCTAGGTTTTTCTCAAAAAAAATACTAGGCGCTAGGTTTGGTCTGAAATACTAATTAATTAAGTCTCTAGGGCCATCGGTAGGTGCATACTAAACCGTATTTGTCCTAGTACCTATATCGATACATTGAGGGGGGCGATCATTAGGGGGGTCTAGCCCCTGCTCGTCCCCCTTGTCTCCGCCACTGCCTTCATGTGAAGTGGTATTGGCATCTCCTCATGTCCCATGCCGCCACCAGTGCCTCCTCACATGGTAGCTCCATTGGCATTGCCATGTCCCATGCGGCCATCAATGCCTCCTCACATGGTATCTCCCATGACACTGATGGCCAGAGCCGCGGCGGACGTCGCTATACTTTTAATTGAAAGAGTTTTCCCTATCTTCCAAAATGGGGATTTTTTCTTATTTTAACCTTTCGATGGTCGAATCGTTGGCGGGAGAGGCAAAAGGGGAAGTGCGGGGCTCTAGTGGCCCTGTCCATGGCATCCTAGTAGACGACGGCTGGAGCGGTGCGGTGGAAGGTGAGGTGGCACACGGTCAGGAGTTTTCAGCGAGGTGGTTGGGTGCGAGTGGGGAGGGAAAATGCCAATTGCCTCGCTACCTCAAATATGTAGCACCGGACGGCCATGCCCCATTTGGTAGTTATTTGTGTTCCTGTTCCATTTTGGAAAAGCTGTTAGAGATGCTCTTAAAAATCAATTGCGGCAGCCAGATGCATTAGTGAGACAGGCTAGTGGATCCTCTTGTCTATATAGCTAGATGAGCCCCTGATTTCCTCATGCCTCTGAGGGACTTCACAATTGTGGATCAATACATGTTATATTTGTTGTAAAAAGAATGAAACAATGCACACACTCACTTGACTCACCACATGATGTACCATAAGTTACTTAGAGCATCTTCACTCGCCCCCCTAAAGGCCCCCTAAGGGTGAAATGAGGGCGCTAGCGCAGAAAAACCCATCCAGCCCTCCCGAAAACCGAAATGGCGCCGGTGCGGGCCGACCAAACATCCGGCGCCCCTAGGCCGAACCCAACCCGGGGGAGGGGGGAGGAGGTCAATCGGGGGTGCCGACGCAACTTGAAAAACCTGTTGACGGGACACCAAAATCTTCCCTCCCTTTTCCCTCCACAACTACAATTCCCCCTCCTGGCGGCCTAGTCTCGCCATTTTCCACCTCGTCGCCCCCACTCCTGCCATTTTCCACCTCGTCGCCACCCACTCCTGCCATTTCCCTGCCTCGCCTCTCCCCTCCCGTGCGCCACCTGCCGCCGAAGAAGTACCAAGCTCCCCGCGTGTCGGTGCTCGCGAAGAAAGGGAATGCCGACAAGCAGTAGCCGGAGGGATGACCAACGCGGAATGGGTGTTTGGCATCCAGTACCAGAAGGTGGAGAACGCCAAATGTCAGCTGAGGGAGAAGAACTCGACGTCGCGCAGGGCTGCGGAGGCCCACGCGACCACTCTTGTGGCGCAGTGGGCGGCGACCATGGTGGGAAAGGCGGCGCTGTCTTACAACACCAACCTGCACATCCTTGAGAGCCAGAGCAGCGTCTCCTCTCCATCGCCGTCTAGCGCGTCATCGTTCGACCAGGTGAACATGACATCGCATCTCAAACATTTCTCACCGGACTACAACGACTTTGACCCGCTCGACGATTTCGACCCCAACTCCCTCGCAGACGACACCTCATCGGCCCATCGCCGCATCCCTCCTTTCAATGGTAGTGTGCTGCCACCATGGGCTGCCTTCACCGAGTTCGCCGCAGCCAGAGCACCCCTAACCTGTTCAGCGGAACGCACCACGATGAATCCATCATGGCTGACATCATCAACGGCAGCTCCGCCCATGCCTTCACATAAGAAGAAGCCGCTGCATATGTGGACGAGAAGGAAGACTGCGGCGAGCCTTGGGAGGACGAGGTCTATGCATACATGGAGGCGAAGGTGGAGGCCGAGGATGAGGTGGTGGAGGTGTCGGTGACCATCGTGGTCGGCCCGAAAGGGAAGAAGAAGGCATTAGAGGTGGAGGGGAGGAAAGTAAGAAAGGAGGCGGTGGCCGTGTCCCCAAGTGGAGCTCGAGGGAGGACGAGTGCATGGTCAAAGCTTAGAACACCATTAGCATAGATCCCTTCACCGGCACCAACCAAAACCCGTACTGCTATTGGAAGAGGGTGAAGGCGGCGTACGATGAGGAGAGGCTCTTGGATCCCTACTTCAAGTCCTTACACCGGTGAAGAAGAGGAGGGAGGACTTGGCGATCTTGATGGTCGACACGAAGGACATGGACATCGAGGTGAAGGCGTGGTGTGTTGATCAGCGCACCTTGATCCTCTCCGAGAACCGAGCGGCCACCAACCAGGACAGCATCCCGACACTAGCGACTGCAACCTCGACCCGATCAGCACCCATGCTAGCACCACCATTTCATCGCCGCCAACCCTAGAGGTGCCTCCTACCACGTCGGATGATCTCCCCCGTTTGATTTCTGTGTTCCTCGCATGTTATTATGATCGATGGACCTATATTCCGGTGATTTGTGGTGATTGTAACTCCTGAACTATGATGTGCCTGGTGGCGGCAAACCTATGTTTAATTTTCAGTGACCTTTTGAATGTTTGAATTTGTCAATTGCAATTTTTGGGGGATGTTTGGGGCGGTGGCTAGGAGGTGGTGACCCCCGATAGGAGGTACCTGCGCCAACGCCCCCCCATAAGGCCAACCACTAGAGATGCTCTTAATAGTAGTGGCGGAGCTTGGGCTAAAGTGTAGGGCGACAAATGGTTCGAAAAGATATTTTGGGAAAATACTGGGGGGAGGCACATGTCCCAAATATAGGCTATTATTAATCAAAATTTGCCAAATATGAAGTGATTTTAGTCAAAAAAAAACTTTTTAGGCTGCCCCCAACTACACATAGCTCCGCTAGTGCTTAATAGTGATGATTCTTCCCTCTAGATATTAAGGTGTGTTCCCTTGAAGGCATGCTAATCATTCAGGTCACATTTAATGATTCAAGTTACGATTGATGCAACTCTTGGCACTTGGACATGGCAAGTGGGCATCTCTTCCAATAATCATGTACATGGATATCCACAAATAATAACAACTAGGTTGATATTGGCTTCGTCCCGCCGCTTGCAATACGTTTTGAGACTTTGTGGTAAGCATCGTGCGTTTTCCCATAAAGCCAAAGCTACTATGGGTAATAGAACTTGTTTTGTTTTATTCGTTCGGTTTGCTCGTGCAACCAAAGCTAACATGGGTAAGAGCATCTCCACTCGTTGGAGGCCCAGGCCGAAATCCAGCATTTTATTTCACCGGATTGGGCGCACGTTTGGCATGGCAGGCCGCCAACTCCTAGCCACCCCCAAGGACCGGCCCTAGAGACTAGAAAATAACAACGTTTTTTTGAATTTGTTCTTCCCGCTAGCAAAACACGATCAAGTCCAAGAGTTCAGCGATACAAAACACGCACAATCCAGTGGCACAAAATAGAGTTCGGCAATCAAACTACGACAATCAAACTAAGGTTGGCTCCTCATCGTCGGCCGTAGGCTCCTCCATGGCGAAGGTAGGACTCGACAATGTCCCAGGCGTGGAGCTCGGCTGGGACGCAGAAGAGGAGGTTGGGGCAGAGCACGGTGTTGGCGCTACGGTGGACAACGTTGGTAGGTCGTTCAGTATGGTGTTGCGCTGGGCCATGTACCACGCCTTGACATGGTTGTGAAGGGAATATGCCCGAGAGGCAATAATAAAGTGGTTATTATCTGATTCCATGTTTATGATAAATGTTTATTTTGCATGCTATAATTGTATTAATTAGAAACATTAATACATGTGTGTTTAATAAACAAAATACAAAGTTCCTAGTAATGCCTCTCATACAAACTAGCTCATTGATTAACAAGATGATCGAGGTTTTTTGATCATGGACATTGGATGTTGTTAATAACGAGGTCACAACATTGGTCGAATGATGTGATGAACATTCATCCGAAGTATAACATTACGATCAAAGTCATTATGTGTATATTGTTATAACATCATACGAAGTAATTTTAGTCCTTAGACCATGAGATCATGCTAATCACTAACACCGGAAGAGTATCTTGATAACATCAAATGTCACACCGTAACAGGGTGACTATAAAGGTGGGTTCAGTGCTACGAAGGTGTTATGTTGAGGCTCATGGATCAAGAGTGGTATTTGTCCATCCCGATGATAGATAGATATACTCTGGGCCCTCTCGGTGATATCACATTGAAATAGCTTGCAAGCAAGTGATGAGATCAGTAGAATGTTATATCACGGGAACGAGAAAAGAGTGCATGTCGATAACGAGATCAAACTAGATATTTGGATGCCGATGATCGAATCTTGGACATGTAATAGATCACGAGACAAAGGGATTTAGTTACGATGTTAAAGGTTCACATGATCACAAGAGTCATCCTTGAATATGTGGGAGTCAGTACAGATCTCTAGGTCCCACTGCTGATTATTGATCGGAGAGGGGTCTCGATTATGTCTGCATTATTCGCGAACCGTAGGGTGACACACTTAAGGGATACCAACACCATTTGGAGCAAATATGTTTCAGATAAAGATTTAAGAAAGCGCTGGAATCATTTCGATGGAAACCGGAATTGTTTCGGGTGAAATTGCAGAAACTGGTTCTACATGTGATATTGAAATGTTGCAGGGAGTTTTATGTGAATGTTTGTTAATTAAAGTAATTAACAAAATTCTGAATAAAATAAATAAAAGTGTTTTATTTAATGAGAGCTTGTATTAAATTTGGTGGAAATTTAATGCATGTGAGTGGACATGAGTGGAGGTGTGTGTTTATGTGAGTGGGAGCTCCACCCACATGAATGAGGGAGAGGTGGGGGCACCCACCATGGCCGGCGCCATGCCCCCTTGGGCTGCCCCTCCCCTATATAAGGAGCACCTCCTCCTCCTCTCCTCTTGCACCACCTCCTCGTGAAGGTTCTCTTCTCCCTCTAGTTATTCCCCATGGTCTCGGATTAGCGAGATACATGTTCCCGGTGGCTTTATCTGGAACGGAGTTGCTGCTTCCGTTGCATCGCTGGAGCGAGGATGCGGAGTTTGTTCGGTGGACCGAACGTGTGTGCGATCACGGATGCACCGCTACTTTCCGGTGCTGGACTTGATGGTGCTGGACCTGATGGTGCTGGAATTGCTGGACCTGAAGGAGTTCATCACGATCTTGAGATCGGCAAGTGTATGACTACATCATCCACGAGTTCCATCTTGTTAACAAAGCTTTGTTGTCTTCGAGGGTAAGTTCTCTATGGATGTATATCCACCTGTTGCTTGTATCTAGTAGATAGATCTTGGCGTATAGTTCCCATCGTAGGAAATTTTTTGTTTTCTATGCTACGAACCCAACAATGGTATTAGATCCTGATCTATGCGTAGGTTCTTTGCACGGGTAGTACACATATGTTTATATGTGGACGATGATGATCATGTTATTGCATCTTTCATGTATTTTGGATATTGGTGGCATAGTGGGATTACGCGGCCCAGACCAACCTTACATGTCATCGCACATGAGACTAGTTCCACGACTGACATGCAACTAGTTTTGCATAAGTGGATGGCGGGTGTCTGTCTCTCCTACTATAGTCAATATCTCATTTACAAAAATTTGCTAATAACTTAGTTATCATCGTTGTGGTTCCATGTTCGTAGGTAAGATCGGTTCTATCTTCAAAAGCCCTAAGCCACGTAAAACTTGCAATGGATAAATTAGAGGCGTCTAGTTTAAATCGTTGCTGGGCTAGTGTCATGATATGGTAATGTTGTAAGTAGATGTATGCTAGATACTCTTACAACACACTTAACGTGTAAGTTCCATAGACCTTGGCCTTACACACAAAGGAATGATAGAGATCATACCATGATGCATATGATAGAGATCAAATGCATGGACCATATCATCCCACTTTACACATTAGATGTTTGCATCTTATATTGCTAGTTTGGCGCTTTTAGTAGCATTGTAAGATGATCCCTCATTTAAATATCAAGATAAAATGTGTTCTTCCTTAAGTATGCACCATTCTATGGATCGTGTTTCAAGACATCACGTGATGATCGGGTGTACTCGACTCTACGCTTTCTTAGAATGGGTGTAAGACAGTTTTACACACGCGAATACTAAGGTTCTTACTTGGCAAGCCTAGCATGTACATACATAGCCTTGGAACATGGACTGAAAGGTTAAGCATGAGTCATATAGTTGATGTGATTCCCATATTGATGCTCGCCTTTGAAGCTACAACGACTCACGTGATGATCGGACTTGGTGTAGTGGATTTGGTTCATGTAATCACCAAAAAGGCACGAGGGATGTCGTTTTTGAGTGGGAGTTCATTTCTAATTTGGATTAGTCGAACTCAATTTTTCATAAACTAAATCGAAGTGAATTTGCATAATTTGTTGTAGTCATTGGCATCTGTTCACTACCTTATGCTTAGTTTTAATTGAGATAATAGAACTATAGAATTCTAGATATTTACTTTATGAACTGGTATCGTATTGTTTTGAATGTCAATTTAAAGTTTAGAAGTCCTATTGCAAACTTTCAGCAAACTCTATTTACTCCATGAAGTTTAATAAGTAGTATTAAATCAAGAGTAAGAATTCCAATGTTAGTATCTAAAGTATCATGTTTGCCTCCATGATTATTGATATTCAAAAGTTGTTTTAATATCAAGATTATCTAGGAGCTGGAAAATTGTTTCAGAAACCATCATGTGTGGAAGATATTGTGATATCTGAAACAATGTTATTGGTCGCATTATGATTGAGTATAATTTAGCAAAATACATGTTCTCATATTGTATGAGAATTTGTGAAGGATGGAGATGCTAGGCATCCGGATCTCCCAAAAGGTTTTGGGAACTAACATTATACTCTCGATTCTTCCTTATAGGCTATCGTAGCTTGATCATGAAAGTTGTCATGATAAGGATGAATAGAAGATGTAAGTAAAATGTTTACTACACTAATAGATTACTAAAGAATGGATTTTTGAAAGAACACCAAACATTTCATGATGGTGATCCACTTCAAAGTGCAAGTCTAAAGGTATTAGTATTTGACTATATACACTTTGTACTATGTGTCATGTGAATGACACCACTATTGATGTTGATAGATTCTTTTAAAAGAAAAGGAATTGCTGAAAGAGAATCTATAAAATATTTGGCAGAAAAGAAAAGGTTGGAGATGTCCAACTTAGGTATATAGAAGATATACATGTTATGTCTGTATTCCTTGCTTATTAAACAATGTGGTTCTGAGGTATTGGATACCGAATTGGTTGGTGTGAAGTGTCATACAGAACAACACAATTCATGAACTACAACGACCTAAGTAACTGGCAAGAGAATAAGTGATGATGTTCATCGAAAACAAATAAAGTGTTATTGTGTTTTCACTGTCGTCAAACCTAGCCTTCAAGATTTGTTTTAATAATTGTTATTTTGTTCCGGTATTACGAGAACAATCGTTGTTCAAATAATTACCGTATTCCATAAAGGATGGATGAACTTTTACAAGTCTAGTTGGAGAAATCACATCCATAAACATTATTGCTAAAATGTCGTAAGACAAATGATTGGAAGATCACTTATGAAGTGACATCGCTGTTTGAATTATATTGGAAAGTAAACATGAAGAAACTCCATGTTGATGGATTTTTTGAGTCTTTTGATTTGGATCAATTGACGCTTGTGAAACTTTCCTCGAGATAATTGAAACTCCGTCCATACGCCAAAGAGGAACGTATGACTAACTTATTGGATATTCTGCATGTTGATGTATATAGTCCATTATGTGTAGCCATATGCGATGGATCTTTTTGCTTCATATGCTTTCTCCAGAAATTTGAGTGAATATATCTATATATTTACTTAATAAGGAAGAAGTATGAAACATTTGAAAATTGTTCAAAGACTTTCAAGATGAAGTGAAAAATCATTGTAACAAGAAAATAAAAGAGTTTATGATTTGATCATAAAAGAAGATATTTGAGTTACAGGTTTAGCAAAATACCTAAGATTTCAGGAATTGTTCCATGAATTTTCATTTCCCGATAAACCACAGGAGTATGGTATGTTCGAGAGATCAAATCAAACCTTGTTTGACATGGTAAGATCAAAGGTGTCATTTATAAATCTGCCATTATGTTTTAAGGATTAAAGCTTTAGATACTACCGCTTTTACACTGAAAAGAGCACCATCGTGATCCATTGAAATGACACCATATGAGTTATGGTTTGGGATAAAACCCGAATTATCTTTTCTTAAATTTTGGTATGTTATGCATAAGTAAAATGTTTACAACCAAAGTCGGATAAGCACGTCTTTGTAGGTTATCCCAAATAATTTGTTGGGAATTCCTCCATAACACCGAGGACAAAAGAGTTTATCGCTTGGAACGTCAAGTTTCTTGAGAAGGAATTTTTCGTGAAAAGTTAAGTGGGAGGACAATAGAACTTTGATAAGGTTGTTGAACCTTAGCTATATGTGCTAAGTAGCACAACGCCGGAAAGTGTCCCGGTGGCAGACACAATGCTCATGGCTCCCGTGATTACAAAGTGTGTGATCTTGGAGATTAGAGTTCCTATTGAACCATGTGGGTCGGTAAGAATCAAATAGTAAGATTTAAAACAGAAGTCGTTATTGTTTTGACAATGATGAACCGACTGCATGCAAAGAAGCGATGATGGGCCCTAACTCTATAAAATGACTAAGAAGTCATATAATCCGTGATAGTATCCATACATGAGAAATCAAGTTTCTGAACTTGGAAGACCCTCCGGAAAGGCGTGAAGCCTATCGGTCGTGTTTGGATCTATAAATAGACATGGATGTTTAATATCTATGAAATAGTTGACATGTCGGAAAGAAGTTTATGGCAATGTTCAAGGAGTTGACTATGACAAGATTTGATCTTTCATAGGGATATTTAGTCTTGACGGATTAATGTAGCAACCACTACATATAATTTGGTATATGGTAGTTGAATAAACAAAACAAGGTTCTTCTAATAGAATGGTTACCTAGGATGTGTACATGACACGGTCCGAAGGGTTTTGTTAATTCAAAGGGTGCTAAAAAGGGCATGCAAACTTCAGTAGTTGAAGTGAGCATAACGGAGTTGGAATCTTCACCATGATGAAAATGTTAAAGGAGTTTAATTTCATCGGAGATGATGAAGATGCTTGCATTTGCAAGAAATTAAGTGGGAGCGCTGAGACAAATTTCCAATACATTATGCAGAGTACATATTGTTGATTGGAAATGATGTATCTTTTATTGACACAAGTTAAGAATTTCATTAAAATAGGATTTCGATGAAAGACTTGGGCAAAACCAGAATATTTGGCATCATAGTCTATATGGATAGATTGAGGCCCTAATATGGTTATGCAAGACCTACATATATGAGATATTGAAAGGGTTCAATATGGAAACAACAAGAAAGGTTCTTGCTACATGGAAAGGATTGTATCAAGATTCAAGTGTTTCAACACTTGGTGAGTAAAATCACATGAATATTTTGGTCGATTATACTGTGATATGCATATATCCAGATATGTCCTATGCTCTAAATGTTATGAGCGCATACCAAAATGATTCATAAGATGATCATTGGACGATAGTAAAGATATTCTCTTGAGCTTTGGAAGAACTAATAATATATCATGTATAAGTGACAAATAGTTGAAGGTAGTTCGTTGTAAAGTGTTACATTGATACTAGTTTTGTCACAAGATACAAATTAAATTTATCTCATTTTAGACTATGGGTGGCACAATGTAATGGAAAGGATATTCCATGATAGATTTGGATGAGTTCCAAAGTTGAAACATTGTGATGGATACTACAACAAAAGGCTAAGTATATGACTGCTATAGTAGCAGCAAAGGAGGGCATTTGTGTTAAGTAGTTTGTTATCAAACTAGGTGTGGTTCAAAGTGGGCTAATACTATGAAGATATATTGTATGACAATAATATCAACATATTTTAACCCGAACGAACTAAAGGTCTCACCAAAGGACCAAATTTATACAATGACATCTCATTTGAGAATGAGTGATGCGTAGAGACGCAAAGACATGCAAATACACACGGACCTGAAACTGTCAGATCCGGAGATTATGCTAACCACTAGCAATCGCGTATATGCAACACCAGAAAGCCATAGGTGTTCAATACACAAAGTTTTTCAAACTAGATTATTGACTCTAGTGCAAGTGGGAGACTGAAGGGAATATGCCCGAGAGGCAATAATAAAGTGGTTATTATCGTATTCCATGTTTATGATAAATGTTTATTTTGCATGCTATAATTATATTAATTGGAAACGTTAATACATGTGTGTTTAATAAACAAAATACAAAGTTCCTAGTAATGCCTCTCATACAAACTAGCTCGTTGATTAACAAGATGATCAAGGTTTCCTGATCATGGACATTGGATATTGTTAATAACGAGGTCACAACATTGGTGAAATGATGTGATAAACATTCATCTGAAGTATAGCATTACGATCAAAGTCATTATGTTTATATTTCTATAACATCATACGAAGTAATCTTAGTCCTTAGACCATGAGATCATGTTAATCACTAACACCGGAAGGGTATCTTGATAACATCAAACATCACACCGTAACAGGATGACTATAAAGGTGGGTTCAGTGCTACGAATGTGTTATGTTGAGGCTCATGGATCAAGAGTGGGATTTTTCCATCCTGATGACGGATAGATATACTCTAGGCCCTCTCGGTAATATCACATTGACATAGCTTGCAAGCAAGTGATGTGATCACTAGAATGTTATATCACGGGAACGAGAAAAGAGTGCATGTCGGTAACAAGATCAAACTAGGTATTTGGATGCCGATGATCAAATCTTGGACATGTAATATATCATGAGACAAAGGGATTTGGTTACGATGTTAAAGGTTCACACGATCACAAGAGTCATCGTTGAATATGTGGGAGTCAGTACGGATCTCCAGGTCCCGCTGCTGATTATTGATCGAAGAGGGGTCTCGATCATGTCTGCATTATTCGCGAACCGTAGGGTGACACGCTTAAGGGATACCGACACCATTTGGAGCAAATATGTTTCAGATAAAGATTTAAGAAAGCGCTGGAATCATTTCGATGGAAACCGGAATTGTTTCGGGTGAAATTGCAGAAACTGGTTCTGCATGTGATACTGAAATGTTGTAGGGAGTTTTATGTGAATGTTTGTTAATTAAAGTAATTAACAAAATTCTGAATAAAATAAATAAAAGTGTTTTATTTAATGAGAGCTTGCATTAAATTTGGTGGGGACATGAGTGGAGGTGTGTGTTTATGTGAGTGGGAGCTCCACCCACATGAATGAGGGAGAGGTGGGGGCACCCACCATGGCCGACGCCATGCCCCCTTGGGCTGCCCCCTCCCCTATATAAGGAGCACCTCCTCCTCCTCTCCTCTTACACCACCTCCTTGTGAAGGTTCTCTTCTCGCTCTAGTTATTCCCCATGGTCTCGGATTAGCGAGATACATGTTCCCGATGTCTTTATCTGGAAAGGAGTTGCTGCTTTCGTTGCATCACTAGAGCGAGGAGGCGGAGGTTGTTCGGTGGACCGAACGTGTGTGCGATCACGGATGCACCGCTACTTTCTGGTGCTGGACTTGATGGTGCTGGACCTGATGGTGCTGGAACTGCTGGACCTGAAGGACTTCATCACGATCTTGAGATCGGCAAGTGTACGACTACATCATCCACGAGTTCCATCTCGTTAACAAAGCTTTGTTGTCTTCGAGGGTAAGTTCTCTATGGATGTATATCCACTCGTTGCTTGTATCTAGTAGATAGATCTTGGCGTATCGTTCCCATCGTAGGAATTTTTTGTTTTCTATGCTACAAACCCAACAGGTTGTCCATCACCTCGGTGTTTGCACCCATCAAGAACACCAGATCAGTGTTCCTCTTAAGCGGTGCCTGTGCAGACCCATCCGCCTAAGTAGTGCCTCCACAGACCCCATCCCACGGTGGAGGAGGAGGCCACAATGATAGTGACAGACTCGGGCAACAAGTCATCGAGGACGGCGAGCCTGCAGAGGAGTCCCTGCAACACGGTGCTCTCGGATGTGAAGGAGGGCGACAAGGGCCCTCCAGTGGCAGTGGACGTGATAAGGATGGGGGAGTCCTCATGGCTGAAGGATATATGCCCAAGATGCAAATAATAAATGGTCTTTATTATCATATCTCAATTATTTTATAATAGTTTTATACCGTGCTATAACTATATCAAGTGGAAATGTTGATACAGCTGTGGTATGTAAAGAAATCAAGGTCCCTAATAGCCTCTATACAAACTAGTTCATTAGACAACTGATGACCGATGTTTCCTGATCATGGAGCATTTATGCCGATTGATAATGAAGTCATATCATTGGTGAATGATGTGATGGACATTATCCAACATAAGTACTGTAACACGATCAAGTCACATAGTTTATCGTTGCAATAATTAGAAACATAGTGACCTTCTCCCTTGACCGCGAGATCATATTTAATTACTATCACCCGAGTCTACTTAGATTTACATCAATCGTCACACCATAACAGGGTGATCATAAAGGTTTATATTGGGTATTCTAGAGGGATAGGTTGAGGCGTATGCATCAGGATCAGGATTTGTTCTCCCACGTGACGGGATGATACACCAGGCCCACTCGGTGATATGGTATCCAAGAAGCTGCAACAAATGACTAATTCATGAGGATACAATATCATGTGAATGAGTTACGTAGACTTGTCAGTAACAAGATTGAACAAGGTATGGTTGATACCGATGATCAGATCTCGGACGAGTTATGTATCGAAGAAACAAAAAGAATTAGACTCGATGTTTATGGTTCAAACGACAAGAAATCATGGAATGCACAAGGGTCATTATGGGCATCCCGGTCTGGCTGATGATCATTGATATGAGAGGTGTATCGATCATGTATGCGATGTTCCCGAACCGTAGGGTAACACACTTAAGGGTTCTACAACGCTTGGAGATTGTTCTGGAAGCACCAGGATCACCAGTAGAAAAAAGAGAGAAACCAAAAGTGTTCCCGATAAAGTCCGAAGAAATTCGGAATGATCAAAAAGGTGTTTTAGATCATGAGGAAATATTAAATATGTTTTAATATAATTATTGGAATTAATAATAATAAATAATATTAAAACGGTTTTGGGGGCATAACTTCCTAATGGGCCAATTCCCGGAGGGAAGGCCCATGGGAAAGGCCACCCGCCTAGGGCACCCCGCCCGACCGGCTTGGGCTATCGCGCGCGGGTGGGTGGGGCCCACCCGGCCGACCCCTCCTCTCCTCCTCCTCCTTTAGTCCCACATTGCCAGCTCCTATAACTTGGGAAATTCCTAAGGCAATATTCCTTAGGGATCCCCTCTCTCTCTCATTGGATCTCGTGTGTGCGATTACCGGAAGAACTGCACGCGTGAGAGATGACACAACTCCGGTACACCGTCGCGCTGCTGGATCCTAGTTTCAGAAGGTCTACTTTTGCATCCCGGCTGGATCAGGGGGAAGGGGAGTCGTTGGAGGACACCGAACGTGTACGAGACCACGGGGGTGTTGCCGCTTGTGGCACCTGGACGTCGTGTGAGGAGCAACGTGACTTTGAGGTCGGCTACGAGTACCACTACATCGCCCATGTTTCCCGCAAAACGTTAAACGCTTTCGGTCTATAAGGGTATGTCACCGAAGCCTTCCCACATGACCTTGAGGTCGGCTACGAGTACCACTACAACGCTTTGGTGTTGCGCTAGTTAGGATTTTTTTTATGCTGCGAACCCCTTCAATGGCAACCTGGTTCCAATGTGGCCGCCGCCTAAAGAGAGAAGGGAGAGAGAGAGGGAGGAATACGATAGAGTTTGTCTTAGCTTAGTGGCTTCAACACAGAGAAGACGACCAAGACCAAGCCCTGCACGGCAAGGCCGACGCGTGGGGGAGGCAGCGCGTACTGTTCGCCAGCTACAGCGCACGAAGACCAGCCTCCTGGCCCACAAGCAGTGGCAGCAGACGGCGTTGGCCGCAACCAACGGCATCATGCTGCATATAACCAGGCTTAAGCTTATAGATAATTCTAGTTTGGTACATGAAGATTCACGCCTAACCCTCTGTATAATCCATATGACCTGGATCTAATTATACATTCGTTATCACATGAAAGATATTGCGAAGGTGTAGCCTAAATGTGGAAGTATATTTCATGTCATTCTAATCATATTGATTTGTAGTTGTAGACAATGATATTTTTTCCTATATACTACCTCCCTTCCAAAATAAATATCTTAACTTTGTCTAGATTCACATGTCTAATGTGTGTGCATTTTTAAACAAAGCTGAGGCACTTATTTTGAAACGGATGTAGTACTTTGTTAAACTTTACGAAGTGTGACTTTAACTAAAACTAATATCCACTATATTTTGGCATAGAGGGAGTATATCAATCCAAAAAAAGAACTCATGTAAACCTTAGATATGCAGATACTTGAGGTATGCATCAGGTTCACCGAGGCCATCTTTATTTTACCAAGGATTGAGTTGCATTCTTGTAAAATGTGAGAAGTCACTGAGAGAATGACAGAGATTTGAGATCTACATCAAGTTCACTTATGCGATGGAATATCCTTACAAAAACAGGAGGATCACAGGATAAGAGAAAACACATGGATTGCAAAGAATCGTTTGCTAGCGTGGAGTACACACATGTCATCATCAACAAGTCAGAGAAATAGAAATGAAATAATGCAACTAGTCAACATAAAACAGGTAGCCCTGCATGCTGTCGAAACAAAAAAGGTAGCCCTGCAAGCCACTCCTATGTGTAGCCTTTCAGCAAATGGTTCTTTCAGTTGGAAGAACCACGAAATAACACACCAAATCAATATCTTTTGCACGAATGATGGAGCATTGCATCTTAAAGAAAATCCTCCATTGCTTTTGAAGAATTTTTTTCTTTTACATACAGTACTTTTGAAGTTGGCATGAGCTAACAAACGTCTAGCTGAAGCCTCCTGGCAAATAGGGCACAACAATGAACCAATGACATGAGCCGATCCACATGTTAGTGGAAGCCTTGCAGTCCACTCATGTAAAGAGACTATATAATCTGCATACAACGAGACAATTTGACTCCATGGACGTACTAGTACAGTAGGTACCAGCCGAAATGCACCTGGAAGTAGGCACCAACACCAAAGCGACCTAATCCTAATGCATTTCATGCATCCCACCATGTATATATACGCTAGGAACAAGGATTGTTTTCTTCAGACCTGGAAAACAGTTTGAGTTTGATTAGTTCAACAGCCGTAGAAAATATTCAGAATGAACTCTGACGAGCATGGTGAGACCTCCAAGGCACCCCTGGACAGGGGAGTCAGTAGGGGGGTGTCCATACTTGACCTCGTACTTCGTGTCATCGCAGTCGTCGGCACCCTCGCGAGTGCCATTGCCATGGGCACCACCAACGAGATGCTTCCTTTCTTCACACAGTTCATCCGGTTCAAGGCACGATACAGTGATTTCCCGACTCTCACGTATGTGCAGAAGCATCTCCAGTGCCTGATTGCATTACTTTCAGGTAAAATAGGGTTTATGATCTGATGCTCCAACGGTTTGAATTTTTATGTTAACAGGTTCTTTGTGGTGGCAAATTCAATTGTCAGCGCCTATCTCATCCTTTCGCTCCCACTGTCAATTGTGCACATAATTAGGAGCAGGGCTAAGAATAGCAAGCTGATCCTGATATTTTTCGATGCGGTAAGACTACATCTTCTCTAGTTCAGTAAGACTACATCTTCTCTAGTTCAAGTCGTATGGGTGTTCAATTCTTCTAATATTATGTCATCCTGCATGAAACTATGCATGTTTTCTTTTTTTGCGATCAACTATGTATGGTTACTTACCTAGTATATTAAAGTAACAGAAAGCATGCATCATATCAGCTACTAACTTAGTTTCACTATGATTCTTGTTAAGGCAATGCTAGCTCTGGTGACCGCAGCGGCATCTTCAGCAGCAGCTATTGTTTACTTAGCACACAAGGGTAATGCCAGGGCAAACTGGTTTGCTATATGCCAGCAGTTCGATTCTTTTTGCGAGCACATCTCTGGCTCCCTTATTGGCTCATTTGCAGCAATGGTTCTGCTGATACTGCTCATATTATTCTCTGCCATTTCCCTGGCCAGGAGCTAGACTCAACTGTGCAATATCATTCGCTACCAGCAGTGTAAAGTGTGCTATGGTGTGGTTCTTGCACTTGCTTGCTTAATGTAATAATCGGTGTGCCTATTTACCTCTTGCTATCATACTCTTTTAAATCATGCACGGATTGAGTATGTACTACTTCTATTTTGACGGCTTATGTACTCCACAGGAGTTGTTGCAAAAATAAAATAAAGATACATTGTCATGGATCGAGTAATGTAAATTTTTATGTTAGTTTTCGGTAAGTTGCTCTCTAATTACAAGAAAAGCTGGTAACTCCATACCTGCTAATCGCGTTGATGCTGCCAACTCCAAGTGAAACCACAACCCTGGAGCAGTTTTCGATATGATTGGCAGTCCAGGTCTCCTCCTCCTCGTATCGCCTTACAGGATGTACTTCCTCCTACTCTCCAGCGATTGAGCATAACATGAAAAGCTGAGCATGGGCATGCCCACTTCATCTAAAATTTCATTGCAGAATATGCAGAACATTACAATGCTGAAAGATAAGCCATTTTTTCATCAACCTGAGCATAACCAGCAACCTTTATTACCCCCCTTTCATCCATTGATCCCCGCACTGTCTCCACCCCAAACCATTCACCACTTGATGCGTAAATGCCAGAGAGCATCACATAGTCTCCGCTCGCATCTTCATTCATTTTTAGAAGCCTCTCCCTGGCAAGCTTTGCAAGGGCTGCATTCCCGTGGATCCTGCAGGCACCAAGCAGAGTCCTCCAGATAACTGCACTAGGTTGACACCTCATGCTGCTCAGAACTGCAAATGCTTCATCCAGTAAGCCTGCACGGCCAAGCATATCCACTATGCAACTGTAGTGCTTTGCATTAGGCTCAATCATGTACCTGTATTTCATCAGAGAGAAATATCTCTGACCCTCTTCAACCAATCCGGCATGACTGCATGCACCGAGAACACAAAGGAAAGAAACTGCATTTGGGCACATTCCTGCTTCAAGCATTTTCTCGAAGAATTGGATGGACTGTTCCGCCTGTCCATGGAAGGCCAGCCCTCCGATGACAGAGTTCCAAGTCCAGACATCTCTCTCCTTCATCCTGCTAAAGACTTCCATTGCAGCTTGCACGTCTCCACACTTAGCGTACATTGATACTAATGCATTTCCAAGAATAATACTAACAGGCCGACCTTCCAAGTGCAAAAAATGCACCATCCTCCCTGTCTCAAGTGACCCTAAGTTCGCACAGCAAGAAAGCAAGCTAACTATGGTGGCCTCATCAGGCATCCAGCCGTCACAATTCATCTCATCAAGTACCTCCAATGCTTCCTTCAGCATCCCCTTCGCCGCATACCCTGTGATAATCGTGTTCCACGAAACCACGTCTTTTTCCGGCGCACAGTTAATCAGCTCCCTCGCCTTCTCCATCTCCCCATGCTTCGCATACGCGGCCACCATTACATTCCAACACACCAAGTCTTTGAGTCGACAATCATCGAAAAACTTCCGTGCAATGTCCAAGTCACCTCTCGCAGCGTGCCCCGCTATGATAGCAGATGACGCCACGACATCCCCCTCACCAGCCTCATCAAGAAGCGTGCTGGCCACCTGCAAATTCCCGCACTTGGCATGCATGTTGATAAGCGCGTTCCTGACGAACGCATCCTTCAACAAGCCCAGCTTCAAAACGGCGCCATGAACCTGGTACCCGGAGCGAGAACCCGACAAGCCAGAGCAGGCCCGGAGGAGGTAGCAGAAGGTGAAGGCGTCAGGCCTCAAACGTGCCGCCTCGATGAGTCTGTACAGCGCGAATGCCTCGGCGGGCGCGCGGCCGTGCGCGTAGCCGCGTACCATGACGTTATGCATGAAGAGGTCCGGGTTGGGGATTCCGTCGAACACCTTGCGGGCGTAGTCCATTCTGCCGTGGAACGAGGCGACGCACGCGAGCAGTAGGTCTCGCAGGGGCTGGAGGCGGGAGGCGATGCCCTTGACGACAAGGTTTCCATGGACTTGCTTCAGGGCACGCGGGCTAAGACGCGCCGAGCCCTTCCGGATCATGCGATTTGTGAGTTATGGTGCGGAAGGGTCGGTGTTTCTTTGGGACGAGCGATCATTCTATTGAAGGGGTGAGGAGGCAACTGTGGAGGGGGTTGGAGAAGATCCCGGGCGTACCGTCCGGTGGTCGCCGACGCCGGGGCGGCAGCGCCACGGCCACGGGCAACGAAGGGGGAGTGCGTGGAGCAACTCTTCCATACAAAAGAAAAGAAAAGAAAAGAAAAGAAAAAAAGTGATTGTCATTAAACTTGTTTAGCAAAGTCAATACAGTCCCTGTACACATTGAATACGAGTTTAGGATTACTAAAATCGCGCAAGAGCGTCAACCGTGGTCATTGTTAGAGTATTATGTATATACAGTTGCTATGGTAGTTTAGATAGAGTTAGAATCTGTTTACGTACAGTTCTAACTTGACGCGTACTCTAAGATAATCCTCTGTACGTCTATATATACTCGACCATTAGGCTAAATAATATATCCATCATATCCCGTCAAACTCATACTCTTTCATGGTATCAGCCTAATCGGTCCAAACCCTAGCCGCACACTTCTGCCGCGCCGCCTCCGGGGGATCGATCTCCGCTAGGGGCCGCGCGATCCGTACGCAGGGTCGTCCACCGATCCGTGATCGGCTGTCTTGTAAGTCTTTTTTTTCGATCTCTTAATCGGTTTTCTTTTTTGGTTTACCAATGTTAGATCGGATTGAGTCGCCCACCGCTGTCGTCATCGCCGCGCCTCTACTCCGACCATCGGCATCAAGGATCTACACCACGCCCGTGCGCCTGCCTCCTCCGCTGTTGCGCCTGCCTCGGCAGGCTGCCGTGCACCGCAGACGGCTGCTACGCCTTCCTTGGAAGGCTTCCGCGGCCACCCCCTCGGATCGTCTTTGTCGTCATCTGATAAGTTGCTAACGTATCTATAATTTTTTATGTTCCATGCTTGGTTTATATCTACTTTTTTATGTTTTGTTCACACTTTGAAGTATTTTTATACACTTTCTTGGACTAAACTATTAACAAGATGCCATAGTGTCAGTTGCCTGTTTTCTTCTGTTTTTGGTTCCAGAAAAGTCAGAAAATAAATATTCTCGAAATTGGACGGGACAAAAGCCAAAGTTAATATTTTACCGGAAGACTCACGGAGCCAGGAGACGAGACGGAGGGGGGCCATAGGGCGACCACACCCCCCTTGGCGCGGGCAGCCTTAGGCCGCGCCATGGCGCCGGCCACCGACCTCGCCTCTTCGCCTATAAGAAGCCCCTGGGACGAAAACCCTAAATGGAACAGCCTCTAGCCACGAAAAGTTCCGCAATGCCGCCGCCACCGAAGGGGAGATTCGGGGGACAGAAAGTCTCTGTTCCAGCACCCTGCCGGGACGGGGAAGTGCCCCCGGAGCCATCTCCATCGATCTCCACCACCATATCGATCGTCGTTGCTGATTCCCATGATGATGAGGAAGTAGTTCTTCCTCGAGGCTAAGGGTTCTACCGGTAGCTATGTGTTCATCTCTCTCTATATATGCATGATCATATTGTGATCATGAGCTTTGTAATCAAGTAGATCTACTTTGCTACTTAAGTGCTTTAATAGATCTCTACTCTCGCCATGTGTGTGAAAGTGACAGCGTGCACACCATGGTGGCACTTAGGCTAGAGATTACAATTACTTGTTATGAGTTATATTTTGAGTTGGATGTCTTTATGAAATTGTGGTGTTTGTCGGAACCATCTAGCGCTCAAGGTGACAGTGTGGGGTTACCTAGATGGGGAAAGCGAACTTTGAGGTGTGCTATTATAGCCCTACCATGGATTAGAGAGTCCAACCAGAGAGTAGTTAAGAGTAGTATCATAAAGAGAAGATATTTATATGAGAGTGTTCACTAGTGAAAGTATGATCCCTATGCCTTGTTTCTAAGCATTGAAACACTGTTTATAACTAGATCTATTACATGTTTGCTTGCTTCCATCTTTATTTCAATTTGCCTTTAGTCTCTTCCACGCCATCAAGCTATTTTCTAGCACCGTTACTACTTATAATTATCTATACCACTTGTATTTCACTATCTCTTCGCCGAACTAGTGCACCTATACACCTGACAAGTGTATTGGGTGTGTTGGGGACACAAGAGACTTCTTGTATCTTGATTGCAGGATTGCTTGAGAGGGAATACCTTTGACCACTTCCTCCCTGAGTTCGATAAACCTTGGGTAATCCACTTAAGGGAAAACTTCCTGTTGTTCTACAAACCTCTGCACTTGGAGGCCCAACAACTGTCTACAAGAATAGAAGTGTGTAGACATCATCATCGTCTGGGACTTCACCGACAATGCCACCATCGAATCCGATCTACGTGTCGTCCACGCCATGGCGCATACGGTGCACTGTCGGCCAGATCAACCGATCCCGCACCTATCTACGCCAAGCACGTCCCTGAGCACGCGCCTATCACCGATCGAGCTACGGGCTGCCGCGGTGTCGCCCCGTCGGGCCGCAGCGCCGCCGCCCTTGGCCATGCTACCAGCTTCCAACGTGCCTTCCTTGGCGTGTGATACATTGAAAATGTATCTATAATTTTTGATGTATGCTTGGTTTTATCCACTTTCTTGTGTTTTGTTCCAACTTTGGAGTACTTTTCATATGATTTCTTGGACTAACCTATTAACAAGAGCCAAAGGGCCAGCTGCCTGTTTTCTGCTGTTTTTGGTTCCAGGAAAGTCAGAAAATGAATATTCTCGGAATTGGACGGGACAAAAGCCAAAGTGCCTATTTTTCCGGAAGTGATCAAGTGCCAGAATACGAGACGGAGAAGGGCCAGGGGCCGGCCACACTATCTGGCCGCACGGCCAGGCTGAGCCCGCGCCAGGGGGTGGCGTGGTGGCTCCCGACACCCCCTCGGCCTCTCCTTCCGCCTATATATTGCCCTCGGGACGAAAACCCTAAGTACCCGATCAAAAATCCACGAAAGAGTCTGTAGCCACTGTCATCTCCATCCCTAGATCGTGAGGGATCTGAAGCTCTTCCCGGCACCCTGCCGGAGAGGGGAATTCACCCTGGAGGCCTTCTTCATCACCATGGAAGCCTCCGGTGTGATGCGTGAGTAGTTCATCCTTGGACTACGGATCCATGTAGTAGCTAGATGGCTGGTTCTCTTCCTTTGTGCTTTCATGTTTAGATCTTGTGAGCTCCGTTCATGATCAAGATCATCTATTTGTAATTCTTACATGTTGTGTTTGCGGGGATCCGATGGATATTGAGATGCTATTTCAGATTGATTACTGATTCTATCATGTCTTTGTTATTTGAGATCTTGCATGCTTTCCGTTGTTAGTAGCTATCTTGGCCAAGTAGATGCTAGCAACTCCAAGAGTTAGTATTTATGCTCAATAGTGGGTTCATGCCTCTAGTAATCTGGGGAAGTGACAGAAATCTCTAAGGTACTAGATGTGCTGTTGCTACCAGGGAGAAAACAACAATCATTTGTTCATAGAACAATCGTATTGTTTACTTTACACGCAGTTCGTAAAGCAATAATTTGTTGCTTGTAACTTAATACTGGAGGGGGTTCGGATGATAACCTGAAGGTGGATTATTAGTCATAGATGCAGTTGGATGGCGGTCTATGTATTATGTTGTAATGCCCAATCAAGTCTCAAAGGAGTTAAGATGATTAGTATATGCATATTTCTTTCTCGGTGTTTGTCAATTTCCCCACTATAATTTGTTCACCCAGCGTGTTACTATCTTAAGGAGAGCCACCTCTAGTGAACTATGGATCCCGGTCCTTTGTCTTTTACATACAATCTATAATATTTTACTGCTTTGTGTTTACTTTCTGCAAACTTTTACTTATTTCCATTCGATACGTTTAATCCTTTGTTTTCCGCAAAACACGGTGAGATTGACAACCTCATCGCAAGTTGGACAAAGTTCTGTGGTTGTGTTGTGCAGGTCTCCACGTTGCTACTAGCACCGGTAGTGCGCCCTGCCAAAGCTCAGCTAGTAACACCTTTGGGGTGTTTCCTTGCTCCTACTGGTTCGATTAAACCTTGGTTTCATAACTGAGGGAAACTTGCTGTTGTGCTCATCATACCTTCTTCTTGGGGTTCCCAACGAGCTCTACATCAACCACGAGCCATCAAGCATTTTTCTGGCGCCGTTGCCGGGGAGTCAAGGACATCTTCACAAGGGGATTGAACTATTCTTCAAGGAACCTATTGGATTCTGCTGCTGGAGGTACCTTTATGACCATCATTTGGGCGCTGCAACAAAACTTTTGGACAATATGATGGTTAATTATTCTGAATGGCATACTGAGAGAGCTCCACAAGGTAAGAAGGTAAAATCTGTTGAGGAAACCTCCTCCTTGAGTGATAAAATTGATATTATTATGTCTATGCTTGTTAATGGGAAAGCCCATATTGATCCAAATAATGTTCCTTTAGCCTCTTTGGTTGCTCAAGAAGAGCAAGTTGATGTGAACTTCATAAGAAATAACAACTTTGGCAACAATGCTTATGGTAATAATGCTTATAGGAACAATTTTGGTAACAACAATTATAAGTCATATCCTCCCAACAATGGTAATGCTTATGGAAATTCTTACAAAAATAATAAGAGTGCTCCCTCTGAACTTGAAGTTATGCTTAAAGAGTTTATTAGTAAACAAACTTCTTTCAATAAAACTATTGAGGAAAAACTCTCTAATGCTGAAAGAAATATAGCATCTTTGGCTGAAGCTCAATCTACTTTGAATAAAATGGCTGCTAAACCTGAAACTAATGAGAATCCCTTTGTAGCTACTAATACCATACAAGTAAGAATTGATGAAAATGTTAGACTATTAGCTGAATTACATGCTAAGTGGGAAAGAGAAGATGAAATTGCTAGAAACATTAGTGTTTCTACTATCACCACCACTAGTGTTGAGGCTAGTAATAGTTCTACTACTTTAGAAGATAAGTTTGATTTTGATCTTGATGGTTGCAATATCTCTGAAGTTATTAAGTTCCTACAAAAGCTTGTTAAAAGTCCTAATGCTAGTGCTATGAACATGGCTTTTACAAAACACATTACTGGTGCTCTCATAAAGATTAAAGAAGAAAAGATGAAACATAAAGCTTATATTCCTATAAAGCAAGAAGATGGTTGGGAACCCATCATTAATATGAAAGTGAATGAATTTGATTTCAAAGCTTTGTGTGATCTTGATAGTTGTGTTTTTATTATGCCTAGAAGGATTTATGATATGCTTGATTTGCCTCCTCTTGAAGATTGTTATTTGAATGTCCCACTTGATGCTAATGCTAAAAAGAAACGCATGGAGAGTCTTAATGATGTTCTTATTATGGTTAACGATTCCTATGTCCCCGTTGATTTCTATGTTTGGATGTTGAATACAATGCTTCTTGTCCTATTACTTTGGGAAGACCTTTTCTTAGAACTGTTGGTGCCATCATTGATATGAAAGAAGGCACCATTAAATATCAACTCCCACTCAAGAAAGGTATAGAACACTTCCCTAAAAAGAGAGAAAAGATTTATTTTGCTTCTCCTATGAAAACAAAATTTGGTCTTAATGCTTCTTCATTTGAGAACACTTGATTCTTTCTTTGCTTCTTATGCCTAACTTAAAGGTGTTAAAGAAAAGTACTTATTGAGAGATAACCCAAAAGTTTTAGATGAGTCTTGGAAGTTATTACCTCTGTAATAACCTCTCCTTATCCTTTTTATTTGATTTTTGTGCCAAGAGTAACCTCTAATGAGAGTGAAGTAATGATTGGAAAAGTTGCTGTCCCGAAACAGATTTTTGTGCTTCACCGTAAAAATTCGTGAGAGAGCTATATATGTCGTATTGAGCTGTAAGTTTTTGTGATTATGCCCCAGGTTGTTATATAACTTTTGTTAGTTTAATACTTTTTGATTTGAGCAACATAAGGTCTTCAAAAAAATTCGTCTTTACCTGCTGGTCTGTTTTGACAGATTTTCTGCCATTTTCTGCATTTGCTTCTTGTTAGTTCCTTCTTGAGTTCTTTTGGGGAATTGAGCTTTTTGAGGCAAGTGCTACAGTAGCTAGAGTTCTAATGGAAGTTTATTTGGTGTTAAACTGAATCTTGAGACTTATTTATCTTAAGTGCACTAATGTTGCTAATGAGATTGTGTGAAGTTTTGTATGAAGGAAAAATTTCAGGTGTATGGAAGGAATGAGTAATGAGATGAAGGATGGACTAAAGCTCAAGCTTGGGGATGCCACGCGTGTCACCCCAAGAAATATCCAAGAAGTACAAGCGTCAAAGCTTGGGGATTCCCAAGGCATCCCCTTCTTTATCAATAAAAATCCCAGGTTTCTTCCAAACGCTTCATTTTTATTGTTTCATGCACAATTGTGTTTTTCTTGGAGCGTCTTCTTTTTCGTTTTCGTTTGCTTAGTTTGCTGAATAAATTGGTTGGACCCCCTCTTTCATACATAGGTTTGCAAATAGTTTGGTTTGGTTTGGAAAAGAGTAGGAAAGTTCATGCTTATGTGGTAAAAAGAGCTTGTTTTTGACTGTGGCCTATGCTTTGTCATGCCATGCTTGATATTGTTTTGGCTTTATGCTTAGTATTTTTTGCTGTAGCATGACTTGTTATAAACAATTGAGATTGCTTAGTGTGCCTTGGATGAATCATGCGTTGTTTTAGCATATTAAAGCAGTAGTATAGTGGTATTCTCCTTTGATGCTTTATTTGGGTTGACTTGGCACATGCTCACACCATGTTATGACTATCTCAAGTCACCATAGCCTTTATGATCCTTTAGTTTTCAACTTTTAGTATCACTTTATGCTTTGATCAATGAAGTTTTGTCGCTCTGCATGATTATGGCCATTATTGCTCTCTTAGTTTGTCGCTTCCAGTCTTTTTCTAGCCTCCACAACAAAGTATGAGTTCCACTCATGCATCCAACTCCCCAAACCAAGTTATTCCAAAGAGTCCACCATACCTACCTACTATCTTATGCTATTCCAAGTACATTCATGCTTTTGTTTACCTTCCACTTGTTATGAGAAAACTAGTGATTAAAGCTCTCACGAACTTGATGGCACACTTTACTTTACTTGCCCTTAATAAACTTGAACCATTGTGTCTTCTATGTTGTATATGCTTGCACTTATTTGTTGGGAATTAGCAGAACCATGCTTTCATGGGGAACGCTTTCAACATTGCACTTGGTACTTGTACCTAGTTGATATCATGCTCTTTTGTATATGGATGTCGTCGGTGTGAAATGAAAGGGGAGCTTGTAAGTCCATGGAGTTGTGTATATGTGTTAGAGAAACGCCTGGGCCACTGGTCTAATCCATGCTGACATGGTGGAAACCTTCAGCGTAACCATAATGAGCTGTCTATGAAGCATTCTTCTTATAAAAAAAGAGTCCTATTGAAAAAAAAGAAAAAAAAGAGATACTATGAAAAGAGGAAAGAGAGAAAAAAGCACCATATTCCCATGGTAAATAAGAAGAATGTTGAGATGCTCGTTGTCTGCTTGCCTTGTCATTTTGATATGGGGATTCTTCCATATCATCGGGCAAGGGGTACCCCGTTGGCGGTTCTCTATGATACACATGTACTTACGATGACAAGAACTTACTGGTGACTAAACTTGAGTAGCATGAGGAGCAGCCCTCGTATACAAGGGACATGGGATTTTTGACTTATACTTCGTCAAGCATGTACACCATAGTTTGTTCACTTTAACCTTAATCACTTCAAGATGCTTATGATCGGGGCAATGAGAGCTGAAAGCTATAAGTACCATAATTTTTGGAAGCTCTTTATGTGACTTGAATCCCTACTTCCTTTTACAAAAGGCTTTTCTTCCACCATTATATTGAGTCTCCACCTTCTATCTTTATGCACCTACTTTGAGAGCATAGTGGCCATTCTTAGTTCTATGTGCATTGTCCCAAGACTAGTTGATTGATGCATAACTTGTTATTGCTTGTTTTAAACTATTGTATCTAGTCACTCTTATGAACTTTGAAGGTGTCCTATGCATTTATATTTGCTACTCTATTGAGGGACAAGATGAATACTATTATGCTATGTTTTCTTTATGTGAAAGAAACAAACGTCTTGCAAAGCATTGTTATTCATGAATCTTTTTGTTTGTGCCTTTTCATGTTGCATCATAGTTTCTTTGCTTATTGCTAGAACTTTGTCTTTCATGTTATGATTGAAGTACTATGATCCCAGCTTTGAATGTTTTGCAAATACTTTGATCAAGTCTTTGATGGTGCATGTCACCAATAAAATTATTCTTTCTTTTTATCACTTACCTACTCGAGGACGAGCAGGAGTTAAGCTTGGGGATGTTGATACATTGCAAATGTATCTATAATTTTTGATGTTCCATGCTTGGTTTTATCCACTTTCTTGTGTTTTGTTCCAACTTTGGAGTACTTTTCATATGATTTCTTGGACTAACCTATTAACAAGAGCCACAGTGCCAGCTGCCTGTTTTCTGCTGTTTTTGGTTCCAGGAAAGTCAGAAAATGAATATTCTCGGAATTGGATGGGACAAAAGCCAAAGTGCCTATTTTTCCGGAAGTGATCAAGTGCCATAATACGAGACAGAGAAGGGCTAGGGGCCGGACACACCACCTAGCCGCGCGGCCAGGCTAGGCCCGCGCCAGGGGGTGGTGTGGTGGCTCCCGGCACCCCCTCAGCCTCTCCTTCTGCCTATATATTTCCCTCGGGACGAAAACCCTAAGTACCCGATCAAAAATCCACAAAAGAGTCTGTAGCCGCCGTCATCTCCATCCCTAGATCGGGAGGGATCTGAAGCTCTTCCCGGCACCCTGCCAGAGAGGGGAATTCACCCTAGAGGCCTTCTTCATCACCATGCAAGCCTTCGGTGTGATGCGTGAGTAGTTCATCCTTGGACTATGGATCCATGTAGTAGCTAGATGGCTGGTTCTCCTCCTTTGTGCTTTCATGTTTAGATCTTGTGAGCTCCGTTCATGATCAAGATCATCTATTTGTAATTCTTACATGTTGTGTTTGCGGGGTCTGATGGATATTGAGATGCTATTTCAGATTGATTATTTATTCTATCATGTCTTTGTTATTTGAGATCTTGCATGCTTTCCGTTGTTAGTAGCTATCTTGGCCAAGTAGATGCTAGCAACTCCAAGAGTTAGTATTTATGCTCGATAGTGGGTTCATGCCTCTGGTAATCTGGGGAAGTGACAAAAATCTCTAAGGTACTAGATGTGCTGTTGCTACTAGGGAGAAAACAACAATCCTTTGTTCATAGAACAATCGTATTGTTTACTTTACACGTAGTTCGTAAAGCAATAATCTGTTGCTTGCAACTTAATACTGGAGGGGGTTTGGATGATAACCTGAAGGTGGATTATTAGTCATAGATGCAGATGGATGGCGATCTATGTATTATGTTGTAATGCCCAATCAAGTCTCAAAGGAGTCAAGATGATTAGTATATGCATATTGCTTTCTCGGTGTTTGTCAATTGCCCCGCTGTAATTTGTTCACCCAACGTGTTATCTATCTTAAGGAGAGCCACCTCTAGTGAACTATGGATCCTGGTCCTTTTTCTTTTACATACAATCTACAATCTTTTACTGCTTTGTGTTTACTTTCTGCAAACTTTTACTTCTTTCCATTCGATACGTTTAATCCTTTGTTTTCCGCAAAACACGGTGAGATTGACAACCTCATCGCAAGTTGGGGATAAAGTTTTGTGGTTGTGTTGTGCAGGTCTCCACGTTGCTACTAGCACCGGTAGTGCGCCCTGCCAAAGCTCAGTTAGTAACACCTTTGGGGTGTTTCCTTGCTCCTACTGGTTCGATTAAACCTTGGTTTCATAACTGAGGGAAACTTGCTGTTGTGCTCATCATACCTTCCTCTTGGGGTTCCCAACGAGCTCTACATCAACCACGAGCCATCGACGTGTACGTTGCTGGTAGACTCCCAGCCATTGCACCGACTTGCGCCCTGCAGCTATGCCGCCCCCTCGGGTCATAGTGTGGCTGCACGCAGTCTACTTCACCGTCCTCGTGCATCGACGGCCTCGGCTTTCACCGCGTCATCTCCTACGGCACGGATCGCCGCCGTCTGCACATGGTCTTCGTCACATTGCCGGATCTTCCTCGCCTACTTCGAGCACCGTCGCCGCGCTTCACAAGGTAACCTGCAGGGCACCCTCTCGCCGTCGCAGGTCCCGCCGACTACCCCATTGCCACTCCAGGTGTCAACATCCGGATTTTTAATCCCAGATGCCTGTTATGCCATACATCGCAATCTCAGGATTACCATTTTTGCAAGACATAACAGAAGTAGTACCACAGTACATCATCCATTACAAACCATAACAAAGGTCTTACAAATGAAGGATCTCATGATCCAGTCTTAATACAATCAAGCAGCGGAAAGTAAACGTAGTAGGGGCTCCATCTTCAGGGTCACAGGCAATGCTGACAATGGGAGATGATCCTAGTTGTCGTAGACCTCCTACTGTCCATCTTCTTGGTAGTCCTCCTCATAGTCTGGCCACAGGAATAGCCAGGGACAAAGCCATGAGTACTCTTTAAGTACTCGCAAATTATCACTAACAAGTAAGGTAGTTCTAGTAGGAACCTTAAGCTCTAGGTTTATTTGCAGAAAGCCAGGTTTATTTCATACTGAGTTAAGAAGTAAAGAAAACTAATTTAGTTTTCTACATCACCTAAGTGGGAAACTAGTTTTCATGTTCACAACCCTGTTGTGGTCAAGTCAAGGTCATAGTTCAATTCGGAAGTCATTTTGAAAACATCTGGCAATGGAACAGGTTGGCCACTCCAACTGTCCATGACCACGGACGCGGCTATTCGAATAGTTTGACACTCTACAGAGGTGGTACACTTTCACCACAAAATTCGATACATCTGTCAGAGATAACCCTGAATCATCATAATTGGTATGCGGATAATCAATCCTAACCTTTCAATTACACACTCTAGTATAAGCACCTCCCCTATGAGCTTGGCCTCCCAGCCATGGCCATCTGCCATCCTAGGCACTACATAGGTGGACAGTCACATTCACGAGGTAGCCTCAGCTCAACCTCTTTCCGTGAGGGAGCCCATACTAAGGCATATAAGCTTCCAGTTAAGCCCTACCCAATTCAGGTATTGTGGTTGTATGGTAAATTTGGAATGGTATCGCATACAAACCCAACCATCAGTTCTATAAAGGGCTAAGGCTCCTGCCTCAACATTTTCATCATCAAATCATTTTGTGTCCACAACACATGTCAAAACATTTCAATAGAATGAATCATCATTCCAAGGTTTTCATAATCATTTTCACCAAGTATTCCCATCTAAAGTGATCAACTTTTATGCTTAGCACTAGCCACTAAAGTTGAGGGTATTCACTAATGAGGGGTGCTAATCCAGTGTAACTATCCAAATCTAGTTTTATGCCTTTTGATGACATCTAAGTATAACTAGTTAGGCCTAGTTTTATACTCTTTATGGTATCTATCATAGTTTTTGAATACTCACAAATTACTAACTAAAGGTAAAGAACTCTGGTAAAAAGTAAAAGAATAAAGTTGCAAGTAAAACTTGGGATTGGTATAATCAAGGTTGCATAACCAAAGCATGCCTAATGCATCTTGCAAAAGTTATCTTGCAAAGGTAGCTTGCATAGTTCTGGCTTGCAAGTGTTAGCTTGCATAGTGATGGCTTGCATAGGTATAATACTTGCAAGTGTTAGCTTTCATAGTTAACTTGTAGTGTTAGGCTTGCCTTGAGTAGTGCAGTGGTTGAAGTTCTCTTCTGATTCTTCTTCGTAGTACTCCTCCTCCTCGTATCTCGGGTCGGTACTATCGTCTATAAATGAACACGAGGTACACAATCACCAAACAATACTTAACTACTTCTATTTAGCACACCAAGGCTCACACTTGATGATCTAGTATCATCACAATCATCACATGAAATAAAGACCTAGTCTTATTTATTTTATTTTGGAAAAGTAATTTCTACTCATTGAAAATACTTAAGATTTAATATTCTCCAATTAAAATATGGGATCATGTTGACACATGTCATCACCACATATTCTAATACTTGGGAATGTGATTTAAAGTGTTGGTCATATTTTATAAAGTTTAATATTACTATTTAATAAAATTAAAGTGACTAGAAATGCCTATATAGCATCCTTTTGGTACTAGTCCAATGTCACTGCATGTAAACTTAAATATTTTTACATATTCAAATAGATTTTGTCAAATGTGAATTTTGAGAGTTGGAATCAACTCAAAAGCATGTATGGTTGATTTTTGAAAAATGTTTGAAGGTGGAAAAGTCTTTGTCTTGTTATTTTTACTATGGGTTATCTCTAACTCCAAATGGTTTGAATCCAACGGGCTTGGATAGATAATCTGAATATCTTTCTAACAAAATTGGAATCATGCAATTTGGTTCAGTGAATCTCTTTGAATTGATTTTTAAATCTATTGACATAATCTAGTTTTAATTAAAATGGAAAAAGCTTATTTGAATCACTGGGCTCTGCGCGGGAAAGTAAACGGGCCGGCCCAACTGCACTGCGCTGGTGCAGCGGGCTGCTGACAGGAGGTCCCATGCGCCAGTGGCTCATCTAATGGGAAGCGGTAAGTTTCAATCTAGGCCGTGTGATTAGACTAGGATCTAACGGCTGACATGCATCATCTACAACGAACAGCTCCGACGAGACTGAACCCTAACAGCGACTGTGGGGGTTGTGGGGGCTCACCAGGGCTCTAGCTAAGGTCGGCGATGGGGGAGAACAACGTTGTAGACAATGGAGGTTCGAATGGTGGTCACGGCGGTTCCTGGGGCGACTCCAATCAACGACGCCCTTCCTTCACTTTAGCGGCGGACTCCGGCTAAATTCCGGCGGGCTGGTGCTCGCCTTGCTCCGGGGGGTGGTGTTTGAGGTTCTGTGAGGAGTGGGGAGTGAGATGGCATGGTGAATTGAGGTGGGGGTGGCCTCTATTTATACACCGGCGATAGGGACAGAGCGGGATGGCTCAAGCTTGTCGGCGATATCGATACAGGGGGCTAGCGGCATGGCTGCGGGTAGGATTAGACGCGGTGCTTCAGGGCGGTCGTCACACGCTTAATGGCGTGGTAAGGGGCGGTCGAGAGCGGTCAGGAACGATCGATGCTCTGTGTGGAAGCAGCGGCGTTCGAGACGGCGCGCAGTGGCTATGGTCCACGCGGCGGCGAGCGGGCATGTCTGGGGGGTAGCTAGGGTCATGGTGAGTGAGGGCACGCGTGTTGAGGGCGAGGGGCGACGTGTGTGCGTTGGTCGGTTGCGACGCTCTAGTGCGCTCTCGGCATGGCAGCAGAGAAATGGGCTCGCCGGTTTTCGGGTAGTCCACGGCTTGCCTACGGTCGAGGGGTGGACAGAGGGTGACGGTGGACGGTTATCTGTCTCCTAGACATCATGGGAGAGGGCGGCGCTAGCTATGGCGAGTTGTGCATGGTCGACCGGCGCGGTGAGCTTCGGGCGGCGCTGCACTGGCGCAACGGCAAAGGGCGAGCTGGTCTGCTGCGCTGCTAGGCACTAAAGGAGACCAGGGAGTGAAAAGGGGACAAATGGGTGAGTGATCACTACTCAAAATAGTGGAAGTTAGGCCTGGGTTTTCTGTGTCTGCCAGGTGCTCGACCAAATGGCCGCATGAACTCAAGATTTGAATTTTTCGCTCAAATTTGGTGAGTGTTCTGATCTTATGCTTGGTAGTCCATGGTTGCTGGGAAAAATCAAGATGAATTGATTTGAGTGGTTTTTGCAAAATGGTGAGCTTAGTACATACACTTGATTCAATTTTGAATTGTCCTTTAAATAGATTTGGAAATAGTTTCTGTGAGTTTGTAAAGTGGGCTTGGGTTAACTTTTACTTGGTCTAGCAAGGGGTGAAAAGAATTGGAAATGTTTCTATTAGAAATTCTTTACTAGGAACACTCAAAGTGGCCTAGTGGTTAATTTTGGTCAAAATGACCATTTGATCATATGATTCATATTTGAATTTCCTTTCTTTTGATTTTGTTTGGAATTGGCCTAGATGATGTAGTATTCATCTTTAAACCATTCCTTATCATTTGTAGCAATCAAACATGTCAATTTCACTCATTCATACACTAATGCAATTCACACATACACTCATATTAGATTTAATAATAAAAAGTTTTGTTAACCCTAAACTTGGGTGATTAGAACTTGATAATCTTGATTAATTTTTTTGGGGTGTTACACCAGGCATCCAACATGACTACCCTAGGTCGCCACTGTTTTCACTGCCTTCTACGTCTTCGTCCACTACAACTTCGCCGCTAGCGTCATCGTCTAATCCCCGACTACACCACCTGCTACTCTACTTCAACAACCGCGAACAACGCCGGCATCTTGCTGACTCGTGTAATTACAAGCTCGTTGGGGAACCCCAAGAGGAAGGTATGATGAGCACAAAAGTAAGTTTCCCTCAGTTATGAAACCAAGGTTATCAAACCAGTAGGAGCAAGGAAACACCTCCAAGGTGTTGTTGCCAACTTCGAATCCTGCACAACACAACCGCAGAACTTTGCCCCCAACTTACAGTGAGGTTGTCAATCTCACTGGTTTTGCTAAAAACAAAGGATTAAACGTATTGTGTGGAAGAAAGTAAAAGCTTGCAGAAAGTAAACAGAAAGCAGTAAACAGTTGTAGATTGATGGTAAAAGAAAGGACCAAGGTCTGTAGTTCACTAGTGGCGTCTCTCCTTAAGATAGATGACATGTTGGATGAACAAATTACAGCAGGGCAATTGACAAACATCGAGAAAGCAAACATGCATATACAATCATCTTGACTCCTTTGAGATTTGATTGGGCATTACAACATTATACATAGATTGTAATCCAACTGCATCTATGACTGATAATCCACCTTCAGGTTATCATCCGAACCCCCTCTAGTATTAAGTTGCAAGCAACATATAATTGCATTACGCATTGCGTGTAAAGTAAACAATACGATTGTTCTATGAACAAAGGATTTTTGTTTTCTCCCTAGTAGCAACAAAACATCTAGTACCTTAGAGATTTCTGTCACTTCCCCAGATTACTAGAGGCATGAACCCACTATCGAACATAAATACTAACTCTTGGAGTTGCTAGCATCTACTTGGCCAAGATATCTGTTGGAGATATGCCCAAGAGGCAATAATAAAAGTGGTTATTATTATATCTTTGTGTTTATGATGAATGTTTACATCCCATGCTATAATTGTATTATTAGGAAACACTAATACTTGTGTGTTTTGTAAACATATAAGAGTCCCTAGTAAGCCTCTTATTGAACTAGCTTGTTAATTAATTGATGATCATGGTTTCCTGATCATGGACATTAGGATGTGATTAATAACAAGGTTATATCATTAGGAGAATGATGTGATGGACATACACCCATAGTAAGCGTAGCATAAGATCAAGTCATTAAGTTCGTATTGCTATAAGCTTTTAAATGCATAGTAACCTAATCCTTCGACCATGAGGTTGTGTTAATCACCATCACCGGATGGGTACTTTGATGACATCAAACGCCGCTTTGTAACTGGGTGGTTATAAAGGTGCCATTGGGTATTCTGAAAGTATGTGTTGAAGCGCATGGACCAAGATTGGGATTTGTCCATCCATATGACGGATAGATATGCTCTGGGCCCTCTCGGTGGAATGTCATCTAGTTAGCTTGCAAGCATGTGACTGGGTCACAAGGGATGACATATCACGGAACGAGTAAAGAGTACTTATCAGTAACGAGGTAGAACTAGGTATGGAGATGACGACGATCAAACCTTGGATAAGTATAGTATCGCGTGACAAAGGGAATTGGTTTCGTATGTAAATGGTTCAATCGATCACGAAGTCATCGTTGAGTATGTGGGAACCATTATGGATCTCCAGGTCCCCCTGATGGTTATTGATAGGATATGTGTCTCTGTCATGTCTACATATTCACGAACCGTAGGGTGACACACTTAAGGTTCGAAGTTGTTTTAAGTAGATATGGAATGTGCATTGGAGACCGAATGTTGTTCAGAGTCTCGGATTGGATCCGGGACATCACGAGGAGATCCGGAATTGTCCGGAGAATAAGATTCATATATTGGGGATCATTTTCTGAGTTAGGAAATGTTCCGGAGTATTTGTATGAGGATTCTAGAAGGTTTCGGAATGTTCCGGAAGGTTCTGGAAGATTTCTTGGAGTTCGCTTGAAAACCAAGAAAGGGATCAAGGAGTCCTTGTGGGGCAAGACAAGGAGTCGTGGGGGAGGAGGACTCCTCCCCCCTCCCCAATCCGCCGGCCATAGGAGGGAGGGGAGTCCTACTAGGACTCCCCCTCCCATGGCGCCTCCCCCTTTAAATAGAGGGGTGGGGGCGCCACCTCCAAGCCCTCCTCCACAACTACAAATCTCCGCCGCCTCTCTCCTCCTCCTTTCTTCTGCTCAGGCTTAGGCGAAGCCCTACAGAATTCTCTACTCCACCACCACCACCACGCCGTCGTGCTGCTGTGATTCCATGGAGAAGATCTACTACCTCCGCTGCTCGCTGGAACAAGGAGAGGAAGGTCTGCTTCGACTCCGCATGTGTGACCGACTGCGGAAGCGCTGCCAGAACGCGGCGCCAGAAGGATCGTCCACACGATCTTGAGATCGGCAAGTGATCGACTACATCAACCACGAGATCTAATCTTGTAACGCTTTCGGATCTACAAGGGTTAGTACAGATCTATCTCGTTGCACATGTCTAATAGATTAGATCTTGGCTTTTATCTAGATTAGATCTGGGTTTTGTTTGTTCTTGTGGTAGAATTTTTTTGTTTTCCATGCTACGAACCCATCAGTAGTATCAGAGCCGTGTCTATGCGTAGATCTGTTGCACGAGTAGAACACAATGGTGTTGTGGGCGTTGGTGCTCGTGCCGTCTTTTGCTTTGTGTACTTTGCATCTTGCGGCATGGTGGGATGAAGCGGCTCGGGCTAACCTTACATGTCATCGCACATGAGACTTGCTCCACGCTTGACGTGTAACTTGCTTTGCACAAGTGGCTTTGCGGGTGTCTATCTCTCCCACCATAGTATAGATCCAATTTACACTTTGCACTCGATAGCACTTGTATCAACGTTGTGGTTCAGTTTCGTAGGTAAGATCTGTTATTGTTCGAAAGCCCCAAGCCACGTAAAACATGCAAAGAAAATTAGAGGCGTCTAACTTGTTTTTGCAGGGGTTTTGTGATGTGATATGGCCATCATGTGATTGTGATTATATTTGATGTATGCAATGATCCTTGTTGTAATATGGCAACCGGCAGGAGCCTAATGGTTGTCTTTAATTCTGTTAAGACTTGCGTGTCTATTCATCTTGTAATAGCTTTATTCCAAGTAGTTGTAATAGTTGCTAGTGATGATGGACAACCATGAAGCGGCGCCACTGACCTTGACGCAATGCTGGTGATGATGGAGATCATGTTCGTGCTTTGGAGATGGAGATCAAAGGCGCAAGAAGAAAGGGCCATATCATATCACACTAATTATGAATTGCCTGTGATGTTAATCCTTTATGCATCTTGTATTGCTTAGATCGTGACGGTAGCATTATAAGATGATCCCTCTCACTAAATATCAAGTAATAAAGTGTTCACCCTTAGTTGGCACCGTTGCTAAGACTCGTCGTTTCGAAGCATCTCGTGATGATCGGATGTGATAGATTCTACGTGTGCATACAACGGGTGCAAGCCAGATTTGCACATGCGGAAACTAAGGTTATCTTGACGAGCCTAGCATGTACAGACATGGTCTCGGAACACGGAATACTGAAAGGTAGAGCATGAGTCATATAAATGATATGATGAACATGAAGATTTTTCACCGATGAAACTACATCTTCTCTCGTGAAGATCGGACTTGGTGTAGTGGACTTGGTTCGTGTAATCACTAAGACAATGTGAGGGATGTTGTTTTGAGTGGGAGTTCACCTAGTTAACTTAAGTATTAAATTTGAACTCAATTCATCATAAACTTAGTCTAAACTACTTGCAAATTTGTTGTAGATTATGGCGACCCCCTCCATCAATTTCAATGCGTTCCTAGAGAAAGAAAAGCTTAAGAACAATGAAAGCAATTTCACGGACTGGTTCCGTGGACTGAAGATCATCCTCAGGGCTGGTCAGTTGACCTATGTGCTCGAAGCACCGCTGGGTGACCCACCTGCAGATGATGCCACCGATGACGTAAAGAATGTTTACGCCACTCAGAAAAATCATTACTCCACAGTTCAGTGTGCCTTCCTGTACGGTTTAGAAGCGGAGCTCCAAAAGCGTTTTGAGCACCACGACCCATTCGAGATCATTAAGGAGCTCAGGCTAATTTTTGAGACTCGCGCGGCCATGGAGAGCTATGAGGCCTCCGAAAAGTTCTTTAACTGTAAGGTGGAAGAGGGAAGCTCCGTTAGCGAGCACGTGCTCACCATGTCTGGGTACGCAAACAAGCTCCAAGAGTTGGGAATATCGATTCCTAATGAGTTGGGGATTCATCGTCTCCTCCAATCACTACCACCGAGTTATAAGAACTTTGTGATGAACTACAATATGCACTGCATGAACAAGACGTTGCCTGAACTATCGTCCATGTTGAGAACTGCTGAAGTGGAGATCAAGAAGGAGCACCAAGTGTTGATGGTCAATAAGACCACCAATTTTAAGAGACAGGGCAAGCCTAAGAACAAGGGCAACTTCAAGAAGGACGGCAAGAAAGCTGCCGCACCTGCAAAGAAGCCCAAGGCTGGTCCCAAGCCTGAAACTGAGTGCTTCTACTGCAAGGGAGCTGGTCACTGGAAGCGTAACTGCCCCAAGTACCTGGCGGATCTGAAGAACGGCAACATCAAGAAGAAAGGTATATTTGATATATATGTTATAGATGTGTATCTTACTAGTAATCGTAGTAGTGCCTGGGTATTTGATACTGGTTCGGTTGCTCATATTTGTAACTCAAAATAGGAACTGCGGAATAAACGAAGACTGGCGAGAGACAAGGTGACGATGCGCGTTGGAAATGGCTCCAAGGTTGATGTGATCGCCGTCGGCACGCTCCCTCTACATCTACCTTCGGGATTAGTTTTAAATTTGAATAATTGTTATTTGGTGCCTGCGTTAAGCATGAACATTATATCTGGATCTTGTTTACTGCGAGACGGTTACTCTTTTAAGTCCGAGAATAAAGGTTGTTCAATTTATATGAGTAATATCTTTTATGGTAATGCACCTGAGATGAATGGTTTATTCTTACTGAATCTCGATAGTAGTGATACACATGTTCACAACATAGATGCTAAACGAATAAAATTGAATGGTAATTCTACATACATGTGGCACTGTCGTCTTGGTCACATTGGAGTGAAGCGTATGAAGAAACTCCATTCAGATGGACTTCTTGAATCACTTGATTTTGAATCACTTGAAAGATGCGAAGCATGTCTAATGGGAAAAATGACTAAGACTCCATTCTCTGGAATAATGGAGCGAGCTACAGACTTATTGGAAATAATACATACCGATGTGTGCGGTCCAATGAGTGTAGCATCGCGTGGTGGATAACGTTATGTTCTCACTTTCACGGATGACTTAAGTAGATATGGGTATGTCTACTTTATGAAACATAAGTCCGAAACTTTCGAGAAGTTTAAGGAATTTCAAAGTGAAGTGGAAAATCATCGTAACAAGAAGATTAAGTTTCTGCGTTCTGACCGCGGAGGTGAATATCTGAGTTATGAGTTTGGCATGCATTTAAAGAAATGTGGAATACTTTCGCAGTTGACACCGCCGGGAACACCACGGCGTAATGGTGTGTCCGAACGTCGTAATCGAACTCTCTTAGATATTGTTCGGTCTATGATGTCTCTTACAGATTTACCGCTATCGTTTTGGGGCTATGCATTAGAGACAGCTGCATTCACTTTAAATAGGGCACCATATAAATCCGTTGAAACGACACCGTACGAATTGTGGTTTGGTAAGAAACCTAAGTTGTCGTTCCTTAAAGTTTGGGGTTGCGAAGCATATGTAAAGAAGTTACAACCTGATAAGCTTGAACCCAAAGCGGAGAAATGCGTCTTCATAGGATACCCTAAAGAAACAATTGGGTATACCTTCTATCATAGATCCGAAGGCAAAGTTTTTGTTGCCAAGAATGGATCCTTTCTAGAAAAGGAGTTTCTCTCGAAGGAGGTGACTGGAAGGAAAGTAGAACTCGATGAGGTTATTGAACCTTCTCTCGGATTTGAGAGTAGCGCAGCACCGGAAGATGTTTTTGTGCCGCCTCCACCAATTGGAGAGGAAGCTAATGATAATGATCATGAAACTTCAAACGAAGTTGTTGCTGAACCTCGCAGGTCAACGAGGGTTCGTACCACTCCTGATTGGTATGACTCTGCCTTGAACGTCATGTTGGTGGACAACGCTGATGACCCTGCGACGTATGAAGAAGCTATGGTGAGCCCAGATTCCGACAAATGGCTAGAAGCCATGAAATCCGAAATGGGATCCATGTACGAAAACCAAGTGTGGACTTTGGTGGACTTACCGGATGGCCGTAAGGCTGTCAAGAACAAATGGATTTTCAAGAGAAAATAGATGCTGATGGTAATGTTACCGTCTATAAAGCTCGACTTGTCGCGAAAGGGTTCCGACAAATTCAAGGAGTTGACTATGATGAGACATTCTCACCAGTAGCGAAGCTAAAGTCTGTGAGGATTTTGTTAGCAATTGCTGCACATTTCGATTATGAGATTTGGCAGATGGATGTCAAAACGGCGTTCCTTAATGGTGACATTGAGGAAGAGTTGTATATGGTACAACCCAAGGGTTTTGTCGATCCTAAAGATGCTGACAAGGTATGCAAGCTTCAGCGCTCCATTTATGGACTGAAGCAAGCATCCCGGAGTTGGAATCAACGTTTTGATAAAGTAATCAAAAAATTTGGGTTTATACAAACTTATGGAGAAGCTTGTATTTACAAGAAAGTGAGTGGGAGCTCTGTAGCATTCCTAGTACTATATGTAGATGACATATTGTTGATTGGGAATGATATAGAACTTCTTAATAGCGTCAAAACCTATTTGAATAATAGTTTTTCAATGAAGGATCTTGGCGAAGCGGCATATATTCTAGGCATCAAGATTTATAGAGATAGATCAAGACGCCTAATAGCGCTTTCACAAATTACATACTTAGACAAAGTTCTAAAGAAGTTTAGAATGGAAGATAGCAAGAAAGGGTTTGTGCCCATGTTGTCAGGTAAGACCTTGAGTAAAACTCAAAGTCCAGCTACGGCAGAAGATAGAGAGAAAATGAATAATATTCCCTATGCCTCGGCCATAGGTTCTATCATGTATGCCATGCTGTGTACAAGACCGGATATAGCACATGCTGTTAGTTTGACTAGCAGATATCAAAGTGATCCTGGAATGGAGCATTGGACAACGGTCAAGAATATCCTAAAGTACCTAAATAGGACTAAGGATATGGTTCTTTCTTATGGAGGTGATGAACAGCTTGTTGTAAACGGTTACACCGATGCTAGTTGGAACACCGATCTGGATGACTCGAAGTCACAGTCGGGATACGTATTTATTTTGAATGGTGCTGCAGTGAGCTGGAGGAGTGCAAAGCAAAGCGTTGTGGCGAAATCTTCAACTGAATCGGAATATATAGCTGCTTCGAAGGCTGCACAAGAAGCCGTATGGATGAAGGAATTCATTACTGAACTTGGCGTGGTTCCCAGTGCGTTGGACCCGATGGCCATCTACTGTGACAACACAGGTGCCATAGCTAATGCACAGGAGCCAAGGTCACATAGCAAGCTGAAGCACATCAAGCTACGTTTCCACGCTATTCGCGAGTATGTCCGAGATGGTGACATAAAGATTTGAAAAGTACACACTGATCTGAATGTGGCAGATCCATTGACTAAACCTCTCCCTAGGGCAAAGCATGACCAACACCAGAACGCCATGGGTGATCGGTATATTACCATGTAATCTAGATTATTGACTTTAGTGCAAGTGGGAGACTGTTGGAGATATGCCCAAGAGGCAATAATAAAAGTGGTTATTATTATATCTTTGTGTTTATGATGAATGTTTACATCCCATGCTATAATTGTATTATTAGGAAACACTAATACTTGTGTGTTTTGTAAACATATAAGAGTCCCTAGTAAGCCTCTTGTTGAACTATCTTGTTAATTAATTGATGATCATGGTTTCCTGATCATGGACATTAGGATGTGATTAATAACAAGGTTATATCATTAGGAGAATGATGTGATGGACATACACCCATAGTAAGCGTAGCATAAGATCAAGTCATTAAGTTCATATTGCTATAAGCTTTTAAATGCATAGTAACCTAATCCTTCAACCATGAGGTTGTGTTAATCACCATCACCGGATGGGTACTTTGATGACATCAAACGCCGCTTTGTAACTGGGTGGTTATAAAGATGTCATTGGGTATTCTGAAAGCATGTGTTGAAGCGCATGGACCAAGATTGGGATTTGTCCATCCATATGACGGATAGATATGCTCTGGGCCCTCTCGGTGGAATGTCATCTAGTTAGCTTGCAAGCATGTGACTGGGTCACAAGGGATGACATATCACGGAACGAGTAAAGAGTACTTATCAGTAACGAGGTAGAACTAGGTATGGAGATGCCGACGATCAAACCTTGGATAAGTATAGTATCGCGTGACAAAGGGAATTGGTTTCGTATGTAAATGGTTCAATCGGTCACGAAGTCATCGTTGAGTATGTGGGAGCCATTATGGATCTCCAGGTCCCGCTGATGGTTATTGATAGGATATGTGTCTCTGTCATGTCTACATATTCACGAACCGTAGGGTGACACACTTAAGGTTCAAAGTTGTTTTAAGTAGATATGGAATGTGCGTTGGAGACCGAATGTTGTTCGGAGTCTCGGATTGGATCCGGGACATCACGAGGAGATCCGGAATTGTCCAGAGAATAAGATTCATATATCGGGGATCATTTTCTGAGTTAGGAAATGTTCCGGAGTATTTGTATGAGGATTCTAGAAGGTTTTGGAATGTTCCGGAAGGTTCTGGAAGATTTCTTGGAGTTTGCTTGAAAACCAAGAAAGGGATCAAGGAGTCCTTGTGGGGCAAGACAAGGAGTCGTGGGGGAGGAGGACTCCTCCCCCCTCCCCAATCCGCCGGCCATAGGAGGGAGGGGAGTCCTACTAGGACTCCCCCTCCCATGGCGCCTCCTCCCTTAAATAGAGGGGTGGGGGCGCCACCTCCAAGCCCTCCTCCACAACTCCAAATCTCCGCCGCCTCTCTCCTCCTCCTTTCTTCTGCTCAGGCTTAGGCGAAGCCCTGTAGAATTCTCTACTCCACCACCACCACGCCGTCGTGCTGCTGTGATTCCGTGGAGAAGATCTACTACCTCCGCTGCTCGCTGGAACGAGGAGAGGAAGGTCTACTTCGACTCCGCACGTGTGACCGACTGCGTAAGCGCTGCCGGAACGCGGCGCCGGAAGGATCATCCACACGATCTTGAGATCGGCAAGTGATCGACTACATCAACCACGAGATCTAATCTCGTAACGCTTTCGGATCTACAAGGGTTAGTACAGATCTATCTCGTTGCACATGTCTAATAGATTAGATCTTGGCTTTTATCTAGATTAGATCTGGGTTTTGTTCGTTCTTGCGGTAGAATTTTTTTGTTTTCCATGCTACGAACCCATCAATAGCTACTAACAACGGAAAGCATGCAAGATCACAAATAACAAAGACATGATAGAATCAATAATCAATCTGAAATAGCATCTCAATATCCATCGGATCCCCGCAAACACAACATGTAGGATTACAAATCGATGATCTTGATCATGAACGGAGCTCACAGGATCTAAACATGATAGCACAAAGGAGAGGAATCAGCCATCTAGCTACTACATGGACCCGTAGTCCAAGGATGAACTACTCATGCATCACACCAGAGGCTTGCATGGTGATGAAGAAGGCCTCCAGGGTGAATTCTCCCCTCCGACAGGGTGCCGGGAAGAGCTTCAAATCCCTTCCAATCTAGGGATGGAGATGACGGCGACTACAGACTCTTTCGTGGAATTTTTGATCGGGTACTTAGGGTTTCTGTATCGGAGGCATCTTATAGGCGAAAGGGGAGGCCGAGGGGGTGCCCTGGGTGGCCGCACCACCCCCTGGCGCGGGCCAGGCCTAGCCGCGCGGCCAGGTGGTGTGGCCGCCCCTTGGCCCCTCTCCGTCTCTTATTCTGGCTCCATGTCCCCCTCAGTGAAAAACTGACTTTGGCTTTTGTCCCGTCCAATTCCAAGAATATTCATTTTCTGACTTTCTTGGAACCAAAAACAGCAGAAAACAGGCAACTGGCAGTGTGGCATCTTGTTAATAGGTTAGTCCAAGAAATAGTACTCCAAAGTGTGGACAAAACATAAGAAAGTAGATAAAACCAAGCATGGAACATCAAAAATTATGGATACGTTAGCAACGTATCAACATCCCTAAGCTTAACTCCTGCTCATCCTCGAGTAGGTAAGTGATAAAAAGAAAGAATAATTTTTGAGGTGACATGCACCATCATAAACTTGATCAAAGTATTTGTAAAAAATTGATAGCTGGGATCATAGTACTTCAACATAGCATGAAAGACAAAGTTCTAACAATAAGACATAGCAACTATGTTGTAACATGAAAAGGCACAAACAAAAGATTCATGGATAACAATGCTTTGCAATGTTTGTTTCACATAAAGAAAATATAGCATAGTGGCATTCAGCTTGTCCCTCATAGAGTAGCAAACATAGATGCATAGGACACCTTCAAAGTTCATAAGAGTGACTAGATACAAATAGTTTAAGAACAAGCAATATCAAAATTATGCGTCAACCAACAAGTCTTGGGACAATGCACATAGAACTAAGAATGGCCACTATGCTCTCAAAATAGGTGCATAAAAATAGAAGGTGGAGACTCAACATAAAAGTAAAAGAAAGGCCTTCATAGAAGGAAGCAGGGATTCAAGTTTCATAAAGAGCTTCCAAAAATTATGGTACTTATTAGCTTTCAGCTCTCATTGTCCCTATCATAAGCATCTTGAAGTGATTAAGGTTAAAGTGAACAAGCTATGGAGTATATGCTTGAAAAATTATAAGTTGGAAATCTCATGTCCCTTGATAACGAGGGTCACTCCTCATGTTACTCAAGTTTAGTTACCGGTAAGTTCTTGTCATAGTAAGTACATGTGTATCATAGAGAACCGCCAACGGGGTACCCCTTGCCCGAAGATACGGCAGAATCCCCATATCAAAATGACAAGGCAAGCAGACAATGAGCATCTCAGCAATCTTCTTATTTACCATGGGAAAATGGTGCTTTTTTCTCTCTTTCCTCTTTTCTCATATTTTTTTTCTTTTTCTTTTTCTTTTTCTCAATATCTGACTCTTTTTTTATAAGAAGAATGCTGCATAGACAGCTCATTATGGTTACGCTGTAGGTTTCCACCATGACAGCATGGATTAGACCGGCGGCCCATGCGTTTATCTAACACACATACATAACTCCATGGACTTACAATCTCCCCTTTCATTTCACACCGACGACATCCATAGACAAAAAGAGCATGATATCAAATGGGTACAAAGTACAAGTGCAATGTTGAAAGTGTTCCCCATGACAGCATGGTTCTGCTAATCCCCAACATATAAGTGCAAGCATATACAACATAGACGACACAATGGTTCAAGTTTATTAAGGGCAAGAAAAGTAAAGTGTGCCATCAAGTTCGTGAGAGCTTTAATCACTAGTTTTATCATAACAAGTTTAATTCGGAAGGTAGATAAAAACATGAATATACTTGGAATAGCAAATGCTAATAAGTAGGTATGGTGGACTCTTTGGAATAACTTGGTTTTAGGAGTTGGATGCATGAGTGGAACTCATACTTGGTTATGGAGGCTAGCAAAAGACTGGGAGCGACCGACTAAGAGAGCAATAATGGCCATAATCGTGCAGAGCGACAAAACATCATTAATCAAAGCATAAAGTGATATTACAAGTCGAAAACTAAAGGATCATAAAGGCTTATGGTGACTTTGGATAGTCATAACATGGTGTGAGCATGCGCCAAATCATCCTAAATAAAGCATCAAAGGAGAATACCACAGTACTATGTTTTAATATGCTAAAACAACGCATGATTCTTCCAAGGCACATTAAGCTATCTCAATTGTTTATAACATGTCATGCTACATCAAATATCACTAAGCATAAAGCCAAAACAATATCAAGCATGGCATGACAAAGCATAGGCCACAGTCAAAACCAAGCTCCTTTTACCACTTAAGCATGAACTTTTCCTACTCTTTTCCAATCCAAACCAAACTATTTGAAAACCAATGCATGAAAGAGGGGGTCCAACCAATTTATTCAGAAAACTAAGAAAACCAAGCAAACTAAAACCAAAATGAAAACGAAAAAGAAGACGCTCCAAGAACAACACAACTATGCATGAAACAATAAAAATGAAGTGTTTGGAAGAAACCTGGGATTTTTATTGATGAAGAAGGGGATGCCTTGGGCATCCCCAAGCTTTGACGCTTGTACCTCTTGAATATTTCTTGGGGTGACATGGGTTGGCATCCCAAAGCTTGAGCTTTAGTCCATTCTTCATCTCATTACATCATTCTCTCCATACACCTGAAATTTTTCCTTCATATAAAACTTCACACAATCTTTATTAGCAACATTAGTGCACACAAGATAATAAGTCTTTAGGTTAAGTTTCAACACCAATAAAACTTCCATTAAAACACAAGCTACTGAAGGACTTCCCTCAAAAAGCTCAATTCCCCAAAAGAACTCAAAAAGGAACCAACAAGAAGCAAATGCAAATAATGGCAGAAATCTGTCAAAACAGACCAGCAGGTAAAAACCAACTTTTTTGAAGACTTTATGTTGCTCAAATCAAAAAGTGTTGAACTAACGAAAGTTAGATAACAACATAGGGTAGAAGAACAAAAATTCACGCCTCAAAACGACGTACAGAGATTTTACACGATTGTTTATGGTGAAGCACAAAAATCTATTTCGGGACAACAACTTTCCTAATCATTACTTCTCTCTCATTAGAGGTTACTCTTGGCACAAAAAGCAAATAAAAAGGATAAGGAGCGGTTATTACAGAGGTATAACTTCCAAGACTCATCTAAAACTTTTGGGTTATCTTCCAATAAGTACTTTTCTTTAACGCCTTCAAGTTAGGCATGATAGTTTGAGAAGATGCTCACATAAGAAATATGAATTGAAGTAAAAGAGAGCATCAGGAAGCAAATCCAGAACACATTTAAGTCTAACCCACTTCCTATGCATAGGAATCTTGTATGCAAATAAATTCACAAAGAACAAAGTGACAGGCATAGGAAGATAAAACAAGAGTAACTTCAAAACTTTCAGCACATAGAGAGATGTTTCAGTACCATGAAAACTTCTACAACCATATTTTCCTCTCTCATAATAATTTTCAGTAGCCTCATGAATAAACTCAAAAATATAACTATCACATAAAGCATGCTTTTCATGATCTACAAACACACAATTTTTATCAATCTCAAAAATAATGGGATTAAAACCTTTAAACCCACTTTTAACAATTTTATAACAAGGTAACTGATCATTCTCAAGAGGTATGGGGTTCCAAGATAAGGTGAAGACCCCTCCAATCTCATTTTTAATAGTAGTACAATTAATATTATCAACCAATATAGGTTCATCATCTAGAGCTTTATCATAAACATTTTCTAAGCAACGCTCTTTAGTACCATGAATTTTGAAGTTAGGCACTAATCAAGGATTAACATAGATAATAGGAGCATAATTATTATCACAAGTTTTACCCATAGTAGATTTTTCAAGAGAATCCACAGGAACATAATATTCATCCTCCTTTGGTAAGCATGGGGACAATCCAATAATGTAAGGGATAAAGAGTTACTCTCATTAGAAGGTAGGCATGGGTAGCTAATCCATTCTTCCTCCTTTTGTCCATAACTCTCCTCCTCTTTTTCATCTAATGAGCTTTCAGGTTCAGCAATTTCTTCTTCCATAGGCCCCTGCAAATTGTGGACACATTATTGTGCATGACTGAGTCTCTCTTTATAATCAATGATATAACAATTATTGCTGAAATTTTCTATGCAATGATCAAGGATAAATGAGTGTTGGGGTTCCGCGTATGAAAACAATAAATTTTACTCTATGCCCCTGAACCCCTGAAGCTGATAGGACCTATCTATTAGTAATACAGTAACGGGAGGGGCTTTTCGCGAACTTACCCTCGAAGACCAAAAAGCATTGTCAACGCTCAGGAGAGCGTGGTTGATGTAGACGAGCCGAAGCTGACCTCAAGGTCGTGATGAAGTCCTTGCGCTCCTTGGCTCCAATGACTTGAGTGCCTCAAGTGCGATACCTCGTGGGGAGTTACACATGTCAGGTGCCTGACGATGACTCCCGCTTCCCCGATCCAGCAGCAGTTGCGAAAGTAGAGCTCCCGGATTCGAATCCCACAGCGCGACGGCGCTCCACGATAAAGATGTCTCTCGCTCGCGCAGTCCAGACTTGGGACCATGGTCACGAGAGAGAGAGGGGGACAGATAAAATATCAATTAGAGGTCCTCCTAAAAGTGGGGAGACCTTTATTGATTATTGGTGTATTTATCTTGGCCAAATACCCCACTATATATAGGGGGAGGAGGGGGTACATCCTCCCTCAAAGTCTCGGGGTGGGACTAAAGGAGAGGAGGGGGAGGGGTGCCACCGCCGGCCACCCCCATGGGCCCCGCGTGGGGGGCTGTCCCACTAGGGCGCCGGCCACCCCCTTGGCCCCTTCTCCCTCTCTCCTTTCCCCTAATGGGCCCTCTCCCTCCGGAATTGGCCCATTAAGCCTTTGACCATTAAAATTGATTTTCTCTTTATTTAAATAATTATGAATAAATTATTAAATCAACATTTAACATTCATTCACATATTATTCAATCTCCGTGGCTATGGAACACGTTCCACCTCCACTCCGGACATCCTCCGGACTTACTGAAACCCTTCCGGTTTTCTCCCTACTTTTCTTCGGTGATTCTACCGATCGTATAAACACTCTTTAAGCATCATCAAGCCCTTAAGAATGATGCCCCACGGTTCGGGAACACTCCAGACATGATAGGGACACTCCTGCACCAATGATCGACAGAGGGACCCCTATGCGTTCCACGAAGATCTTTCATCGTTTGAACCGGGACAGTCGTGTCTTATTCCCTTTGTCACTCGATACTTGCATTTCCTGAGATCTAATCAATGACATCACCATGTCGTGTTCAATCTCGTTACTGAACAATGCTACTTAACTCGTTCTGACAAGTGATATCCCCGTGATCAAATCACACACTGCACAACTATTGGATATAACTTCTTTGAGTGGGCCCTTGAGTATCTTCCCATCACATGGACGGACAAATCCCGCTCTTGACATATATTGCCTCTATGATTTCCTCCGAATACCTGAACACACCTTTATAACCAACGTATTACAAGATGGTGTTTGATGATATCTAAGCACTCTCGGGAGACAGTGATTGATATAGCCTCACGGTCTAAGGAATAGTCTACAAGGATCCATTTCTAATCATCGTAACTTGAACTTCGTGACATGATCGGGTCACGATGTTTATGTTGGGTATTGGTTCATCATCTCATTCTCGGAATGAGATGACCTCATTTCCAACTGGCATAAATGCCACATGATCAGGAAACTTGATCATCCATTGACCAATGAACCAGTGACTAGAGTTTCACTAGGAACCCTTGGTTGTTTGTATATCACACGTGTATTGATGTTTCCACTCAATACATTTATATCATGATATAAAACTTAATCATAAACTATATGAAATATGATAATAGTCCTTACTACTATTTGTCTCTAGGGCATATTTCCAACAGTCTCCCACTTGCACTAGAGTACAAATACACTAGCTGCATTTGTCCTTAATCATTGGCACCATATATCTGGTTTCCTGAACATGCTTGCTCATGGAAGAGGTTGAGGCTTGGGTCTGTACTTTATAGTCCCAAATACTTTGCAACTTACTAATGTCACCTTGATTTTCATTAATACTTTATCATCTCATGATAGCATCTGTGTGTATGCATCGTCGATATGGCAGCAGAACGAGGCCTGATTCCAGGAGCCTATAGTGACATTAGATCAACCTCGAGGGCTTTCTCATGGGCACTGTGCCCTGGGACACATCATTCTACGTTAAAAGCGAACTAGCCCCGCCATAACATTATACAACACTTTAGATGGTACCTGTATGTATTATTATAAATGTATTCATCGAAACACTAGTGCACTCTGTGCAACTTTCGATGTCTTTGTTCACCTCGCTTCCTACTTGACTTTAATTGGTATCTATAGGAGTTTCCAACATATTCCCTTATAACATAACCCCTTATGTTTTAAGATATGTCATCCTTTTATGGATTTGGAAACATGTCTACAGTTCTCTATAAGACACTGCAGACAAAACTTAGCTCAACATTCTGTGATTCAAACTTAATCACTTTCAAACGTTCCTTATTGGATCACATATTATGTTAAGTTATCATCATGGTTTACTAAGATAGAACCTATGTCTCAACATAGTGGATGACGATCATCCTTTTCTTTCTTTCAACCATTGATGTTAAACTTAATATATTCCTAATTTGATTCATTAAGAACTGGTTCCTTGATTAACTTCTATTTTGAAACTCCTTTCAGAATCCCTTAAGAAATACTACATAATATCATAATACACCTATCATCAACTTCTACATCTTATAAATCATTATTTATAAGTATTTGTGCCTTTCATTCTTAACATACTTAAGAATTACTCCTATAAGCTCCCACTCAAAATATGTTCCTACACATTTGAATTTGAGTCTTATATTGCTCCCACTTAAAAATATGTCAATCACATATTGTTTCAGGAAGACTTTCATAGCTCCCACTCAATTTTATGCAAATTACATATCCACTCGCTATTTTGAACAACTTCAAAATCCTTTGATCAAATATCAAATTTGGAGTTTTACTATGAGATACTAGTACTTCTACAAGTTTCAAATCCACTAGACATTTAGCACATTTGAATCAAATTCATTTGAATTTGTCCAATACCTGACAAATTGTGCTTTTGTCATCACCCCTTTTTCCACTATGGCTTTGCAGTCATTTGGGAAAATTCCAAGTAACCCTTTCACTTGTGAGATTCAGCAACGAGTTGCTTTCTAATCTCAAGGGAAGTTTGCTTTTAGGATTTCTCATAATTCTAGTTTACCATTATTTCCTTAGTAGTTCGTAGGTATGTCATATTCTAGGAATCATGACAAATGATTCACAAATGTCTCCATACAAGATATGGATTACATTTTGAATCCTACTACGTGTAGTGAAAACACTAGTGGGGAAAACATAATGATCAATATCATTGATTCTTTCCTTCTGTGAAGAGAGTCGTTCAGGAACATTGTCTGTTGTGCTTCTCAACACTCTGATGCAGGGTTTTAAATCCTCATCGTGTTTTACACTAATTTCCATTTGCTCCATAATTGAGAAACATCACTAAAAGTGAGCTTTCTCAAGAATGCACCAAAATCCAAGCAATACGAATTTTGTTTTCCTTTTGGTTTTAGCTATGGATTTCGTATTCAAAGTTTTCCAATGAAAACTCTACAAGGAATTATTCGCTATTGTTTTGGTTATATCGAATAACCCCAAAACTTTCACGAATTCAAATGGTTCACTACATTCTAATTGAGTGCTAACTATTTCTAACTAATGGTCTTTACATCTACACTACAACGATTTATTTGGTGCCTTCTATTCAACCCCTTTGATATCTAATATCACATTGTGATGCTTTGAATTTTGATGTTTCAAACGCTTTGCATTTCACAATTTCTTTTATGCCATCCTTATAAAATTGAATTTCATTACTATTGATCAAATCATAGTAATTGGACTCTCTTTTATATGTATACCCATTGTTGATGAAACAATTTGATCAAATCAAATAGTTTCATATTCATGTTTCCTTTGGCAAACTACTTTACACATTTAAAAAATCATATAATGATAATTCCATTTTCATTAAAAACCCAATACATCGAATATGTATTTACTTTTAACAATTCTTTAAACACTTTGTATTAAAGTAATACACGGTGTTCAAGTTAATTTGCCGAACTTAGGCATGATTTATATGTGATACGAAATTGAATGATTTTCGCATATTATCACATAACTTTGAATTTAAACAATGGTTTTTCATTCATTAATGAACATATCATTAAGTTGGGTATTTTAAACAAAGCATTTTAATATTTTACAAATGTTCATGCATTATCAATTAGTTTCAAACAACAAGGATAATTCACACATAATCAAACAAGATATGAACACGAATAGAAATCATTCATAAAAGTGGAACAACTGTTTGTTACAAACTCATGTGAATAACCGTCTCACGAAGTGTGAGACACACTAAAGAAGTTCATAATCTCTTGATTACAATAATCATCCTAAAGCATAAACTAAATGATAAATGTCGAGGGATAGTGTCGTTGGCCGTCATCATTATGCTCGCCATCAACACGCAATGTCACCTCCTCTCCAGCAAGCACCTCTCATGCAGAAGGACCTGTTTTCAACAAACAGAACAAGTATCAGATATACTTAACACTACAAATGTGTTTGCAAGATTATAACATTTATAAAACTGTATATCAAATATACACCTTTGTCTTTGACGACCTGAGCGACATCTGGTTCAACCAACACATTTTTGAGATGTGTCATGAACTGGTGGAACTCCATTGTTTCTGCATCGCCCCTCATTACGCAAGTCCCGACTTGTACTTGGTAGCTTGGTGGGAGCGACCATAGCACAGTGGCGTTTGCAAAAGAGCCCGTTATCCAGATGTCCAGGAAGTATGCAGGCCTCATGTACACATCATGCATGTGCTCCAAGTGGTCGTCCATTGATGAGCTCTCCTCCATCATAATGGAGAGGAAGTATCCCATCAGCTCATGCTCCCAAATGCGTGTATCCTCCACGAAATGTGTCCTAAGCTGTAGCATCACTGAACGAGGGTTGACATCACCCACGAAAGGCCACAGCTCGTCCACCATTCCAAAACGCATAACAACTGAAATATAGGAGGCCATCTCCCGACGGAGATAGCGGTCTTTCCGCTCCTCTGGGGTCTCTAGGTCAGTGGGCTGATCCAAATCCATCCCGTCGAGTATGTAGTCGATCACGTCGTTCTCGCTAAGGAGAACATGGAGACGTGCAACCCATATGGAGAAGTTCGATCCGTCTAATCTGAGCTTCTCTCCTTCTAACCAATCAATTATCAACATGAAAGGTCCCATCTACATTTATAATTTCAAAAGGAATTTAGACTAAGTTTATAATTAAATGAGTTATTAATAACTCCACTCAGAAACTCCTATCCCCAAAAGGGTTCCTAGTGATAACACGACCCCTATCAGCCACATCTCCCCCAATTGATCACGGCCATCGATGTGGGTTCAAAGGTGGACACTAAATGTAGGTCACATCATTCATGCGACTCGTGCTCGATCTTTCGACCATCCATGTTCCGAGGCCATGCTTATGTGGCGTGCTAGGCTCGCCAACTCAACCTTAGTGTATTCGATGTGCAACATTGCTTACACCCACTGTATGCGAATGTAGATATGTCTGACACCCAGGCCTGTAACCCTGGATCACCTCATACCGAAGAACTTTCTTGGTGGTGCACACTAAGGGGGAACACAATCGTTGGTAATTTTAACATGGATCATCTTATTAGGCTACTGTCGAGTATCTAATACTAGCACACAATAAGACATACAAACAATAACATTGAATGTAAATGCTATGTGATATGGTCCTTCACGTCGTGATCTCCATCCGTTGTCACCAGGTTCCGGCGCCAGGGTCCTGGCGCCGTAGACACTAGGGTACCGGTGTCATTCCGGCGTGGTAGTCCGTCACCTTCGTGACTATCTACTACTACGTAACAAAAGGTAATCACTTTACCTTGGCCACAACCATATCACAAAGCAACGCCCCCCTGCAAAACAAAGTTAGACGCCTCTACTTTATCTTTGCATGTTTTATGTGGCTGAATGGGCTTTCACACAAGAACCATTCTTACCTACGAAGTTTCAGCACAACGCTGATCAAGTAGTTGTCTCTACTACACCCCTTTAGGGGCCCTTCGTTGCAAATGTCATACCAACTAATGCGAGAGAGACAGACACCCCCTAAGCCACTTTATACGGTACAAGCCGTATGTCAAGCATGGACCAATCTCGCGAATGAACGCGTAAAGTCGGTTGGGGGCCGCTTCATCAAGCATTACTACGGTATACACAAGTACACGTGGGAGGGTAACAACTAAAAGATCAACGCCCACACGCTACATCTCGTGTGTTCTACCCGTACTAGCATTACTACGCATAGATCTAGCTCTGATACCACTGTTGGGGTTCCGCGTATGAAAACAATAGATTTTACTCTACGCCCCTGAACCCCTGAAGCTGCCAGGACCTATCTATTAGTAATACAGTAACGGGAGGGGCTTTTCGTGAACTTACCCTCGAAGACCGAAAAGCGTTGTCAACGCTCAGGAGAGCGTGGTTGATGTAGATGAGCCGAAGCCGACCTCAAGGTCGTGATGAAGTCCTTGCGCTCCTTGGCTCCAATGACTTGAGTGCCTCAAGTGCGACACCTCGCGGGGAGTTACACACGTCCGGTGCCTGACGATGACTCTCGCTTCCCCGATCCACCATCAGTTGTGGAAGTAGAGCTCCCGGATCCGAATCCCGCAGCGCGATGGCGCTCCATGATGAAGATGTCTCTCGCTCGCGTAGTCCAGACTTGGGACCATGGTCACGAGAGAGAGGGGGAGAGATAAAATATCAATTAGAGGTCCTCCCAAAAGTGGGGAGACCTTTATTGATTATTGGTGTATTTATCTTGGCCAAATACCCCACTATATATAGGGGGAGGAGGGGGTACACCCTCCCTCAAAGTCCCAGGGTGGGACTAAAGGAGAGGAGGGGGAGGGGTGGAACCGCCGACCACCCCCATGGGCCCCGCACGGGGGGCTGGCCCACTAGGGCGTCGGCCACCCCCTTGGCCCCTTCTCCCTCCCTCCTTTCCCCTAATGGGCCCTCTCCCTCCGGAATTGGCCCATTAAGCCTTTGACCATTAAAATTGATTTTCTCTTTATTTAAATAATTATGAATAAATGATTAAATCAACATTTAACATTCATTCACATATTATTCAATCTCCGTGGCTATGGAACACCTTCCACCTCCACTCCGGACATCATCCAGACTTACCGAAACCCTCCCGGTTTTCTCCCTACTTTTCTTCGGTGATTCTACCGATCCTATAAACACTCTCTAAGCATCATCAAGCCCTTAAGCGTGATACCCCACGGTTCAGAAACACTCTAGACATGGTCGAGACACTCTCGCACCAATGATCGACAGAGGGACCTAGATGGCCATGTGACCCCTGTGCGTTCCACGAAGATCTTTCGTCATTTGAACCAGGACAATCGTGTCTTATTCCCTCTGTCACTCGATACTTGCATTGCCCGAGATCTGATCAATGACATCACCATGTCGTGTTCAATCTCGTTACTGAACAATGCTACTTAACTCGTTCCGACAAGTGATATCCCTGTGATCAAATCACACGCTGCGCAACTATTGGATATAACTTCTCCGAGTGGGCCCTTGAGTATCTTCCCGTCACATGGACGGACAAATCCTGCTCTTGACATATATTGCCTCTACGGTTTCCTCCGAGTACCTGAACACACCTTTATAACCACCGTATTACCAGATGGCGTTTGATGCTATCTAAGCACTCTCGGGAAACAGTGATTGATATAGCTTCACGGTCTAAGGAATAGTCTACAAGGATCCATTTCTAATCATCGTAACTTGAACTTCGTGACATGATCGGGTCACGATGTTTAGGTTGGGTATTGGTTCATCATCTCATTCTCAGAATGAGATGACCTCATTTCCAACTGGCATAAATGCCACATGATCAGGAAACTTGATCATCTGTTGACCAATGAACCAGTGACTAGAGTTTCACTGGGAACCCCTGGTTGTTTGTATATCACACGTGTATTGATGTTTCCACTCAATACAGTTATAGCATGATATAAAACTTAATCATAAACTATATGAAATATGATAATAGTCCTTACTACTATTTGTCTCTAGGGCATATTTCTAACAAAGAGACCATATCTTTAAGGTCTTTACAAGCAACATAGGTTTCATAGTTTTTAGACATGAAGGATTCTATTTCAGAAGCTCCCATAAACAAATTGAATTGTTCTACTTTTTCAAATCCAAGATGAATATAGTTATTCCAATGATAAATCATAAATACAAATTATTAACTAAAGCCACATTGGAATTTAAGATGTTTAGTATCCTGTCTAGAGCAACAATTTATATCATGGCGTTTAAGCAAAATTTTAGAAATTAGATCCAACCTTTTTAACACGGCTCTCATGACTTTACCCTTATAAGATTCTTTATACCTTATAAAATCTTCCATGGAGGTTCTAGCAGGCGGTGGTTCATCTACTACCTTAGCAGTGATAGTAGTTTTCCCAAATAGGAAACCGAGTGGGCTATCCATAATGAAATAGTGATTGGAGCAGAACTAGACATAAAAACAACGTGAAGTGGGAACTAATTTTTGTGTGTTTTTTATAAAGAAAGCAAACTAGTATAACTATTTTTGTGTGTTTTTGATAAAGAAACAAGCAAACAAAGCAGAAATAAACTAAGAAAAACAAATAAAACAAAGTAAAGAGATTGGTTATGAGGGACTCCCCTTGTGAAGATGTCCTTGACTCCCCGGCAACGGCGCTAGAAAAGTACTTGCTGACTCGTGTAATAAAGAGCTCGTTGGGGAACCCCAAGAGGAAGGTATGATGAGCACAATAGTAAGTTTCCATCAGTTATGAAACCAAGGTTATCGAACCAGTAGGAGCAAGGAAACACCTCCAAGGTGTTGTTGCCAACTTGGAATCCTGCACAACACAACCACGGAACTTTGCCCCCAACTTATAGTGAGGTTGTCAATCTCACCGGTTTTGCTGCAAACAAAGGATTAAACGTATTGTGTGGAAGAAAGTAAAAGCTTGAAGAAAGTAAACAGAAAGCAGTAAACAGTTGTAGATTGATGGTAAAATAAAGGACCGGGGTCCATAGTTCACTAGTGGTGGCTCTCCTTAAGATAAATGACATGTTGGAAGAACAAATTACAGCGGGGCAATTGACAAACATTGAGAAAGCATACATGCATATACTAATCATCTTGACTCCTTTGAGATTTGATTAGTCATTACAACATTATACATAGATCATAATCCAACTGCATCTATGACTAATAATCCACCTTCAGGTTATCATCTGAACCCCCTCCAGTATTAAGTTGCAAGCAACAGATAATTGCATTACGCATTGCGTGTAAAGTAAACAATACGATTGTTCTATGAAAAAAGGATTGATGTTTTCTCCCTAGTAGCAACAACACATCTAGTACCTTAGAGATATATGTCACTTCCCCAGATTACTAGAGGCATGAACCCACTATCGAGCATAAATACTAACTCTTGGAGTTGCTAGCATCTACTTGGCCAAGATAGCTACTAACAACGGAAAGCATGCAAGATCACAAATAACAAAGACATGATAGAAATCAATAATCAATCTGAAATAGCATCTCAATATCCATCGGATCACTGCAAACACAACATGTAGGATTACAAATAGATGATCTTGATCATGAACGGATCTCACAATATCTAAACATGATAGCACAAAGGAGAAGAACCAGCCATCTAGCTACTACATGGACCCGTAGTCCAAGGATGAACTACTCACGCATCACACCGGAGGCTTGCATGGTGATGAAGAAGGCCTCCAGGGTGAATTCTCCCCTCCGGCAAGGTGCCGGGAAGAGCTTCAGATCCCTCCCGATCTAGGGATGGAGATGATGGCGGCTACAGATTCTTTCGTAGAATTTTTGATCGGGTACTTAGGATTTCTGTATTGGAGGCATCTTATAGGCGAAAGGGGAGGCCGAGGGGGTGCCCTGGGTGGCCGCACCACCCCTGGAGCGGGCCAGGCCTGGCCGCGTGGCCAGGTGGTGTGGACGCCCCCTGGCCCCTCTCCGTCTCGTATTCTGGCTCCATGTCCCCCTCGGTGAAAAACTGACTTTGGCTTTTGTCCCATCCAATTCTGAGAATATTCATTTTTTGACTTTCCTGGAACCAAAAACAGCAGAAAACAGGCAACTGGCACCATGGCATCTTGTTAATAGGTTAGTCCAAGAAAGTGTATAAAAATTTCTCCAAAGTGTGGACAAAACATAAGAAAGTAGGAAAACCAAGCATGGAACATCAAAAATTATGGATACGTTAGCAACGTATCACATCTCTCCCTTTGCACTCTGCACATCGCAACCACTCTAGAGGCTTCCTCTGCTAGTCTTTCTAACATGGCGACAAGTTCATGATGGTCCCTAGCCCCGCACGCCTGGTACTAGCAACACCGGAAGTGCTTTCGTCCCCGACGTGTTCCCGAGTCTGGCAAATTCGGATCGGTGCCTCGTCTTCATCGACTTCGACAACGTCTTCTTCGGCATCGACCCCTCTACGACTGCCTCGACCGCGTCACCGACGAGTTCTTCTTTGCATACTCGGTTCTGGCAAAACTGGAGTGTGCGTTCGTCCCTGATGTGCGCTAGTTCTGGCAAAACTATGGCTGCACCTCGTCCTCGACGGCTCGGACTGCATCGACTTTGGCATCGACTGCCTCGACGCGTCTCCGTCATCCTGCTCGCGTGCTATGCGCATGCGGCTTCACGTGCGTCTACCTCGACACCGGCATCCCCGACCACGACATCGACCAAGGCGACCCATCGTAGGGCTACCTTGACCATGGCACCGCCTCACGCTCTCGGCTCCCTCGACATCAGCACATGGGCTATCACTTCGCCTAAGAATCTCACCAGCTTCCTCTACAGTCCAAGCTACTGTGACGTGACACCGTCCACCACATTCCTGCTCGGACTGCGGGGGGATGTCAGCCTACTGGATGCTACTTCGGTTTATCTCCAGTCTGACCATCTGCAACGTTCCAGTTGTTCACGACACTACCGCTACGACTGCGGGGGAGTGTTAGAGTATTAGGTATATACGGTTGTTATGGTAGTTTAGATAGAGTTAGGATCTGTTTACGTACTGTCCTAACTTGACTCGTACTCCAAGATAATCCTCTGTACACCTATATATACTCTCCCATGAGGCTCAATAATATGTCCATAATATTCTACCAAACTCATACTCTTTTAGTCATTGAGCGGTACGACACGTTGTATTGGATGACTAGGCGGTTAGTGGGACCCGCTGTTAGTCTCACACCTGAATTGATGGCATCACGAGCGAGCAATTATTAGCACACAGACCCCCAGACAAGCAATTAATTTCAGACAACCCCTCCCACCACCTGGTAAACTTGATCTAATCTGCGGAGTGGTCGAGGTGAAGGTGGAGGGAGGGAGCGGGAACAGCGCGACCCAACTCAGAAGGGGAGAGATGGAACGAGGTGGCTGAGGTGGCGGTGATCGAGGTTGCTAGTGAGTCTTCATCGACGACTATGGCCGAGGTGTTGCTACTCTGATGTTGCGGCGAGGAGCCACGACCATGCACTACTAGGAAACGGCCTATAGATAGACAAGATGTTCAGTGGCGCATATGCCAAACTATGCGCCACAGGAAAACATCAGTGGCGCACCAGAAAGAATGCACCACAGAAGATTGGAAGTTCTGTGGCGCATTTTCTAGAGCATGCGCCACAGAAGATTGGTGGGACCCGCCGGCGGGGGGATGATCCAAGTTCTGTGGCGCATTCTGAAATATGCACCACAGAAGAGGCAACTTATGTGGCGCATATTTCCTCATGCGCCACAGAACATGGAGGGGGCCCCACCACGGAATCTAATTCACCCAAGTTATGTGGCGCATGTTGACATATGCGCCACATATGTGTTTCCTCTTCTGTGGCGCATAAGTCCAACATGCGCCACAGAACTTGGAGGTGGGCCCCACACAGGGAATCTTATTCACCCACTTCGGTGGCGCATATGGGGTTATGCGCCACAGAAGTTTCAGCATCTGTGGCGCATTTCCTCCATATGCGCCACAGATGAGGGCGTCCAGATCCATGTTAAAAAGGTGACAAGAGCTAGCTTTCTTATCTATCTATCCACCACCACCCATTTCACATCTCTACCTCCTCCCAACTCGTCTTCCTCCTCCCTCACACCCCATCTTGCCCATAGTTTCTCCATTTTCTTATATCTAAACCTACTTTAATCCATAAATTGGTAAGTAGAAGCTTCGCTCCAACTTCTAGATCTAAAAGTTCCATACTTTTCTCTCTCACATCTCTCTATTTGTTTACTAACTTCCTCTCCACCAACTTGCATTGTAGATCTATTTTTCCATACTCTCTCATCGCGCGGTCTCGTCTTGCTATTATTGTGTCTACTATAGCTAGGTGAGTACTTGGCCATCATGAACATGTAGGTGAAGCTTGTCGCGTGGGTGGTGTGTGTGCGATCCATGGCGAGACGATGCTTGTGTGTGGTGCATGAATTTTTGCAATGGGAGGAAGTTTTTTGTTGTTTGCTTGTTGTTGTCGGGCCCGGCCGGTGTGGTTGCATCGATGTTTGCCGAAATGTTGATTCATTTCCATTTCGGAAATTTTTTGCACTACCCATATGTCCTAATTTTAGGAAAGGTCATGCCGAATTTTTTCCGGCTAGCATTCATGCATATGTGTGTTCACATGGTGTGGTTCTCACCTATACTCTCTGTTTTGACCGCTCAGGCAACCATGGTCCTCACGATGAGCGAAGGTCGAATTGCTAGGTACAAGAAAGGCGCGAAGGAGGACATGATTCTGAACAACAAGGCCATGATAAGATGTCCATGTCGAACATGCAAACTGCAGCGCTGGATCAACCCTGAATCTGGACAATTGGAGGGTCACCTGCTTAGGCGCGGTTTCATGCGCGACCTCAATGAGGCGCCGGTAGGACATGGTGGTGGTCACGAAGACGTGGGCGGGCGAGAAGACGAAGAGTCTACCGGGCATGATCATCATGACGAAGGAGATGCCAGCGGGCATGATCATCATGACGAAGGAGATGCCGGCGGGCATGATCAGCATGGAGAAGGAGATGACGACGGGCATGATCATGAAGAAGGAGAAGACGCGAACACACAGATGCTGCTAACTTCGATCTTGCAGGACCCTCATGTTCAAGAACTGCTCCTCAAGGAGACGAGCAACGACAAAGCTGCAGCCAGAGAGAAAGCGAAGCTGGCCCAAATGGAGGTAGACGGGATGACTCCATTGTATCCTGGGTGTCACCCCGAGGATACATGTTTGAGTGTAACGCTCAAGGCTCTAGAGATGAAGGCCGAACACAAATGGACCGATGTGAGCTTCAACGCGAACATGGAATACTGGCACGACCGACTTCCTAAGGGGAACACATTGCCAACAAGTATCGAGGAGGCCAAGAAAATCGTGTGCCCTCTCGACCTACCACACATTAAATACCACGCATGCATCAATGATTGCGCACTTTATCGGAATGAGTACACGGATAGAACCACTTGTCCGGTGTGTGGCCAAGGACGGTACAAGAGAGGGAACAAGAAAGTTCCTCAAAAAGTGGTATGGTACTTTCCTATCACCCCTTGTCTGCAGCGATATTTCGTAGATCCTAAGGAAGCAAAGCTCATGCAATGGCACGCGGAAAGAGAGAAACCCGAAGATGATCCAGAGAAGGGCAAGATCCTGACACACCCTTCAGACGCTAGCCAGTGGAACGCATTAGACATCGAGTTCGGAGAGTTTGGGGGCGATGCAAGGAACATTAGGCTGGGTATGAGCACCGACGGACTCAATACTTTTGGAAACCAGAGTAGCACGCATAGCACCTAGCCCGTGTTTGTATGGCCATACAACCTCCCCCCGTGGCTATGCACGAAGCAAAGGTATGTACACATGAGCATTCTTATTCAGGGGCCGAAACAACCAGGTATCAATATGCATCTGTATCTCGGGCTATTGAGAGAGGAGCTAGCCAGCTTGTGGGAGACGTCGGCCCGTACGTGGGACGCCTACACTAAAGAATATTTCCATCTAAGAGACGTGTTGCTCACGACCGTGCAGGACTATCCTGGTTACGCATATGTATCGGCCCAGGTGAACCACGGACACAATGCATGCGTCAAGTGTATGGATGAGACACCGCATCTCCAGCTACCAAGGGACCCCGGGTCTTCGAAAACCGTGTTCCAAGGTACTCGAAAGTGGCTCCGCATGGATCACCCGTGGAGAAAACGTGGTGACCTGTTCAATGGTAAGGACGAGCTCGAAAGAGCCCCGCGTCCGAGGAGCGGCGAAGAAATCGAGGAGCTTTTGAATAATTGGGTAGATTGCCCTGCGCCTGGAAAAAAATGACCGAGGACAAAGCCGCTGCTGGGTGTATGGAAAGCAAGGTCTGTTTTCTGGGACCTACCGTATTAGAAGGTCCTTCACACTCCCCATAGCCTCGATGTAATGCACATCACGAAGAATGTTACCGAGAGTCTTCTTGGCACTCTACTGAACATGCCAGAGAGGACCAAGGATGGGCCGAAAGCAAGAAAGGACCTTAAATTGCTTGGCATAAAGAAAGATCTTCAGTACCCTGATAGTGATGATGATGATGATCATCATCATCATTAGGAAGGGACTCAAGGTCGCCGCAGAAGAGTTAAGAAGAATAAGGTGGTGCTTCACGCTGCCTGCTTCACTCTGAGTCTGGAGGAGCTCGAGCATTTTTTCAGGTGCCTCTTAGGAGTGAAAGTTCCTCACGGTTACTCGGGGAAGATAAGTAGATATCTGGACGTGGCGAAGAAGAGGTTCAGCGGTATGAAGTCTCACGACTGTCATGTGCTGATGACGCAGATACTCCCCGTTGCGATCCGTGGGATAATGGACGAGCATGTCCGTGAGACGTTGTTTGGCCACTGTAACTTTTTCGATGTCATATCTAGGAAGTCGATCGGTGTGAAGCAGCTCGACAGGCTACAGGAAGAGATCGTGATGATACTATGCGAGCTTGAGATTTACTTCCCGCCCGCATTCTTCGACATCATGGTGCATCTGCTTGTATATGTCGTGGACGACATCATCCAGCTCGGGCCGACATTCCTGCACAACATGATGCCGTTTGAAAGGCTAAACGGTGTCATCAAAGGATTCGTTCGCAACAGGTCTCGTCCAGATGGAAGCATAGCCAAGGGCTTGCTGATCTACGAGTGCATCTCCTTCTGCCAGAATTATCTAACCACCGAGAATGAGGATGTTGGAATACCCACAAAGAAGCACCTCGGCAGGCTCGGTGGATATGGTCCCCGCGAGGGCTACCGCTCACTACATGTTGGCATTGATGGTCGACGGACTGATTTTGAAAAGGCACACCGAGTCGCGCTACAACACATTGAAGTGGTCGGCCCTTGGGTCGAAGAGCACAGAAGCTTAATCGAGCAGGAGTACGTCGACCAGGGCCGGCCGAGGAAGAAGGGAGACGTAACCAGAGAGCACAACTCCAGCTTCACGGGTTGGTTCAAGAAAAGGCAACTGGACAATCCCCCACAGACGCCTTCTACGGAAGATCAAAAACTCATATTCTCCTTGTCGCAGGGCCTAGGGCACAACCTAAAGACCTATCAGTCATACGACATAAACGGTTATAGATTCTACACCGAGGAAAAGGGCAAGAATAGTGAATATCAAAACTCAGAAGTAACTATGTTATCCTTTGCTGATGACGAGACTACTATGGTGGAAAGATTCTATGGAAGGATCGAGGAGATATGGGAGCTCGACTACTGCGGAGAGATCATACCGATGTTCCGTGTTAGATGGGCCAAGAACGTGGAAAAAGAAGGCCGCTATTTCACCACAATGGTTATACCAGATGCCAAATCAACAAAGAACGCCTCCGCAAAAAATGAGCCTTGGGTACTCGCTAGCCAAGTTGATCAATGCTTTTTTATTACCGACCCGTCAAAGCCCAACCGTGTTGTAGTTAGGATGGGCAAGAGGAGCATCATCGGAATGGAAGGAGCCGCCAACGAGCAAAACTTCGACAAAAACAGCAACCCGAAGATCGAAGAGGAATTTGACAAGTACTTCGACATGCCTACTACTACTAAAGTAAGAAGGAAGACCACATTGCCTACTAAAGGTTGTCCATTCACAAGAAGAAATCTCAAAGTGCACGGGCTAAAATATTCAACCGCGACGAAAAAGGGCAAGAAGATTGTGAAGAGACACTAGAAATTGTGTGACTTTTTGGTGTATTAATTCGTGTGGGTATAATGTGATATTATTAGTGTGGGGGTATTAGTTCGAGACAAAAACATATAATGTGATATTCGACAAATTCACATTTATGTGTGACAAGCACACACATATATATAATATATATATATGATTCAGGAGGGTTTTTTGAATAAATATGCATGTGTATGTGCTTGGTTTTAAATATATTTGTAACATATCATTTTTAAATAAAGAAAAAAATTTGACCCAACCAGGATTCGAACCTGGCTACCACAGGTCTCTGAATATGCATCTAACCACTAGGCTAGTATGTTTGTTGTCCAAGTACAGCCTCGCGCCGTTTATTTGGCTAAGTGCCAAGGTTCTGTGGCGCATTACTCCGAAATGCGCCACAGAAGTTTTAGCTTCTGTGGCGCATTTTGGAGTAATGCGCCACAGAACCTAGGCACTTAGCCAAAACGGCTCGCCCCTTCCTCCTTTCCCCTTCTACTTTCTTTTCCCCAATCTATCTCGCCGAAGCCCGCCCCCATCGCCTCTCTGTCGTCGCAAACCCTAGCAGAGGAGGAGTCACCGGAGCCCTAGCAGAGGAGGAGTCGCCGGAGGAGGAGTGGCTGCGCCGGAGCTCGCTGCCCTTGTTGCCGGAGCCCTAGCCACCGCCGCGCTAGAGCCCTAGCAGCCCGTGGAGGAGGAGCCGCCAGAGGAGGAGTCGCCACGCCGGAGCCCGCCACCCTCGTCGTCGACTACCGTAGCTGTAGCACCGGAGCACGGTTCGTCCCTCCCACCCCCCCACCCCCCTCTAATGCTCACAGTGGTTGATCAATGTACACTTGTAGAATACAAAGAGAATTCATGGTCCACTGTTCTATTTCGAGGTATAATTTGTTGCCTTCCAGAACTGATGTGGTGTAGTCAACTAGTGATTCAAGTCCTCTACCTTTTGAGACTAGTTAGTTTTCTGGACTTCCTAGTGTGGCACATTGTGGTGCACATGTCTGCTTTTCTTTGTTAAAGATGGTATTACCATCAATTAGTATTTTATGCTTTGCAGTTACTCTAGTTATAAGGAATCTTACACTTGCCAATATCATGTAATGACTTTATGTTTTCTGCAACATATGAATACAGTTTGAGAAATTGCAGATAGTACTATTTACTACTATCTGAAATTCTGGAATAGTCTTTCAAAGATGTCATTTAGAACTTATGATGTTCGCAGGTTGGATTCTTGTTCGGACCAGTAAATAGGAACATCTAGAACTTATGATACGGTGTAAATATCGTATATCTATTGTCCAAAGTTATGACCATCATTTTAGAAAAGGAAAAAACGAAGGAAATAGTAGGAAGTTAAGATGGTGGTTGATTAAGTGGAAAAGACAAGGCTACAGACCAGTAAATAGGAACATCTAGAACTTGGTCAAAAGTTATGACCATCATTTCAAAAAAGGAAAAAACAGAGTAAAATGTTAGGACAGGTGCCGTGCGTGCACAAATCTGTAAAGGCTACTGCGTGATCCATCGCATTTCAGTCACCCTCATTCGTAGGGTAGCTTCTATCTTTTCATGCCGCAGAGATTCGCACAAGTTGTTAGGAACAAGGAGTCTGTGGAACATCTTTGAAATTGCAGATAGTACTATTTACTACTATCTCGGGCATGTGTAAGCAACACTCGTTGGTTATCTCTTCTTTACTTCCCAAGGTATATATAGCAAGGTAGCTTATCCATTTTCTATTTTATGATTTGTATAGCATTCTTAATTCTTGTGCTCACTTGGGGTATGCCCTGGTAAATTTTAAAGTTTTTTAAGTTCTTATACTTGTATCTGTTGGTTCTTACTACTGCTTGCTAAGCTTGCTAGTGCTGCTGGTGCTTGCTATGCTGCTACTGCTTGTTGTGTTGGTGTTGTTACATGCATGGTGCTGCTGTTGTATGCTATATGGTGTTGTCATATGGTGCTCCTGTTACATGGTGCTATTATATGCTATATGGTGCTGCTGTTATATGGGGATGGAGCTGTCAATATGGGGATGGGGTGTTTTGTCTTGTAGGGATTTCATTTGAGTTGCCCATTTCTCCCGAAGTGTCGATTCACTTCTGTTTTGGTTGAGAAATGGGCACTCCTAGGTCAAAAAATTAGCAAAGGTTGTGCCGAATTTTTCGGCCGAGATTTGTGCTAACATTTTGCCTCTTTTAAATAGACTAGTGCAAACATGTCAGGCAACAAGGAGTCTGGCCCTTCTAAGCACATGATCAGCGTCGAAGAACAAGCTAGACAGGCCAACCAGTCATTCTGGCAGGGGTCTCAACAGGAGGAGGAGGAGGAGGAGGAGGAGGAGGAGGAGGCGATGAGGATGACACCACCACCGGAGGAGGAGGCGACCGTCGCCAGAGCTGCTAGGGCCAATGAGAGCGGAGATCCTGATTACGAGGGGGATGAAGACGACTACGATGGAACTAGTGAAGGCGGCGGCGAAGAGGATGACACCACCGATGGCGGCGCCCGCACCGATGGCAGCGAGAGGACGGATGGCGATAGCGGCAACCCGGCCGCTTCTCAGAAGAAGAAGAAGAAGAAGGAACAGAAGGAGCGGAAGGTGCCAGTGCTCGCCACCGTCTGCGATGAGTTCACTGAGATCACAGAAAGTGGCCAACCCATTGTGCCAGAGGCGATTGCTAAAGGGTATGGCCTGCAACTCGGGTGCATCGTCCGGGAAAGCATGTCGATCAACACGAAGTACATCAGACATGCTGACCATGCAGCTTTGGTCGATAACCTCCTTAAGAAGCTTCACAAGCGATACAAATTCCCAGAGCAGTTTAGAAACCTCGAGAGAAATAAGAACCCGGTGAACAGACTGGCCCTCACGAAGATGAGCAACGCCTTGAGCAGCTGGAAAACCCGGGTGAAGAATAGCATTGACAAAGGTGAAAGCTGGGAGGTTATTAGTAAGAAAAATCCGATGCTTGACGAAGAGGAGTTTAGGATATTCAAGGCGGATATAGCTACCGCTGACGCTATAAAATGGACTCAATGGGTAAGGAGTATGCGGGAACAGAACATAGGTAACCACCACCTTGGAAGCGGCGGTTACATGGGGAAACATGCCATTTGGGACAAGGAGGATGCCGAGCTTGAACGCCTTGGTAAAGATAACCCTTGGCTTAAAATCACGGACTTGCAGCTTAGGCAATTTGTTCGGGCCCGCTACTACCTGGACAAGGAAACAGGGGAGTTCATCACCGACGATCCGGAGGTGAAGGAATTCGAGAAGAATCTGGTAAGGAATTTATCGCCGATCTCAAGTCTATTGCGTTCTAATTAAGATAATGAAGCCTAGAATCTAAATGGGTTCACCTTTCCTTCTCTCTGCAGGAGGAGGAACTGAACGCTACTGCCACAGAGTCGTCCCAGGATTCGACGGAGCCGTGGGACACGGTTTTCAACAGGGCGACCAATGCTTACAAGAAGAGGGACAAGGGGTTGCCGCCGTCCTTAGCTGGCCGTGTGTCCGGCTTCGGTACGAGCATGAAGTTCAAGGAGTTCTACAAAGAGGACGCCAAGAAAAGAAGGGAGAGGAAGAACCAGGATAAAGCCGCTGTTGCAGAGCTGAAGATGAAGGTGCAAACACTGGAGGAGAAGGCGGTGGACCAGAAAATGGTGGACAAGTTAGTGGAAGAGAAGCTCCGCTCGATGATCCCCCCTGAGTTTTTCGAGGGGCTTACTGCTTGGAATGCGGGAGGTCGATAGGGGCTGATACATCTGCCCAGCTTAAGCGGCAGCAAGTCGGGCATCAATGTTACCGTGTCGCCGGACCTGGTGACCCCGCCGGCCGTCAACGACGGGACGCAGCCCCTCGTTTTGGTCACACCGACGCCCCCTCCCGCCAAAGATACCAATAAGGCGCAGCCGACGGCGGTGGTGCTTCGTGAGGCACCCGAGCGGGAGATTGCAGATGATGATAGGCCGGCTGCCGGCATCCGCCGTGTCTCTACATTAGCCGAGATCCACGCCATCACCAAGGTAACTAATTAGTTAGTGCACGTCATCTCCTTTATGCCTTTGATGCATGACTATTGCCATCTAATGATGCCCAATAACATGTTTTTGCCTCAGGACACTTCTTGCGTACTCCTGCTTAAAGATGTCGGTGGTGAGTTGAAGGATGTTGCCAAGGGCACTCTTATACAACCGGCGAGCCGCACGATGCACAACAATCCAATGGATGATGACGTGATGAGGGTCAGGTTGGCTCGGGTGTTGCCTAGGTGCGATGACATGGACCCCCCTTTCAACCTCAGGGAGCCAACGAACACAAGACCCTTGGGGAATGCTACAACTGGCCCTTGACATGGCCGAAGACCCAGATTCGTCTTGTGGGGGGAGCACCGGCGCCACCTCTCGACCGATCATCGCCCGGCCACCACCTCGGAAGCCAGTAGCCGCCGTTGTCGCCACCACCAGCCGTCACCATCAACTCTTGGCAGCGTGTGCACCACCACATGGCAAAGACGTTGTGCCGCAACCGCCGTCGCCCCCGCTACCACCACCACATGATGGCACCCATGAAGATGATGATGAATTGGTCAACGTTGACGACTTCATCAACACCAGCGCCGCCAAAGGATTGTATATGCCTTCTATGGATGAAGAACCCTTCGCAGCTCGCGACGACCATCAAGCTGGTCGGCCCAATACATGCACACAACGCCTGGTCTTCCATGGTCTTTCTCAAGAGACGCCTCCGGCCACCGATCCACCACAAGAGAAACCGAGATTGGTTTTCAGCCCCAACACACTCCGAAAGGCGACTGATGAGCAGATGGCAGTGGCTGACACTGTTGTGAAGAAGAAGCACTACAGGAAGAGAGGTAATAATAATAATAAGAAGGGTGCGAGCCAGCCTCTTCCGAAGAGGATCCGGGGTTAGGACGCCGTCGTCGTACCATCCACACAATTTGGCTTGCCCCGAGTGCATGTAGCTGGTGATCCGATATTGACTCCGGATATGATCCACATTGCGGTCGGAGCCATGTTAACTTTGCACGAGGGTGTCAAGACACTAGAGGCCCTCCTTCTTAAATAGGACGATCCAAATTACCCGGTTTTCACGGCCAAGGTGCCATTGGACGTGGGCTTCGTCGATGAACCCCCCGCGGATATATTCTTCATAGCATTCGAGGACATATTCAAACTGTTTCTCACGAAACAGCTGGACTATAACTTGGTCCGCCTATACGCGCTCAATCTGGCGCTCACGATCAAGAGAGAAAGTACCCCGGAAATCGCGATAGTGGATCCCTACTACATGCAGGACAACCAGTTGGTCGAAGGATCAGAGACACGGACCAAGGCGACGACGTACCTCGAGAAGTTCATGGTGGACAACAAGAGGAAGGGCACACTTCTTTTGCCTTTCTTTCCCGAGTAAGTACACACACTCGCTCATCATCACCGTAACTTATGCATTTCTTATAGATTTCTTTCCTTTGCTCTTTTTCCAACATTCCGTTCCAATTGTGTTGCGCAGAGACAAATACTGCACACTCATCGTCCTTGCCCCGAGGTATTCGCTAGCCATGTATTTCGACTCGGGGAGTTTGACGAAGAAGAAAGACTACACTAGAATAAGGGGTGTTCTCAATGAGGCTCTCGAGGGCTACACCAAGAAGGGATGCACCTTCGTAGATAGGGGGAATGTATCAAGGATGGCGAACACGTATTCAAGCACGTGCTCGACTTCCCCTGCGTCAAGCAGTCGACTGTTGGTGCCAAGGAGGCCTTCTACGTCCTCCATCACCTTAAAGGCTATGTTCGGGATTGCCATAACCTAACGCTGCCATCTAGTCTCCGGGGATGGGCCGAAAATTTGGCGAAAATCGACGATGCTAATCTTAGAGAAGACTTCCATCGCATTCATATGAAGTTGTCGCAAATCATCATTGAAGATGTCAACACAAGGGGCGGTGCCCTACAACAAGCCAGAGGGTTGAGTAAGAGGGAGATCGAAGAACGCCTCCATAAGCAGGGTGACACAAGGACGTGGATGACGAAAGAGGGCTATCTACCATTCCCGAAGCCGTGCCAGAAGAGGAAGTCTTCATCATGATCGATGTGTGCCTCTAGCATGATCCAGTGTGTGTATATTCTTGATGGACGCCTGCTGTATTAGTGTGTGTGTGTCATAAACTTTACTATCTCGTGGTCGAAATGGTAATTGTTGTTAGACTTAAACTACCTTGTGGTCGTGCTGTCGTTGAACTTATTGCTTCTATGATGATCTAACTTTTAGGTTTATGGATCCTTTGTTTTATATTCTATGAACATATATATACATATATATGGATGTGAACCCTTTATTCATTCTTTTCATTGTATTTTTACTAATATGCCTTGTCGTCTATAGAGATGGCGACGAGGTGGTATGTGGTGTACATGGGTAGGGTTCCAGGAGTCTACGAGGAGTGGGAGGATTGCCACAAACAAGTGAACAAGTTCAGCGGCAACATCTACAAAGGATACGCGACTAGAGAGGAGGCGATAGCCAAGTGGAGGAACCACTTGTGGAAGAAGAACCGGATGAAGATATTGGTTGGGCTAATGCTCTTGCTCACCATTATCACAGTTGTATTCTATTTGATCCTAGTGTAGGTGGCGGTGGCCACTTCATATTTGTAATGTGAGATGATATGAACTTTGTATTCGGCGCTTGTGTAAATTTGGCACTTGACACTATATATGTATCTCGATCGGGCTCTAAGTGTTTGTATTATATATATGTCGGTTTTCATGCATCTACTACTTGTGCAATGTATTTTATACTCATCTGGATAAATACTGTATAAATCCTGTATAAATACCTGATTATACACCACGAAAGTATTTTACTTCGAATACATGTTACACAATCAATAGCGCATATAATTATATAGTTAGTGGCGCATGGCATATCTGTGGCGCATACACGTAAATGCGCCACAGAAGTTCTTCCTATGGCGCATATGAAGGAATGCGCCACAGAAGTCTGGAACTTCTGTGGCGCATATCCATATGCGCCACAGAAAGTAGTTATCAGTGGCAAGGTAACAGTGGCGACAAAGATATGCGCCACAGAAGTCCCCTTTCCATGCGCCACAGGCTGTTTCCTAGTAGTGATGTTCCAATCCGGTGAGAGGACTATGCTCCTGCTCTAATGTTTCCCTTTTGGTGTGTTGGTATGTTGAGTGTGTCCTTTTCCTGGCTATGACCATTTGGTTTACCAGATCCAAATGTTTGAATTATGAAACTATTAGTTCATGTGAAATGGATGATCATGTCAAATGTTTCAATTATGCAACTGTTAGTTCATGTTAAATGTTTGAATTATGCAACTGTTAGTTCTTGACAAATACATTTCATTTCACTCAAAACACCATTCAACTCAAATATGACCAAAAGACATTCCATTTAACACTGGCCAAAAGCATCACAAGATTCACTAGAATAGCCAGTACTACATACATACTTGGGCATCATAACACTAGAACAACTTCCACCACTACAACATTTAACTGCAATGACTACTACTACATACTTGGCCTCGGGCCTCACTTGTTCACAAGTAGAACAATAACCATAGTAGATAGCACACATACCACACCCACAACAACCTTGACACCATTTGCATGACTTCCTCCAGGAGCATCATTAGATGCTTCTCCTTGCCTTGCACACTAGTCACTCTTGCCTCCCACTTTCTCAGCTCCAGTTCTTCCATTCTATCTTCTGCCCACCCTAGAGCTTCAACTGCAGCATCCCCTTGAATGATATCATTCTCAATTAGATACCCAATGTACTCCAACTCCTAGTTCCAAAAATTGCAACCAAACTGTGAAGGATACAAAAAACAATCAAAATATGGCACAAATTTGAGCTTCATTAAGAACACAACAATCAAAAAATGCAAAGAACAAAGGCTTACCCCATGATTTTTACACTTGTAGTAGATCCATCCTAGATGCTCTGGTGTGGCCGAGTGGGCCCGCTTCACCAACCGGCCACAATCAGGACAGGGGACATTCGAAAACGGTGGAGCCTTCCAACGGAGTGCACAACACGAAGAGCCACAGTGGTAAGAGCTTGAACCAGACATGTCGGAGTGCACAATGTCGGTATCTCCATACGGTGGTTAATCTCCAGCGGCGGTGCCACTGATTTAGGGTTACGAACCAGTGAGGAGGGGAACGACGCAGGTTAGGACGAACTGGTCCGATCGGAACGCATGGGGGCTAGTACACGTCCATGATTTTGCAAAAAAAACTCCCTGCCTTTTTTCCTTCCCTAATCTACCCATCTGAACAACTGACATCAGGTCCCACTAACCTCCTAATCATCCAATATAGTGTGTCGTATCGCTCAGTGACCACGGCTAACGCTCTCGCGCGAGTTTAGTGACTGTAAACTCGTATCCCGTTGTGTACGGTGATCGTATTGACTTTGCTAAGCAGGTTTAGTAACTAACCGTGGACTTACATCAAAGAAAAAGGCAATTCAGAAATATGGTGAATAGTTTGTGGGATACAATGAAGTTGCCAAAAAATATTGTTGAGTTCTTTTTCTCCTATGAGAGCATCTCTACTCGTTGGAGGCCCGAGGCAAAAATCTGGCGATTTATTTTGTCGGATGGACCGAGCTTTCGGTCTAGGAGTGCGTCGAGGCCGAGTCACCGCCCAAGAATCAGTCCCTAGAGATCAAAAAATGGCGACATTTTTTGAATTTGTTCTCCCCTCCAGCATAAACACGATCAAGTTCAAGAGTTCGGCGACACAAAATAGACACGGTTCAACACAGACCAAGAGTTTAGTGACCAAACTACATATATGCGCGGGGATCAGACAAAGGACCCAGGCTCGAAGACATCAATGTCTTAGGCGTGGAGCTCAGCTGGGATGCAGAGGTGGAGGTTGGGACAGAGCTCGACGTGGGTGTTGCGGCGGTCGGCGCTGGCATGCAGCTCAGGATGGCATCGCACTCGACCATGTACGATGCCTTGACCTAGTAGTCCATCGTCGTCGTGTTCTCCCCATCAAGAACGCCAGATTAGTGTTCCTCTTCTTCGCCACAATGTTGGTCTTGAGGAGGTTGACCTTGATGCCTAGGTTCTGTAGCATCAATCTCCACCTTTCATCGAACTGAAGGGAATATGCCCTGAGAGAAAATAATAAAGTTGTTATTACGTATATTAAAATTATATGATAGATGTTTGTTTTACATCTATAATTGTATTGATACAAAAACGTTAATACATGTGTGTTTAATAAACAAATGGAAAGTTCCTAGGTATGCCTCTCTTTAAACTAGCTCGTTGATTAACAAGATGATCAAAGTTTCCTGATCATGGACATCGGATGTCGTTAATAACGAGGTCACAACATTGGGGAAATGATGTGATGAACATTCATCTGAAGTATAGCATTATGATCAAAGTCATTGAGTTTATATTGCTATAACATCATACGAAGTAATCCTAGTCCTTAGACCATGAGATCATGTTAATCACTAACACCAGAGGAGTATCTTGATAACATCAAACGTCACACCATAAAAGGGTGACTATAAAGATGGGTTCAGTGCTACGAAGGTGTTATGTCGAGGCTGATGGATCAAGAGTGGGATTTGTCCATCCTGATGACAGATAGATATACTCTGGGCCCTCTCGGTGATATCACATTGAGAATAGCTTGCAAGCAAGTGATGTGATCACTAGAATGTTATATCACGGGAACGAGAAAATAGTGCATGTCGGTAACGAGATCAAAATAGGTATTTGGATACCGATGATCGAATCTCGGACATGTAATATATCATGAGACAAAGGGATTAAGTTACTAGTGTTAAAGGCTCTCACGATCAAAGAAGTCATCGTTGAATGTGCAGGAGTCAGAATGGATCTCCAGGTCCCGCTTTTGATTATTGATCTAAGAGGAGTCTCAATCATGTCTGCATTATTCGCGAACCGTAGGGTGACACACTTAAGGGTTGCCAAACACCATTTGGAGCATATATGTTTCAGACGAAAGAATTGCAAAGTGCTAGAATCATTTCGATGGAAACCGGAATTGTTTCGGGTGAAATTGCAGAAACTGGTTCTGCATGTGATATTAAAATATTGCAAGGGGTTTTATGTGAATGTTTGTTAATTAAAGTAATTAACAAAATTCTGAATAAAATAAATATAAGATTTTTCTTAAATGAGAGTTTCATTAAATTTGGTGGAAATTTAATGCACGTGAGTGGAATTTTGAGTGGAGGCTAGATTTATGTGAGTGGAGCTTCACCACATGAATGAGGGAAGAGGTGGGGGCACCTCCCCATGGCACCGGCCATGGGAGGGGGCTGACCCCCCCTCTCCTCCTCACAAAGCACACCTCCTCGTGAAGGATCTCTCTCCCCCTCTAGATATATTCCCCATGGTCTCGGATTAGCGAGATACATGTTCCCGGTGGCTTTTCGTCTAGAAGGAGTTGCTGCTTCCGCTGATTCGCTGGATCAAGGAGGTGGAGGTTGTTCGGTGGCCTGAACGTGTGTGCGAGGACGGATGCGCTGCTGATTTGCGGTGCTAGGACTTCCACACGATCTTGAGATCGGCAAGCGTTCGACTACATCATCCACGAGTTCCAACTTGTTAACAAATCTTTGTTGTCTTTGAGGGTAAGTTCTCCATGGATGTATATCCACCCGTTGCTTGTATCTAGTAGATAGATCTTGGCGTATAGTTCCCATCGTAGGAATTTTTTTGTTTTCTATGCTGCAAACCCAACACGAACTTCTCGCCCCGCACCGCAGCGTGGGTCTTGGCATCGACCATGCACTTCTCGATCGAAGCTTGGGGCTTTTCGTCGGGAGGACCCTTGACCATGAGCTCCTTGGTCTTCTTCTCGCCGAGCTCCGGCCGACCTTCAGACGTCGGGGTGCTAGCTCCTCCAGGTTGTAGACGGCGTCCTTTCCTTTGGCGAGATACATGCGCACATCCCTCTACTTCTGGCACTCAGAGATCCTTGTGAAGACGTGGAGGGACTTGAAATCCTGCCCATTGTTGTCGTCGCAATAGAGGTTGAATGCGCGGTTCATCTGCGAACAAAGCAACGAGATTGGTCAAACTTGGGAGAAAAGAAGCCGGCAATGGAGGTGGCAAGTTTACCTTGCGTCTGAAATCAGTGCCGCTCTCCGGGCGATTCTCGATCTCCTCTTGTATCCCATACCATTTGTTGTAAGCTTGTTGAATGAGTCCCCAATGGGTGGCCATGGCCTTGTCGCCGCGCTCCATGTGAATATTATTGAATTGAGGATCGCAAAGTTTGCGTTCATCAAACCCAAACTTGATCATATTCCAATAGGTCTCGAAGATTTGATTTGCGCTAGTGATCGGGTAGACGGAGACGGTCTTCCAAGCTTCGGAGAGACACTCGTCTTCCTTCGCCGACCACTTGATGCGGGCTTCGCCCGGTGGTGTGCCTAGCAGCGCCGACGTGCCCTCTTCTTCTTCCTCCCCTTGCAGCTCATCGACATCTCCTCTAGGTTTACCTCAGCCTCTTCTTTCTCTTCCTGGTCAGCTTCATCTTCATCTTCGTCCTCAACACTACCGTTGCATGTCCAGGACGGTCACGGCGGCTATGCAGGCTTCCTCCTAGGTGAAGTACCATGGAGCGGAAACGACGGAGGTTAAACCGAATGCAATCATGTCGTGCATGACATAGTCACTTGGCATTCCGCCGAACAAGTTGACGGTGTTGCCCCAACACCCAGCTACTAAACAAATGGTTTGTTCTCGGAGAATTTGTGAAGAACCAAATTACCTCCGAAGAGTTTCATATACTTCCTCCGGATACATACAAATCTAGATAAAGTTGAGACCATTAATATGGACCGAAGGGAGTACATAGATTAATATTTACAAAAATTATAGAAACTAAAAGAAATAGAGGTTTCAATATATGCATGAAAAAAGTGGGACACTCCTTTGGTAGACAATATAAAAGAGGAATTGAAATAGGATTTCATCCTTCTTTATAAATAAAGCAATACGGCCGAGACTAATACAAAGTGATGAAGGAACTCTCTTACAAAACATATAAAAGATAAACAAAAAGAACATAATTAGCGACACCCTAAAAAGCATTGTAAGCAACTAACCAAAGGTGACAATACGCCTACTTGTGAAACCACCTGACATCATCGCACCACACCCACCAAGTTGTAGCATGAGAGGGTCGCATGCTCTCTTGCTCTAGGCCACGGAGCGTTGATCCTACCAGCAGACAACTAGGACGGAGAGTGGTGATAAATAGGTCACGTATATAAGATTGGAGGGCACCGAGACTGCCCCATGCTAGCACCATAATTGCCTCGAGAAAGGATCCAAACTTGCCCAGCGATGAAAACAGAGTGAGACCGAGAGGTACCAAAGCTCCACAACGACGCCCCAAGAGGGTGACGACACAACACGCGACCATCGTCGAGACCGACAGTTAAGGGTTTTCAGCCGGAGTCCTAACACGGGGAAGGTAACCACAATAGCACCCTCAAGAGGGTTATGACACTCGCAGGCATCGCAAATGTTGGTGCCGAAGCGCTGAGCTTTCGTCCGGAAAAACCTTCGCACCGCAACCCCATACCTCGGATTACCTGTCGTCATCAAGATAGGTCTCCAAAACATGACATGGGAGTCGCCTTTGTCAAAGCGCCACCGACACCAGGATCCCCTGCCGCTCCCTCCTCGCCATCCTAATGGACAAAAGTAGACACCAACACCACCGCTACGTCACCAGTTGGAGAGCCGTCTGTGCAGTCCACCTTCTGGATCCACTGCCCTGACATCCAAGGCCTCGCACCGACATGCCCACGAACTTCATGGAATAGACATGGGTGACATCTCTAGATTCAGGCCCTCCCGGCCTAGATCTAGACCACTCGCGGACGGCTAAGAGGGCAAGGCAACAGGAGGCATCAACCAGGATGGATGCGGCGCCTCCACACCGCTTGCATGGTACCCCACGCTCACCAAGAAGATGCCAGGCCAGCCCCTTCCCGGTCGCCATCCAGAACCAGGTCTATGGCCTAGATCTTGCCGCCACCACCCCCTCTCGTCCAAACCGTCTGCGCCCGATGGTGGAGGGAGGGATGGGAGGAGGAGAAGGATGTGGTTAGGGGCTAGAGTTGCGCCTCCGTCGCTCGCGGGAGCGACGGAGACACACAAAGTGTTTTTGACCCCTAGATCCTCCGCCCCAGCCGGTCTCGACATGCCACATCACCTTCTTTTCCTGAATGATCACTGGGGGACGATCTCCACCGAATAATCAGTACTACAAAGAGGCTATTAAATGATGAGAGATGCTTGTGGTAATGACAAGAGATGTGATTGTGGTAACGATCTCTACAAGCATCTCTCACCATTTAATGACATGTCACGTCAACGAATTTACTAGTTTACATTGCATGAAGTCTCGTGTCACTACCAAAATTACTTCCACTATAGGATCTATGCCAACACAACGACAGTGTGGGAGGCCCTTGACTCGATTCTAGGATTTTCTTCTTCAAGTATTACGGTGGTTACTTACTTTGCAAAAAGTTGGTGGTGAAGACGAAGATGCGTATCTGGCCGGGTGACGACTGACGATACGTATCGTGATTTGTGACACGAAATCCCCAACCCGGCCGGAGACTGGCAGCTAGACTCCTGAAGCGGCGCCGCCCCGTGCAGGCACCCATTTCTTTCCCGACGAAAGACGACGACAAGGAAGCTTCGCTAGGCGCACACGTCACCGTTCCCGACGCCCACCACAGAAGCTTCCTCTTCTAGAAAGTAGAAACCCTTCTCGATCTGTTCTCTGTTGCTCGTGCAATCTCTGCGTCCACGTAGGCCTCGCCGCTTCATCGTCACGTGTCGCCGTGCGTAACAGACGTTCAGATGATACGGACGCATGTGTGTATGTACGTACGGTAACCCCACGCTCCTTATCACGTCCCAGCCAGTCGATGGCTTTCTTGTCCGTACCGCCACCTCCTCCTCCAGTTTCCCCTCCTTCCTCGTGTCGTCTACCAGTGTGCGCGCGCGTCGCGTCAACCCAGCTACCTAGCCTCGGGACCTAGACATCGGTACTGCCGTGTACGCGTCACAATGACGACCACTATGTCGTACGTAGCTACTAGTCGAGACCGTGGGCGTGTAGTATAAGCTTAGACAGCTAGCCGTCCGGTTGCTGCCATTGCTAGCTTTTGGTGCAAGCGAGCACGTACGCGACGCGAGCTGGAGAGAGATATCGACAACTGATTTGATGGCGGCGTCGGAGCTGCACTTCCTGCTGGTGCCGCTGGTGGCGCAGGGCCACATCATCCCCATGGTGGACCTGGCGCGCCTCATCGCCGCCCGCGGGCCGCGCGTCACCATCCTCACCACGCCCGTCAACGCCGCGCGCAACAGGGTCGCCGTCGAGGGCGCCGCGAGGGCGGGCCTGGCCGTCGAGCTGGTCGAGCTCCCGTTCCCAGGCCCGCAGCTCGGGCTTCCCGAGGGGATGGAGAACGCCGACCAGATGGTCGACCGGACCATGTACTACAAGTTCTTCGAGGCCATCTGGAAGATGGCGGAGCCGCTGGAGGAGTACGTCAGGGCGCTGCCGCGCCGGCCGGACTGCCTCGTCGCCGACTCCTGCAACCCGTGGACCGCGGGCGTGTGCGACGCGATCGGCATCCCGAGGCTGGTGATGCACTGCCCGTCCGCCTACTTCCTCCTCGCCGTGCACAACCTGTCGAAGCACGGCGTGTACGACCGCGTCGGGGACGACGAGAATGAGGAGTTCGACGTGCCGGACTTCCCCGTGCCCGCCGTGGGGAACAAGGCCACGTTCCGGGGATTCTTCCAGTGGCCCGGAGTCGAGAAGGAGCACCTCGACGTGCTCCACGCCGAGGCCACCGCCGACGGGCTGATCATGAACACGTTCCGCGGCATCGAGGGCGCCTTCGTCGACGCGTACGCGGCAGCGCTTGGCAGGAGGACGTGGGCCGTCGGGCCGACGTGCGCCGCCTCGGGCGCCGTGGGCGACGACGCCGACGCCAGGGCCGGCCGCGGCAACCGCGCCGACGTCGACGCTGCCCGCGTCGTCTCGTGGCTCGACGCCCGGCCGCCGGCGTCCGTGCTGTACATCAGCTTCGGCAGCATCGCGCAGCTGCCGGCCAAGCAGGTCGAGGAGCTCGCGCGCGGCCTCGAGGCGTCGGGGCGGCCGTTCGTGTGGGCCATCAAGGAGGCCAAGGCCGACGCCGCCGTGAGGGCGCTGCTGGACGACGAGGGGTTCGAGGACCGGGTCAAGGACAGAGGCCTCCTCGTCCGAGGGTGGGCGCCGCAGGTGACCATCCTGTCGCACCCGGCGGTGGGCGGGTTCCTCACGCATTGTGGATGGAACGCGACGCTGGAGGCCATCTCCCACGGCGTGCCGGCGCTGACGTGGCCAAACTTTGCCGATCAGTTTTGCAGCGAGCGGCTGCTTGTGGACGTGCTCGGTGTCGGCGTCAGGTCTGGCGTCAAGGTGCCCGCCATGAGCGCCGCCGGGGTGGACGTGAGCGTGCAGGTCATGAGCGGGGATGTGGAGAAGGTGGTCGCCGAGGTGATGGACGGAGGGGCGGAGGGCGCGGCGAGGAGGTCAAGGGCCAAGGAGCTCGCTGCGGAGGCGAGGGCGGCCATGGAGGAGGGCGGGTCGTCGTACACCGACCTGGAGGACATGATCCTCTACGTCTCGCAGCTGTCGAGGAGGAGGAGCCACGAGAGGGACGCGGGATCGACGTCCGTGCCTTCCACAAAGGCAGAGCTGGAGAGCAAAAATGGCGCCGAGAAGATCGAAGCCGATGCTGCCTTGTCAGTAAAGTCCTAATTAAGCTGCATGACGCCATTGTCAACTTAGGATATGCTTTACTCCGCACGACAAATTCGACGGTCATAATCAAACAATTTCATTCATGTGTATGCCTAAACAAACAAAGAGCCTCTCTCAAAAAAAGAGAGGAATTTGTGATTGCATTGTTGGAATGAACAATAAAGTGTATGTTTCGCGTCACTTTAAATCTTTAATCCATGGCCCACACCTTGGTTGACTTGAATTTTTGGCCAAAAATGACAAAAATAACCTCAAGGCAAAAGAAGTTGCCATCCCTCTCAAAAAATGAGGCGCTATCGTCAACATGATAGCGCACCTGTCACATGTGTTGCCATCCCTGCCAGCGTGGCGACGTGGGACTAGGGAGGGTTAGGTAGCGCCATGGTCGGGGGTGCTACCCCATCAACGATAGCGCCGGACACCGGGGGGCTACCCTGAGATGGTTAGGTCACGCTGACCTGGCCAAGCCTGACCCAGCCACTCATTCTTCCACAACTCGCGCACAGGAACATGGGCATTGGGATGCGTGTGGCGGCTCCTCTCTCCCCCTCTCGAATCCATCTCTAAAATGGCCAAGATCTGGTAGATTCTTCTATGGATTTCGGTTCCAATCCCTCACCCCAAAGTACACTCCTTTGATCCTCTGCATTCCATCCGAAATTTTGATTAAATTTCCTTTTTTTATTGCGACTTTAGGGAAAACCCTAGTTCATCCAAAAATATAGAAATTTATATGTACCCTTGGTCTTTTAGCATGGGAATAGCACTTGTGTTTGGTTGTTAAGCATTTGTTATTTTGAATTAACCCTAGATTTTGTATCTGATCCGGATTTTGTAATACACAAGTGCATTACCTAGATAAGCTTTGCTTAGGGTAGATTGTGCATTATATACATGTGTTACCTAGATTTTATAGTATAATTGTGTTAGGTTAGAAAATTTGTTTGGGAAAATAATGCTCACACGCTCACACTTTTAGTGTATTTATGCTCACTCTACAAATGAAATTATGCACACGCTAGTGAATTTTATGTTCAAATTACACATTATTTGTGTTGTATGTGAGATGTGAAATTTCTATTTCTTATTAGTTGTTTTATTTCCAGATATGTAGGATGTCAATTCTCCACGAACTTTATAATGGTCCACACCGTGGGCGGCTTTTGGCAGAGTTGAAGGAGGTAATACGAATTGACCACATTTGTTTATGTTTTTATTTGGCATGTACATGTGATGTTTTAACTTGTATATTTGTAGGTTGCTTAACCCCCATGCTTTGGGTCTCACGAGGCCTCATCCGACAAGATGAAGTACGATGAGCGGTACACTAAATACATCGAGTCCACTGGCTTCCTTCCATATATCCATCTTGTCACATGAACCCTCTATATCTGCACTTATTAACCGTTGGAGGAAGCACACGCACACTTTTCACCTTCGGACCAGGGAGATGATAGTGACTCCTCGGGATGTTTTGATAATCACATCACTCCTCATCGAGGGACCTCCTGTGTGTATTTCCATGGATTCTACAGGATGGCGCCGAAATATGTCGGATCTTATTGGTAAGGATCCTATTGTGGACGAAGATCCCACTAGAGAGAATGTCCCCGTCGGAGCTACTTATGCCTAGATTCACAAGTACTTCAGTCAGTGCACCGCTAAGGATAATGAATAAACTATTATGTAGTATGCACACATGTACATGTGGTACATGATCTCGAGGACTATGTTTCTGGATGGCAGTGATAGTTCAGATCAATGGATGTGGTTAAAGTCATTAACAACACTAACTAAACGAAGCTGGAATTCGGTGGCACTGGCATACTTATACCGCTAGGTAATCAATTTTACATACTTTTCTCTTCCCAGAATATATGTGCAAAAAATATCCAATTGAACTATGTGTGACTCTATTTGTAGCTAGACAATGTTTGTCGCAGGAGCAATGCTGAAAGAAGTATTGTTGGTTCGTTGCTCATACTTTCGGTCTAGATGTGGAACAGTCCATATTGGACGGCCAAGAACTCTACAATGGAATCACTGGGATGATAATGGAAATCAGATGTGGATGCCTACATGGGCGTACATGTGGGACGTGGTTCAAGAGTTCAACAGTGAACCAAACAGGATGTACACGCACTACACCAACGAGTTCGACGAGCTACCTCGAGGAGGTAATAATTGTCATGACATCACGTTTCTAGCGCCACTTCTGAAATAACCATACAAACCATCCGAAATATTGTGCTATGTTGTAGGTGACATGAGATCCATATGGAAGTAGGGAGTTTTTTTCTAGTTAACATTGTTCTCCGCTGAAACCAAATCAAAAGCCAAAGACAACAAACCAGTTGTTGGTATCATTAGCTATTGCAACCAAGAGTATGCCCTTGAGTTGTCCGGTAAAGAAGATGTCATTGACGGAGATGACCCTCCTACAATGTTCAAAAGCCTTGATGCATTACTCGAATGCCCATAATGCACGATTAAATACTCCTACAGTAGCACCATTGTAAATCCTTGTTTTTTGGCCAAAAGAATCCACCACATGAACCATGTCTGTGTTTGTAACCTCCATCGCTCCCAACAACCTACGAAGTCAGTTTCATGCTTCCTCTCAATCACCATGCAACATCCTGAATGTGGCTTGCTTGGCCTTCCAAGCCTTCCGTACTTCACCTTATAATTAAAGAGAGCATGCACCCGATCCATGACTTTCTTAATGGTCATTATTGGAAGTGACGATATGGAATTTGGAAACCCTATAAGCTATGTATTAGGAGGTGAGTTTTCAGTGATCATACTTCACATCCTTGCCATTGATATTCTTGTCTTAGAACATGTGGATTGCTACAGAACTAGATATGTACCATCGGGCCCCTCTTACCATGGTCTTGCACACATTGTCCATGGATGCAGTGACCCAACATACTACTACATGTTGTAGTATGCAAGTTGTTGATATAACACTCATGAAACATTGTTTCGCAAATATTACATCCCTCGGAGTGGTACAGCAGAAACAAAATGGATCCACACAATTTTTAAATTTTACAACCATAAATTACACGACGACTTTGAGATCCTCCTAGGTCCACTAAGGTTATCCCGATGACTCAAAGATAAGATATAGTAACTTAAGAACCACTTAAAGAAGAAAACTAAACCTTAATATAATACAAACTTAGCAGATAAGTTGATAGATATGTATAATAATAGACTCAACTAGCTATTCCGACACATCTACGCTTCACATTCTTCGGCCTCGACTCCATAGGCACTTTCTAGTTTATTCCTTCGATATTTCCAGATATCTATGGATCCTCATAGTGAAATTCTGTTTGGTCTTTAACTGAGTAGAGTGTTGCATCTTCTTGGTCGTCAAAGTTTTTAGAATCTAATAAGGGTTAAGAAGGTATGGTTGAGTACTAGTGTACTCATCAAGTTCATTTAAAAGGACTGATTGATGCACTAACTACAACCACACACCATAGGTTGTAGGTTATGCAGGTTTTCGTAAACAATTCTTCAAAGGTTGCTTTTATTCTGAAGATCTATCTCTATCAGGCTTCACAGGTTGATTAGAACTTCGTGAAATTCCTTTCCTTCTGTGTTCGCAGTTCCTTCCCGAAACAAGGAGTGACAAGCAACAATTCAAATACTCCGTAGAGGTGTGTTGCTTTACCCATGAGAGATTCTTATCCATGTTGCACAACCGGGCAGCTTACCCGTTAAAACTTCCTTTGGTATGAGGCCTAGTATAAGAATCCAAGCCGACCAATGCCCTTCTCCACGACCCCATATGCCCACCCTTTTTCTTGCTCAGGACAACGGCTAAGCCGGTTTACACTCCTGAAGGGAACAATCCACCATAGACAACAAGTACCGGGGGACTTAAGGGATCCCACCCATGTGCATGTGCCTAATTTAGGAACACGGCTTCGGCAAGTTGTCCATTGACATACGAAAGGAAGAGGATCCAACTGACTTCCCCAGAGTCATATAGTGTATATCTTGTCTCCTTCGGGATAGTCATAAATTTGTACTAGCACTTATGTTCTTTATTTAGAGAAAATTGGCTTCCAATACCTTTGGGACACATATTATTTTTCTATCGTAGTAAGTGAAGCGAGAGCATGTCCTATTGTTTGAGACCAACGCAAATTTCCATACTAGCATTAGTCGTAGAGAACATCTGCTTGACGACCTTGACTAATAGCAAAAGTTGTGTTGTACCACTGACGTTGTTGCTATATAGGGTGAAATAGAGATCCGAAGGGTTGACTCCTTAATGCAAGTCTAATTGTTTAATTCGCTAGAATATTGGCCTTCTTATTCTACTATTTTATGTTAAAAGGTCTTTTCAACACTGATATCATTATTTGTTAGTACATAGGTAAAACTAGCAGAGCTACGATGAAATGAAGGAATGTGAAGAAAATTTCAGGAACACGAGCTTGCCTCTTGGACAGTCAAAGAAAGATGTAGATGTGATATAACCATGTAATGATGGGTTCGTAGCATGGAAAACAAAAAATTTCTACCGCAAGAACGAACAAAACCCAGATCTAATCTAGATAAAAGCCAAGATCTAATCTATTAGACATGAGCAACGAGATAGATAGGAACTAACCCTCGTAGATCCGAAAGCGTTAACGAGATAAGATCTTGTGGTTTATGTAGTCGATCACTTGCCGATCTCAAGATCGTGTGGACGATCCTTCCGGCGTCGCGTTCCAGCAGCGCTTCCGCAGTCGGTCAAGTGGACGATCCTTCCGGCGCCGCGTTCCGGCAGCGCTTCCGCAGTCGGTCACACGTGCGGAGTCGAAGCAGACCTTCCTCTCCTCGTTCCAGCGAGCAGCGGAGGTAGTAGATCTTCTCCACGGAATCCCAGTAGCACGACGGCGTGGTGGTGGTGGTGGAGTAGAGAATTCTGCAGGGCTTCGCCTATGCCTGTGCAGAAGAAAGGAGGAGGAGAGAGGCGGCAGAGATTGGGAGTTGTGGGAGAGGGCTAGGAGGGGCGCCCCTGCCCTTCTATTTAAGGGGGGAGGCGCGCCTAGGGAGGGGGAGTCCTAGTAGGACTCCCCTCTTATGGCCGGCGGTGGGAAGGGGGGAGGAGTCCTCCTCCCCCACGAATCCGTGTCTTGCCCCACTAGGTTTCCTTTGACCCTTTCTTGGTTTTCAAGCAAACTTCAAGAAATCCTCTAGAACCTTCCGGAACATTCCGAAACCTTCTAGAACCCTCATACAAATACTCCGGAACATTTTCTAACTCACAAAATGATCCCCAATATATGAATCTTATTCTCCGGACCATTCCGGATCTCCTCGTGATGTCCCGAATCCAATCCGAGACTCCGAACAACATTCGGTCTCCAACGCATATTCCATATCTACTTAAAAACAACTTCGAACCTTAAGTGTGTCACCCTACGGTTCTTGAATATGTAGACATGATAGAGACACATCTCCTATCAATAACCATCAGCGGGACCTGGAGATCCATAATGGCTCCCACATACTCAACGATGACTTTGTGATCGATAGAACCATTTACATACGAAACCAATTCCCTTTGTCTCGCGATACTATACTTATCCGAGGTTTGATCGTCGGTATCTTTATACCTAGTTCTACCTCGTTACTGATAAGTACTCTTTACTCGTTCTGTGATATGTCATCCCTTGTGACCCAGTCACATGCTTGCAAGCTAATTAGATGACATTCCACCGAGAGGGCCCAGAGCATATCTATCCGTCATATGGATGGACAAATCCCAATCTTGGTCCATGCGCTTCAACACATACTTTCAGAATACTCAATGACACCTTTATGACCACCCAGTTATGAAGCGGTGTTTGATGTCATCAAAGTACCCATCCGGTGATGGTGATTAACACAACCTCATGGTCGAAGGAATAGGTTACTATGTATTTGAAAGCTTACAGCAATATGAACTTAAATGACTTGATCTTATGCTACGCTTACAATGGGTGTGTGTGTCCATCACATCATTCTCCCAATGACATAACCTTGTTATTAATCACATCCTAATGTCCATGATCAAGAAACCATGATCATCAATTAATCAACAAGCTAGTTCAACAAGAGGCTTACTAGGGACTCTCTTATGTTTACAAAACACACATGTATTAATGTTTCTGGTTAATACAATTATAGCATGGGATGTAAACATTTATCATAAACATAAAGATATAATAATAACCACTTTATTATTGCCTCTTGGCATATCTCCAACATGTAAATGTCCTGAAAATCACCTACATGTTAGTGCTAGAGCTTTTGTATTATGGATGGCATGAAAAAAGACATACTTGATAGCTTGCAATTTTTTTATATATCTAAAGTTCTTTTGCCTTTTAAATATTCATCATTATGCAGCCATTATGCTTTTACTTTTCTTCATCTTGACATGGTTTCTTATCTTCTGTAGAAAACTATTAGTGATCTTGACTTTCAGTTTTGATAGAATAGAACTTTAAAGAGGTTTTTTTTAAAGTGGTCATATGTTTACACTATCTTAATATTTTTACAACAACACTTTGTAGTTAGTACAAAGGCCTATGGGTTCTAAAGTGTCGCACACACGAAGAATGGGAACTATAGATTAGGTGGTAGATACATGATAATCTGCACAAGTCATGCCTTCTCTTATAAGTTATCCTTTTTGCAGCATTTACGGTTGCATAGATTTTTCCATGGACATATCTGACTCTGCTCTTGGCTTATTCAACAATAACAGTTTTAGTTTTTCTTGAAAACTCTTGGTGCAGGTGGATATTTGAGTCTCACGTCTTGATTCTGGAATACCAAGACTGATGGAAAATGATCTTCTTATACAACAGTGTATCACACATGCTTCTCTCTTTCTGGCATAAGGTATGTTTTCTTATCTTTTTCGCTTCTTTGTTCTCCGCATTCTTTTTTACAACTCTTTCAGTGGATTAGAGAAGCGTGAGACAACGATAGTGCCAGTTGACCATCTATTTCCAAATTTGGTAGAATTCATATTGTGGTGTTCAGTACTATGTTTTTGGGTCTCCTAATTCCTAGATTAGATTTTTTGTCAAACTCTAATTTTCTTCAAAGAATAGATCATATTTATACTGCTACTAAAATTTGTATTAGCGTTTTGGACAAACTAACTGGATGACATTTTGGAAAATAGTAATAACATACTACAAGTAGGTATGGCTAATTCAGTATCTATGTTATCAAGTTACAGTTTGGAGAGGTTGTTTATTACCATCATTTTTCCTTAACAACAATCAATTCATCACAGTTAAAAAGTGCAATTAGGAAAATAGTAATAACATACTACAAGTAGGTATGGCTAATTCAGTATCTATGTTATCGAGTTACAGTTTGGAGAGGTTGTTTATTACCATCATTTTTCCTTAACAACAATCAATTCATCAGAGTTAAAAAACGCAATCTAAGCTACCATGGTCTTGTTGCAATTATGAGAGTGTTGATTTGCCTACATATTTTTCCATTGACACCAGTGGGGACGCTCGTGGTTGCCAAAACAATCTCATTAGTGTGGTAACTCAGTGAATAATTCTATTGTGGGTATCAGGAAAATTTGCTTCGAGTTACTAGAGTCGAAGGATGCTAGTGAAAACATGTGCGGGAATATGTTATCAAAATACTGGTAATTTTCTTCTATTATGAAACTAATGAGAATAATATCTATGACTATGAATGAGTGTTCACTGTTAACATGAGTAGTGTTCACTAAACGTTCACTCAATTATTTTCTGTTCTTCCTTCTTTGTGTGCTTGGAATTTTAGGATCTGACGCTGGTTGTGAAATTATCTGATGATCCACAGAGTGTGAAGTTGGTTTTTAATTGCTTAGAAAATTAAGGAATTGGATTTCCTTGGCTAAATTGCAGTCACCATGGTCAAAAGGGTGTTGTCGTGAATTCAACTCGACAGTTTGTATTCCAAAGTTGGTCTATGGGAGGGAGCGTTTGGCTCTGTTTAGTAGCAGTATGGTCATCTAGAGTTAACCTCAAGTGTATCATATACCTGGAACTTATCGTATGTGCCTCGATCTGACAATGATTGATGTTTCAAGTGGGTATGTTTCTTGTATGTTAATTAAGGTGGCAAGAGTTAACAATGTTTAGATTCAGCACATTCAATAGTTTGTTAATTAAGACTATGTAAGTGGTTGTTCTCTCGTTGTATGAAGCAGAAGTGTTCACTGCTAACATGAGTAACGTTCACTGAATGTTCACTCAATTACTGCAGACAAAACGTTATTTACTACATATTGTTTCTTGTTTGAGTAAATAAAGAGTACTCCACTTGATTTCTATAGCATAAAGCGGGTGCTAAATTGAACGATGAACACCATAAAAATGCGGGGGTATTATCCAAACTCCAGCTTTCCATTTTTGCTAAAGGAAAAACACCATGAATTTTAGTACTCTACTATTGTGCTAGAGAAATCGATTAGAAGCAATCTGCATAACCATCCTACAACTCGCTCCAAATGGACACACTTATGGTAAGATATCAGTTCAAATCTTAGCATTTAAATTGAATAGTTCACAAGTATCAAAATATTTTTTGATTTTCAATTAATTACACCAGAAATTTTGGACTAGATATAGGAAAAAGTTTCAGAAACTGTGATGTCTACTTCAGTCGAGAAAGAAACGAAAAATCTTGGAGCCAAGCAGGTAGTCCCCTTGGACCGGCCACAACCCGTATCGGTCGTAGTGGTCATCTGCCGAGACTTGCCGAAGCACACAGATGAGGAGGCCGACGACGTGGTCGTCCATGTTGGTGGAGAAGGCCTCGACATCAAGAAAAGCGATGTCGATGTGGTCCAAGCCAGCGGCAGTGGTCACGATGCAGCGGAGGTACGACGCCACGTCGAGGAAGGCGTTGTCGACGTGGATGATGCACCGCTGAGGCTAATGAAGAAAATATTCCGTAGTATGCACGCATGTAAATGTGGTACGTGATCTCGAGGACTATGTTTCGAGATGGCGGTGGCAGTTCAGATCGGTGGATGTGGATAAAGTCGTTAACGATACTGACTAAATGAAGCCGGAATTCGGTGGCATTGGCATTGGCATACTTATACCGCTAGGTAATCAAGTGTACATACTTTTCTCTTCCCAGAATATATGTGCAAACACTATCCAATTGAACTATGTGTGCGTCTATTTGTAGCTAGACGGTGTTTATCATAGGAGCAATGCTGAAAGTAGTATTGTTGGTTCGTTGCTCATACTTTCGGTCTAGATGTGGAACACTCCATATTGGACGACCGAGAATTTTGCAATGGAATCATTGGGATGATAATGGAAATCGGATGTAGATGCCTACATGGGTGTACATGTGGGACATGGTTCAAGATTTCAACGGTGAAGCAAACAAGATGTACACGCACTACACCAACAAGTTTGACGAGCTACCTCGAGGAGGTAAGAATTGTCATGACATCACAGTTTCTTGCGCCACTTCTGAAATAATCGTACTCACCATCCGAAATACTGTGTTATGTTGCAGGTGACATGGGATCCATATGGAAGTAGGGATTTTTTCCTAGTTAACATTGTTCTCCACCAAAACCAAATCAAAAGCGAAAGATAATAAACCAGTTGCTGGCATCATTAGCTATTGCAACCAAGTATGCCCTTGAGTTGTCCGGTCAAGAAGATGTCATCGACGAAGATGACCTTCCTACAATGTTCAAAAGCCTCGATGCATTACTCGAATTCCCATAATGCATGACTAAATACTCGTATAGTAGCACCATTGTAAATCCTTGTTTTTTGGCCAAAAGAATCCACCACTTGAACCATGTATGTGTTAGTAACCTCCATCGCTCCTAACAACCTAGGGAGTCTGTTTCATGCTTCCTCCCAATCACCATGCAATATCCTGAATGTGGCTTGCTTGGCCTTCGAAGGCTTCCGTATTTCACCTTGTAATTAAAGAGAGCATGCACCAGATCCATGACTTTCTTAATGGTCATTATTGGAAGTGAAGACATGGAATTTGGAAAGCCTATAAGAGATGTATTAGGAGATAAGTTTCCAGTGATCATACTTCACATCCTTGCCTTCGATCTTATTGCCTTGGCACATGTATATTGCTACAACTATCGATCTCCTCTTTCCATGGTCTTGCACACATACTCCATGGATGCAGTGACTCAGCGTACCACTTCATGTTGCAGTATGCAAGTCATTGATATAACACTTGTGGAACATTATTTCGCAAATATTACATCCCGGAGTGGTACAACAGAAACAAAATTGGTCCACACAATTTTTCAATCTTACAACCATAAATTACACGATGACTTTGAGATCCTCCTAGGTCCACTAAGGTTATCCCGATAACTCAAAGATAATATATAGTAACTTAAGAACCACTTAAAGAAGCAAACTAAACCTTAATATAATACGAGCTTAGCAGATAAGTTGATAGATATCTATAATAATAGACTCAACTAGCTATTCCGACATATCTACGCTTCACATTCTTTGGCCTTGCCTCCATATACGCTTTCTAGTTTATTCCTTCGAAGTTTTCGGATATCTCTGGCTCCTCATAGTGAAATTATATTTGGTCTTCAACTGAGTAGGGTGTTTCCTCTTCTTGGTCTTCAAAGTCTTCCGAATATAATAAGGGTTAAGAAGGTACGGTTGAGTACGAGCATACTCAGCAAGTTCATTAAAAATGATTGATTGATGCACCAACTACAACCACATACCATAGGTCATAGGTCATGCATGTTTTCGTAAAAAAATCTTCAAAGGTTGCTTTTATTCTGACGATCTATGTCTATCAGCCTTCACTGGTTGATTAGAACTTCGTGGAGTTCCTTTCCTGCTGCTGAAAGATCACGGGTGTCGCCTAGAGGGGGGTGAATAAGCGGTTTAAAACTTTTATGAGAGTGGCTCAACAAAGGCAGAATTAAACTAGTGTTTACTTTGTCAAGCACAAAACCTAGATCAACTAGGGTGCACCTATGTGCACCTACAACTTATGCTAAGCAAGACAAGCAACTATGTGATAGCAAGATATAGAGTTCAAGCACGAAGGCTATCACAAAGTAAGGTGCATAAGTAAGAGCTCGGGTAAAGAGATAACCGAGGCACGCGGAGACGATGATGTTTTACCGAGTTCCTCCCAACAATGGAGTACGTCTCGTTTGGAGAGGGGGTGTTTTCAAACCACCAACGCTGCAAAATGCCTCCCTTGTTCTCCTATGAATCTCAACCCAACGGGATCAATCCACACTTCCACTATCGGTGCACTTGTCGGTGGCAATCTAAAACCTCTCACAAGATTGGGCCAGTTCTCCACAACTCAATTGGAGGCTCCCAAAAAATAAGCTTGGGAAAGCTCCACAACTTAATTGGAGGCCCCCAAGTAATCAACTAACCTACAAAAAAAACTAAACCGTCTAGGGTTCCAAGAACCCAAGAGTAAAAAGCTTCTCACTTTCACCCAATCGAATCCTCACCGGGAAATCAAACCGATGCACCAAATGCAATGGCAAGAACACAAGAAGTGCTCAAGTCCTTCTCTCCCAAATTCCACCAAAGCTACAAAAGCTTATGGGGGAATAAGAGAGGAAGAACAATGGAGGAAATCCACAAAATATTCCAAGATCTAGATCCCAAGATGTTCCCCTCACTTAGAGGAGAGATTGATTGGTGGAGTTGTAGATCTAGATACCCTCTCTATTTTCCCTCAAGAAGATGTAAGAATCATTGGAGGGATTGAGAGATAGCAAGCTTCAAGAGATCAACAATGGTGGGGGGAAAATTTGTAAGAGAGTTAAGGAACCATTGGTGAAGAAGCGCCCCTTAAATAGGTCCCTAGAAACGCAACCGTTAGGCCCAGGAATCGCCCGATTGAGAGTCTCCGGACTGGGATCGGAGTCTCTGGTGTACCCAGGCCAAACGGGGACAGACTGGATGCCAGTCAGTACACGGTCCGGAGATTTAGTTTGGAGTCTCCGATCTTACAAAAACTGGCAGAAAGACCAATACGAAAACAACCATAACTTTTGCATCCGGATTCCGATTTTGATGATTTTGGGCTCATTTTAAAGAGGAGAATAAGCTCTAAAGGATAATACAGAAAACAAAATTATAGTATAGAAAGGTAGGGTATAATAAAATGATGAAAGGTTTGACCTCTCTCAAAAAGACGAACCGGTAAAACCTCCAACATCGAAAACGCAATAGATAATGCATATGAAATTTGTTTGACAAACTTGAGTTTGTAATGGAGATTAACACAAGCTATAAATCCTCACATAAGTAAGAACCAAATAATGGAAGGTTTACCTATCTCTAAAAGACAAACCGGTAAAACCTCCAATATCAAAAACACAATAAAGAATGTATATGAAATCCGTTTTCGATGAACTAGAGCTTGTTATGAATATTACCACAAGCTCTAGAACCTCACATGGATAAGATCCAAATAACAATTAAGAAATATGATGCTAAGAATGCAAAGATTTGAGCTCTCTCCGAAAGATATGATCGAGTTACTCACTCAAGAGCCTCTCTTGATAGTATGGTTATCTATCCTATAAACCGGTCTCCCCAACAAACACCACGAGACCGGTAAGAAAGAAACCCTATTAAGATCATAACTTTTCCTTGCACATATTCCACTTGATCTTGATGATGACGATCTTCTACACCTCAAGATGGAACACCTTTCTTGGTTCCACGCACTCGCTTGATGAAGACTTGCAACTTGCTCCCCCATACACCATGGGGAAACCTCTTATTTTACATTGTCTTCATCGATCCATGATCACCGAGGATGGCAACCTTAAAGCATGAGATCTTCTAGATATGACACATCTTTAGCTTGCACATAATTTCTTCTAACTCCATTTGGATGATGTCTTGAAGATACACATGAGGAACTCTATCTTCTTATTTAAGACACCCTTGATCTTCTTTTCTTTATTCTTCTTTTTCATTTCTACCTTGAAGCCAACACATGCTCCAAATGATGCCAATGGACAATTCCTACAAGTGAAACTTGATACCAGAATTAGTCCATATAGATTGTCATTAATTACCAAAACCACACATGGGGGCCACATGCTCTTTCAATCTCCCCCATTTTGGTAATTGATGACAATCCCTTTGTGAGGGTGTATATAAGGAATTTAACGACTAATACGGTAGCACCAATATAAAATACTACACAAGTATGTGATATTGATACCACCACCATATAGAGAGCAAACTCTCCCACAATATTATGCATGTGTGATGAACTTGAATTTAATTGCATATATTGCCAATCATTATCATTGGAATTTCATTATATATATTGTCAATCATTATCATTGGTGGAGTTTCCTCTCTGTATACCACATGCTAAGCAGAAACAAATATGCAAGAGCATGAAAGGAAAATGCTTAAGAACAAACCCAAAGCATGAACCAACTTCCCTTAGACCCTCTAAAACTTCTCCCCAACTAGCATCGATTGCCGAAATGGGTGAAAAGTTCTAGAAGGCCAACATAGTGATAATTCCTCCAAGGGTGTGCATTCGCACATATCCAATGATGAATACTTGGGAGGAAGTAGAAAAATATTGAGGACCCAAAGATTGCCAAAGAAATGAAATAAAAGAAGCATCAACAAATGATGCAAGCAATCCCAAGATCCAAAAGAATAAATTGAAAACAACAAATGATACCAAATGGAAACAACAAGATATTATGATACGAGCAAAGGTGGGTTTTAGATGAAAATAGAGAAGCTCCCCAAGATTTGTGCAAAAATTATAATAATTTCTTTAGAATACACAATGCACAAACATGGAATCCTCGCTCCCCCAAAAGAATTTAAAACACAAAAAATGAGAAAGAATACAAATGAGCATTCTTAAATGAATTAGAGGAGTTCCTCAAAGGTTATGCACCAATTATAGTAATTTTATTTGGAAACGAAGTGCACAAGCATGGAATCCTCACTCCTCCAACTCATTAAATAATACATTGAATGAGATATCAAATAAATGCTTAAATTAAATAGAGAAGCTCCCCAAGATTTGTGCACACATTAGAATAGTTGTATTTGAATACAACATGCACAAATATGGAATCGTCACTCCCCCATATACATTTAAGACACAAAAGGTGAGCAAGAAGGAAAATAAGCATTATTAAATGAATTAGAGGAGCTCCCCAAGGATTATGCACCAATTATGATAATTGCATTTGGGAACGAAGTGCATAATCATGGGTTCCTCACTAATCCAAATTCATTTAGCAATACAAGGCATGAGAGAACAAATATGAGTGTCCAAAGATGCAAACACAAGATACAAGCACTCATTGGCAAATAAATTTGGAAGCCACCGAAGCATCAAGAAGAAATAGAAAGGTGGTCTCCAAGAAATAAGATCTCAACTAAAATTATCTTCTCTTATGTTTATAAGTTTCTAAGTGGAAAACATCATAGAGACATATGCCCACAAGGAAACAAGCACACACAAAGAATATAGACAAGAAAGCACATGAAAAGCTAAATGAAGTAATAACACATAGCAATAAGATTTTTGCTTGAAAGCATGGCCAAAGGCACAATTTTATCTTATTGTTCATTAATGAGCTTCAAAGACCAACACACCACATACATTACAACTATCACCAAGGGAAGAGTAGATAGTTGGAATATATGGATAAAAGCAACAAGTATCACAAAGGAAAACTAAACTAGCAAAATCTCACTATTGCACATGATAGACGTTGAGGAAAATATAGGCAATAAAATTGCTAGATTGACATATTTGGGATTGGTGAATCATATGCATGATTTTGTATAGTTCCAATTATATGCACTCATCTCAACTTACACACATTTGCAATAGGAGGTTCTCTTAAAACCAAACCTATAACTACAATAAATACAAATACAAAAATGCATGCTAGAAGGCAACCCACACATGGTTGGAAGTAAGATTTATGAGCATGAGAAAGAGATACTTGTTACCGAGATATAATTGGTAGGATATAGAGGATATGAATTCGTTGATCATCCAATAGCTTGCCTCCAGATTTCATGTATGCACCACTTATTCAAAATTGTGAGACAAACATCCACTATATCTCCAATGTACCGGAAACACATTTAAGTACAAAATGGTCCCAAAACTATATTTGATCCAACGAAGTTAGAGAAACTACAATACATAGGAGAGACTCCACATAAATATGTGCATATTGATATGAAATTGAATTTCATGCACAACTTAGCCGATGGGATTTGGTGGAGTTTCCCCCATATATTGGATCAAAGAAAGCAAGAATGCCATAATATAAACATGTAGTAAATATGCATGCACATGGCTTTCAAGAACCAACAAGGAGATACAATTTGAACAAAAACACAAAGTAAACTAAGACGGTATACACAAGAGTGTGACATGACAAAAGGTGTCCAAATTGTATCAAGGAATCAAATCAACACATGACCGAACACAAGTTCAACAAATGAACTAAGCTAAAGCCAAAGAGAAAAATATAGATAAAGACACAAATGCTCGAGGATTTATCTTATTCTAGAAGGTCAAAAAACAAAACAAGGAATGAGACAAAACCAACTCCCAAGAAGAGCAAGGTTCCAACCAATAAACCAAACTCTCCACATTTTTCATGATGGCACAAAATACCACAATGAAAATATCGAACTTCCAAGCACATAAAACATGATATGGAACAAAACAAGAAGCATAAATAGGAGTGTTCTAAATAATATAGGAGATCTCACACATAAGTAGTACATCATATAGAATTTTGCTTTTGAATGAAAAATGCACACAAATGAGATCATCACTACTACCTACATTTAAATAAAACACAAGAGGATATCAATAAAAGAAGAAGATCCATAAGAGGCAAGAAAAGCTTGGGAGACAACACAAAATATTTTCTTGGCAAGAGATAGTACACAATTTAAGCAAAGGCCAAAGTGAATATGATCAATAAATTCTACCATAAGTCTAGTACTAATTGTCCAAGGACAAGAAGTATTGGGAATCATCTTCCCGAGGTAGTTCATACGGATATCCAAGATCATATTCACACTAAGAAGCATATAACAAAATATAAGAATTAAGCTTGATGCTTCAAAATCTATTCTTGGTAGCTTCCAATAGTCACACAATCACTAGTGATTAGAGTAACTTGAAGCTAATGGTTTCCATGAGGATATAGAGATCCAAATATGAGGAAACACATACCAAGAAACACTCTTACACACAAGATCCAAAAGATGATCAATAATAACATTCAAACAAATTGGAGCTTGTTTGAGGAAATGTGTCACATAGGAGCTAGATAATTATTAATATCAATTCTAAGTGACACAACCTCGAATTTTCACATTATCTAGGATTGTAATATGCACTAAGCCTATGACTCCCCCATAATGTGATACACCCATAAATCTCAACATAACGCAAAGGGATCCAAATAGAGATAATTAATGGACATTATAGAACTTAAATTTCTCATGAGAATCATACCACATAGCGACCAGATAATTTTGAAATATCAATACTAGGTGGTATTCCTCATGTACACACATTTTAGGATTGTGAAATGCCCAAGCATAACACTTTCCCAAAATGGGATAGTCCATTAATCTCTCACAAGAGGCAAATAAGATACCAAACATAATCAAGAAAGGCTCCAACACAAGAAACATACATACAAGGTGTGCCACCCATCATACTCAAATATGTTTGATAATTCAAGATAATTATGTGAAAGGCACAACATGTACAAATGCATGCAAGGAACAAAACTAACATATGCACAAGGGGGCGAGTAACTTTCAATGTAATGAGTTAAGCACATGTTACCGCAAGGAGGAACATTGGAAATATGATAGAGGCAATATAATCCACATGACTTGGCTTGAAAAATATAATAGATAAAGATCCCTCAATTCTTCATGGTGTAGCCAAGACGCCAATGCTCTCCAAAAAACACCTGTTGATCAAGTTTTGACTCGTTGGTCCCCAACCAAGTTGGGTCCTAAAAAGTTAGTCACAATAGGTTTATAACCCAAATGGTTCTTTTCTTCACACCACATTGGGCACCAATAGATTTGGAAAACACATTGCCAACCTCATCCTTATGAAGAGAATAAGCATCATAAATCATGATAGGGTTGGATGAGGAGTTACCAATGGTGCATGAGGAAGAAATATGTCCTTTCTCGTGGCAAATGTAGCAAGTTCTTCTCTTGCCATCTTTCATTTTGGGTGAAGCAACAACTTGAGGAAGAGATTGAGTCTTCTTAGGAGGTGGCCCATCTCTAACAAGAGGTAGAGCTTAAGGCTGCTTCCCTTGTCGCTTCTTGCTAAGGGGCTTCTTCTTCAATGGGAAAGACTTGACATGATGCCCTTCTTCCTTACACTTGAAGCAAACAATGTTGGCTGCATTCTTGACTTGTTCTTGGTCATTCTTCTTGTTGCCCTTGTGCTTCAACTTGATAGTGGACTTGTTCTTGATATTGGAGTTGAATCCAAGTCCGCTCTTGTCATCAGGGGATTTTTGCACACTCAAGATCTTGTTGAGTGTGGTCTTCCCTTTATGACCTTTTTTCAAGTCATTTTTCAAAGAAGTGACTTGAGCCTTGAGATTTTTGATTTCCTCTACATGGTTAGTGACAACACATATACTGGAGGAAGTAGAAATTTCATTTCTAGAGCCACAAGGCAAAGAATGTAATTCATCACAAGATTTAGCAATAATGTGAGTGGACGAATTACTAGGACTAGCACATGGCAATATAGTATTATTAGTAGAGATTGTGCTAGTGCCCACATGAGACTCATTAGATGTTATCTTTGACATAATATCCTCATGAGCTAATTTTAGCCTGTCATGGGAGGCTAGAAGATCCTCATGTGAGCTTGCTAGCTTACCATGACTTTCTTCCAAGATCCCATACTTGCTAGTTAACAAAGAAAGTTGAGTCTTTATCTCAACATTCTCCTTAAAAATAGATGCTTCACAAGAAATAGAGTTAGTAGTAGAAGCATCATAATTAATTACAAGAGGTGAGGAAAAATTCGAAAGCTCTTTTGAGTAAGAAGCTTTAAGTTGCTCATGTGACTTGGTGAGTTTGATGAGCTCACCCTTGATGACCCTAGAGCCATTTTTGAGGTGCTCAAAATCCTCAAGGATTTAACATAAGAAACTTGAAGCTCGTCATTTTTTACTTTTGAGATCACTTGCCACCTCAAGATCTCTATCATGAGATTCCTTCACTCTAGACATCTCTAGAGCAAAAGCTTCCTCAAGAGATTCCTTCGTGGTTTGTTCCTCTTCAAGAGATTCTCTTAGATTTGCAATTTTATTAGCATACTCACGCTCAAGGTTACTCATTTTATCAATGGTGTTCTCATGCTCCTCAATTTGTGATTCTAACTTATCAATATGTTCTTTGCTCTTAATAACGAAGTCCAAGATTTCAACGAAGTTAGAGCAAGCAATATTATTCTTAACAAGAGCATGATAAACAATCTCACCCTTCTCGTATAAAACATCAACATTAATCTATTTTTCTTCATTATCCTCAACCTCATTATCACAAGAGGTATTGGGTTCCAAAGTAGGAGTTAACTTTGAATCCCTAGCCATAAGGCATAGGTGGGAGCCGTGAGATGATGATGATGAATTACTTGAAGCTCCATTCAAAATCATGTCTTTACCAATAGAATCTTCGGTTTCCTCTACATTGTTAGACACACAACAACTAGAGAAAATAGAAGCATTTATATTATGGCAACAAGGCAAAGATAGCATATCATCATAAGATTTATTCAAGCCATTTCTACATGATATGCAGGGACTACCAACACATGCATATAAGGAGTTTTGGGTGCTACAAGTGTTAGGGTCCAACGATAGACCATTGCAACTAGATAGAGATGAAGGATGACTAATAGTAAGCTCACTATCCACATTGAAATTTCTATCACCACTCACCATATCATTACCTTGTGAAAAATCACATGTTGGTGAAGTGGTAGAAGATGAGAACTCATCTCGACTGGAAGTGGAAGCAACACAATCATCCTCAACAATATTAGACACAACATATTTATCTTGAAGTTTTGTCCATAACTCATGAGCGCTCCAAAAAGGAATGATTGGAGATGTAACTACATAGCTCAAAGAATTAACAAGCACATCAGAAGCTTGAGCATCAAGATATAAGTTTTTCTCATCCTCACAAGATAGATTTTCGAAATCCCTAGGAGGAGAAAAACCTATATCTACAATACGCTCCAAATTTGGGTCCATGTCCTGAAAATGAATAAGCATACGAGTTTTCCACATATCATAATTTGTGCCATCGAATATGAACATTTCATTGTGCACTAATCCCCTAGCCGACATTTACTCTCAAGGCGGTGAAGCCTAAGCTGAGAGACCGGGCTCTAGGGATGAAAATGGAGCTAAAACGGACATAACTGAGTGTTGCCACATTTTGTTTTCATATTATTTTGCAGAAGTGGAAATGAATGCAAATACCCTGGAAATAAAATTAGAAGCAGGTATTGTCAGAAACAGATATGGATCGCATCGGTGCAGACGCGGAACAATGAAGATTATACCCGGAACCAAGAGAACTCTAAAATCATGCAACAAATCTCAAGCGTTCAAGAAAACCAATAAAGTTGTTCCCTGATTATAGCATGGTGCTAGGTTTATGAGGGAATAATGAAAATATCAAATCATGGAATCCTACTCGAATGCATGAAGGGATTACATGGTCGCCGATTCTAGGATCAGCAACTTTGCAAGTTTGGTTTGACAAGGTCATGTAATTGTCTATTAGATTTGTTCTTGCACATTAAGCCTAACACAGAAATTCCATATTAGACGAAAACTAAAATTCCATTTCCGTGTCTATTCCACCGGAATCCGCCAAAAAACACTGTTCCGTTTTTGTTTCCATTTCCGCCAAAGCGATTCCATTTCCATTTCCGTTTTACAAAATTTCGTTTCCATTTTCGTATTTTCATTTCATTTTTGTTTTTCACGGAAAAGTCGGAAACTTTCTACTCCACTCTCATCCCTACCGGCCTCTGATACCAATTGAAAGATCACGGATGTCGCCTAGAGGGGGGGTGAATAGGCGGTTTAAAACTTTTACGAGAGTGGCTCAACAAAGGCGGAATTAAACTAGAGTTTACTTTATCAAGCACAAAACCTAAATCAACTAGGGTTCACCTATGTGCACCAACAACTTATGCTAAGCAAGACAAGCAACTATGTGACAGCAAGATATAGACTTCAAGCACGAAGTCTATCACAAAGTAAGGTACATAAGTAAGAGCTCGAGTAAGAGATAACTGAGGCACGGGGAGACGACGATGTTTTACCGAGTTCCTCCGAACAATGGAGTACGTCTCGTTTGGAGAGGGGGTGGTTTCAAACCACCAACACCACAAAAGGCCTCCCTTGTTCTCCTGTGAATCTCACCCCAACGGGATCGATCCACACTTCCACTATCGGTGCACTTGTCGGTGGCAATCCGAAACCTCTCACAAGATCGGGGCACTTCTCCACAACTAAATTGGAGTCTCCTAACAAACAAGCTTGGGAAAGCTCCACAACTTAATTGGAGGCTCCCAAGTAATCCACCAACCTGCAAAACAACTAAGTCGTCTAGGGTTCCAAGAACCCAAGAGTAAAATGCTTCTCACTTTCACCCAGTCGAATCCTCACCGAGAACTCAAACCGATGCACCAAATTCAATGGCAAGAACACAAGAAGTGCTCAAGTCCTTCTCTCCCAAATTCCACCAAAGCTACAAAAGCTTATGGGGGAATAAGAGAGGAAGAACAATGGAGTAAATCCACAAAATATTCCAAGATCTAGATCCCAAGATGTTCCCCTCACTTAGAGGAGAGATTGATTGGTGGAGTTGTAGATCTAGATCCCCTCTCTCTTTTCCCTCAAGAAGATGCAAGAATCATTGGAGGGATTGAGAGATACCAAGCTTCAAGAGGTCAACAATGGTGGGGGGAAACTTGCAAGATAGTTAAGGAACCATTGGGAAAGAAGGGCCCCTTAAATAGGTCCCTAGAAATCCAACTGTTAGGCCCAGGAATCGCCCGGTTCGGAATCTCCGAACTGGGATCGGAGTCTTTGGTGTACTCAGGCCAAACGGGGACAAACTAGATGCTAGTCACAAAAACTGGCAGAAAGACCAATATGAAAACAACCATAACTTTTGCATACGGGTTCCGATTTTGATAATTTTGGGCTCATTTTAAAGAGGACAATAAGCTATAAAATATAATATAGAAAAAAAGCATAGTACAGAAAGGGAGGATATAATTAAATGATGAAAGGTTTGACCTCTCTCAAAAAGACGAACCGGTAAAACCTCCAACATCGAAAACGCAATAGATAATGCATATGCATTTTGTTTTCGATGAACTTGAGCTTGTAGTGGAGATTAAAACAAGCTCTAAATCCTCACATGAGTAAGAACCAAATAATGGAAGGTTTACCGATCTCTAAAAGACAAACCGGTAAAACCTCCAATATCAAAAATGCAATAGAGAATGTATATGAAATCCGTTTTTGATGAACTAGAGCTTGTTATGAATATTACCACAAGCTCTAGAACCTCACATGGATAAGATCCAAATAAAAACTAAGAAATATGATGCTAAGAATGCAAAGGTTTGAGCTCTCTCCGAAACATATGATCGAGTTACTCACTCAAGAGCCTCTCTTGATAGTACGGTTATCTATCCTATAAACCGGTCTCCCCCACAAACACCACGAGACTGGTAAGAAAGAAACCCTATCAAGATCATACATTTTCCTTGCACATATTCCACTTGATCTTGATGATGATGATCTTCTACACCTCAAGATGGAACACCTTCCTTGATTGCTCTTCCACGCACTCGCTTGATGAATACTTGCAACTTTCTCCCCCATACACCATGGGGAAACCTCTTATTTGACCATGTCTTCATCAATCCATAATCACCGAGGATGGCAAGCTTCAAGCATGAGATCTTCTAGATATGACGCATCTTTAGCTTTCACATTATTTCTTCTAACTCCATTTGGATGATGTCTTGAAGATACACATGAGGAAATCTATCTTCTTCTTCTTCAAGACACCCATGATCTTCTTTTCTTTATTCTTCTTGTTTATTTCTTCTACCTTGAAGCCACCACATGCTCCAAGTGATGCCAATGGACAATTCCTACAAGTGTAACTTGATAAAAGCATTAGTCCATATAGATTTGTCATTGGTTACCAAAACCACACATGGGGGCCCACATGCTCTTTCAGCTGCGTTCGCAGTTCCTACCCAAAACAAGGAGTCAAGCAACAATTAAAATACTCTGTAGAGGTGCGTTGCTTTACCCGTGAGAGATCCTTATCCATGTTGCACAACCGGGCAACTTACCCGTTAAAACTTCCTTTGGTATGAGGCTCAATATAAGAACCAAGCCAACCATTTCCCTTCTCCACGACCCCGTATGCCCACCCTTTTTCTTGCTCAGGACAACGGCTAAGCCGATTTACACTCCTAAAGGGAACAATCCACCATAGACAACAAGTACCAGGGGACTTAAGGGATCCCACCCATGTACACATGCCTAATTTAGGAACATGGCTCTGGCAAGTTGTATGTTGACATACGAAAGGAAGAGGATCTGACTGACTTCCTAGAGACATATAGTGTATATCTTATCTCCTTCGGGATAGTCATAAATTTAACCTAGCACTTCTTTTCTTTATTTAGAGAATAATTGTCTTCCAATACCTTTGGGACACATATTGTTTTTCTATTGTAGTAAGTGAAGCGAGAGCATGCCCTATTGTTTTAGACTAAAGCAAATTTTCATACTAGCATTAGTCGCAGAGAACATCTGCTTGGCGACCTTGACTAATAGCAAAAGTTGTGTTGTACCACTGACATTGTTGCCATATAGGGTGAAATAGGAATCTAAAGAGTTGACTCCTTAATGCAAGTCTAATTGTTTAATTCACTTGAATATTAGCCTTCTTATTCTATTATTTTCTGTTAAAATGTCTTTTCGACACTGATATCATTATTTCTTAGTACATAGGTAAAACTAGCAGAGCTACGATGAAATGAAGGTATTGTTAAGAGAATTTCATGAACATGATCTCGCCTCTTGGACAGTCAAAGAAAGATGTCGATGTGAGATAACCATGTAAGTGTCCTGAAAATCACCTACATGTTAGTTCTAGAGCTTTTGTGTTATGGATGGCATGAAAAAAGACATACTTGATAGCTTGCATTTTTTTTATATATCTAAAGTTCTTTTGCATTTTAAATATTCATCATTATGCAGCCATTATGCTTTTACTTTTCTTCATCTTGACATGGTTTATTATCTTCTACATAAAACTATTAGTGATATTAACTTTAAAGAGTTTTTTTAGAGTGGTCATATGTTTACACTATCTTAATGTTTTTACAATAACACTTTGTAGTTAGTACAAAGGCCTATGGGTTCTGAAGTGTCGCACACACGAAGAATGGGAACTATAGATTAGGTGGTAGAGACATGCTAATATGCATGAGTCATGCCTTCTCTTATAAGTTATCATTTTTTGCAGCATTTACGGTTGCATAGATTTTTCCATGGACATATCTGACTCTGCTCTTCGCTTATTCAACAATAACAGTTTCAGTTTTTCTTGACAACTCTTGGTGCAGGTGGAGATTTGAGTCGCACGTCTTGATTCTGGAATACCAACACTGATGGAAAATGATCTTCTTATACAACAGTGTATCACACATGCTTCTCTCACGATAGTGCCAGCCGACCATCTATTTCCAAATTTGGTAGAATAAATGTGCTTATAATTTCCTTGCTATTCTGAAAATTCAGTAGGTTAAATCCAAGGCCATCCTGATACGATCTTTTCTGATACCTCTTCTCTGTTTCAGTTGTTACATTTAATTTATATATTAGATTTGTATCTTTCTTCTACTATGACATGTAATTCTCCAGTTGCCTGTTATTTCTGCAGAATTAGCTATATCACTGATCTGCTCTTTGATTAGTATTACGAATCAATTATGGCAAAGAAACGCAACATAAGAAAACATTAAAATCGCGCGCAACCACACATGCTTGTACTACTATAATTTGTCTTCAATATCACCGAATTGATGAAAATGTTGTGGTGTTCAGTACTATGTTTTTGGTTCTCCTAATTCCTAACTTAGATTTTTTGTCGAACTCTAATTTTCTTCAAACAATAGATAGTATTTATACTACTGCTAAAATTTGTATCAGTGTTTTGGACAAACTAACTAGATGATAGTTGGGAAAATAGTAATAACATACTATGACTAGGTATGGCTAATTCAGTATCTATGTTATCGAGTTATAGTCTGAAGAGGTTGTTTATTACCATCATCACATTTTTCCTTAACAACAATCAATTCATCAGAGTTAAAAACTGCAATCTAAGCTACCATGGCCTTGTTGCAAATATGAGAGTGTTGATTTTCCTACATGTTTTTTCCATTGACACCAGTGGGGACGCTCGTGGTTGACAAAACAATCTCATTAGTGTGGTAACTCAGTGAATAATTCTATTGTGGGTATCACGAAAATTTGCTTCGAGTTACTAGAGTCGAAGGATGCTATTGAAAACATGTGCGGGAATATGTTATCAAAATACTTGTAATTTTGTCATGTTCTGAAACTAATGAGAATAATATTTGTGACTATGAATGAGTGTTCATTGTTAACATGAGTAGTGTTCAACTGAATGTTCACTAAATTATTTTTTGTTCCTCCTTCTTTGTGTGCTTGGAATTTTAGGATCTGACACTGGTTGTGAAATTATCTGATGATCCACACGAGTGTGAAGTTGGTTTTTTAATTACTTATAAAAGTAAGGAATTGGATTTCCTTGGCTAAGTGGCAGTCACCATGGTCAAAAGGGTGCTGTCATGAATTCAACTCGACAGTTTTTATTCCAAAGTTGGACCATGTGGGAGCTTTTGGCTCTGTTTAGTTGCGGTATGGTCATATAGAATTAACCTCAAGTGTATCTTGTACATGGAACATGGAACTTATCGTATGTGCCTTGATTGACAACGATTGATGTTTCAAGAGGATATGTTTCTTGTATGTTAATTAAGGTGGCAAGAGTTAACAATGTTTAGATTCAGCATATTCATTAGTTTGTTAATTAAGACTATGTAATTGGTTGTTTTCTCGTTGTATGAAGCAGAAAGGCCAAGAGTATCTCTTGAAATCTATGAGTGTTCACTTCTAACATGAGTAACGTCCACTGAATGTTCACTCAATTACTGCAGACAAAACGTTATTTACCATAGATTGTTTCTTATTTGAGTAAATGAAGAATATTCCACTTGATTTCTGTAGCATAAAGCGGGTGCTGAATTGAATGATGAACACCGTAACAATGTGGGAGTATTGTCCAAACTCCAGCTTTTCGTTTTTGCTAATGGAAAAACACCCTTATTTTTAGCACTCTACTATTGTGCTAGAGAAATCAATCAGAAGCAATCTGCATAACCATCCTACAACTCGCTCCAAATGGACACACTTATGGTGAGATGTCAGTTCAAATCTCAGCGGTTCAATTGAATAGTTCACAAGTATCAAAATATGTTTTGATTTTCAATTAATTACACCGGAAATTTTGGACCATATATAGGAAAAAGTTTCAGAGTCTGTGACTGCTACTTCAGTCAAGAAAGAAATGAAATACCTTGGAGCCAAGTAGGTAGTCACCTTGGACCGGCCACAACCCGTACCGGACGTAGCGGTCATCCGCCGAGACTTGCCGGAGCACGCTGATGATGATGTCGACGACGTGGTCGGCCATGTTGGTGTAGAAGACCTCGACATCAAGGAAGGCGATGTCGATGTGGTCCAAGCTAGCAGCAGTGGTCACGATGCAGCAGAGGTACGACACCACGTCAAGGAAGGCGTTGTCGACACGGATGACACCACCTCCGCTGACAAGTGCGACACGTGAGGGCTCGAGCTCCGAGTACTTTATTTCTTGCTATTGCTGTTATATGTTGCCACTTGCCAGCCAAATATAAATTTTGCATCAGAGCTTATCGGTATTGTCAATAATCGCTAAAATTGAAAGGGTTTTCTATTTTTGTGCCCTCGGTTCGTTAGTTGTACTCAGTTTTTCCCATCCTCTTAGTTTTTCCTCACTTTTCCCCTCTCTCTATTATGAATTCCTCACAGGCACTCGGATGGGGGATGTCGTCAGGTCAAAGGCTTAACCGTTACATGCTGACCGGTGGGACCGTTGAAGGAAATATGCCCTAAAGGCAATCATAGAGAAGATTGTATTTCATTTGTATCCATGAGTTTTTATAATGTTCCTTGAATATCCATATATCAGGCAACTTGTATTGATTGGCAATTATGTGAATTGCTTGTGAAACTCTTTACTTGTATGGTTATCAAATAGTTGTCTCTAGTCGGAGTTCATGTGAGGACACACGTGAATATTAGACTAGCACATCGATTGGTTGATGACTATGTTTCGCAAGTCATAGACATGGAGATGTCAAACCAATGATGTGGACACATGTTATGAACATGGGGTTGGACTAACCTAACTTGAGACTGGAAGTAATACTTGCAGCTCTCTCTACACATCGTGTACGTTTTGTCCTTAGACCTGAGATTATCGCATGTACTTGAGATGTGGATCGACCTACTTTGGGGCTATCAAACACTACTCCGTAACTGGGTAGTTACAAAGGTAGCTTTCGGATTTGTCCTGATACATGCTGCAAGGCATCGGTCAATTAAGATGGGATTTGCCCCTCTCTACTTGATAGAGATATCTCTGGGCCCCTCGAGTGATCGGATCTAGAAATGCATGGTCGTGCTACATATGGTTAAGAGTTAACCTAGTAAAGGGATTCCGAATCATAGTATCGAGAAAGAGAGGTCAGCTTGGAGCTAGACCAAATATCGTGAGGCAAAGGGAAATACATGTACTCTACCTTGTGATGGTTCGTCTGAATGATCTTTATATGCATTTAGGAGTTGGAACGTCTTGCTAGAGGCCGCTACCAACTATTGATGAAGTAAGTGTACTCGTGTCATGTCTATACGTGTATGAACCTATAGGGTCACACACTTTGGGGGCTGGAAGCCTAATGAGGATTGGATCCGAATTAGACCAGGCTTAGGCTGCTAATGGGCTGCTAAAGTAGAAGCCCACCAGGGATGCCTATATAAGAGAGAGTGAGGCGAGCTGAGTAGGGTTGAGCATTCCACCCAGCCGCCACTCCTCTTACGCCTGTATTGCACGCGCGGACCTAGGAGTCTGCCGTGTGACCTTCCACTCCGGACGTGTGGATACCTCGGAGGTGCTGTAGCTGTAGCACTTGGACGAGCCGCGCAAAGGGGAGCTACTCGTGAGACGAGGACGAGGAGGAAACGTAGAACATCTACACTGCCCTGACGTGTTTCATCGAGTTCCGCAACTGTGTGGCTAGTGGTAATCCCGTGATCTATGACCACAATATTTCTGGTCGACGCAGTAGAAAATTTTGATTTTACGCTAGTGTAGCCTACCCGTGACCCTACAACCGTGTTGGGGCGGGTCCTGTGATGAGCGTTACTTTATGTCGCCCCAACCGTTACATGCTGACAGGTGGGGCTAGGATACACAACGGACCAGCCATCCATCTCTCGCTGATTATGTGGGACGTTGTGTGAGACCATGTGGGACGCGTTTGGTGGTTACGTGTGCCCTGTCGCCTAAATTGGAAGTTTTCTTTTATGTTATTTTTATGATTGGCCTTTTTAAGAGCGCCTTTTCCGCTCTCTCTCGCTAACAGTTGTGTTTTTTTGCTCAAAAAGGTTGCGAATCTAGAGCAACTTCTCTCTTCATTCATTGTTCCTTTTGGCCCTCGTTTCCCTCCAATCTGGTAGCAAATCTACAGCAGCAAATCTAACCAACACCATAAATAAATTCAGTAAACAGAGGAGATGTAGATAAAGCAGCTAATATAGGTTATATAGTATGGTATTTAACGAGGTTTGACAATTAGGCTGCTCAGCAGCAGCAGCAGCGGTCAAGTTCGACACAGACAAGATAAAAGAAGTTTCTTTACAGTAGCAGCATCACAAGATCAGTGGCCCCTCATGGCCTCCGCCTCCTCCCTATGACGCCTCCTCCACTTCTTGATGCCCAGTCCCTTGACCTTGGGCGCCTTGGGATTGATCGAGGGCATGCGACCCTCCTCGATAGCCACCTTCTGGAGGTTGCGGAGGTGAAGGCCGAGCGCCTGGTGCTTGGCTCTGAAGCCATGGACATTCATGGACTCGCCGTAGGTCCTCACGTCCTCGACATGCTTCACGAGAGAGTTAAAGTCCGTGGCATGGAGCCTCCTAGTGGGGCAGAAGGGGCACCTGTAGACGTCGTCGGTGAAGAAGTTGTTGTACTGGACGGACTTCAGCCTCCTCGGCACATGACGAGTCTTGGTGTCCTTGGACTCGTCATCGCTGCAGACATCGCTGCTCTCCTCCTGTTGGTAAAAACAGTAGAGTGCAATAAGGACATGATTGAGATACTTTGATTATCGGGATTGATTGTTTGCATAAATTAACCGATTGAGATCCCCTGATTATTCCCCAAATCTCAAACCAAATCAAATAATGATCCCAACTACGAATAGGGGGGTTCAAATACGAACAGGGGGATTCATCTAAATACGAGATCTAACACAAGAGGATTAGCTACTGTAAAAATACGAACAGTCGAACCCTAATAACATACGGTCTAGCATCCAACGATGGGAACGGGGGAAGAACAAGGGAAGGGGAGAAAACCCTGGTTATCTTCGACCATGGGTCGACGATGCTGATGTCGTAGGGGTTCTCCGGCCTTATGTAATCAACCTCCTCGTAGGGGTCCCAGCCGAGCGGGATCTGCCCGAGACCGGCGGGGGCCTCCTCGCCGGTAGCTACGGCGGATGCGGGGACGGGGACGACGGCTGCCTTCGATGCCCGGATGGGGGACTGTACGAGGACGGGGGCCTCCTTACTAGTGGCCTTGGAGGTGCCGATGGCCACCGCGCCATTCTTCTCCATCACCAGCATGGTTGAGGTTTTCATGGGGGTTTGTAGAAGGTGATGGGACAATGGAGACGATTGAGTGAGCGAGTGAGTGATAAGTGAGAGTGAGGAGGCCTCTATTAAAGGAGAAGAGAAGTGACGTATCGTTGCACCACCGTGCACCGCGTAACCGCATACGCTACTGCACCGTGCACGACCACACTTGTCCGCTACCGCCCCGTGCACCTCACACGTACCGTGAGTCACGTTTTTTCCCTCATGTCTAACCCTGGCGACTTAGTTGTGCTCACTTTTGTCCTCGAGTGTAACACTGACAATTTGGTTGTACTCAGTTTTGCCCTCCAGTACTAACACTGTCATGTGCAATATACTCAGTTTCACCCTCCGGTGGCTGGTCAACAGAGAGTCAACGAATAGGTATTAGCTAGCTAATTGAGTCATTTTATGCACAATAAATTCAAAAAGATCAAAACATAGTGGCATCTACCCATGGAGTCTTATTATGTGATCTGCCACCATAAGAAATGTATATAAATCAAGTTTTAACCTAAATCATCACTTCTCAAATCACCTACTATGTATGAAGGTTCATGGCTTTCTACTCAAGCCTCTTCCCAAAACATCCCTCCTCAAAACATAGTTTGTCTGAATAAGACAATAATGATCAAACTGGTGTATATTTGAATTACAAATAGTTTGATGTATGCCCAGATGTATTTTATTGTATAAAAGACGCATTTTCCATTTTTAAAATCTTTTTCTATTTACTATTTCAATCCCTTTGTCAGTTTTGCCCTTAGTTTTTAAGTTCTATTCAGTTTTGCCCTTGGTTATTAAGTTCTACTCAGTTTTCCTCTCTCTTAGTATCAATCTCTCGCACATGTGCTTATCTTTGTTGCTACGCTCTGATTGGTTGAGACAGTTGTCACGCGGATCATGCCCACCAACCATTGATTCTCTGTGATGTAGCGGACGGGATAACCCATATATCTGCCAGGGGGAATCCTCTATCCATGCAAAATAATGAGTTTGTCATCGGCACTTTAACTCCGTAAACAAAATTAACTTGAATATAATTTGAAGGGAACATGTTCAAAGGTGTATAATTTGTGCATTACATTTCACTCTATAAAAATGATAATCTCTCAAGATTTTCTTAGCACAATATTATCACATATTAAGTGCGATTTCAAAGAGTTCAAATGTGTATAATTTTCGTATATACAAGTTTATACATTACATTCTACTCTATGAAAATGGGGGGAGAAAATGATAACCTCTCAAAATTTTGCTAACACATTATTATCTCATTATTAAGTGTGATTTCACATTTTTCAAAGGTTTAAAATTTTCGTATACGCAAATTTATACATTATATTTCACTCCATGGAAATGATAAATGATCAGGATTTTATTAGCACAACATTATCACGTATTAAGTGCGATTTCAGAGAGTTCAAAAGTGTATAATTTTCGTATATGCAAATTTATGCATTACATTCCACAATATGAAAATGATAATCTCTCAAGAATTTCTTAGCACAACATTATCACGTATTAAGTGCGATTTCAAAGGGTTCAAAGGTGTATAATTTTCGTATATCCAAATTTATGCATTATATTCCACTCTATGAAAATAATGATATCTCAAGATTTTCTTAGCACAACATTATCACGTATTAAGTGCGATTTCAAAGAGTTCAAAGGTATATAAACTTCGTATATGCAAGTTTGTGCATTACATTCCACTCTATGAAAATGATAATCTCTCAGGATTTTCTTAGCACAACATTATCACGTATTAAGTGTGTTTTCAAAGAGTTCAAAGGTGTATAATTTTCATATACGTAAGTTTATGCATTACATTCCACTCTATGAAAATAATAATCTATAAAGATTTTCTTAGCACAACATTATCACGTATTAAGTGCGATTTCAAAGAGTTCAAAGGTGTATAAACTTTTTATATGCAAGTTTGTGCATTACATTCCACTCTATAAAAACGATAATCTCTCAAGATTTTATTAGCACGACATTATCACGTATTAGGTGCGATTTCAAAGAGTTTAAAGGTGTATAATTTTCGTATCGCAAGTTTATACATTATATTTCACTCCATGGAAATGATAAATGATCAGGATTTTATTAACACAACATTATCATGTCCTAAGTGCGATTTCAAAGAGTTTAAAGGTGTATAATTTTCGTATATGCATTATATTTCACTATATGAAAATGAATCTAGACAAAGGGCGCGGGCGCGGGGCTAGCTTGGGGTCCCATTTTGCAACGCCAACCTGGGTAAGCTGTGGGTCCGACGCTCACGTGGATAAGCTATGGGTCCGGCGCTCATGTGGATAAGCTGTGGGTCCGATGTTGATCTGGATAAGTTGAGAAAGGTGTCCATTACGGAAATCGACTGAACGCGGTCCACTTGTCAGCATGTAACGGCAAGGGTACACTACGGAACCCGACAGGTCCTACTTGTCAGCACGTAACGGCGAGGGTCCACTACGGGACCCCACTGAACGCGGCCCCACTTGTCAGCATGTAACGGCAAGACTGACTGACGGCGAGTTTTAGACCATGTGATTGTTTCATACAAGGAGATGGGCAAAAGTAAGGAAAAACTAAGCGGCTGGAAAAACTGAGTACAAGTAACGAACCAGGGGCACGGAAATAGAAATCCCAAACTAAAATGAGACTCGACATTTTTCATGTAATTTTGTGCATCACTTACTTTTCTGTGCAATTGCTTGATGATGATTGATGAGTACTGTCCAGTTAGTGATTTCATCATTAGAGATAGTGATTGATGGAATAGTCATGTTTATAATGTCATGTTGTTTGGCCAGAGTAGTTGTTGTGACTACATAAATACATACTTTGCATTTAGATGTTTTTATTTTAACTCTTGATTTGTCTTAATGTTAGAATCAGGAGCTACTAGCAGTGGATAAAGCTATGATGATATGCCATCAATAACTTTGTTTTCGGGTCGGCCCTTGTTGCTCCTCACACCCACAAGTCATAGTTCCTTCTTACACAGAGGCCACAATCCAATAAGATGATGTGCTATTCTTCTAGCAAAAGCATGCAGGTTAGTATTGTTCTCCTGATTTTTGTGTGTTAGTTAAGCATCACTTGGATCCGTACTAATATGCCACTTGTTAGTTTAAGTGAATTTATTATCATTGTCCAATGAGCATTTTAACTTTGCATTTATGGTCTTTGTCACATTAAATTTCTGGCATGGTATTTGTTCAGCATTTTCAGTAAAAGTTTATTTCACTTCCATGGAGTAGTGCAGTACATGGATTATTGACATCCTCTTCGTGTTCTTTAGGTGGATTACTAACAGGTCGACCTACAATTCTCAGCTAATAGGTGGACCTGCCATGCTTAGAATCTATGTGTTGATGCCTCACGGAGTCGATGAATCTCAATCATGGATAACAATTATGGATAAAACTTATGGTTATAATATTGTCTCGCTTTTGGCTTGGCGCCAGTGGCGCACCGGATCATCTAGTACAGGAAAAACACACACACTCTCTCAACCAAACACCTCACACTCACAATGCCAATATTTTGTTTTCATTCCATACATTCAAATAATCACCAAATACTTGTACGAGGTCTGATAATATGTACTCTCTCTTACTTGAAATAAGTGATTTAGATTTGTATGTATCTCGATACTAAAACGTGTCTAGATACATGTGAATCTAGACAAATTCAAATCACTTATTTTAGTACGGAGAGACTTATTTCAGTACGGAGAGAGTAGTTTACCATCCTATTAGCCATTAAAGTGAGAATGTTTGCGAGAAGAATATTTCACAACCCACTTGGAGTGTAAGGATTTCATCGTGCTCCACTTTGGAGTTAGCTCGCAAGAGCTGAACAAAGGTTTATGTGGTTTCTCGTAAGAACAATCTAAGTTTCAACAACAGGTAGCGTTTTTTCATAATTAGTACCACATTATATTTACAATAGCGAATAGTATATATAGAGATACATAGTTGTCTCCGGTGATTATAAAATAAAGTCTAAAAGAAGCGACTAAATCTTTAAGTTTCTCTTCCTTCTTTCATGACATAATCTTAAACTTTCTAAAGATAGCCGAACAAAACTGACACAGAAACTAAACCATAGACTTGCAAATATCGATGAGAAGTTTCTCATAATTTTAATAATTTTAATTTGAGCCGTAATGTCAGAACCACGTGCACGCATGTAAACATTGAAATAATCAACCAACATCGGCAAGAGTATCAACACCAGTATTCCAGCAAAAAGCAACTGAATAGCCTTATCAACGTTGTTGGGAGCTGAGAGTGTGAATCACTATTGTCGAGGACATAGCAGGGGTGAGAAATATTACGAGGACAAACTTTCTCGCAGCAACCATGAGAAAAATGTCCAAATTTGATCCGACGAATCAAGATCTAAAGTCCATACTTAGAGAATTTTAATTTTTCAATACCACCATTAACGCCAGGAAAGAAATCTCGTCGTCGAACGAAGGATCGAAGATCACTTATTATAAACTACTCCCTCCGTTTCAAAATATAAGATGTTGTAGCTTTGTGAAAGGAGTGTATCTCGACTCCTTTTAGTATGTAGGTTCATCTAGGTTTGAGGTAAACCTACACACTAAAAGGGATCTAGATATATTCCTTTTAAAAAGCTAAAACATCTTATATTTTAAAAAAGAGGGAGTATACATGATAGGATCCCGTTGACGGGGAGACCAAGGCAAAGATGGCTAGCAAACCCTAACCTAATATAACGAAAATATTTCTTTTATTAAAACCTCCACTTATATATCAGGTTTCCTACATATGTAGACACCGGCTAGACCAGCGGCTAGAGGGGAAACTGATCTATAAAGGAGGCGAAGGTGTGAGGTTGTGGCTTTTTTCTGAGGCGGGTGGCGGCTTTTTCTGCAAATACGTGTAGAGTTTGGACTTAAATTATTGAATGATGACCCTCTGTTATAAAGTATAAGACGTTTTAGTTTTTTTTTCTATAGACATTTTTTAGTGGATTGATTCGGAGCAAAATGAGTGAATCTACACATAAAAAGTTATCTAGATGTATATGTTTAGTTATTTTTCAAAAAATCATATATTTACGGAGTGTTTTGTTTAATGTAAAAAAAACTTCGTGCCAGTCCTATTGAAATATCTTTTATGCAAGTGGAACACGTCACCTTTCCGAACTCACTTATATTTTGGAAACTCGGGAGATACAAATTAGAGTACACCTAGATGCATCTAAATTTAAATAAATTTACGGTATTTATTTTGAGATGGATGGAGTAGTAGACATGTTCCAAATTCCAAACTGGCTTATATTTTGTAAACTCCAGATACAAATTCGATAGGACACTGACTACCCGAGTGCAGAATACAACTCCACTCCGGAGCGGTTGACTCAGCTCCCGCGATTTTCCTGGTGACCTAATCCTCCGCCCGCCGCCGCGCCGGCACCACGTCCTTCCCCTATCCAGCAGCCTCCGGCCGCTCCCCACTCGGTGGACGGACGCCCCCCACCATGGCCAGCCCCTGCTAGTTCCAGCGGCGACCCTTCCCCTCTCTTCCGATAGATTGGAGAGGAGCACCCCCTTTCCCCTTGATTTTTTCTTCTTGAGTTCCTTCACCCGCCTCCTCCCATGTCCTAGCCTCCAACCTCCGCCCCCTCCTGATAGGTCCTCCTCGAGCAATCCAAGCTCCTTTGCCTCGCCTCCGGTGAGTTTGCATTTTTCCCCGTGGGTCACGACCGGCGGTGGATCCCCTTCTTAGCCTCGTTTCTGTGGCTGTTTTATCCCCGTTTGGCTGATTTCCTCATCCTCGCCCAGGTTTGCTCCCTGCCTGCGCTATGTCTGGTGCCCGTGAGGAGCAACCGGGAATGGAAGCCCCTGTGGAGGGTGCTGAAGATGGCGTCAACTCAATGATGGGTCGCCTGAACTTGCTCGCCGATGAGACCGAGGTCGTCGAGATGAGCGACGATGAAGATGATCCGGGTGCTGCGGCTGAGCTGTGGGCGCTGGACGGCAAGGTGCTCTCACCGCACACCACGCACATCCAATCTGTTCGGGCAGCGATGACGCCTGCTTGGGGCAACCCAAGGGGTCTGCGGATTAGGCCTGCGGGAGACAATGTCTTCGTGGCCGTTTTCGCAACCAGTGCTGACCGCGACCGGGTGCTGGAGGGGACACCGTGGATGGTGGGGCGGCAAACTGTTCTTCTGCAGCCTCATGATCCTCGGCTCAGGCCCTCCGGGGTTCGCTTTGACTCCATGACAATTTGGGTGAGAATCTTGAACTTGCCTTTCGAGTGGATGAATAATAGGAAGGGTCTGAAGATTGCAAAGCTCATTGACAAGAAGTGCTCGGTGGATGTTGATGAATTCGGGGAAGCATCTGGCACTTTCCTTCGTGCTAAGGTGGCCATCCCTTTTGACCAACCGTTGCGGCGATGGGTGCTTATCCGCTGTGACACACGCGATGAGAGTTTCAACCTGCAATATGAGAAGCTCCCGTTCTTCTGTTTTGGCTGCGGCCTCATCGGACACGGTGAGCTTGATTGTAAGAACCCTGCTGACATGGATGCTCTGGGCAAGCTCCCTTTTGACAGGAATCTGAGGGCGCCCGAAGATAGGCGCAGAAGAATGCAATCCTTCGAACAAGCCGTTGCCTCTGCGTCTTGGAACAGTGGCTCTAAGGATCGTGGAGGAGGCATCCGAAAGTCGGGGCCAAGCTCTGCTACTAGCAGGACCTCTGCAGATGGGGAACCACTAAAACCTGGGGAACAAATCGTGAACTCCCCGCCTGCAAAGGTTGGCGTCAGCACCGAAAAGTCAAAGGTTTCTGAAATTGCCCGTCAACTTTTCCCGGGCAGTGACCCTCTGGTTCAGTCCACGCTGAAGAGAACGCCCAATGACTGTGGCGGGGAAGCTGTTGAGCCTTCCCTCGAAGGGGTTTTGATCGAGCAAATTGATAAGAACTCTGCTTTGGTTGTGGTACCTGTGAGGCCTTCCTGTATGCCAGGCGCTGGAACTCGTGGTGCAGGATTTGACACTGGACAGGGCAACGAGAAGAAGTTAAGGAGTGGGAAGGAGCATAATGATGGGTTCGTAGCATGGAAAACAAAAAATTTCTACCGCAAGAACGAACAAAACCCAGATCTAATCTAGATAAAAGCCAAGATCTAATCTATTAGACATGAGCAACGAGATAGATAGGAACTAACCCTCGTAGATCCGAAAGCGTTAACGAGATTAGATCTCGTGGTTGATGTAGTCGATCACTTGCCGATCTCAAGATCGTGTGGACGATCCTTCCGGCGTAGCGTTCCAGCAGCGCTTCCGCAGTCGGTCAAGTGGACGATCCTTCCGGCGCCGCGATTGGCAGCGCTTCCGCAGTCGGTCACACGTGCGGAGTCGAAGCAGACCTTCCTCTCCCCGTTCCAGCGAGCAGCGGAGGTAGTAGATCTTCTCCACGGAATCCCAGCAGCACGACGGCGTGGTGGTGGTGGTGGAGTAGAGAATTCTGCAGGGCTTCGCCTATGCCTGTGCAGAAGAAAGGTGGAGGAGAGAGGCGGCAGAGATTGGGTGTTATGGGAGCAGGGGTGGAGGGGGCGCCCCTGCCCCTCTATTTAAGGGGGGTGAGGCGCCATGGGAGGGGGAGTCCTTGTAGGACTCCCCTTCCCTCTAGGCCGGCGGATTGGGGAGTGGGGGGAGGAGTCCTCCTCCCCCACGACTCCTAGTCTTGACCCACCAGGACTCCTTGATCCCTTCCTTGGTTTTCAAGCAAACTCCAAGAAACCTTCCGGAACATTCCGAAACCTTCTAGAACCCTCATACAAATACTCCGGAACAATTCCTAACTCAGAAAATGATCCCCAATATACGAATCTTATTCTCCGGACCATTTCGGATCTCCTCGTGATGTCCCGAATCCAATCCGAGACTCCGAACAACATTCGGTCTCCAACGCACATTCCATATCTACTTAAAACAACTTCGAACCTTAAGTGTGTCACCCTACGGTTCGTGAATATGTAGACATGACAGAGACACATCTCCTATCAATAACCATCAGCGGGACCTGGAGATCCATAATGGCTCCCACATACTCAACGATGACTTCGTGATCGATTGAACCATTTACATATGAAACCAATTCCCTTTGTCACACGATACTATACTTATCCGAGGTTTGATCGTCGGTATCTCCATACCTAGTTCTACCTCGTTACTGACAAGTACTCTTTACTCGTTCCGTGATATGTCATCCCTTGTGATCTAGTCACATGCTTGCAAGCTAACTAGATGACATTCCACCGAGAGGGCCCAGAGCATATCTATCCGTCATATGGATGGACAAATCCCAATCTTGGTCCATGCGCTTCAACACTTACTTTCAGAATACCCAATGACACCTTTATGACCACCCAGTTACGAAGCGGTGTTTGATGTCATCAAAGTACCCATCCGGTGATGGTGATTAACACAACCTCATGGTCAAAGGATTAGGTTACTATGCATTTAAAATCTTACAGCAATACGAACTTAATGACTTGATCTTATGCTATGCTTACTATGGGTGTGTGTCCATCACATCATTCTCCTAATGATATGATCTTGTTATTAACGACATCCAATGTCCATGATCAGGAAACCATGATCATCCATTAATCAACAAGCTAGTTTAACAAGAGGCTTACTAGGGACTCTTTTATGTTTACAAAACACACATGTATTAGTGTTTCCTAATAATACAATTATAGCATGGGATGTAAACATTTATCATAAACATAAAGATATAATAATAACCGCTTTATTATTGCCTCTTGGGCATATCTCCAACAGTCTCCCACTTGCACCAGAGTCAATAATCTAGTTAAAAACTTGTGCATTCAACACCTATGGCTTTCTGGTGTTGTATAGACACTATTGCTAGTGGTAAACATGATCTTCGGATCTGACACTTCCAGGTCCGTGTGTATTTGCATGTCCTTGCGTCTCTACGCATTACTCATTCTCCAATGAGATGGCATTGTATAATTTGGTCCTTTAGTGAGACCTTTAGTTCCTTCAGCTCAAAATATGTTGATATTATTGTCACACAATATATCTTCATAGTATTAGCCCACTTTGAACCACACCTAGTTTGATAAACTACTTAACACAAATGCCCTCCTGTGCTGCTACTATAGCAGTTATATACTTAGCCTTTTGTTGTAGTATCCGTCACAATATCTCAACTTTGGAACTCATCCAAATCCATCATGGAACATCCTTTCCATTATATTGTGCTACCCATAGTCTAAATTGAGATAAATTTAATTTGTATCTTGTGACAAAACTAGTATCAATGTAACACTTCACAATGAACTACCTTTAACTATTTGTCACTTATACATGATATATTCTTAGTTCTTCCAAAGCTCATAAGAATATCTTTACTATTGTCCAATGATCATCTTATGAATCATTCTGGTATATGCTCATAACATTTAGAGCATAGGACATATCTGGATGTGTACATCTTAAAGAATGATTGATCAAAATATTCTTGCGATTTTACCAAGTGTCAAAACACTTGAATCTCGTGTCAACACACTCGAATCTTGATTCAGTCCTTTCCGTGCGTCAAGAACCTTTCTTGTTGTTTCCATATTGAACTCATTCAACATCTTATCTATGTACATTTGGCAAAACCATATTAGCACCTCAATCTATCCATATAGACATTGATGTCTAATTCTTGAGTTATGCCTAAGTCTTTCATCGAAATGAAATTCTTAACCTGTGTCAATACAAGATACATCATTTCCAATCAACAATATGTCCTCTACATAATGTATTAGAAATATGTCTCAGCGCTCCCACTTAATTTCTTGCAAATGCAAGCATCTTCATCATCTCTGATGAATTTAAACTCTTTTAACAGTTTCATCATGGTGAAGATTCCAACTCCGCTATGCTTACTTCAACTATTGAAGTTTAGCATACTCTTTTAGCATCCTTTGAATTAACAAAACCCTTTGGATCGTGTCATGTACACGTCCTAGGTAACCATTCTATTAGAAGAACTTGTTTTGTTTGTTCAACTACCATATACCAAAATATATGTAGTGGTTGCTACATTAATCCGTCCAAACTAAATATCGCTATGAAAGATCAAATCTTATCATAGTCAATTCCTTGAACATTGTCGTAAACTCTTTCCGACATGTCGACTATTTCATAGATTTGAAACATCCATGTCTATTTCTTTATAGATCCAAACACGACCGATAGGCTTCACGCCTTTCCGGAGGGTCTTCTAAGTTCTGAAACTTGATTTCTCGTGTATGGATACTATCACGGATTCCATGACTTCTAATCATTTTATGGAGTCAGGGCCCATCATCGCTTCTTTGCATGTAGTCGGTTCATCATTGTCAAAACAATAATGACTTGCTTATCAAATCTTACTATTTGATTCTTACCGACCCACACGGTTCTATAGGAACTCTAATCTCCGAGATCACACCTTTTGTAATCACGAGAGCCATGAGCATTGTGGCCGTCACCGGGACACTTTCCGGCGCTGCGCTACTTAGCACATATAGCTAAGGTTCAACAACCTTATCAAAGTTCTATTGTCCTCCCACTTAACTTTTCACGAAAAATTCCTTCTCAAGAAACTTGACGTTCCAAGCGACAAACTCTTTTGTCCTCGGCGTTATGGGGAAATTCCCAACAAATTCTTTGGAATAACCTACAAAGACATGCTTATCTGACTTTGGTTGTAAACATTTTACTTATGCATAGCATACCAAAATTTAAGAAAAGACAATTCGGGTTTTATCCCAAACCATAACTCATATGGTGTCATTTCAACGGATCTGGTGGTGCTATTTTCAGTGTAAAAGCGGTAGTCACTAAAGCTTTAATCTTTAATATACAATGGCAGTTTTATAAATGACACCTTTGATCTTACCATGTCAAACAAGGTTTCATTACATATCTTGAACACTCCATACTCCTATGGTGTTTTGGGAAATGCAAATCCATGGAACGATTCCTCAAATCTTAGGTGTTTTGCTAAACTTGTAACTCAAGTATCTTTCTTTATGATCCAATCATAAACTCTTTTATTTTCTTGTTACAATGATTTTCCACTTCATCTTGAAAGTCTTTGAACATTTTTCAAATGTTTCATACTTCTTCCTTATTGAGTAAGTATATACATATACTCACTCAAATCTTCGGAGAAAGCATATGAAGTTGAAATCCATCGCCCACGACTACACATAATGGACTATGCACATCAGCATGCACAATTTCCAATAAGCTAGTCATCCGTTCCTATCTGGCCTATGGACGGAGTTTCAATTATCTCGAGGAAAGTATCATAAGCGTCATTTGATCCAAATCAAAGACTCCAAAAATCCATCAATATAGAGTTTCTTCATATATCCTTTCAATATAATTAAAACGGCGATGTCACTTCGCAAGTGATCTTTCAATCATTTGTCTTGCGACATTTTAGCATTAGTTTTTATGGTCGTTATTTCTCCAACCAGACTTGTATATCATCCATCTATTATGGAATACGGTAATTATTTGAACAACCTTTTGTCGTCATAATACCTGATCAAAATAACAATTATTGAAACAAAATCTTGAAGGCAAGCTTTGATGTTAACGAGCAACACAACAACCCTTTGTTTGTTTTCGATGAACATCATCACATATTCTCTTGCTAGTTACTTAGGCCATTGTAGTTCATGAATTGTGTTGTCCTGTATGACACTTCATACCAACCAATTCGGTATCCAATACCGGAGAACCACATTGTTTAACAATCAAGGAATACAACCATAACATGTATATCTTCTATATGCCTAAGTTGGACATCTCCAACCTTTTATTTTCTGTCAAATATTTTATAGATTCTCTTTCAGCAATTCCTTTTCTTTTAAAAGAATCTATCAACATCAATAGTGGTGTCATCAATATGACACATGGTACAAAGCGTATATAGTCAACTACTAATACCTTTGGACTTGCACTTTGAGGTGGATCACCATTATCAAATGTTTGGTGTTCTTTCAAAAAATCCATTCTTTAGTAATCTTTTAGTGTAGTAAACATTTTACTTACATCTTCTATTCATCCTTATCATGACATCTTTCATGATCAAGCTGCTACAGCTTATAAAGGTGAATTGCGAGTATAGTGTTTCTTTTTCAAAACCTTTGGAGGATTAGGACGACTAGCGTCTCCAACCTTCACAAATTCTCATCAAATATGAGGACGTATACTCTATCATGTTGTAACCAACACATTGTTTTAGATATCACAATACCTTTCACATATGATGGTTTCTGAAACATTGCTTTCAGCTCTTAGATAAACTTGATATTAAAAACAATCTTTTGAGTATCAAGAATCATGGAGGCAAACATGATACTTTAGATACTAACATTGGAATTCTTACTCTTGATTTCATACTACTTATTAAACTTCATAGAGTAAATAGAATTTGCTGAAAGTTTGCAATAGGACTTATAAACTTTAAATTGACATTCAAAACAATACGATACCAGTTCGTAAGGTAAATATCCAGAATTTCTATAGTTCCACTATCTCAACTATAACTAAGCGTAAGGTGGTGAACGGATGCCAATGACTACAACAAACTATGCGAATTCACTTTGATTATGTTTATGATAAATTTAGTTCGACTAATCCAAATTACAAATGAACTCCCACTCAAAACAACATCCCTCGAGTTGTTTTAGTGATTACACGAACCAAATCCACTACACCAAGTCCGATCATCACGTGAGATGATGTAGCTTTAAAGGCGAACATATCAACATGTTCATCATATCATCCATATGACTCATGCTTTACCTTTCGGTATTCCGTGTTCCGAGACCATGTCTGTACATGCTAGGCTCGTCAAGGTTAACCTTAGTTTCCGCATGTGCAAATCTGGCTTACACCCGTTGTATGCACACGTAGAGTCTATCACACCCGATCATCACGAGATGCTTCGAAACGACGAGTCTTAGCAACGGTGCCAACTAAGGACGAACACTTTATTACTTGATATTTAGTGAGAGGGATCATCTTATAATGCTACCGTCGCGATCTAAGCAATACAAGATGCATAAAGGATTAACATCACAGGCAATTCATAATATGTGATATGATATGGCCTTTCTTCTTGTGCCTTTGATCTCCATCTCCAAAGCATGGACATGATCTCCATCATCACCAGCATTGCGTCAAGGTCAGTGGCGCCGCTTCATGGTTGTCCATCATCACTAACAACTATTACAACCTTGGAATAAAGCTATTACAAGATGAATAGACACGCAGGTCTTAACAGAATTAAAGACAACCATTAGGCTCCTGCCGGTTCCCATATTACAATAAGGATCATTGCATACATCAAATATAATCACAATCACATAATGGCCATATCACATCACAAAACCCCTGCAAAAATAAGTTAGACGCCTCTAATTTTCTTTGCATGTTTTACGTGGTTTGGGGCTTTCGCCTAAGACCGATCTTACCTACGAACAAGAACCACAACGTTGATACAAGTGTTGTCAGATGCTCATTGTAAATTGAATCTTAACTATGGTGGGAGAGATAGATACCCGCAAAGCCACTTGTGCAAAGCAAGTTGCACGTCAAGCATGGAGCAAGTCTCATGTGCGATGACATGTAATGTTAGCCCGAGCCGCTTCATCCCACAATGCCGCAAGATGCAAAGTACACGCTAAGACACCGACAACAAAAGCATCAACGCCCACAAAAACATTGTGTTCTACTCGTGCAACAGATCTACGCATAGATACGGCTCTGATACCACTGATGGGTTCGTAGCATGGAAAACAAAAAATTTCTACCGCAAGAACGAACAAAACCCAGATCTAATCTAGATAAAAGCCAAGATCTAATCTATTAGACATGAGCAACGAGATAGATAGGAACTAATCCTCGTAGATCCGAAAGCGTTAACGAGATTAGATCTCGTGGTTGATGTAGTCGATCACTTGCCGATCTCAAGATCGTGTGGACGATCCTTCCGGCGTCGCGTTCCAGCAGCGCTTCCGCAGTCGGTCAAGTGGACGATCCTTCCGGCGCCGCGATTCGGCAGTGCTTCCGCAGTCGGTCACACGTGCGGAGTCGAAGCAAACCTTCCTCTCCCTGTTCCAGCGAGCAGCGGAGGTAGTAGATCTTCTCCACGGAATCCCAGCAGCACGACGGCGTGGTGGTGGTGGAGTAGAGAATTCTGCAGGGCTTCGCCTATGCCTGTGCAGAAGAAAGGTGGAGGAGAGAGGCGGCAGAGATTGGGTGTTATGGGAGCAGGGGTGGAGGGGGCGCCCCTGCCCCTCTATTTAAGGGGGGTGAGGCGCCATGGGAGGGGGAGTCCTTGTAGGACTCCCCTTCCCTCTAGGCCGGCGGATTGGGGAGTGGGGGGAGGAGTCCTCCTCCCCCACGACTCCTAGTCTTGACCCACCAGGACTCCTTGATCCCTTCCTTGGTTTTCAAGCAAACTCCAAGAAACCTTCCAGAACCTTCCGGAACATTCCGAAACCTTCTAGAACCCTCATACAAATACTCCGGAACAATTCCTAACTCAGAAAATGATCCCCAATATACGAATCTTATTCTCCGGACCATTTCGGATCTCCTCGTGATGTCCCGAATCCAATCCGAGACTCCGAACAACATTCGGTCTCCAACGCACATTCCATATCTACTTAAAACAACTTCGAACCTTAAGTGTGTCACCCTACGGTTCGTGAATATGTAGACATGACAGAGACACATCTCCTATCAATAACCATCAGCGGGACCTAGAGATCCATAATGGCTCCCACATACTCAACGATGACTTCGTGATCGATTGAACCATTTACATATGAAACCAATTCCCTTTGTCACACGATACTATACTTATCCGAGGTTTGATCGTCGGTATCTCCATACCTAGTTCTACATCGTTACTGACAAGTACTCTTTACTCGTTCCGTGATATGTCATCCCTTGTGATCTAGTCACATGCTTGCAAGCTAACTAGATGACATTCCACCGAGAGGGCCCAGAGCATATCTATCCGTCATATGGATGGACAAATCCCAATCTTGGTCCATGCGCTTCAACACATACTTTTAGAATACCCAATGACACCTTTATGACCACCCAGTTACGAAGCGGTGTTTGATGTCATCAAAGTACCCATCCGGTGATGGTGATTAACACAACCTCATGGTCGAAGGATTAGGTTACTATGCATTTAAAAGCTTACAGGAATACGAACTTAATGACTTGATCTTATGCTACGCTTACTATGGGTGTGTGTCCATCACATCATTCTCCTAATGATATGATCTTGTTATTAACGACATCCAATGTCCATGATCAGGAAACCATGATCATCCATTAATCAACAAGCTAGTTTAACAAGAGGCTTACTAGGGACTCTTTTATGTTTACAAAACACACATGTATTAGTGTTTCCTAATAATACAATTATAGCATGGGATGTAAACATTTATCATAAACATAAAGATATAATAATAACCGCTTTATTATTGCCTCTTGGGCATATCTCCAACACATAAACCTCATCGTTCAGTGTACGAGCGCAAACCTGACGCGGGGCTGCCTATTCAGCCCTGCTGTAAGCAATGAAAGTTATCGCATATAACTGCAGGGGGCTTGGGAACCAGTCGGCAGTTTTGGGCCTTCTTGAGTTATGGAAGGCAGAAGGTCCTGATGTTCTCTTCTTGTCCGAAACAAAGCTTGACAAGGAGGGGATGAAGCGCATTCAGTTGCTTTTGAACATGCCGAACATGGAGGTGAAGAATAGTGAAGGCCGGAGCGGGGGTTTAGCCCTGCTTTGGAAGAAAGATGTTAATCTTGTTGTGAATCCGGGGATGTCTCGCCATCACATCAATGCGGTCATCACCGGCGAGGAGGGATTCACATGGAGGCTCACGGGCATCTATGGCGAGCCACAGGCGGGGGCAAGGGAGAAGACCTGGAAGCTGCTGCGCATTTTTCATGGTCAGTCTGATCTACCATGGATGTGCTTTGGAGACTTCAATGAGGTTCTCTTTGCCAGTGAGAAGCAGGGGGGTGTCCCTAGGAAGCAATCCTGCATGGACAAGTTCAGAATGGCTGTGGAATTCTGCGAGCTGGAGGATTTGGGGTTTGTTGGGGACCCATATACCTGGCGAAATCATAGCCAGCATGCTGACACCTATATCAAAGAAAGACTGGATAGGTTTGTGGCCAACTTGGCTTAGAGATCTCATTTCCCGGCTGATGACCCACAAGTATAGGGGGTGTATCGCAGTATATTTGAGGGAAGTGAAACCCAATTTATTGATTCGACACAAGGGGAGCCAAAGAATATTTATAAGCCTTAACAACTGAGTAGTCAATTCAGCTGCACCTGGAAATAATCTTGCTCACAGCAGTTTATCAGTAGCAACAGTTTTGTAGTAGGAATAGTAAAGTAACAGCAGTAGTAAAGCAAAGACAGTAGTAACAAAAGCAGTAAACAATAAGATTCGAGTGCGGTAGGCATAGGGATGGATGGACGGGCGTTTCATGGACAAGACAATTCACATAGCAAACAGAACATAGGGCAATTGCAGATAAATAAGATAAAGCACCCAAGTACTAGACAATCCTAGGCATGTGTTCCATATATAGTCATACGTGCTCGCAATGAGAACTTGCACAACATCTTTTGTCCTGCCAGCCCGTTTGCAGCGGGGCCTCTAGGGAACTACTGGCAATTAAGGTGCTCATTTTAATAGAGCACCGGAGCAAAGCATTAACACTCCGTGAACACATGTGATCCTCACATCAAAGCCTTTCCCTTCCGGTTATCCCGATTTCTATCACTTCGGGGCCATAGGTTCCGGACAACAACGTGTGTATACAACTTGTAGATAAGACCAAGAACAATACTATCATAATGAATCAATAATAAGTTCAGATCTGAAATCATGGCACTCGGGCCCTAGTGACAAGCATTAAGCACAACAAGTTGCAACAAAGTCATAAAGCACTAATAAAAGATACTAGGCACCATGCCCTAACAATCTGATGCCATTACATGAACGATCTCATCCAATCCCTACCATCCCCATAGCCTACATCGGGGGATTACTCACTCATAGATGGGGGAAACATGGATGGTCGATGGAGAAGCGACGGTGATGATGATGGCGATGATCTCCTCCAATTCCACGTCCCGGCAGGGTGCCAGGACGGAGTTTCTGGTGCTGTTTCGTGGAATCTGGTGGTGGCGGCGGAGCGGAACTCCTTCTAGAAAAACGTCGAACCCCCCGGAGTTTTTAGGTCAGAAGGCTCCTTATAGACGAAGAGAGAGGCCGAGGAGGTGCCTGGGGGGCCCACACCACCCCCTGGCGCGGCCTGGCCTAGCCCGCGCCACCAGGTGGTGTGGCCACCCCAGGGCTCTTCTCCGTCTCGTATTCTGGCTCCTGGAGTCTTCGGGTGAAATAGGATTTTTGGCATATTTTCCGGGATTTTTCCTGATAGTTGATTTTCTGCACAAAAAGTAGACACCAAGGCAATTCTGCTGAAAACAGCGTCAGTCTGTATTAGTTGCATCCAAATCACACAAGTATAGAGGAGAAACAATAGCAAAAGTGTTCGGGAAAGTAGATACGTTTTGGACGTATCACCGGCCTATAGGGCTATTAATGGGGACCCTAGGCACTCTGATCATAGGCCCGTCATTGTGATCTTGGACCCGGATCCCTTTGTTAGCTGCTCCTCGATTGTGAGGGAGCAGCCAAAGTTTGAAGCTTGCTGGCTCGAGGAAGAGGAGTGTGAGGGAGTTGTTCAAAACGCCTGGCATCTTTCCTTTCTGTCTAGGGATGCCGCTGTCGCGGATGCCTTAAGGAAGGTGGGTGCTGAACTCCACACTTGGAGCAGAGATATTCTAGGAGACCTCCAAAACCGTATCAAGAAGGCGAAGAAGGAGCTCAATCGCTGTAGAAAGAGGGATATTTGCAAAGAGCAGGTTACTCTGGAACACATGCTTCGATATAAGCTTGAGCGCCTTCAGGACCAATATCTTCTGGAAGCAGTGTGCCAAGGCCCACTGGCTGAAGGATGGCGATAAGAACACTAGCTTTTTTCACGCCTGTTCCTCAGAAGGAAAGAAGATTAATCGGCTGATGAAGTTGAAAACTGATGATGGCAGGGTCGTGGAAGGGGAGGAAAATTTGAGATCCCTGATTACTTCTTATTACCAGGACCTCTTCACCTCTTCGGCTGGCACTAGGGAGTCTGAGCTTCTCGAGGCAGTTCCCTCTGTTGTCACTCCCGAGATGAATTCCTTCCTTAGGAAACCTTTTGGTCCCGAGGAAATCAAGCTTGCTTTAGACTCCATGGGGGATCTCAAAGCCCCCTGTCCTGATGGCATGCCTGCCATCTTCTACAAGCGGTTCTGGGACCTGGTCGGCGTCAGGGTGCAACAAGAGGTGCTGGGTGTTTTGAATGGTGGTTCCATTCCTGCTGGTTGGAACGAGACCGTGATCGTGCTAATCCCTAAAGTCACCAATCCTGAGCGGATAAAGGACCTCAGGCCCATTAGCCTCTGCAACCTTGTCTTTAAGATTGTCTCCAAGGTGATCTCCTGTAGATTCAAAGAGGTCTTGGATAACATCATTTCTCAAAGCCAAAGTGCGTTTGTGGCGGGAAGACTGATCACTGATAACATCTTGATAGCTTATGAGACTACTCACTTTATGCACACGCGCAAGGGGGGAAGAGATGGTCTGGCTGCTGTCAAGCTTGATATGAGCAAAGCTTTTGACCGGGTTGAATGTCCTTCTTAAAGAATATGATGCTAAAGCTGGGCTTCAGCTCTCAATGGGTGGAGTTGGTGATGCGCTGCATTACGTCTGTCACTTAAAGGGTGAAAGTCAACAAGAACCTTACTGAGGTTATTACCCCGCAGCGTGGCCTGCGCTAGGGCTGTCCTCTGTCCCCGTGTCTCTTCATTCTATGTGATGAGGGTCTCTCTGCTCTCTTCAAGAAGGCGGAGGAGGACGGTTCTTTGCATGGTGTCCAGGTCTGCCCGGCTGCCCCTCGCATAAACCACTTGTTCTTTGTTGATGACTCCCTCATCTTCCTGAATGTAAATGATCAGAGTGCAAAGAAGCTTTAGGACATCCTTGCTCTCTATGAAGACGCCTCTGGCCAAATGGTCAACAAGGAAAAATCGGCTGTGATGTTCAGTAAGGGGACCTCCTCCACGGCTAAAAGAAAGTTCAAGGGCCTTCTCCACATTGCTGATGAGGCTTTCTCTGATAGATATCTTGGTCTGCTTGTCCACCTGGGCATATATGTCTCACTGGCTTTCGATTACATCAAGGAGAAAATCTGGAAGAAAATCCAGGGCTGGAAAGAAAAGTTCCTCTCTAGGGCTGGGAAAGAAATCTTGGTGAAAGCTGTGGCTCAGGCCATCCCAACTTATGCCATGTCCTGCTTCGACATCACCAAGACCTGATGTGATGCCATTATCTCTATGGTTTGTCGATATTGGTGGAACCACCAGGATGAGGTAAGACACCATTGGTTGAGTTGGGAGTGCCTGTCCAAACCTAAGAGTGATGCTGGACTTGGATTCAGGGACTTGCACCTATTCAACTTGGCCATGCTCGCCAAGCAAGGCTGGCGCCTTCTTCAAGACCCTGAGTCTCTCTACGGCAGGGTGCTTTGGGCAAAGTACTTCCCTAATGGCAACATCTTGGAAGCTGTGGCGGCCCCGGGCATTTCTTACACCTGGAGCAACATTTTGAAAGGCTTAGCCCTCCTCAAGGAGGGGCTGATCTGGCGCGTTGGAGATGGCACTAGCATTCAGATTTGGCGTGACCCCTGGATCCCTGTTGGTGACACTAGAATACCTAGATCCCTACGCGGACGCTCGCCTATTTCTCGGGTGGCTGATCTCCTGAACCCCACCACTGGCAATTGGGACGCTGAAATTGTCTCCAGCCTGTTCCAACCTGAAGACGTGAAGGCTATTCTCTCCATCAGTGTTTGCGAGGGTATGGAGGACTTTCTGGCCTGGCATTTTGATCCTAGAGGCCAGTTCTCTATCAAGTGTGCTTACAAGCTCGGGGTGATGCTGAGGGACAGGAATTCGGGCAAGGAGGCGGCTAGCTCAGCGTCCAGCAATGACCCGGGACCAATTTTTGATTGGAACCAAATCTAGAACCTGAAGGTCCCGACCAAAATCAAAATGTTTGTGTGGCGTGTTGCACACAACAGTCTTGCAAATCGAATGAAGATCCATAGGATTGGTGTGGACTTGGATACAAGATGCCCTGTTTGCAACAGGCAAAACGAGGACGGGGGGCATGTCTTCTTGAACTGCAAGGCTGCAAAGACCTGTTGGAACCTTCTAGGGCTTGGTGGCCTCCGGGAGAAGCTCTCTCTATGCACCTCCTCGCGCGACCTTCTTTCCGAATTGTGGAAATGTGATGACGACACTCAGCTGCGTGCAGTAACCTTCATGTGGGAGTGGTGGAACATCCGCAACAAAGTGAATGCTGGTGAGAGCATCCCGGACCCCGGGACGGTGTACTCCAAAATCGAGAGGCTCCTGGTTGACTTCTTATCTTTGAAGAAGCCGGATAAACCTCCAAAGCCCCTTGACATACACAAGTGGGCAAAGCCCCTAGATAATCATGTCAAAGTGAATTTTGATGGCTCCTACCTTGCTGATGCTAGAGCGGGTGGCTGGGGCTCTGTTATTCGGGACCAGGCGGGCAACTTCATTGCGGCCGGTTCGGATAAGTCCCCGCATCTTGGGAGTGCTCTTCATTCTAAAGCTTTGGCCTGTCTCGCTGCAATCCAGGGTGCCAACGAGATTGGCGCCAGCCGCATCATCTTCAAATTGGACGCGTCTACTTTGGTCCAAGCTCTCAAGAGCAACGACTATGATATGTCGTCAATTGGTGTGGTGGTGAAGGAAGCTAGAAGCCTGTGCACTCTCAACTTCGGTACCTTTCAGTTCTCTTTTTGTCGCCGCACCTGTAACAATGCTGCCCATGAGCTTGCTAAGCTAGGAGCAATTTCTGAGTCTTTTGATTTCCACTGGAATGGCTCTGCCCCCAGTTGTATCTTTAACGGAAGTCCATGTTTAACTGTCAAAAAAAAAAAAACTCCACTCCGGAGCCCTCAAGAATCTTCGAGACCAAGACAGGGGGCGGCCGCAGAGCTCAGAGGTCCCAATTTAAACGAAGTAGCCCAAGGCCTCGTCAACCCAGTCTGCATCCAAAACCGGCCCCAATCTGAGATCTCGACACGCGCGCGAATCGAAACCCTAGAACGGCGGCCATGGCGATCATCTCCGACATCCAGGAGGAGGAGACGTCGCCGCAGCAGCAACAGGCGGCGGCCCCGGCCCCAGCGGCGGTCGACGTTGACCTAGAGGTTCTCGAGGCGGTGCTCGAGCGGAAGGGCGGCCCGCTCCCGTTCCTCCACGCGGCCATCGACGTCGCGCACCGGCGCTCCGACCTCTTCCGCGACCCCTCCGCGGTCAGCAAGATCACCGCGATGGCCTCCGCGGCCAGGGCGCAGGTGGAGGCGGAGGAGAGGAAGGCGAGGGACGCCAAGAGGAAGGCGGAGGAATTGGAGAAGAAGGCGGCGGCCGAGAAGGAGAGGGTGGTGAAGGCGGCGGCCGAGAAGGAGAGGGCGGTGAAAGAGGCGGCGGCGGTGACGGAGGCAGGGAGCTCGGGGGAGAAGGACAGCAGCACGGAGGCGCAGGAGGAGGAGGAGAGCAAAGCGAAAAGTAAGTACCCTGTTAGCGTTGTCCTTCTTATTGCTGTGGCTGCTCGGTTTTGGTATTCCGATGCTTAGTGTATTATGTGATTAGTATAATGTTGATCTTGTTAGTTTGGAGGGGTTAGTATCTCCGCTCTGATGCTAATTGTGGTCTAGGATTTGTAGATCTTAAGCCGTATATTGTTTAAAGCCTCGATTATTCACTACTTGCGTGGTAGATTGGTTAGTTAGAGCCTCGATTATTCCATGAGTAGCTAGGTGATATATATTTGATTGAGTTTAGGTTGATGTTTTTATCGTGAGACAGGAGTCTGCCCTATTGCCTGTTTCAATTTATGAGTCCAATGATAGAATCTGAGAGATAAGCTAGAGGAATACTCAAGTTCTTCTCTGTATTTGTGTAGTTTGGGTCCCTTTTCGAGAGAAATATTTTTATATTATTGTGCACATGCCTGATGCAAAGCTGAGGTGCTAATGATATATAGGTGGAAAATCATCTTTCCTGATTCAAAGCTGAGTAGTCACATAGTTGTATCTCTGGATGGTGTACTTGTTGGACAAAAGTTACACTTATACCTTATTTATCTGTTAAGAATAAAGTTCTGTGTCACCTCTCCAAAGCTAACACAATTTGTTTAAGGATATCTACACATATAGAATTCCACCTGTAGCTCATTGCAGTCTGGAAATACTTGAGCTATAATGTTTTCAATAACGTGGTCACTTGCTCATATTTGGATCTGTGACATACCATATTGCACTTGATTTGCTGAAATTGGGTGTTATTTATAGTATCTCCTTTAATTTTCCCATGAGAACCCCTGCTTCAGATCATTGCATTTCAGCTATCTACTCTGGAATAAACTAATGGTGTTCCATCTCATGCTTGTTACAGAACCAAATGCTGGCAATGGACTTGATCTGGAGAAGTATTCCTGGACTCAGCAGTTGCCAGAGGTTAATCTCTCTGTTCCTGTTCCTGAAGGAACAAAGTCAAGGTTTGTTGTCTGCGAGATTAAGAAGGATCATCTGAAGGTTGGGTTGAAGGGCCAGCCTCCTATCATTGATGTAAGTAGTAGGAACTAGGAATCCATTTATGCTGTCATTATGTGTGAAATCTTTTGCTGATGTAGTATTGTTTTCTTACCAGGGTGAGCTTTACAAACCAGTTAAAGTTGACGACTGCTTCTGGAGCATAGGTATGAATAACAAACCATTTGATTTTGTCAAAGTGTCCCACCTGATGCCCCTTGCTGGTCAAAAATATTATTCCCTTGTGATGATTTCTTTCAGAGGACGGAAAACATCTGTCTATATTGCTGACAAAGCATAACCAAATGGAGTGGTGGAAATCTGTGATCAAGGGTGACCCTGAAGTGGACACCCAACGTGTGGAGCCAGAGACTAGCAAACTCTCTGACTTGGATCCTGAGACTAGACAAACTGTGGAGAAGATGATGGTAAGCGATGTGCACAATCTGAATTCATGAACTTATGTGCCTTGAAATTTCTCTAGAGTTCAGACACTAAACAACTCTTTCCTCTCTGGTTTGCAGTTTGACCAACGTCAGAAGCAGATGGGTCTCCCAACAAGTGACGAAATGCAGAAGGATGAAATGCTCAAGAAATTCATGGCTCAGGTAAGTCAGCAGCAGCAGGATTTCATCCCACCGTAGGCATCAGCTGACTTCTCATTTGACTGTTGTGTCTGATTGAGCTTTTCAATTGCAGCACCCGGAGATGGACTTCTCGAGGGCGAAGATAGCTTGAGATTGGTTGGACCGAAGGCAATCTGGAAGATGTTGGATGGAGAAATCGTGTCTACTTAGGGCTTCAATTTGCGGGTGTTGTTTTTTAGTGTCTGTTCATGCTTATGGTAACGATGGACTCATGGACACAGTTTTTGCGGTTCCTTGGAAATATATACTGAAACTATGTTTTCTTTGATGAACCAATCGGTTACCCAGCTCTATTGTGTTTGTGTTTTGTTCGTGCTCTGTGTATTTCAACTATACTACGCTTTCTAGCATCGCTAGAGGCTTGTGGACAGCACTGTTAGGATTGGCCGATTTGCAGCTTCTACGGTCCTGAGCTGTGTATCATCCACATCTGTAGCTGCTTTCCTTTTACTCTTGGTATATGCTGATGTTAGCGACGGACGTGAAATGCTGGCACCTATTCCATATTGTAGCTGCGCACAAAGCCGTTTCATGAAGTATCGAATTTTATCCTTTTAACACGACACATAAAAATACACAAACATAATAAAATTGACACCCTGAGAACGGAAATTCACATTTGATCCCAGGTAATTTGTTCAGAAGTTTTTTTAAAATATTTCTGTGCTGTGTACCTTCACATTTCATTCTATGCCTTTCACCAAAGGAAACTATCGACTATGATGTGTACTTTCTACCTATTGGATGGTTTCTGCTGCCGTAGCCTGGAAGCTGCTTTCCACATGTGTGGTCTCAGATGACATGGTACTTTGTCCCTAGACACTTCCATTCTGGGAAGTCCTGATGGTCTAGTCTAGCTGTTTTCCTCTCTAGCCGAGACTCTGCAGCCGGATTTGCTGATCTGATTCCTGTCAGGCAATGCTGCCCAGCAGGTCATAGCCTCAGGATTGTTGGATCCGTCACACCATTGATAATCCGTGCAGAAGCACCACTGGACACCTCATCACGGCATAAAGCGCCTACTGAACCATGACCACTATTCTGCAAAACTGCTGCATGTACTTGTCGTCAGATCCACGCTTTGGACTTCGCTTGCACTTGTCGGCACCCTGCCGGTCAGGGTCCTTTTTTTGCTCCTTTTGTCTGGGCACAAATCCAGATTCCAGACAGTTCTTGCACCAAACTCTCTCGTGGCAATGTTTCTCGCATGCACCATTTCAGTCATAGGCACCAACCAACCCCATCAGGCATCAGCCATGCGATTAGAAGTTCAGAGTGTTCTGCTCAGCTTTCTTTGAGATAGTCCGTCAGTGGGAATGACTTTGAGGTGTTCATTTAATCTCCTTCCAGTAATTATCCAGTAAGATGGTTTGTGCATCTGGTCTACTTACCAATAATCTTTACACGAACACAACCCATCCTTAAAATTATGGAACCGGTTCCTGTCCCTCACTAGGATCTCACGCTCAAACACACGGGATATGAACTTTGTCGCCTCATGGCAGTCTCTGCAAACTCTCAGGTTCTTCGTGACGCGCACCGTGTCGCCTGGCTTCGTGCGCAGCAAACCAAAGGCTATGGCCAGCTTCTCGCTGTGGTAGAGGAGCGATGTCTCTTTCGCTTCATCTGGGATGTCGTGCAGGACGTCACTCGTGTCAGGCGTGTAGCCCTCCAGCCTGATCTTTCTCATCATGTCCTCGGCCGTGGCAAATATATCCTTCTCCTGGGGATGACACAGGCTCCCGCACTGGAACTCGCAGACCTCGCCTTCGATTTCGATCACGGACCGCCCTGCTTCCTTGCCCACGTTCCTTTCGTCCATCAACCGGCGGACCTTGGCCACGTCTTCCCACCGACCGGCGCTTGCCAAGAGGTTGGCCAGCAGCACGTACCGTCCACTGTTCAGGGGATCAAGATCGATGACACACCATCCAATTGCCTCGCCTAAATCAACGTCCCTGTGAATCTTGCATGCTCCAAAGAGTGCCCCGAGGACACCAATGTCTGGCTCCATTGGCATGTCTTTGATCACCTTTTTGGCTTCGTCCAGCAGCCCAGCCCTCCCAAACAGGTCGACCATACAGCCATAATGCTCCATCTTTGGCTCGATGCCATACCTCTGCACAACGTAGTTGTAATAGTGGCGACCCTCGCTGACCATCCCGGTGTGCGAGCAGGCGGTGAGCAGATTCACCAGCGTGACATCGTCCGGCGCCATGTTCTCCCTCTCCATCTGGTGGAACAGCTGAATGGCATCCTTGCACCTCCCGTGCACCGCTAGTCCACCGATCATACAGTTCCATGACGTGAGCCCCTTCGTCGGCAGCGCTTGGAACATGCGACATGCCTCCTCAACAGACCCACACTTGCAGTACATGTCGACGATCGCTGTCGCTAGCTTCTCATCCATCTTTATCCCGCTCTGCTCCACCCACCGGTGCACCTCCCTACCGCGGGCCAGTGCACCAGCCCCAGTGCATGCCACCACCGCGCTCGTCGCGACAAACCCATTTCCCTCCAGCCCCAGCGCTCGCATTTGGTCAAACACTTCCAGGGCGTGCAAAAACCGCCCGGCCTTGATATACCCCGTGATCATCGAATTCCAGGAAACTAGATTTCTCTTGGGCATCGCGTCGAACAGCTCCCGCGCGTCGTCCACGAGGCCCAGCCTGCACAGCCCGCCCACCATGGTGGTCCACGACACGACGTCGAGGGCTGGCCAAGAGGAGCTGCCGCCGAAGAGGCGGGAGGCGAGGTCCGCGCGGCCGTTTGCGAGGTAGGCGGCCAGGAGCGCGTTGAAAGAGTGCGCGTGGGAGTGAAAGTTGAGCTTGAGGAGGAGCGCGTGGAGCTGGGCGGCGAGCGGGAGCGGCGCGGCGGGGAGGAGCTGCGGCAGGGTGAAGTGGTCCGGGTGGAGGGGCAAGGAGAGCATGAGGGCGAGGAACGCCGCTGCGTGGCGCGGCGGGAGGGAGGCGAAGAGCGGGTTGAAGAGCGCCGGGTGCGGGTCCGGATGGTGCGCGAGGAGGCGCGCTGCGTAGGGGAGGTGGGCGGGGTCGCGCGCAAGGAACGCGAGTAGGCGGCGCGCGTGGGTGGGGTGGGAGGCGCGGCCGAGGCGGACGAGCTGCGAGTGATGCTGCTTCAGCTCCGAGATGGTGGTGATGGGGATGGGACTCACGCTGGTGGCAGACATTGGCGGAGCTCGGATGAAGGGGCGACCCGAGGCCGGGAGAGCATCTCCTGCTTCAGGTGGGGATAAGACACCGTGGCTGCCAGCTGACGCCGATTAATCTAGACTAGTTGAATGCCCATCCATTCCGGCTTTCGTTCATACGTCACACATGTAACATAATACACATGACTATTCTAACATTTTATTATCAATACAATCCAATCGAGAAAAAAATACACAAATTGGGTTATCCAAGCTTTATGACCTCACGTCGTCGCCGGTAATGGTGGCAGATGAGAGAGCGCGAAAAACATGACTCCACACCATAAAGGATAGGCCCATGCTTGAGTTGATGACTCGTGTAGAACATTTGTACTTTGTCACCCAATCAAATGCTCTTCACATGCATAAATTAACTATCAAGTGAGCTCATGGTTCTTAGCGGCTCTACAGAGGATGATGAAGGGCCGGAAGACCGGTCGTCGAATCAAATCAGAGATTGGGAAGATTCGTTTGATTCGGTGGGCGAACTGTTGACAGAGGTATTCGCCAATCTGGCACCATGGTCACATATTTTGCTCGAAGATAGTGGTAACTATGGCCAGCGAATGTTCGACGCCTACTTGCTCCCAATCCTCCGTCGCATTTCCATTGCACAGATCTATGGCCATGTCGGCTATATCTTCCTCCACCATGGGAACCTGTTGTTCCAGCGCCAAGATTAAGAAGAATAAGGGGCTTAATAATCCGCGTCAAGCCTAGAAAAGATTGGAGAATCAAAGGTTATGATAGGGACAATTGCGTACTTACCAATCCCAGCAGATCTACCTTGCAAACACCTGCTCAAGGTCATTCCACAAGGTCGTCGTTCCCTATTGTGCTGAGACAGAGAGGGGAGAGAGGAAGGAGGAGCCCATGTATCGGGTACCGAGACAAAGAGAAGAGGGAGGCCTGTGCAAGGATGGAGGGATATCGGTTCCAACTGCGGCCGCTGCCGGCACCAGGCAGGGGAGGGCGGTGCTCCCACAAGCCCCAATCTTTGTGCCAGACGTGACCGAGCCCCACTCGGTCTGCCCACACGCGAGCGACGTGCTACTTGATCTCCCTCGCAAACCTCTCCACCGCGCTCGCCTCTCCTCCCCGAGGTCACGAAGCCCTCGCTAACCTCTCCACCGGCCTCTCCTTCCTGAGGTCACGAAGCCCTGTCGCGGTGCCTGATCCTGCGGCGTGATGTGCCGTCGGCACGTGGAGAGGTTCCAACGATGAGGATGTGGCGCTTGAGGTGGATTGGGAATCAGGAGGCATGGGAATCAGAAGGAGGAGGAAGAAGTTGTCTGTTCGGCGAGGGAGGAAGGAGATGCTAACGGGGAAGGTACCGCAGGTTGATTCATGTCTTTTGCAGGAGCCAAAACGCAAACGTGCACAATGGACAAAAATCTAGTGTAACGAAAACCACCTCAAGAAAAATTATATAGTAGAGATAGAGATAGATATTGATCGATATACATGATAAACTTGTACATCACGGTTATCAACAGTTTGTCAGCTAAACAAACAAACTCTGTCAATCTGCACGTAGAGAATGTTATCGTAGTGAAGTATGTGGCTTGGAAAAAATCTAGATGTTCTAGTATTTTTCTTCATATTCATCTAGATAAGTATAGGTAAACTAAACGGAAGTTAATTTAGATCTAAATATCCCATGTAAACAAAGTCGAATAATTACTGTCTATTTTATTCGTATCAGACTAATGCAATAAGCATTATCAGATTAGAATTATACAACAAGAAACAACAACATAATTATACTGGAATCTCAAAGTGTTTATACTGGAATCTAACAGTGTTGTTCAGTGCTGCCAAGTTTGCTCTCTTTTTCCATGAAATGGTATACTTTGGTATTGTGTTGGAAACGACAGTTCCCACTTACAACAAAAACAAAGCTACAACAATTCCTTGACCGCTTCACGCCCGTGTCCCGCGTGGATACAGACACCCCATCTAGCAGTAATAATATCACCATCTCTATTTTTCAAGCTCATGCCATGGGCGGCTATTTACCTCCTTACTTATTCTTACGTCTGGATAGAGAAATCGAGAGAAGTTGCCCTTCTAGCTAGCAAATTGGCCCCGGCAACACTTCCCACTCGTCTGAACCGTGGCTGCGGATGCGGTCGTCGGGATCATCCAAATTTGTCGCTCGCGACCACGAGCGGAAGTGCGAGGGCCAGGGCGACCTACTAGGAAGAAACTTGTCCGATCCGTATGAAAAAAAAACCGCTCCGTCGGCGGTATCTAGGCTTAATCGTTGCGGGTAGGGGGCCTTGGTGACCTCGACCTCAATGGCTCAATCGCCACGGTAGCTACTTGGCTCAGCGGCGTCGCTGGCCGCCTCGCTGGGTGCATCTACCTCGTGCGCCGCCCGGTCGTCGTCCCCACAAGCACCACATGATCCGAATTGTATTTTGTCCATGTCATGGTCCGCCCGATGGTCATGGTATCTGCACTTGGTGACGGCGGCATGGACCTCTAGGTGCTCATGTCCCTGTCACTCTACCACAATCTCACTGCTCGTCCCGGAATAACAACCGCCCGCGAAGGACGGAGATCACGAGCTGAGACCCATCGTTGATGGAAACGGCAAGGGCTTCGATCCCTTTGTAAATATAGTACAGTAGAACGTAAGGATTTCGTTTTGTAAACCTTGTTCCTGTCCACCGGACGCCTTTTGTAAGTCCTTTTGGTGGTCAGATTTGATACACGTAGGAGCAGGCAGACGATGGACGTACGAGCGTTTTTTGCTGGACCATGACGGGCTCCACACGGGCGCAGAACCCAACACAGGAAGCAAACGGATTGTATTTTGTTTACTTACAACGAACCCCACGACGTACGACGTATGAAAAACCAGGACGACGATAACCACCATAACGTAAATTAGATAGTAGAGATAGAGACAGAGATGAGTAAGTCTATATTTTCCCTATAAAGTTATACAGGTTTGTATTTCCATACTTTTGCCTAAAGTCTACACGTGTTTGTATTTCCTTAAACTCTGAACAAGATAATAATTTCTTACAGAAAATAACATTCTACGTAGGTGTCTTTTAGGCCAAGAGCAATCCGGGAGAGACTTGGATATGATCTCTCCGTTAGGTGAGATCGTAGGATCGTCGTATAAAAATCATATTTAGAAACTACGAAAAATCTGAAATTTTTATACAACATATCTACTGTTTGTATCCACAACCCCAAGAAATTTCAGCACAAAATTTGATATATATTTATATACAAACAAAAAGGATAAATTTGACAACTTATATTGTTTGCTTTGGATGAATAATATTTCACACTATTCATATCCAATTTTATATATTTTTGGCTCTGTAAGATTAGGTGGAATTTGAAGCAGCAAATTTTTGACAATGCATATATGACACAGATGTGTGTTATGTGGTTTTCTTTGAACATCTAAACATGTTTTGTCTTTTCAAAAAAAAATGATCTCATAGATCCTATATGGAACCAGATCCTACTCAAGTCTTCCTGAATAACCCCCATGTGGCGTAGAGTTTCCCGTTGGTTCCTTCAAATAAACATTTCATACAATTTTACTTTATCGAATCCCGGGATATCATTTTCCTTTTGGGTTCATCAAAATAACCATAAGTTGGTTATTTTTTGCATTGATTTGTGTTTTCACATGTTGTAGAATCAACATGCCGTGAGGAAACACGTTGTGACTCATCCGATTTCATACGTTTTTCATATTCTTGTATTTTTGAAATTCTGCAAACCAAAGAGTCCCCAATCATTTAGATCCTTGTGTCTGTTTTTCCGTTTTAGCTTTGTTCCCCTTTGTTTGTAGTTAACCTCTGCCATTTTCGACTCCCTTGTCTGAGCGCCATTGTGATTGAAACGATATCTATAGGAACTCTGGAGAATGGAAACAGGAGAAATCTTCCCTATGTGGGTTGTTTGCTTGCATATTCATATTTCCACATTTTGTGGTATTGTGAATCGGGAAGGCCCTTACAAATAGAACTAAAGCCTAACTACATTAGATGAAAAATAATATTCTTTTACCGCAATCAATCGGTGGTTCCACTGCTAGAGATCACAACAATTACAAGTTAGGAAGATCTAAACCAGGAACGCAAACAACATTAAATACCGCAAACTAAATACGCAACCCAACATGATACATAGTGCAAGTGATAACTAATAGCAAGTTTGCTACAAAAAAGCAAATAGCAAGTTTAAATCCATGTATATTCATGTGGCAGTCTGGATTACACAATTTTTTTTTGTCAATTCTTCCCAGAATCATGAGTCTTCGCCGGTTTTGCCTTATGCCCCTTCAAACTATGGCTACATCACCAAAGTGTCTTTCCCCGGTGATATAAATTTTGGCAACCATCAAACTATGAACTACTCCGAGAGACCGACACAGGTAGATACGCCAAGCGAGGTGAGCGATACAAATAGCGTCGATGTGCATCGTCTAAATCTCTGGTTGCTCTCTTACATCCTCCTTAACCAGAAATATGATATCTTAGAGCATCTCTAGTAGTCCCTATACTCGCGAAAACTGAAAATGTGAGTACAAGCCGTGGTAAACCGGTTTTGCAGATCGTGAAAGGGCTAGTGTCGACCAGTCCCCGCAAATGAAAACTGCAAAATAAACACAAGGTTTTTGACGAATTTCATATGCAAATTGATAAAACACAAATGTAAACATGTACAACAACCGAGCGAATATAATCAAATAATAGTTCCGAGCACACAATAAAATCATCCAAATTATTACAACAAATGTCTCAACCAAATTACAACAATAGTTCCCGAGTAAATCAACAAACAAACAAATAATAGTTCATCTCACACATAGAAGGAAAACAAGACAAGACCATGCGCTGGGTGGCGACGGCCATGCATCTGCCAGTGATGCTGTTTCAGATCCTTGAGGAGCTGGTTATGAGTTTTGCCATCTTCAATTTCCCTATGTGTTTGAAGAAAAGCTTGAATGGGATGCGGATTCCTTTCGGGTCGAACTCGGGTACCAACACTGTCATAGAAACACGACAACCTTGACCCTCTTTCATCTTCGATGATCATGTTGTGAAGAATAACAAAACAAGTCATGATGTTCACTAGGGTTTTCTTGTCCCAAAACCGAGCAGGACCTCGAACAATTGCAAACCTTGCTTGCAATGCCCCAAAAGCTCTCTCAATGTCCTTGCGGGCTGCCTCATGTGCCTTTGCAAACACAACATCTATTTTCTCTCGAGGATCTTTAATGGACTTCACAAAAGTTGCCCATTCTGGATATATGCCATCAGCTAGATAGTACCCCATTTGTGTACTCATGATTCATCACTTTATAATTGCAAGTGGGTGGATCACCGGTTGCTAGTTTTGCGAACAAATGAGATCTATGCAAAACTTTGATGTCATTGAGTGTTCCCGACAAACCAAAAAAAACCAAATCCATAGATCATGTGATGCAACTGCCTCAAGAACAATTGTAGGATCCTTGCTTTTGCCCTAGTACATGCCATGCCATGCCTTTGGATAATTTTTCCATGTCCAATGCATACAATCAACACCACCAAGCATTCTAGGCCACCCTCTTTTCTCATTTCCTCCATCAATCTTTTTATATCTTCCTCATTGGGAACTCGAAGATAGGTTGGGCCGTACAACTTGATAATCATCCTAGCAAACCTACGCACGGACTCCGTGCTTTATCTTCACCAATTCGAAGGTACTCATCCGTATAATCAGCCCCATATGCAATAATCACCCTCATGGTAACCACAATTTTTTTGATAGGGGCTAAATCCAAGGATCCCCCTGCGTTTCTACGTTGCTTGAAATATGTCAGGGGGACGTTCCCCGGGTACCCCAAAGAAGCACTCAAGACGGTTAAAAAAGACAAAAACAGATAAAAGATAAAGAGAAAACAGTAGTCAGGGCACCCTGGGCCGACTAGGAGCTCCCAGCCGACCCGCAGCACCATTCCCGGCTGGGCCCTCCTCTCCTTCCGCCGCTTGGGCTGGCCGGCCCGATCTGGCTACCCCTCCCGCGGCTCCACCTCTCCCTTCCGGCTGGGCCACCCCAGCCGGCCCATCCGGTCTCCCCCTCGACGCCACCTCCTCCGCTCGCCTGGCTAGAGCGCCTCGCGCCGCGTGGGCCGACTGCCCCGCAGAGCCTGCTCCGCGCCTCCCCGGCTGGGCCAGCCTCGCGTCGCCCCTGACTGGGCCGGTTCGGCTCCCGCCCGGGCCGATTTCCGCCTCCCCCCGGCTGGGCCTTGGCGCCCCTTGGCCGCCTGGCCGGGTCGCTCCTTCCCCAGCAAGGGGGTCGCCCCCAGCCGGTTGGGCCTCCTCCATTCGGCAGCTGCCAGCCGGTTCGCCCTGGCTTCTTCAGACCAGATCAATTCCTCTGGTTCCAACTGCCCTGGCTCCAGATCGATCAAGACCAAAGGCCAGTACCAGATAAGAAGAAAGGCTAGCAGCTATGTACCAGAGAAGAAGGACAGCGACAAGATTGAGAAGACACAACCCATACTACTTTATCAGATGATGTGTGCAATAGTATACACTATACACTACATCATGCATGACACATGCATAGTACTAGTTAGGCAAGTGGGTCCCACCATGTCCCTTGGCCACCTTTATAAGGCAAGGGAGGGACTCATTCACAGGGGCTCCATTCATTCACACATGCATCCATCGATCGATCGCTAGCTCACTCCCTGCTAGCTAGCTCACTCTCTCACGAGCTCACATAGACAGATAGTTGGTTGGTCTTACAGCATTTAAGGCAGTAGCTAGCGTATACAGCTCGAGGAGCACTTGTAGTTCTGGTATTCCACATAGTCAGATCCGGCAGGAGTAGGGGCTTTACCTCACCACGAGGGCCCCGAACCTGGGTACTTCTTGCGTCCTGCTACGCTCGCTTGTATCCAATCCCGCCTGCGGACGCCGTCGATAGCTTCCCTGCTAGTCCCCACACCTCTATCTAACCTCCTCAGGTACCGCCGTTCCTAATACAACGACAAAATACCTTGAATTTCTCTCGCACTCTTTGACGCGCATGCGGAACCGCCTATGAAAGAGATGTGTCGGATAGGTAGGTACCTACGTGAAATAGTCGTCCATGAGGGTGGTGTGGCCGAGGGCGCGGTTGCGGCAGATGTAAGTGCGACCCATCACCGAGCCGCGCCTACAATTCAGCAGCCTCGCGCGATTCTCCAGCTCCTTGATGGCGAGGTGGAGGATAGTGATCTTGGAGTCATCATCATGGAGTAGATCCTCGATGTCCGAATCATACGAGGAGGAAGAATCGGACAGATCGGCCAAATCTAATGCCTCCCCTGAGTTCATCCTCGATTCGGGTAGGCGGGGACGCAGTGGCGGGCGGGTGCGCGTGGCCGGCTGTGGCTGAATCGAGCGGTGGGCGATGGCGACGGAATCTGTTGGCGAGCGGGTGGAGCGGGGAAGAGGATGAGCGAGTCAGTTAAAATTTCTGCGCGCCCTATCTGCTCGACGAATGCAGTTGCGCGTTCGGTTCCCCCTTTCAACCCGTGTATACCCACGTCGCGGCTTGGTTTTTGCTCCGGCCCTCAATTTTTTCCAGTTCGCATCATATATGGGTACTGATATGCTCCTTTCCGTGACCTAAACCCTCAAAAAAGTGATTAAATTGCAGGTTTCGACTGTTTACAGTTACTACTAGAGATGCCCTTAAGACATCTCTTGTATTTAAGACAACATACCCCAACCTTCAAAGACTCATCCTACATGGATCCCTAATTATGATCCTTCATTAGCCTCTAGCGGATACACAAATGAGGTAGGAGTACTCCCGAAGACATAAGAAAAAGGAGTAAATCGAGCGACAATAGATGCATATCAGATTAGGATGACAAGATAGGTGAGGGCACGCAGGCGAGGAGTTGGGACTGTTTAGCAACATGCTTGGTATCAACTCGACCACCTTAGTTCATAAAAGTGAAGATATTTAGAGGGCTCTTACATCTTGGTATGCTAAATATTAAACCATCACTGTAACACTCTGTATGAAAACTCAAGACGCCGTTGATGCTAATGCTTGCCCGAAGACATGGTGCAATGTGTGTGTGCCATGTCGCCCTCTTTGTTTGGCATGGACTCAGCATGAGCCCTTGCCTTGTCAACTTCTTCAACATCAATGCAAGTTGGCTGCCTACCTTGTTAGGCCTTCCATTTTCCTGATTATCCTTTGTGAAAGATTGCGGAAGTAGAGATTGTATTGATATTGTAAGAGGTGATTACATCATAAGCCCTTAGGCATTTTATATAGTACTAGAAGACTTGGGTAGTAAGAAGCCTAATAGAGATAGAATTGGATTACAAACTTAAACTACCAAATATAGTCCAAACCGTGACATACTCTAACACCCCCTCGCAGTCGGATCGATAGTGACGAGAACAGTCGGAGCGTCGCGGACGGTCTGACTGGAGCATAATCCGAAGGCGCGAACTATAGAGGATGTCAGTGGATGTCGATGTAGCCAGAAGTAGGGTGCTGTAGTCGTGGTCGATAATGTCGTTCGTGATGTAGTCACCGTTGATAAAATTGATGATGTTTATGTTGTCGTGGTGTTGTGGTCGATGTCATCGTTAAGCCTGGAGAATTCGCCGTAGTAGTTGACGTAGATGTAGTTGGATCCGGAGTAGTCGGGGTAGGCAACACGCCTTGCCGAGCTTGCCAAAGTCAGGAGCACGCCAGGGACGAAGGCACGCGTCAGTGTTGTCAATACTGGACGTGCGAAGACAGGGACCATCACGAGCCATGTGAGCCAGAGCCGGAAGGAGCAGCAAAGAAATTCTCCGTGAACGGTCGGTGCGTAGAAGTTGTCCGCCGATTTGTCGGAGTAGATGAAGTAGTTGCAAGAAGAAAATTGATTAAGCAAAAAAAATAAAAATTAGACTGTGACTCTGGCGGCGAGGTCGTGATAGACTAAGACAAAGAGGTAGTTGTTTGATGGAGATTTGCTGTAGCGGTAGTTGATTTCGGGGATTTAGACCCGTATTTTCCGCTTCTGTGAGCGCGGCGTCGCTCGTGGAGATGAACTTGTTAGCGTTGACGATGACCATGATTGGTGATGGCGGCGACGATTTTGCGATGTTGTTGGTGTAGATGATTGTCGGCGATGATGACCACGTGTGATGAAGATGCATCCCTTTGTTGACGGCGAGACGCGTACTCAGGGACGTGTGTCCCGGTAGATGTTGGCGAAAACGGGCCGACGTGGAGACGACGTGAGGACGGAGCAGCCGACGCAGCGCGTGAAGGCGTTCCTTGGGGCGTTGTGCGGAGCCTCCTTGTCACGATCGTTGACGATGATTTGCCGAAGTTGAGTCGATGCCGAGGTTGAAGTAGAGGCGCACGATGACGACATGCGGCTGTGGACGATGCTTTTGGTGGCTAAAAGAAAAATAGATCTAATAGAAAAAAGAAATTTGCTAAAACTACTAAACCGATCTAGGGAATTGGAAGAAAAACTAGCTACGAGATTTGGTGCCCCCGGCAGAGATCATGGAGCTCAATCTCGCCAGGGGCGGCGCGGCGGAAGCAGTGGCTAGACCCTAGGCGGAGCGAACCGCTCTGATACCATGAAAGATTGCGGAAGTAGAGATTGTATTGATATTGTAAGAAGAGATTATATCGTGAGCCCTTAGACATTTTATATAGTACTAGAAAACTTGGGGGGCAAGAAGCCTAATAGAGATATAATTGGATTACAAACTTAAACTACCAAATATAGTCCAAACCGTGACATACTCTAACACTTTGGAAGATATTAGATGCCAGGAATGCGAATTTTGTTAAGAGATACTGATCAAATTGTTTATGTAACCAGATTTCTAATATGGTCGAGATCTCGCTCACTGGTCTAACTGTTGCAAGGACCCCGTTCATAAGATACCAAGCGGTAGAGTGGTTATCTGTCATCATGACTTTCGTGGTCCATGCAACTTGCGATCTGGAGTAACATATTTAGATGAAGAACCTCTCATCTGGTGAGTGCTTGGAGAATGATGTCTCCATGTTTTTTAGATAAAAGGGCCTCGCCCTGGTTTCCATTACTGAAACCACACGAGTTTTTACATCAGTTCAACCAACATACCAACTGCAAAATGCACACGTTAGTTAAACCACCACCGAGGCTACAACCTCCAGATCATGCAAGCCCACATACAGTCTATGACATGGCCACAAGGCTACATCTAAGACCACATCACACATAGGCTATCCTAGAGGACAACATTTCCTACTAGGGCACAACCTTGAAGCATTCTCCATCACCTACAAGCATCATTTTATTAGTGTCCAGGGTTCTCCCCAGTTCAGCTGCAGTTGTCTTCCACACCTCGTTCTCCATACGGATGAGATTATGTAGATCCACCGGTGACTGTGACATCCTCTTCTTATCCATCATCACCTAGGATCCGACCACAATAGCATAGGTGGAGCATGCGCTAGAGATTCCAACTTTCTCGTAACTGTGCCCAGCCTTCCTCTTTCTTCCTCCCCCAGCAAAATGTCCCACTGAGCAAGATTGAAGGCACATTTTCTCCAAATCTCCTGCATTCCAGGCCACACAGAATGGTTGAAACATAAATATTTCTCACATTCCATATGACCCACATAATTACATCAAAAATAACATTGTCAACTCTAAAGAGTTTGTTATTTTCCATTTACTAGCCACTAGATCAAAGTTCACATGACTATCCTTGCTAGTGATATTAGAAATCTCCTGCCAAGCAGCCTGAGCAGGAGTACATCCAAAGAACAAATGATTACATGTTTCAAGTTCATTACAAAAAATATAGGTTAAGTCATCTACATTCTACCTTTTCACCAAATTATCCTTAGTAATAATTCATTATGAGCTAAGAGCCACATAAAGAAGTGAATTTTTGGGGGAACTTTAATCCCCACACTGACTGAACATAGACATGAAAAACCACTTTAAAATTAATGACATCATAAAAGGATTTAACATTGTATTGACCACTGGGCTCCAACTTCCACATAAGGCAGTCATCCTCAGCACTAAGGTGCAAAGATTGAGCAATATGTATTATCTCATACCATTGAAACAAAAGCTTCTGATCAAAACATCTTCTAAAGTAAACTTGAGGGTTTCACCATCCCACACATCAGCAATAGAAGATTTTGGTTCATTCAAAATAATATAAACCTTCCAATACCGAGTAGCAAGACGGTAAGACCCAAACCAATGATCTTCCCAAAATTTAACTTTCTTGCCATTCCCTACTTTCCATTGATACCCCATATGAGCTACTCTTGTAGCCCACATTATCCCTTCCAAAAAGGGGAAGCCCCCACCTCAGCACAACAAAACATATTTGGATGATTAACATCATACATATGATCTACTATTTGCTTCCACAACTTCTCTTCATCTATATGATATCTCTTAATCCAAGAAGCTAGTAGACATCTATTCATAGTGGCTAGATCAGGAATACCAAGACAACCATACTCTTTTTTTCTGTGACACCAAACCCCAATTAGATAAATGGTACTTATGGTGCCCTTCATAATCATCCCATAAGCAATGAGCCATATGAGAGTTGATCATAGTTATGTCCCACTTAGAGAATTTAATGACACTTAACAGGTACACAAGGATGCTAGCTAGAACACTCCTTACTAGCTCTAATTTAGCAGCATGATTTAAAAGTTTGCCCCTCCACCATGTCGCTTTCTTCAGAGTTTTATCTACAATAGGTTGTAGATCCTCTCTCCTTAGATTAGCATAGTGTAGAGGAACTCCCAAATACTTTAGAGGAAAATTACCCAACCTATAAGTCAACGTTTGAGAAAAAGCCTGTGCAACGACATCTTCCACATTAATAGGAATACGATCACATTTATGAAAGTTGATGCACATGCCAGACATCTTTTCAAAACAGGACAATAACCATTTCAAATGTCTAGTAGTTGAAAGATAATTATCCAGAAAAAGCAAGGTATCGTCAGCGTATTGCATACCGATGATCCCTGTTTGGTTAAGGCCTTTCATCAAGCTAGTAATCTGACCATGATCAATAGTTGTCACCAGCATCTTAGTAAAAACATCTTCCATATAGTTAAACAAGAGAGGAGATATAGGATCTCCTTGTCTAACACCATGGGCAGAGATAAAGAAATCACTATTGGTATAATTTATTATAACCCCCACTAAACCAAAATCAAGAAAATACTTGATGATCATAATCCACTTAGGACTAAAACCCCTTCCACTCAACATTTTTAAAAGAAACTCCCTATTAACCCTATCATATGCTTTCTCATAATCTAGTTTAAAGATAAAACCAACTGCTTTTTCTAAACTACATCATGAATAATTTAATGTGTAGAAACAACACTATTCAAAATGTACCTCCCTTTCAAGAAAGCAGTTTAATGAGGTGAAACAAGGGATTCACTCACCACACTAAGCCTATTTGTGGTACACTTGGAGAAAACTTTAAAGCTATAGTTTGTAAGTGCTATGTGTCTAAATTTCTGTATAGTTACAACATTGGCCTCCTTTGCGATTAGAGTTAACAGAGAAAAATTCAACCTATATAAATCTAGTTCACACTTATTCCAATCATTAACCAAAGCGATTAAATCATGCTTAACCAGCTCCCAAAAATGCTGATAGAATAAAAAAGAGAGACCATCTGGTCTAGGAGCTCCTTCAGCATAAGAGCCAAAAACAACACCTTTAACCTCTTGTTTAGAAAATTCAGCATCAAGGAAAATATTTTGTTCCTCAGTAACTTTATCACAAGCTTCCCAAAAATCATCAACCAAGTCAATATTAGGTTTAGCTTCATACCTAAACAACTATTTATAATAAGAAACTACAATATTCAGCATACCTTTTGTATCATCCACTATCCCTCCAAGTCCTTCCAAATATTCAATCTGCTTCTTCCGTCTCCTTTGATTAGCTATAGAATGGAAATAATTAGTGTTACGGTCACCTTCTAAAATATTCACTCTCCCTAGATCTTTGTATAGCCTTAGTTTCCTCATTTTTCCATATCTCTGTCAACCTGAATGAAATAGTTTTCATCCTTTTCTTAGAGACAGGAGAAAGAGTTTGAGATTTAGATAGGATATCTAGAATGTCATACTCAGCTACTAGCATTTGTTTCATCTTGTTTTGGTTGGATTCCCTATTGGCATTCCAAACTTTTAGACCTCTTCTAAGGCTTCTAGTTTTGAACTACCACCTATCCATAACTTTATTGTAAGGACAAGACGCATACCAAATTTTGGAAACAAACTGATCAAAACCATATATATTTAGCCACCACTTTTTAAATCTAAATTGCTTGAGCTTAGGGATGGATAAAGCCCCAGAATCAATAATCAAAGGAGTGTGATCACTACCTACTCTAGGTTTTGCTTTAACATTACTAGATGGGAACAAGTTATCCAGCAGGTAGAAACAAACACTCTATCAAACAATGTCACAATCAAATTATCTTGATTATTAACCCAAGTAAACTTCCTACCAACATTCTTAATCTCCATTAAACTGTATTTATTGATCCAATCATTAAAAAGATCAGCCCAATATTGATTAATATTACCAGTATTTTTCTCACAACTTTCTCTAATAAGATTGAAATCTTCACCAACTAAGGTAGGACCAATCCATGCTGAATACACTTTGTGTAGTTCATTTATAAAATCAAGCTTATGTTCCTCATAAGAGGAACCATACACAGAAATAAACCTCCACATAACGGTATCTTTCCTACTTTTAAAGGAGCCAAAACAGAAACAGCTCCTTTAGCATTCAAACATATTTCCCTCCTTTAGCAGCTCCGTAGTTCGAAAGGACAGGGTTGAACTCCACGGCGTCCACCTACCCGCGAAGGCCCATGAAACTCAAAATGTACATCAGACGCGCGGGACCCACTCTGGTCTCTCGCCTGACCCACCCGGTCATTCGCGAGTCACCCTTCCGGCCACGAAGTCACCAACCCCGCCGCGCGCCGCGTGCTCCGCAACGGCTATATTCGCGCACCTCATTCTCCGACACCTGGGCCCAGGAGATCTGAGTAGTCCCTGCCCCTTGATAAACTTCCCGAACAGAGACGGCCGCCAAGGAGTTCCAAACCCGCACCGACCAGGGCGAACTGAAACAAATCGACGAACACATGGCGGCCATGGCCACGCGCTCCCCCTCGCCGGCTCCGGGTGCGAAGATCCCCACGCCTCCCTACCACCACTCCCCCTCGACGCCTCCGCCGCCACTGAAGCAGGCGGGCCAGAGGTCGCCTCTCCCGTCCCCGCTCCAGCTGTCCGGGTACTCGCTCCACGAGCTGCTCCTGCTCTCCCCGTCTCCGACCACCCGCAGCCGGTCCAGGCAGCGGGGCACCGTGGGGACGGGCGTGGACTCGAGCCTGGAGATGGCGGGGACGCCTCCGAGGCGGAGGCGTCGTGGGCCAGGTGAGCAGCGCGCGGCGCCCGCGGGGGTTTCGCCGAGGAACGCGAGGCGGGCGAGGCGGAGGCTGGAGAAGGAGATCGAGCCGGACGAGGACGCAGTTAGGAAGGCGCGCAGGAGAAAGCCCACCTGGGCGGCGCCGAAAGTCGTTGCGGCGGTGGCAGTGAACAAGGCGGGGGCGGCGGCGGCCGCAGAGAAGGAGGAGGACATGAGCTTGGCTTTGATTCCGGCTCCGACCGATGCCACTCGCGGTAAGCGGAACTAATCTCTAGCTGGTCTGGTCCTTTCCATTCCCTCAGAAACGAATCTAGCTTTTGGTGCTTGTTTAATTACCGAATTACAGAACAGAAATCAATTACGGTAACCGACTAACTGTGTTACTGTTTCAGTTTCAGTCACAAGGCCTGACGCTCTGGACCAGTCTGGGTGGGAAAGTCTCTGGGAAAGGATCGTCGAGTTAGTGTTGTGGAAGGACGGTGCGAAATCAGCACTCTGGTTCGGGCTCGGATCCATGTTCTTCTTCTCTTGCTCCTTTTCAAGGGAGATCACCTTCAGGTGCTTGCTACTCTCTCATACCTGATGAAATTCCTACTTGGATCCTTTTCCTGAGCTAATCTCGTATAAATCTTTGGTGGCCATCTACAGCCCAATCTCTGCATTTTGTCACCTGGGTGTTATGATTCTGTGCCTAGCCTTCTTTAAAGATTCTGTGCCACAGAGGTATGAAGTATGAACCAGACAACGAGTGATCATCTGTTCGTTACTCTAGTTGAGCCGACCAAGTAATTTCAGTTCGCATTTGTAGCAGGCAGCCGGTGGAGGTGGAGACTGGAAGGAACTTCCAGTTGACTGAAGAAGACGTGCTTCGTGCTGCCGGAGCTGTGTTGCCGGTTGCTAACTCCATGATATCTACGGCACAAGTGATCTTCTCGGGTAACCCATCGATGACTCTCAAAGTAAGTAAGGATCAAATTCAGTTTGTGACTCGACGTTTGTGCTGAAGCATAATGTTTTCCCTGAGTAATTTGTAAATTTCTGATCGCTGAAAACTTAGGTACTGCCTGTTCTTCTGTTCGGCGCAAAGTATGGTAGTCTGGTTACCTTATGGAGGCTTCTAGCTACAGGTACAATTGGATGCAGAACATTACTATCGGAACAATCTTAGCATGGTTGCAGGTTATGTCATGTTTTTATTCATGGAACTTTTGCAGGGTTTTTCTCCAGTTTTACACTTCCAAAGCTGTATATATGCTATTCGACTCAAATTCATAGAACAGGTAGAACTGCTAGTCCCCTCTGATATTACCTTTGTATAATGTATGGTTATTGTTCAGAGCATAAAACTAATTTCTACCCTTTTTACCGCAGTTGACAGTTTTAGAGATCGGGCTCTAGAAGCATGGAAGTCCTGCCCCCGCAAGAAACTTGTTGCTGGCACAGCAGTGACAATGTGCTGGAATTTATTCAGTATTAAGACACGCTTTGTGGCAGGTACAGTTGGGATATCTTGTGCTGTTAATCTTTCAGTCACTTTAACTCCAAAGCAGTGTTGATGGAAATATGATGTATTTAACAGAAAATGATAAGAAGTTTACCATATATTCATTGATTTGCATCACGGACAATACTATGGAAGTTCTGACATCTGTATGGTGCCATTTTCTCCGGTAGAACAACCTAAACATGATTGAACTGAAAGTTTTCAAGAAACTAGATAGTTTTGAAGCCTAGAGTGTTTTCACGAAAGAGACTACAGAATCTGATATTTATGTTAAAATATAGTGCTAAACTTTTCCCTGGGCAAACACCACTTGGAGGATGATTAGGTGGAGATTAGATCGTAGATTACGGAGACAAATTATCATTTCTCGAATATTACTAAATATTCCCTCTGTTCCACAAATTATGGAGGCTTATATTGTGGAACGGATGGAGTACATGGTTCCCATTTATATGGTATTTAACTCTGTCAAGCGAGCAATCTAACTCACTGATAGGAAACTAGTTGACACGAAGAGATAGGTAACAGACCTTATGATACAGAACTAGTTTAAACAAAGAGTGGACCAGGGAGAGGCTCCTTAGGGTAAAAAGGATAACAAACTGATAGGCAGCTATGTGGCTGCAATTCCTTGATAAGAACCTGTGCAAACATATGTACTTTGTATGGTTACATTAATTTTTCAGTGGACCGGTCTTGATCTTCTTAAGAAAGAAATGACTCTGATTGCCCTTTTTGCCATGTCCTAATTTCCGTGATGACATGTCCTGATTCGCAAATGAAGTTATAACTCATGCATTGTAAAACACTAGTTAATATGGAGTGTACCTGTTTTAAAAACCATTTCACCAACATTTTAGTCTTCTTAATGTTGATTTTAATTAGACCAGTCATTTACTCATTTCAGTATACATGTCATATCACAAATGTGTTGGTACGGTTCAAACTGGGAAGTACTGAAACAAAACTGCACTTCTGGAAACATGGCTTTTGAAACTCTCATATATGGAGTATTGATGAGTGTACCTGTTTTAAAAACCATTTCACCAACATTTTAGTCTTCTTAATGTTGATTTTAATTAGACCAGTCATTTACTCATTTCAGTATGCATGTCATATCACAAATTTGTTGGTACGGTTCAAACTGGGAAGTACTGAAACAAAACTGCACTTCTGGAAACATGGCTTTTGAAACTCTCATATATGGAGTATTGATGCTCTATTGCAGTCAGTTCAGCGTGCATTTCATATTACAGAATTGTGCATACAGTTTAAATTGGGAGCTACAGAAACACTGACAGTTTTGGAAACATGGCCTTTTGAAACTCTTAGAGTTCCACCAAAAGTTAAGAATCTAGCCATAGGTGGTGAAGATGCTGAGTATCTTCATTGCTCTTCTGCATATGCACTTCCATGCGAGAACAGGCAATCTTCTGAATAGATTAGTATTCACCTCCTGCATAACCAATTTATGGCTGAACTGACAATTCTTCGTAATTTATTTGTTATTATTTCATAAAATGAAGTATACTCCATATGGTGTATTAATATCTCATATGGTGCTTAGTTGCATATGAAACCAGTCTTTTTTCTTATGATTTGGATTAAATTCAAATTCAGTGACTGAACATTGCATCTTCTCTTGCAGCCTTCATTTCAGTAGTAATACTGCGGTACAATCATCAGTACCGCAAGGCTGATGCAGACCCAGGAGTTGAATGCTGCCAAGACGATCAAGAGCAGGATATGGATGTAAAGCCATAGAATACATGTGCACCATGTAGGCTTCTTGCCTCTGGAAAGCTTGTATAAGGTGCTACGAAGAGAACTCTTTATTCCTGTACAATAATCGTTTCTACCACGTCTAGTGGTTCTACTTGTCTCTGGCTACCAACTACCTGAAATGTATTGTTGGAACATCAGGATTCGTTCCACCAGAGCATAAGTGCATAACTATCAATCCTTGTACATTCAACTATCTCTATTTCATGAACATAAACTGGCAGTAAATAAGTAGATTTAGGTGCGTTCTTTACTGATGGTCACACGGGTATTTATACAAGTACAAGAGGTGTCTATTTGCAGACGCCCCTCCTTAACAGGCGACTGTTAGAAACAAAGGTTTGTTTTGGCAATCCAGACATATATTTCTAACACTCACAAGTTGACTTTGCCTCCCCTACATATGTATCGTCTTACAAAAGCTACTCCAAAATCCTGTGGGAAATATACAAGGCAAAGCTTTTGTCTCGTTAAAAAGAAAGCCTCACAAGGGTATTTGTAGCAAATTAGATGAGATGTGAAATTGACACAAGCTAGTTATTGTTGCCTACTTACACGTGTGACAACTGCCAATCAATTAGAACGCACCAAAAAATCATAAACGGGTCAACCTTGTGTCAATTCCATATCTCAACTGGGTGAGAAAATGAAATGATCCTCGGAATATCTTATGTACATAGCCGTTTTATTTTCGATGTACAGACGCATAGATGGATTGATTTACACTGCTATTTACCTTTATATACACCATGAGAACAAACATTTTACACAGGTATGCCAACTACACTCTTAAGAGAACACAACCGAAATGGCATGTATTTACACATCTCGCCTACATACAGGGCATGAACTATGGCCAATGAGCCATTTGTCCACACAAGGCTGGTGAAAGGTGTGAGAACACAATGGTAACCTCCTCGCCGTCTCTCCCGTCAGAAGATCCTAGGACAGAACAGAGTGTCAGGATGTCGAAAATAAACTTAAAATAAGTACTCCATCAGGATATATAGGTGATACACGACACACATTTTGATTGGTCAAGACAATTTTTAAAACAATAAAAACTCCATTAGTATGTAGTTTGTGTGACAAAAATTGATGTTATTGGGTCATATTCAAAAGTACTTCTAATGGTGATTTTATATCACATAAACCACATCTCAATGGAGCAATTGCTAATCAGAACCTTGTTATAAAAAAATCGGAACAAATGGAGTCATGAAAAGACAAATATGAAGGTACACATTATACTCCCATGCATTTATGAACCCCACGACTTCATAGAAAGCAAAGATAAAGTTTGCTGACTTACACAAAAAAGACATATCAATTTCGAAAATAAAATATAATGTGAGGATGACAAGTGGAGCCTATGGCAACATGTCGAACTTCTTTCTGGAGTGTACTAACTAATTTGCTCCCAAAAGCTGGTCAGTGGTCACCAGATTTGCTAAATATTTAGAACTAACAGATAGGTCTGAGTAAACAGAATCAAGGAAGCAAAATAAGTCCAGGTACAAATTCAATCAAATAGGTTGATTTTAGTTACCGAATGATAATTTCCATGAGTGAACACCTTTGAGAGGGACATTATCGCACAACACATAAGGTTATCTGAAAGATTAACCAGACATATGTCTGCCAAATATTTATTAGGTAACATATATTCCATCTTTTCATAGATACTACCACATATTTTAAACAAATAAAAATTCCAACTTCTCATGAGTGAAATTCCTACGGAGTTACTTATGTTATGCCAATGGTAAGTAAGATGATTTCGAACCGTCCAGCGAAACAGGATATATACCTACCAGACTAATATATAAAGGCAGCATAAATTACAGATCATAAACGGTGAATATATTTCAGTACTAGGTACATTCGAACAAAATATGTATGTAATGTTACACTTGTACCTGCAGGCAAATAGGGCAAGACAAGTTTTCACCCATTGGCTCTTGCTTCTGATCAATCACCACATGGTACGGCAACTTCTTCAAGCTATCTTGTGAGAGCCCATCAGATGAAACTTCTCCAAGGATATCATGCAGATCATCATTGCCAAACTCTGTGATACCAACCTGTTGAATAGCTAAACTTCAGTAGGAAAAATTATGTGTGCCGCAAATGGTAGAAATTTCACTACATCAATGAAATTTCGTTTTGCTGTCCTCACCATACTATTTGTATAGAAAACATTATCAAATGGTAGAAATTTCACTACATCAATGAAATTTCGTTGCTACCCTCACCATACTAGTTTTATAGAAAACATTATCAAATGGATTACCATACACGTATAAAGATCGCCATGACTAGAATGGTCAATGGCAAAAGCTCTCCAATTGGTGGCAAGCATGAAGAAAATTCCAATCATTTGGGCACTTTCTTTTACAAAGGATACCTGTTAGGGGTATAGAACAACTGACCTGCCAACGATATGCCATATACACTGCTGGCTCATATTGCTCTCCCAGAAACCGAGCGTGAAGGAGCTGGTCCACAAAATCTCCCTGGGAAGTGAACAAACATTGGTGTGTCAAAAGATCCTCTATGGATGATGGATCAAGAACTGCCATGATGCCATCCACTGAAGCATAATACTTTCGGAAACCTTGCATTAAATATTGAAGAACATTTTCTGTATTCCAAGAAAAAAATGCGAGCAGCAGCTCTAATTTAGAGCATCATCAAAATGATGAACTGCAGTAGTAATATTACTATTCCAATTGGCATATGATGGGGAAAACGGAATCAAAGTATTCTGCTAGACTGGCTAAATTTTACAGTATATAATACAGAAGGATTTGCCGAAGAGTCTTACGGTGCGGATCATGGATGATGTACTCTGCGGGGCCGATCTGTCGGCGCACCAATAGGCGCGAGAAGCCTCGAGGACTTCAATGGATAGGACAGCGCCAGCAAATGCCCCCAAACCGGCTCCTCGGAGAACGCCGCTGTCAGAAGCTCTCCCAGCCAATGCGCCGGTGACCGCCCCCGTGAGGCCTCCAGCTACAGACATCACAAAAGCCACACGAAAATCAGACCACACAGACCAAAAGCTTCGGTGCTAAGTCAATCAGATTTGCTATTACTATATAATATTGGGTGTAAAGGCTGTGTCGGCTGAAGAAATGGCAAGGCGAAAAGGCCCTATCCCTTCTCTACCAACCGAGAAGCGCTTGAAATCAGCGACGAACGCGTCAGAAGCTAGAACAGGCAACAGAGCAGGAGGCAGGGCGCGTACCAACCGCGAAGAGGCCGGTGAGCACGCCGGAGAGGACGCCGGCGACGAGCCTGGGGAGGCACGTCGCGGCGCGGCGCTCCTCCTCCGCCACCGCCGACGGGGCTCGCGGCGAGACCGCCTCTGCTGGCGCCACCTCCATCCCGATCGACTGCCACGAGGCAGTACTCCGCAGCTTAGCGCGTTGTCGGGGGTCGCGTGCGCGGTGGTTGGCGCATAGAGGAGGAGGGTGGCTCGCGGTCGCCGGGATGTGAGGTGGGGAGGGAATGAGGCGTGACGCAACCTCTCAAACGAGTCGCCGCTTGGCTTACCGCTGCCCGTTGCTTAACGATTTCATGGACAGTATTTTGTTTCATTTTCTACGCTTTTAATTTGGGTATTACAAAATGATCCGTGGATTTGGTCAAGCCGTAAATTCATATGTATAATTCCAAGCAAAAAAATTCATATGTATAAATACAAAAGTTGGATACCGTGACTGATGGGTCCATGGCACACAAAATCCCGAACGATTCTTGGCGCCACAAAAGAAAAACACAAGTACTACCATTCAACAATAAAATATAATTTATCTGGAACACTAAAGTCAAATTTCACAATAATCGATCTGCACCATGCGTCATGCATCTCCACGTTAGCTCTCGTATAGAGTTATTATATTGACGTCCCTCGGATGTGTTTTTCCTCTTTTCTCATCTCCTTGATAATACACCATTGGCACTCTATTTTCAGCTTTCCTCTTCTCTTCGACGTCATCCCATTGGCCACTCTATCTTGCTCCTTCAACTGTACCACCTCTATCGTGTATTCCTCCTCCTCCTCCTCCTCCTCATCATCATCATGCCTCCTTCGTCTCGGTTACACCGCTATGGTACTATATATTTACTATCCCTCGCACTCTTCTTCTTGTTGTTCATTGTATGTCATAAATGGTGATCCGAGCCAGACCTTTTCTTTATTTTACCGAGATTTTTTGGATTTTCGTTCCTTTTCCACATCACTAACAATTTTATGTTCTTTGTCGTTGTCAGCATTGTTTGATTCTTCTTCTCGTCACTAGCAATGTACTACTATTCATGTTCATCATCACTGATTCGGTCATCATTGTGGATATTCTACCACCTGGTCCTTAGGAGTAGCGGTGGAGAAGAGGCATGAGCAAAAGCTGTTCAATAGTCGTTCCTCCCTGAATATATCTAGTGATACTGCATGTCATGTGCTACATTATACGAGCCATCATAGAAAGTGAACGGATATATTGCTTGCTGAAACATTTGTAGAAGGATAGAACCATGTACTCCCCAAAACCATCAGGCACTCCAAAGTAGCAAGGTTTCATGTTCATTTTTTTGCAGAGAGAACCTTCTATCTTACAAAAATAAATCGGCGCTCTACTTTAAAGTTCAAACAATGTGAATGTGGTCCGCAAATTTACCCTTTTTTTAGAAAGTGGAGAGCTCCAACCTCAACATGGATCGATGCATATAGACTTGCAGGTTGACCTTTGTAAAACACATGACCAAATATGCAAATTTTCAAAAAAAATGATATGTTAGTTTGTTGTTCATCCGGGTAGCTCAGGAATCTGATCACACTTGTGTTGGAGCACTGGATATATTCTTGTCCTTCACCCTCGTCCCACCGAAAATATGTCAGCATATCCCCTTTTCCAAATTGAGTTCATGTCATAGTAACCATAAAGCAGCAAAGGAAAATTCTGAAGGGATATAAATTCGCGTGCCGACCCATGCAAATCCCGAAACACACCCTAATAGAACTACTTCTCTTCCTTTGGCATCGAGACGTCAAAAAGGGAAAAGAGCGATGCTACGCGTCCCAAGAGAGTCACTCGGAATCGTCATCGCCATCGGAAGCATCAGGGCGGTAGTCATAATCAGCGGGGTTGGCATTGCATTTGTCGTGAGGGCGAGAGGAAGTGGTGGTCTAGGACATGACATCATCAAAACACTTCCAATCAACAAGGCTCCCTTGGTTCCACTGACCATAAGAAAGGGTGCCCTCGGAGGAAGGCTTGGCACCCTCCTCGTCATTGTACTCATCTCCCTCTTCGACTTCCTCTTCACCTTGAGCCATTATCTCTTTGAGGAGGTTCTCCATTCTCCTATTGGCCTTGTATTGCTCATGCTGGTCCCGTAGAATATCCACACTATGCAACAAGAGAATAAACATGTGTATGATGGATTTTTCCTTAGCTCACCTCCTATTTGAACTACATAACGTCACTCGATGCATCAGCCATTTATTGAGGCTGGTGGGCCCCCCATGTTAGCCACTCACTAAAAGAAATGTGTGAACGATGGATTATCTATCTCTGCTTGCGCCTCCCTATTTCGAACTTGATAATGTTGCTCGATGCATCAGCCATTTAGACTCATTGTTGGGTCCCACATGCCAGCCTCTCATTAGAAGAAACGTGTGTATGATGAACTTTTTTTCTTCACTCGTGCCTTCCTATTTTGACCTTGGCAATGTTGGTCGATGCATCGGTTGTTTGGTTCGGTAGTTGCCCCCCATGTCAACCTCCTCTATACATGAAACTTGTGTAAGTTGGAATTTTTTTGGTCGCGTCTGTCGTTTTGACCATGGTAATATTGCTCGATATAGTAGCCATGTATGGTCCCATTGCTTGGTCCCTAATATCAGCCTCTATGTACAGGAAACATGTCTATCTCGGTCTTATTTTTTCTTGTCGTGACCGCCCTTTTGCTCTTGACAACGTTGCTCGATGTTCTAAATAATGGGTCCCTAATGACAGCCTCTCTGTACAAGAAATGTGTCTATGTTTGACCTTTTTCTTCGATCGTGGCTGTTACTTTGACCTTCTTAACACATATAGATGCAACCGTGTATGGTCTGGAAGGTGGGTCCCTTATGCCAGCCTCTCTATACAAGTACTTTAACTGTTTTTTCAAACCTGCTCGTAACTCGAGGAACTCTGCAGGCTGGTGGAACTGCGATGTCAGCCTCTCCGTAAATCAATATATTTCTATGAGAGAAAAATGAAATCATAAAATTACTATATATGTGTACGCACAAAGGATTTGAACTCAAGAGTTTAGTACGTGTAAAATAAGTGCGTTTTTACTACGCCAAAGAGAATTTATGAAAATATATCATTAAACATTTTATAGTAACTATCACTTATGTATTAGTCTTCTTGAAACGGTTTTGTGTGTCCATGTTTATCTTTCTTAAAATAAAAGGGCAACACCCCTAGCATCTCAATTTTTTAAATGCCACATAATGAAGTAATTTCTTAAAAACATGGGTAGGCAGAGATTTTTTAGAGGTGGGAGGCAATGCACAAAAATACCTAATTAAAAAGAGTTTGGGTTATACTCCATGGGCTATAGTTCACGGGCTCCTCTCCATGGGTTCCTCCCTCAAATTTCACTAGGTTGCGATTTTCAGTCCACTAACTCCGAAAAGATCGAATTAGAAGGTTTTAGCTAAAGAGGGGCCGAATGGGATAGCTTTCATCTGCTCGTTAGTAAAAACTACATTGTGTTGTGGCTCGGCCGGATTCAAAACAAAGATCTCACCAAGGTAGGAAAAAACAACGACAGTTCTTTTGATAGATATTCATGTATAAAATCAGTTCAGAGAGAACCAGTTCTTGTTTCGGCTCTAAAAATGTTGGCACACAACCAGTTTTCCCTATTATCTGAACACACGATCATTGGAGCAAGCAAAACTGGCGATCAAGTCTGTTTTTGAGTGTATATGTCCTTCTCATATCAATGCCTGCATGTGTGACCCCCATATATATGCAACCCAAAATTCCTAAGCCCCATCTAGATTGTGACAAGACCATGTTTCAAAAGAAAAGTAAGACCATCTATACACACCCACGTGGAAGAAGGACAAGATCATTGTACTCAAAATGTATGATGGACATATTATCGAATCATGAGTCGAGTGCAATATGCTAATTCCCCAACGGCCCACAATCAAAATACAATTAAGATGGAAGATAATCATTGTAATAATAGTTGGTTATATAGATACATATAAATCGTACCATACCAGTACTTGTCATAGCTCCAATCAAGCAAAAGGTTGCTACAATTTTACCATCCATATATGATAAGTGGAGATAACACAACCACATAATTAATTACAATAGCATGCGACCAAAGAACTAGACAGCTAGGAACTTCATGTCCAATATGAGGCATTCAGGGCAGCGAGATACATTGCCCTTGACCATTCTTCCCATGGAAAGTTTGGCCGCTTTCTGAAACTTCATCCACCTAGAAGTAGTTGCCAAGCACCCATCAGTCTGGTTAATGGCATAGAGTCCCTCAATTTGCACTCATTTTCCTGCATATTGAAGACTATTTTGCCTTTTTTCTAGCCTAGAGTTGTTGTGTAGCACTCTTAGGCAATTTTGAGTCAAAACAAGAGATAAATGTACAATTAATAAGAGCAATGCACTAAATCATGTGAACCTCAAGGAGAATACAATTGGAGTAGTTTATATGCTTCCATATACTCACAAACATAATCCTATGTGACTTGGTGATCACACATGTGTATGTTAAGATCTGATAAGGCAGTGCCCAGGCTGGTGCCGATGCATGTGCTGCGGCTAGTGTAGGAGCTGGTGCTAGGGGCTAGTGGAGAGCAGGTGCCGATGCATTTCTTAGTGCAGAGCAGGAGCTGGTGCAAGTGTTGGTGCCGACGCCAGCAACTTGATGCTAGATTTCTTCTAAGGGGTAGGTAAGTGGACTACAAGAGTGGTCAGAGGCATATGAGATGTGTACATGCAATTTTTTTTCTTATACAACATTTACTCGCAAGATAATGATTAGAGGATATGATGAGATACAAGCAAATTAAGTTACTACCTATAGTCTTTCTCCTTAGTTCAACAGGTGCCCATGTAGGTACTGGGGTTGGTGCCATCAGCTTGACGCTAGAGTCCTTCTGAGGGTATGTGAGGGGAATCTGACTACATGACTAGTCAAAGCCATATGATGAGTTGTAGCATCCCAATTGTCTAACAATTATAATGCTACTTGTCCTAGTAAGTTATTGGCTACCTCATATATATTATGGTTGCATCATAATTATATCATGCTCATGACATCATGCCACCTTGCATTTGAGCATCATATAAAACCCTTTTTCTTTTGGTTCTTCTCTCACATGCATTATTAATTGTATTTGCCTCTTGATATTGTATTTGGTTATTGATACATTGTCTAAATGCCCAAGTTGAGTTGGGGGCATATCTTTTATTTCCATTCCACCACCTTTCTCTTCCACCACTTTATAATTCCACCATCCTACTAGACCATGAGCTTGTTTGTCTTTAGTTTGGTTTTATCGAGCTCATGGGCAATAGGGTGGATCTAGTCCTTTAATTTCTTTTGCTTGGATTTATTCCACTTATGGGAAATGCATAAAAACAATGCCATCCTATTATTATTGTTTTCACAAAATAAATCATGGCATTATTATTTTGCATGGGCCATGCAAACTCCTTCACCACCTTTTGCTCCATTGGTTTTTCTTTTGATTTAATGGACCCTATCTTGGGGAACCATCTCATACCATTCCACCATCCTCATAGTCTCATCCATATCTTTTTCTCTTATTTTTATTTCTCCATGCATGAACCATATGAGGCCTATTCCATAATTCTTTTCTTTTTCTTTTCTTGGAATTCCCTTTCACCTTCATCTCATGTTAACTCAAGCATTCATCATGTTCCACTTGGAATGGCCTTTTGCACAAGTTTTAACAATCTAAAACCTAATAAAATCTAACCTAGCTACTCTCTTTATTCTCCTCTTAAACCTAATTCTCCTAACCCTAAGCCCCCCCTCTCTCTCTCTCTCTAGCATGACCTCCATGCCAAGCCCCTCTCTCTCCCTGGCCCACACCCCAGCCACTCCTCTCCCTAACCCTAGCTAAGCCCTAACCCGAGCCCATCTCACCTAGCTCGAGCTACCCCTCTTCTTTCTCTCTTTCTCCACCGGCCGAGCTAGCCCCACCTGCATGTCCCTCTCTCCCGACCAAGCCCCACCTGCAGCCCCTGCCGTGCCCTACCAGCCCCCAGGTCGAGCCCCAGCTCGACCACGTGAGGGAGAAGCAAAAGGTGGCACCGAGGCCACCTTTATCTACCCCCCTGCCACAGCTGCTCCTCCTCCCTCTCCCTCCTTTTTCCTCCTCCCACACGACTCTCCTGGCTCGCCAGATCTGCCCCGGGCCAGCCCTCCTCTCCTCTTTCTTCCTCTCCGCCACCAGCACCTGTCGCGGTCGCCGCCAGCACCACCTCGTACCCGTCGTTCCAGCCGATCAACGCGACCTGGAGGTGGCCTGGAAGACCGAGGGTCGTCCACTGCATCACCCTGTCCACGCTTACGCCAGATCCTCGCCGTCCCGACGAAACCCTAGCCACCGGAGCGCCAGCGATCTCGCCGCTTCGCCGCTCCTCGCTCCGATCCGAGCCCGCCGTCGAGCCCGCGGTGAGTCTCTCTCCCTCCCGGACATGCTCCGCCTCGCCGTACCGCCCTAGCCCCGCCGTTCATTTCGTCGAACGCCCACCGTGCGCGCCGTTCGCCGTTGTCTGCAAGCCTCCCCGCGCCGCGCAGCACCCTAACTAGGCCGCGCCTACCTCCCTGTCAGCTAACCGAGCCAGCCGCACTGGCTAGCCCCTCCGCGGCATGCCCGCGACCCGGGATCGAATCCCCGCTCCGCGCCGCGCACACACTTGCCGTCAGACCGAGAAGAAGAGAAACAGTACCCGGGCCGTGGTAAAATTACATTAAGCCCCCCACCTTTTTGATTCCTGCAACCCGCGCTCCTGGCGACCCCACCTGCCAGCCGCCCTAGCCATCTTGCAGAAAGCCCCTCAGCTTTTCTCTGGCGTAACCCGCGCTCCAGTCCCAGCCCCACCTGTCACCCTCTAGGAGAAACCCCACTATCGCGTGGGCCCGAAGCCGCTGGCCCCGCCTGTCCGCCTCAGTGGCTAGCCCAGCCCGCGGTGGAAAAAGATTTTTCCGCGCGCGTGCCCCAGTCAGCGCAAGGCCCACCCGTTAGTGGCTGGGTCTGAGTTCGTCGTGGTATAAAAAGTATTTTCCTGTGTCTGTTTTTAATTAAACCTTTTCCAAATTGATTTAAATTCAAATTCAAATCAGATTCAAATAATTTTTAAAATACAAATCCAAATAATACAAATAATATATGTTTTGGAATCAGAAAAATGTGAGGAATTCAAATATGTCCTTCAAAATATGTTTTGAACACTATAAATTTCGAGATGATTAAAATTACAATAAAATGCCCTTTGTCTTAATTAATTAATAACTTTAATTCTATAACCCCAAATTTGACAAATAATATGTCTAACTCGATCAGCGCGACGAGCCCGTTCTATCTATGCAGTCCTTGTTCTGAATTGAAGCATGCATCATGTTGTAATTTAAAACCTGAACTGTTTATGACAATAAAACTTGGTTAAATAAATAATGAAATGCTTTATTTCTTGTATCCACACCTCACCTTTGCCATGCTACTTTAATGCCATGTAAATTGTGCATAATTCATCATGGCATGCTTGTTTGCTTGACGCATTTGAATTCATATGCTTGTGCACTTTATTATATTGGCCCTTGTTTGTTTGGTTCTTCTTTGAATAGATGCCCAATAGGAGAATTACCAGGAATCACAGGAGTACTACCCAGATCCATCTGTCGCTTCAACTGAACTGCCAGGCAAGCACTACCACATGCTTGCATACATACAGTTCCTATTGCCTCTATCTTATTCTTGCATCATTGAGTCGCGATTGCATTAAATTGAATCCCAAGTACTGCATAGCCTTTACTTTTAAACCCCACCGAAGCTTGTTCCTCCATCCCATGAGCCATTACTACAGGAGTTGTTTGGGCCATGCGAGTCGTAGAAAAGCATGTGTAGGGTATGTGAGTGTCTGATGAATAACGAGGTACCTAAACAACATAACCTGAGTAGTAATTGGATAACTAATGAAAGAGGCACCGGTGAGCAATATCTGCTATTTGGTTTTTCCTGCTCACTTGTGTCCCGTAAGACCCCGAGTACTTGATTCATGTTCCTTGTTTATTCGCACTATCCACATCCGGGAGGCCTTATGGACCCCCCTGAGCCAGAGCTTGATTCATTCTTATTTCTTGGGGCCACAATTAGTTTGGGGCTTTATTACTATCCTGTACTTATGCCATGCTACTGCTTTATTAAGATTGCGCGAGGAGCACCTGTACTGTTTTGGATCGCGCCACGTTTTCGCGGTATCGACAAGCCTAGTCACATTTTCGGGTTCCCAGTCGTTTACAATCGTCGTCGCAAACCCTGGGTCCGTCTCGGAGCCGGCCAACTTCGTTGCTGGTAGCTTATTGGGGTGGCCCCTTGAAATATTTCTGAATCCTGTGATTGCTTTGTCGTGAATGCCTCGTTGGGTTTTGATTTGGTTTTTCCGAGGTTGATCGAGTGTGTGTTGCTATTCGTGCACCCCTGCAGGGTAAATCTTTCTGAAAGCCGTGTCCGCGGTTATTGACGACTTGGAGCACAGTTTCTCGATCATAGACAAGTATAACTAAAGTACCGCTTTTAAATTGACTAAGTACTTGACTAGTAAATCGTGCAATCCTCACGGAATGGTTAATAAAACTGCCAACGGATGATGGGGGTTGTTCGTCCGCTTCCTCGTTGGTAAGCGAGGAGGAGGATGGATTGGTTAATTATACTGGTATAACTGTTGTTCTTAATTCACGGACATTCGTCTATCATTGGTTAGGAGGATGGTTAGCGAGTATCTGTAGAATTGTTAGGTATTATCTTTTGCTGCAATTGCGTCACCCCAGGTTGTGTCCCCTTTAGCGGCATAAAGACTTGCTGAGTACCCCTAGGGTCTCACACGATAAATTGTTTGATTCAGATGAACAGGTGTACCCGCAAGATGGATACTGGGTGGAAGAGACAGATGATGTTGGCAATGATCATTCGGTGTAGAGATTCCGGGAACGGGGATCCGTGAGATCTGTGGGCGGGATGTGTTTATTTATGGGGCATCTTATGCCAATTTGCTTCTTATCCGTACTCGGATCTTGTTTTCCGCTTCCGCCTGATACTCTGATGTGTGATGTATGAGGAGCTATCCTAAATTATTATATCTATCTAGGACATTTGGATCTTGCCGTATGGCGTTGCAATATTTCTATTTTTTTAGATGGAATGGCTCTGAGGACTGTTGTATGTGGCTTGCATACATACTCACTTGTGTATGTAGTTGATCCCTTCGCCTGCCGATTACGCTGCTCGTTCTTGTCCCGTTGTCTGAAAGTGGTTAGGATGGCCGAAAGGTCTACCGTGAGTGGCCCTGGGCCCCACCGTACTATTTTAACCACTTTCGTTCGTCCAGGCATGTAACTAAGAGCGTAATTCACCGAGGTAGTTACATGAGTATAATAAAATGGTGTAGAACAATTACTCGCAAAAAAGTGATCAGTGGTTATGATAAGTATACAAGTAAATTAAGTTACTACCTCTATTCTTGGTCATTGGGTGAACATGTGTAGAATGAGTTGCAACTATCTGCCGAGGCTTGCTATAATCAAAGGCCACCTCATCCCCTACTTCAAATCATTCTCACAGACATACTTGGCCAAACCTTATCCACCCAAATAGGTGGTGGCCAACGTCTAGGAGACATCCACATCATATAGTTGCCACGTGTTTTTAGGGGCCTCACTATACAAAATCAAAAAAAATGTTTCCGCACATCTTGTTTATTATGGAGTGAGTGACACAAGAGACAACCTTCATGAGAAAATTGATAGAGAAGTAAAACTACATCAGGAAAAGTGAGATAGAAGATCTTACATCAAGTCATCCTAAACCACATGGAATCTATACGTGATACCATGGGAACCCTTCGCGAAGGGTGGTCATACACAAGTTTTCTTCCCTCTGCCTTTTGGAGGCCATACAGGGCCCCCTTTCACCCCACAAGCTTGATGACAGGATGATAGAACAAACGGCTGAGTGAAAGTGAAAAGGTTAAGTTAGGTAAAGAGCATGGAAATATAATAATATCAGACAAAATCATTGCATGATGCTTGTGAACTTCTGATAAGCGTAAAGATAAAGCTGATAACAATATCACAGTAAATCATAAAATGTGAAATTATGGATTTACAAATTATACCCTCTTCTTAGATAGGTCATTGTCTAGCTGGGTACTATGTTTGCGCTTCCTCGATGTGTATACTATGTCCACTTTGGGTAGGGGCATCAGCAATCTACTAGCCTCTACAGCAGCCTCAGCCTCCACAATAACACTTTCAATCTACATAAATAGCAACAGAGCTCAACAGTTTTATACAATAGTCATCATATGACTATATGATACACTCATACCGACAAATCCAGGTCTGGATTCACATAAATACAATGTTAGAATTAATAAAATCACCCATATGTTTATGAACATCTGATAAGCATGCATGACACCAAGCGGATAATAAATCATACTACACCATGGTAAGTGGATTAATAGAAGTTACCTTTATCTTTAAGATGGGCCCTCCTAACTGGGTAGTGGCCTTGCGCTTGTTTGGTGAGTGGTGGTACTGGCCAGAAATTGCAGCATGTGGGGGTATTATCCTCTTTGTTGCACCGAAGGACCGCACGTTCGTAGGTATGTACCACCTTGCTATAGTAAATAAAGAAGAAAATGATGCCATAAAGGCTTCCACAAAAATAGGATGCAGACAAAGACGACTTTTAGCATCTTACACAAGCACATTGATACTTCCAGGTTGCAGAGAACCACTTTTAGCATGGAAAAGAATGGAAGAACACAATGAACATACTGCTACAATATATTTTTAGTCAACTTTTTAGGGAACTGAAGGAACCATCCCTGTTTGTAGTGTCCGCACATGCATTTGACCCACAGTTCTCCATGCAAAATCTAACACAAAATGCATTGGACATTACTAGAAATTAATGGTCACAAAAGTCAGCAAAGAGAGAAGAACATCCAAATCAAACCAGACCAAATGCCCCGATTAGAATAGCGGTAACCATGCCCCTATCCCCAAGCCATACGATAACCCCCCAATGGCCCAATTGATAAGAGCAGAGCAGTAAAAATATCCTGATTCAGTGATTCCGATGTGAGAAATAACCCCTACCTATCTGAGAAGCAAGAACTCCACAATCAAAGCATACCAAATAGTACCCCTAATGGCATAATCAAAAGCAAATAAGACAATTTTCGAGGTGAGAAAATACACCCACCTATCCGAGATAAGCAAGAACTCCCCAATCAGAGCAGAGGCAATCCTGGCCAACGGGCCGGCCCGACACGGCAGAGGCCTGGCACCGCCTACACGAGCCTGGAACGGCACGACCCGTTGTGGCCTTCCAAGCTCACGTGCCGTGCCGGGCCGGCACGCGTGCCCTGCTGCGTGGCCCTGGACCGGCCCCGGTGTCTGGCGGGCCGGCCCGTGGCACGTTTGGCTCGCGGGGGCTGGAAAATGTCCGTTTTGTCTGTTTTTTCTATTTTTATTCGATTTGAGTCCAAAAATGCCCAAAAATTACAGAAAAATAGTAAAATGACACAAATTTTCATATGGGATAAAAATTGAGCTTTATTAATTCCGCTTCATTAAAAACTTACATCCCTAGCAAGGAAAAAAGTACAACCCGCTTGAAAAGAAAAATACAATGACTAATTAGTTCCCTCCCTCTTGCCTATGATGACGCAATACGTGCCTATGCAAGTGACCAGTTCCACCTCCTCTATGGAGCCTAATCATATAGCCACATCTTCTGCACCTAGCTCTCCTCCTTTGAATACCATCTTCCACATAATCTTCTTCATCGAAGTGCTCGAAGATGCGGCTTATTCTTCTTGGTGGAGGTGGTGGAGGTGGATTTGCTCCAAACAAGCTCATGGTTGTCATTGGGTTCGGCAACCATGTCTAGAGCTAGATGGGTGGATAATGGAGAATGAGAGTGGTGGTGTGGAGAATTAGAGTGGTGGGTTTCTCTATTTAAAGGGGGAAAAAGTGAAGAAGGGGAAATATGGGGATGTAAGATTTACAAATTCTTGCCCTTGCCCTTTGACGATGATTTTTTCTTGGCTTGCTCATTCTCCTAGGTAGCTTTTGCCTTCTTACCGAAAGGCGGCATGTAGTCATCATCGTCGTCCTCCACTGATGCCTCGCCCTTACCCTTCGACGATACCTCACCCTTGCCCTTTATCGCTGCCTTTTTCTTGGCCTGCTCCTTCTCCCAGACAGCTCTCGCCTTCCTACCGAAAGGCGGCATGAAGATATCATCTTCGTCCTTACTCTCTTCTATCCATAGGCAAGGGTGATCAAGAACCTCTCTCTCGTAGCTTCATTCTTAAATTTTAGCTTGGTCCTGGTCCACCTTGCATTGATTTTGAGAAGTTCTTGTCTTATTTCCTCAGGGTTCCTCACCCTTTCGAACACAATGCCTCACCCAGCTCCTTGAGAAAAACACCGCTACCGATGAGTTCCTCTAATGGAACTTGAATTTTGTCTATCCTAGAATTTCTAGCAAAACGCAAAAGGTCTTCAGACATCCTAGGAAAAAATTACGATCGAATGGAAAATCCGACATATTGACCTACTTACACACCTTAGTGGAGAGAGGGTTTTATAGACCTGAAAGGAAAACAGCGAGAAGAAAATGGCGGGAACTCGTTGGCGGGAAGAAAATCGTGGGAACTCGTTGGGATAAATTTGTATGGGGATAAAAATTGGCCTTTATTATTAGCTGCCTCATCAAAACCTTCCATCCTTGGGAAGGGAAAATAGTACAACTTGCTCTAAAAAGAAGAGAAAATTACAGAAGGATAAAAAATTACAAAGATCTTTAAAAAATCCTACAACTAAGTTTCTTCTTGGTCTTTAGTCCACCACATAGCTTCGAACGAGGCTATCAGTTATGGGTTCTCGGTGGTGTGCTGCGCTCTTCGTCTGTCTAGTTCTCCATCTTTGTCAGACATCCGTGTTTTCACCATATCTGGGATGAGACTAGTTCTTCTATGATCAATTATTCGTCCATCTAGACTAAAAGAAGACTCCGATGAGACTGTTGAGATGGGCACCGATAGCACATCCCGTGCTAATATGGAAACCACCAGATTAACCTTTTATCCTACCACCACTATAGTATATCAAAGTTGTCGTCATCATCATCATTAGTAGCAACTACTGTACTGTTTAGATACTTTGCTAACTCCCCGCCACCTGGAACCATGCGATTTTGTGTGGAAGAGCTCGGCGTGGCTGTGGTAGTACCAAATATTTTTCCCCACACTTGTTTCTTACCCCTACCGGCTGTTGGTACCGCCCGATGTCTGCGTAGCAAAGCTGCGCCATACTTAAGCTCATATTTACTATAAACTTCCTGCAGCTTATCCTTTATATCAAGTGAATATTGATCATAGCTAACATTTACGGTATAACTTAAGAGTGATAGAACACCACTAAACCCTTTCATTTTAGCCCTAGGATCCAAAATAAATGCGATATCATAGAGCAAAGGTATAGTTTTCCAATATTTGAGAAATTTTAGTTTCATGTTATGGACAACTACTAATAAAGTGGTATCATTTTCATACTCTTTTAGGTGTTGGGAAATTTCTAAAATATGATGCACAACCATATGAGATGTGGGATAATAAACCCCAGATAAAGCAACTGTTGATTCATAAAATGTAGCCAAAAACTTATAGATCGATTTAGCAACGTGCCAAGTATCATCACCAAGTAGATGATACCTGTCTTCTTGCACAAAATGTGTATTAACAAATGCATAAAATTGAGTCTTGTCATGTATAACTTATTGAAGCATCAGATATGTAGAGTTCCATCTAATTGGCATGTCTAGATGAAGACCATGGCATGGTACATTAATAACAACACAATAATTTCTATAGTTTCCAAGTCTAGTATTAGAAGCATTTAGCCATGATATGCCCATACACAATCTCTCAATGTGTGGTTCCAGATCATCTAAAGCACTTTTAGCAATAAGATTAATTATATGACAAGCACAATGTTGATGAAGCAGAATTTTTGAGGCATATACTTCAAATGTAGGAATGAGGCTATTCATGGCACTAGTATTTGAACAAGCATTATCCAAAGTTACTGCAAATATCTTTTTGGCAAGACCAAACTCACTAACAACTTTAAGTATAGCATGGTAAATGTTCTCACCATTATGTGATACATCAATTAACTCAAATATTATTATCCTTTTATTTAATTCCCAGGACGAGCTAACATAATGAGCAACAACAGTAATATAATCTTGCTTAGCACGACCACTCCAAATATCAGAAGTTATGGAGACTGAGAAAGTTGACGATCCTAATTCTTCTTTTACGGCGGCAAGACCTGCCTTGGCTAGCTTTTTCATGTCCCTAGTTGTACTTTGTCTAGAGATCGGTGTAAAACTAGGAGTGTGAGCAGTTCTAATATATTCAACAAAACCGGGAGACTCACCAAATCCTAATGGTAAATCATTCATGACAATTAATGTTGCAAGAGCCTCTCTTTGACGAGTTGCATAGTAGACAAAGATACCTTGGGAAGTGCCGTCAGGGTTGAAGTTGATCCTACTCTGGATCACCACGGCCTGTCCATCTTGCTTGGCATGGGTCGCCACGTTCCTCCTCATGTGGCCGTGGCCTCCTCCTTCCACAGAGCAAATTTGCTCGAGCAACCCGGGTGAAAGCACCGAGCTCTCATCGTCATCACACCATCGCCTTCAACATATTCTTCTTCCTCATAGTGTTGCCAGATCTTCGAGGTTTTTTCCACCGCTTGCTACCAGTTGCGCTGGAATTTTGGCTAGCACTAGCACTAGTAGATGTATCAGGAGAATGTGTGTATGTTGGTGTTGGATGATCGGATTGGGTATATGGAAATTGCATGGTGTTGATGTTGTCGTTGCCATGAAAGGGAGAAGTATTGAAGTTGGGGGGAATTTCGACCCCCAACTCATTGGCATCAAAAAGAAACTGGTTGGGATTAGCCATGTGTTGGTGTAGGATACGAGAGATGTGTTGGATGGTGTGGAGATTGAGAGGGGTGTGCTGTCCTTTTTATACAATTTTTTTTATCAAATTCGGACCAAAATACCCTTCCAAATGACCTAAAACCCTAAAAATTCTTAGAAAGGGACCAAAATGCCCCAAACCCTAGCCCAAACCCTCCCAACTGCAAAAAACGGCCGCTCCCGCTCCCCCGCTCCCTAGGTGCCACCCTGATTCAAAAATTCGAAACCCCCGCTCCCCTCTCGTGGCGGGCCGCCGGCGTGCCTAGCAGGCTGACCCGTGTGTCGCTCGCGTGCCCGGCCAGCTGTGCTGTGTCGGGTGATACATCGTAAACGTATCTATAATTTTTGATGTTCCATGCTTGTTTAGTATCTACTTTCTTATGTTTAGTTCATACTTTAAGGTATTTTTTATACATATTCTAGAACTAACCTATTAACAAGATGCCATAGTGACAGTTGCCTGTTTTGTGCTCTTTTTTGGTTTCAGAAAAGCTACTAAGGAAATATTCTCGGAATTGGACCGGACAAAAGCCAAAGTCAATATTTTACCCGAAGCAACACAGAGTCTGGAGGGGAGACGAAGTGGCGCACTAGGGCGGCCACACCTAGTGGCGGCGCAGCCTGGGGGGAGGGGCACCACCAGGGGGTGTGGGCCCCTGGTGCTCCACCAACCTTGCCCTTTCACCTATAAAACCCTCTCGGAACAAAAACCCTAAGTACCTGATCAAAGACCCAATCAGATATCCACGTAAGAGTCTGCAGCCGCCGCCATCTCGATCTCCAGATCAGGGGGATCCGAAGCTCTTTCCGGCACCCTACCGGAGGGGAGAGATCGCCCTGGAGGCCTTCTTCATCACCATGACTGCCTCACCTGCTAAGACGTTTCAGAACAAGACGTTGCCTGAACTATCGTCCATGCTGAAAACTGCTGAAGTGGAGATCAAGATGGAGCACCAAGTGTTGATGGTCAATAAGACCACCAATTTCAAGAAACAGGGCAAGCCTAAGAACAAGGGCAACTTCAAGAAGGACGGCAAGAAAGCTGCTGCACCTGCTAAGAAGCCCAAGGCTAGTCCTAAGCCTGAAACTGAATGCTTCTACTGCAAGGGTGCTGGTCACTAGAAGCGTAACTGCCCCAAGTACCTGGCGGATCTGAAGAACGACAACATCAAGAAGAAAGGTATATTCGATATACATGTTATTGATGTGTATCTTACTAGTAATCGTAGTAGTGCCTGGGTATTTGATACTGGTTCGGTTGCTCATATGTGTAACTCGAAACAGGAGCTGCGGAATAAGCGAAGACTGGCGAGAGACGAGGTGACGATGCGCGTTGGAAATGGCTCCAAGGTTGATGTGATCGCCGTCGGCACACTCCCTCTACATCTACCATCGGGATTAGTTTTAAATTTGAATAATTGTTATTTGGTGCCTGCGTTAAGCATGAACATTATATCTGGATCTTGTTTATTGCGAGACAGTTACTCTTTTAAGTCTGAGAATAAAGGTTGTTCGATTTATATGAGTAATATATTTTATGGTAATGCACCTGAGATGAATGGTTTATTCTTACTGAATCTCGATAGTAGTGATAGACATGTTCACAACATAGATGCTAAACGAACAAAATTGAATGATAATTCTACATACATGTGGCACTATTGTCTTGGTCACATTGGAGTGAAGCGTATGAAGAAACTCCATTCTGATGGACTTCTTGAATCACTTGAAAGATGCGAAGCATGTCTAATGGGAAAAATGACTAAGACTCCATTCTCTGGAATAATGGAGCGAGTTACAGACTTATTGGAAATAATAGATACCGATGTGTGCGGTCCAATGAGTGTAGCATCGATGGTGGATATTGTTATGTTCTCACTTTCACGGATGACTTAAGTAGATATGGGTATGTCTACTTTATGAAAAATAAGTCCGAAACTTTCGAGAAGTTTAAGGAATTTCAAAGTGAAGTGGAAAATCATCGTAACAAGAAGATTAAGTTTCTGTGTTCTGACCACGGAGGTGAATATCTAAGTTATTAGTTTGGCATGCATTTAAAGAAATGTGGAATACTTTCACAATTGACACCGCCGGGAACACCACAGCATAATGGTGTGTCCGAACATCGTAATCGAACTCTCTTAGATATGGTTCGGTCTATGATGTCTCTTACAGATTTACCGCTATCGTTTTGGGGCTATGCATTAGAGACAGCCGCATTCACTTTAAATAGGGCACCATCTAAATCCGTTGAAACGACACCATACGAATTGTGGTTTGGAAAGAAACCTAAGTTGTCGTTCCTTAAAGTTTGGGGTTGCGAAGAGTATGTAAAGAAGTTACAACCTGATAAGCTTGAACCCAAAGCGGAGAAATGCATCTTCATAGGATACCCTAAAGAAACAATTGGGTATACCTTCTATCATAGATCCGAAGGCAAGTTTTTGTTGCCAAGAATGGATCCTTTCTTGAGAAGGAGTTTCTCTCGAACGAAGTGACTGGAAGGAAAGTAGAACTCGACGAGGTTATTGAACCTTCTCTCGGATTTGAGAGTAGCGCAGCACCGGAAGATATTTTTGTGCCGCCTGCACCAATTGGAGAGGAAGCTAATGATCATGAAACTTCGAACGAAGTTGCTGCTGAACCTCGCAGGTCAACGAGGGTTCGTACCACTCCTGATTGGTATGACCCTGCCTTGAATGTCATGTTGGTGGACAACATTGATGACCCTGCGACGTATGAAGAAGCTATGGTGAACCCAGATTTTGACAAATGGCTAGAAGCCATGAAATCCGAAATGGGATCCATGTACGAAAACCAAGTATGGACTTTGGTGGACTTACCGGATGGCCGTAAGGCTGTTGAGAATAAATGGATTTTCAAAAGAAAAACAGATGCTGATGGTAATGTTACCGTCTATAAAGCTCGACTTGTCGCGAAAGGGTTCCGACAAATTCAAGGAGTTGACTATGATGAGACATTCTCACCAGTAGCGAAGCTAAAGTCTGTGAGGATTTTGTTAGCAATTGCTGCATATTTCGATTATGAGATTTGGCAGATGGATGTCAAAACGGCGTTCCTTAATGGAGACATTGAGGAAGAGTTGTATATGGTACAACCCAAGGGTTTTGTCGATCCTAAAGATGCTAACATGGTATGCAAACTTTAGCGCTCCATTTATGGACTGAAGCAAGCATCCCGGAGTTGGAATCAACGTTTTGATAAAGTAATCAAAAACTTTGGATTTATACAAACTTATGGAGAAGCTTGTATTTACAAGAAAGTGAGTGGGAGCTCTATAGCATTCCTAGTACTATATGTAGATGACATATTGTTGATTGGGAATGATATAGAACTTCTTAATAGTGTCAAATCCTATTTGAATAATAGTTTTTCAATGAAGGATCTTGGTGAAGCGGCATATATTCTAGGCATCAAGATTTATAGAGATAGATCAAGACGCCTAATAGCGCTTTCGCAAAGTACATACTTGGACAAAGTTCTAAAGAAGTTTAGAATGGAAGAGAGCAAGAAAGGGTTCGTGCCCATGTTGCCAGGTAAGACCTTGAGTAAGACTCAAAGTCCAGCTACGGCAGAAGATAGAGAGAAAATGAGTAATATTCCCTATGCCTCGGCCATAGGTTCTATCATGTATGCCATGTTGTGTACAAGACCGGATATAGCACATGCTGTTAGTTTGACTAGCAGATATCAAAGTGATCCTGGAATGGAACACTGGACAGCGGTCAAGAATATCCTAAAGTACCTAAATAGGACTAAGGATATGGTTCTTCCTTATGGAGGTGATGAACAGCTTGTGGTAAACAGTTACACTGATGCTAGTTGGAACACCGATCCAGATGACTCGAAGTCACAATCTGGATACGTATTTATTTTGAATGGTGCTGCAGTGAGCTGGAGGAGTGCCAAGCAAAGTGTTGTGGCAAAATCTTCAACTGAATCAGAATACATAGCTGCTTCGGAGGCTACACAAGAAGCCATATGGATGAAGGAGTTCATTACTGAACTTGGCATGGTTCCTAGTGCGTTGGACCCGATGGCCATCTATTGTGGCAACACAGGTGCCATAGCTAATGCAGAGGAGCCAAGGTCACATAGCAAGCTGAAGCACATCAAGCTACGTTTCCATGCTATTCGCGAGTATGTCCAAGATGGTGACATAAAGATTTGCAAAGTACACACTGATCTGAATGTGGCAGATCCGTTGACTAAACCTCTCCCTAGAGCAAAGCATGACCAACACCAGAACGCCATGGGTGTTAGGTATATTACCATGTAATCTAGATTATTGGCTCTAGTGCAAGTGGGAGACTGTTGGAGATATGCCCAAGAGGCAATAATAAAAGTGGTTATTATTATATCTTTGTGTTTATGATGAATATTTACATCCCATGCTATAATTGTATTATTAGGAAACACTAATACATGTGTGTTTTGTAAACATAAAAGAGTCCCTAGTAAGCCTCTTGTTGAACTGGCTTGTTGATTAATAGATGATCATGGTTTCCTGATCATGGACATTGGATGTCATTAATAACAAGGTTATATCATTAGGAGAATGATGTGATGGACACACACACACCCATAGTAAGTGTAGCATAAGATCAAGTCATTAAGTTCGTATTGCTACAAGCTTTCAAATGCATAGTAACCTAATCCTTCGACCATGAGGTTATGTTAATCACCATCACCGGATGGGTACTTTGATGACATCAAACACTGCTTCGTAACTGGGTGGTTATAAAGGTATCATTGGGTATTCGGAAAGTATGTGTTGAAGCGCATGGACCAAGATTGGGATTTGTCCATCCATATGACGGATAGATATGCTCTAGGCCCTCTCGGTGGGATGTCATCTAGTTAGCTTGCAAGCATGTGACTAGGTCACACGGGATGACATATCATGGAACGAGTAAAGAGTACTTATCAGTAACGAGGTAGAACTAGGTATGGAGATACCGACGATCAAACCTCGGATAAGTAGAGTATCGCATGACAAAGGGAATTGGTTTCGTATGTTAATGGTTCTATCGATCACGAAGTCATCGTTGAGTATGTGGGAGCCGTTATGGATCTCTAGATCCCGCTGATGGTTATTGATCGGAGAGGTGTCTCCATCATGTCTGCATATTCACGAACCGTAGGGTGACACACTTAAGGTTCGATGCTGTTTAGGTAGATATGGAATGTGCGTTGGAGACCGAATGTAGTTCGGAGTCTCGGATTGGATCTGAGACATCACGAGGAGATCCGGAATTTTCCAGAGAATAAGATTCATACAATGGAGATCATTTTCTAGGTTTGGAAATGTCACGGAGTGTTTATATGGGGATTCTAGAAGGTTTCAAAACGTTCCGGAAGGTTCTAGAAATTTCTATGGAGTTTACTTGAAAACCAAGAAAGGAAAAGGGGAAACTTGGGGGGGAAGGAAACTCCCCCCAAGCCCCCCCTGTGCGCCGGCCCTAGAGGTGGCCCTAGGGGTGGAAACCCTAGGCGCCACCCCTCCCTCTATAAATAGAGGGGTGGAGGCGCCACCCCCTCTAGCCCCTCCACTCCTTGCCCTAGCCGCCTCTCTCCTCCTCCTTCGCTCTGCTCAGGCTTAGGCGAAGCCCTGCAGAATTCTCTACTCCACCACCACCACCACGCCGTCGTGCTGCTGGGATTCCGTGGAGAGATCTACTACCTCCGCTGCTCCCTGGAACGGGGAGAGGAAGGTCTGCATCGACTCCGCACGTGTGACCGACTGCGGAAGCGCTGCCGGAACGCGACGCCGGAAGGATCGTCCACTCGATCTTGAGATCGGCAAGTGATCGTCTACATCAACCACGAGATCCGATCTCGCACAAGGCTTTCGGATCTACAAGGGTTAGTACAGATCTATCTCGTTGCACATACCTAATAGATTAGATCTTGGCTTTTTATCTAGATTAGATCTGGGTTTTGTTCGTTCTTGCGGTAGATTTTTTTTGTTTTCCATGCTACGAACCCATCAAAGGCCCCTCTACTTCCCCCTTGGGTCAAGGCTTGCATCCTCTCTCTCCACCATTCCTGCTACCTTCAAGAGCTTTCAATACTCCCAATCCCACCCATATTTATTGTATCTTGTTAGGGGATTTGAAAGGGGAGATCTAGATCTACAACTCCACCAATCCATCTCTCCTTTATGTGAGGAGAACATCTTGGATCTAGATCTTGGGGTTACTTTTTGGTTTTCCTCTTATGTTCTTCCTCTCATATTCCTCCAATAGCTTTTGTAACTTTAGTGGAATTTTAGAGTGAGGGACGTGCCATTGCATTTGGTGCATCAGTTTGAGTTCTCATTGAGGATTTGGCTGGGTGAAAGGTGAGAAGCTTTTTACTCTTGGGTTCTTGGAACCCTAGACGGTTTAGTTGTTTTGCAAGTTTGTGGATTACTTGGGGCCTCCAATTAAGTTGGGGATCTTTCCAATCTTGTTTGTTGGGAGACTCCAATTAAGTTGTGGAGAAGTGCCCCAAACTTTGCTAGAGGTTACGGATTGCCACCGACAAGTGCTCCGATAGTGGAGAAGTGAATCAGGCCTCTTGTGGCAAGGCTCGCGAGAGAATAGGGTGAGTCCTTTTGTGGTGTGGTGGTCTTAGTACCGCCCACCCCTCCAATGAGACGTACTCCCTTTATGGGAGGAACTCGGTAATACATCATCGTCTCTGCGTGCCTCGGTTATCTCTATACCAGAGCTATCTACTTATGCACTTTACTTTGTGATACCCTTCGTGTTTGTAGTCATATCTTGCTATCACATAGTTGCTTGTCTTACTTAGCCTAAGTTGTTGGTGCACATAGGTGAACCATAGTTTATATAGGTTTTGGGCTTGACAAAGGAAATGCTAGTTTTATTCTGCCTATGTTAATCCCATCTCGTAAAAGTTTTAAACCGCTTATTCACCCCCCTCTAGGCGGCATCTGTGTCCTTTCACTAATGAGATATGATAATAAATACCTTTATTATTTGCCTCTAAGGCATATCTCCTTCTGGGGTTGCTTATTAAGGGGGGAGGAGGGGTGGTGGCCATGGACAACTCATGGGAAGCTTGCCAGCCTTTGTGAAGGCATGGAAAGGAGGGGCCTGGCTCCTGTGGATAGGGCTGGGCATTCGGTTCCCCCAAACCGATCGGTTTGGTACTTCGAGCTATGGAGAATTTCGATTTGGAGAAAACATTGACCAATCGGTTAATTCATAAATAGCTAACCGAGCGTTCGGTGCTCTAGAGATTCGGTTTTCTGCTCGATTGACCAAACAAAATTTTGCTAACATGAATCACTGTAAGTTTTCTAGAAATTTGACCACGTATCTTGATTCTTGTATGGTTACCTCAAAGGCTAACACTCGATTTAAGGGGAGCAGTAGGTGGCCTAGTGCGGGTTAGGCAAGAGACTGGGAAAGTGAGGAGGTTCCACAGACGCTGGCTGTCGGACCATCGTCATCGGCCGCTAGAAAGGAGAGGGAGGAGATCTTGCCAGGGGCTGGCTACCGGACAACTTTATTCTGCCACTGGTAGCCTAGCTGCTAAACTGGATAGTAGAGATGTGCAAGGAGCGGATAGGGATATGGAGTGGTGGCGGCTCTAATGCGGGAGGTCAGGAGCAAGCGCATGGAGGGTTCTCGCATGTGGGCTCTTAAAGAGGCCAAGGGGTAGCATCGTGAGATGCCTTGATGAAGTGGGCTAGTCTATTCCAGAACTCATGAAGTGGCTGGCTTATTCCACGGAATTTTGGGTATATACGGGTTAATTTGGTACGTTCGGGTAACCGGAGGTCAAAACTGATTTGTGTATATTAAATACAGTTTTTGTGAAATGAGTACCGAATTTACTACCCATTTTTTCGGTTTTGGTCTATTCAGGTTCGGTCTAGGTTATTTTGGTCCGGTACTTTGGTCCTCGGTTATTATGCCCACCCCTAGCTGTGGAGGCTTGAGAGGGACATGAGAGGGCATATGCGAGATGGTTGCGGATATTTCTTGATGGAGAGAGGACAATAGAGGATGGAGATAAGATGGGCACTACGGCCACTTATGCCATGGATGAGGATGGAGGAGGTGGAGATGACTAGGATGGGGTGAGGATGGAGCTCCTTGGGACAGGGGCGATCCAAGGAATAACTTGGGGGAGTTAGAGGAATAGGAACAAGAGCCATGTGTGTTGTGGAATGGCCATGGCAGTCGCTACCAGGGGTAGTGATTGATATGATTGGGGGCAAGAGAGAGTCGCCATCCGTGGAACGAGATTGGGAGAAGACATAAGGGTTTACCCAGGTTCACCCCCGTAGGGTAAAGACCTACTTCCTGCTAGATTGTATTATTGGCGAGTGAATTACAAGATCGACGTGCTCGGCGGCTAGGCAGCGAGTCCCTTGGATGGGGTAGCTAGTAGGACATAAGTACAATGAGAGCCCTAAGGAGGTTTATGTAGAGTCACCTCGCTAGGGTTTACATGATTACCACCGAATTAGTTTAGGTTTCGGAGGATATGACCTAATCTGACTGGGCCTAACAAGGGTCTTGGCCCTCCAACTTCAGTCACGGGCTTCATCCGAAGACTCCTTCCAGTTGCCGTGCCAGCAGGCCCACTCGTCATGGTCCTGGGCCAGTCGAATCTCCCTTCTGGGCATACCTAGATTGGCATATCCCCATCAGTAGTCCCTGAGTGCGTTAGGGGTTTAGAGAAGGTGTTGACTTGGAAATTGGAGTAGGCAAGTTCGATGGATGCCCAATACCCTAGTAGGCGAGTTCGTGGGACGCCCAGTCGAATCGGTGACGAACTCCTCCAATGAAGGGAGAAGCCTTTTGTATGTCTTCAGTTGCAGCTTTGGTGAGTCGATTAGTTCCCAAGTCTCCTTTCTTAGTCGATTGGAATGGGAGAGTGAGTGGAGTGAACGATTCGAGTGGCATCTTTGGCAGAAGTTGGACCATCAGCCTTGGTCAAACTAGCCATTAGGTAATCCCCAACGGTAACCTCGGCAGAATTACCGCGAGGTAATGGCTAGTCTGTGATCATCGGGCAGCGCCACTATATAAGGAGAGCGGTAGAGGGAGGTACAGATCATGTTCCCGTGTTCCCCATTCTTCTCCTTCTTCTTCTCCACGGGATCTCCTGATCCAGATCCTAGACCGCGCGAGTCCATGTCGATGGCACCCGCTTGGTCCAAGTCCAAGTGTTCCACAATCCTGTTGCAGTCCTTCCACGACTTAGGGATCCTCGTGAAGGGTCAGTGGCGAGTCCCGCTCGTGGGGTGAGAGCGAGCCTAAGCCGCGACCGGGGGAGTTTATATCCTTCATTAGCCATTTGGAGCATGGGTCAGGGTTTCCCACCTCCATCTTCTTTAGGCGATTCCTCCATTCCTACCAAATAAAACCCTCTGATCTAGGACCGCATATCATAGAGCAGTTGGTATTCTTTGTTGCCTTCTATGAAAGTTATCTGGACTGCTGCCCCTACTTCCTGCTCTGGCTCGAGCTGTTCCATGGCGGGGCCAGCTGCGAGGGGAAAGGCAGGCCTCTACTGGCCGCTGGGGGCGTTACCTTCTAGGTAAAGCCATGTGCTAGTTTCTTCAAGCTGTTGCTGCCAAAGAAGGCGACCATCGAATGGAAGAAGTTGTGGTTTTACGTCAAGGAAACCACCTTGGCCGGGGAGGTGGCGATCTCGGCATACGCAATCCACGACGGTTGTCGGTGCATAAGCTTCCCAAGGGCTAACAAGCGGTTTTGGCCAAAATGCGCACTCAGATGTCCGAGCTCGAGGAGCAGGGGATGAAGACAATCAACCTCTTTAACTGCTGGCTCGGGCGGCGATTGGTGCCGCTCGCCACTCGGGCCAGCTGGATGTACAAATACAGCGGGCGATCCGACCCTTCTAGGTCAAGCCTAGATTTTTGGGTCATGGAGGATTACTCCACGGCTATAAAGAAGATTACAGAGGTGAACTTCACCAACCTCCAGGAGGGCCTCTCTCCATACAAGCCGAACAATAAACCGCCCTCGGTAAGTATTTCTCTGTCTCTACAGTCGCTTCCTTTTCGTTTTGTATTCCCAAGTCGCTTACTCTAAAATTCTTTTATTTCTAGACCTTCTAGGTCCTAGAGCACTGGCTGCCCCCACTAGACGAGCAGACAGTAGAGGAGCTCCTCGACGAGGACGAGGGGGATGATTCCGAGGGCTTGGAGGAGGTCGAGGAGGAAGAAGAGCCCATCTCCGTGCCTCGAAAGACTCGTGGCCAGAAGTGCCACGAGATGGAGGCCAACCGCAACCTCGAGGATCTCAACAATGATATGGAGTCGTTGACGAGCAAAGCTCCAAGCGAGTGGCTACTCTAACCAAGCCCGTCCCAAAGATGAAGCTGCCAATGAAGGCGGCGACCGAGCCAGTGGCAGTGCTCGACTCGGAGGAGGAGGCGGAAGAATCAGCATCGGTGCTTAGCATGGTGAAGGGGTCGAAAGACCCAACTCTAGAGACTAGGGCCGAGGCCCTGACGGTGACCAAGGGGTTGGAAGCCCCGACAGTAGTGAAGGGGTCGGAGGCCCAGGCGGCAATTGCCGCGTCAGCGAAGAAGCCAGCAGCGAAGAAGCAAGCCTATTGGAGTCGTGGTTGATGCGCACGCGTGACACTGAGCTAGAGAAACTGGCGCACATAACTTCAGGACTGCACGTTATCCTAGTCGCCAAGTAAGTTTCTCTGTCTTGTTGGGTTGTGTGACTATCTCACTCACCGGAATTTCCAAATCAATAATTATTCTGAATTTGCAGGAGCAAGCCGAAGAGGATAACATGGGCGACTTATGAGTGCATATTTGAATCATGTTTTATATTATTATTTTGTATTGTGGATATAGGATCTTGGTATTTTACGGCGTTCACGCGCACATTTTTTGTCTATTTTCACCAGGATCAGGATAGATGATGGATACAATGGACACGATTCTTGGAGAAGTTGTATTGGGGATAAAAGGAGTCAAAAACAACGTAAATCGTTTATTTGGGAAATATCAATAACACCGGAAGAAAACCCGAAGCGAACAAAGCATACAGACGGTTTAATGACCAACTATACAACAGGAATAAATTTTTCAGCCATATAGTTCCCACCGTATAGTTGGTGCCGCCACCGCCTCCTCAAATAGTTTCACCCCGTGCAACTGGACCAGAGAGACGACATACAAAACAACCAGAAATCTCCGACACCTCACCTCCAGAAGGCATCTGCAGAGGGAATTCGTCCACCGGGGATCCATCTTCACCCTACACAGATCCGGGAGGCTAAGACATCAATCTTCATCGACAACCGCTGCATCACCACCATCTCCATCCATCCCATCTACATCTTGTCTAGATCTTGTTGTAATTCCCGTACTTGTTGTGGATGAATACAAATACTATTCATCTATGATAGATTCCATTGTTATTGCCATGATGTTGATTGCCTCCATGTCTGAGTAGATCATTAGTTCTCGGGGAGATGGAGAAACCCTAGTATGAGATTGAAATGATATAAAGTTTATTATGATATTCATCGCTGTGACCATGTGTTAGATTGTCTTCATCTTGACGTTGAGAGAAGTCGAACTCTCAATATTTGCCTCTCATGAGGACTTGATGGAGGGAACTACTTGTTGGTAGACGGAGGTGTGTTAGCACTTATATTGACTATAAAGCTGTTGACACCCCTTACGTATCAACTTGGGAACCGAGGAAACTCACGGAACACTATCCATGCCATGTGATACGTCCTACGGGATTAAGTCCCTTAATAGCATAGTAATTTGATTGATGTCGATTGCTGACTACTGTGGTTATGACGATGATGTGAGCAATGGTTGATGCCTATTTGTCAGAATACGGAGTTCCTCCCACACAAACATAGTCGAGAATGTTCATGATAATAATCATTATTTTAGCTCTTTATAATGCTAGTGGTGTAAACGCTACTACCCGAGAATGCTTTTCCCTATTGCAGTTCCAAATCTCTTTTACATACGCGATACTTACTTTCTATTGTTAGTTACTTTACTTATTGTTCTCTTATACTAAAAACCCCAAAACACCTTTTTACACAATACTCTCATTTTATCTTGTTACTTAGAACTTTATTTAGCATTTCTATTGCAATATTTAAATCAGGAGTTATTAGACTTCAGACTCCTGCTCCATGTGGGATCAATATCTTTATTCCAAAACTAGCTACAAATGATCTGTGCACTTGTAGTCATCAAGCTATTTTCTGGCGCCGTTGCCGGGGAGCTAAGCGCCTTAGTTCTTTTAGTTTTTGCTTATTTATTTTTGTCTTGCTAAGTTTTTTTTTGAGTTACAAGTTTCCACCAACATGATGGAGTTTGAGCATATGGCTAGTGTTAACCCACTCAGCCACTTTGGGAAGCCTTATGATATTAATAAAAGAGACAACTCCAACAACAAGACAAGGGGTTTGAAATAAATCCTCTATTACTTGGTATTCTACACAAGAAGCAATTTATTGGAGATGAAGAAGATCCTGATCCATATGAGCATATCGCATGGTTCAAAGATATATGTGGCACTTTCCAATTAACGGGATATACTGCTAATGAGGTAAGGGTTAAACTTTTTAGTCAGACTTTGACTAGTACAACTCTCTTATGGTATAGATCTCTACCCCAGAAGCCACTACTACTTGGGATAATTTAGCCTGTGAGTTTCTAGCAAAATATTATCCATTATCAAAATCTTTTGGAATCAGGCGTCTTATAATGACTTGGAGGAATCGTCCTAATGAAGGACTAGTAAGAGCTTATATCAGATTTAAAGATTTACTTCGTTTATGTCCTCATCATGATTATCCTAAATGGTATTTATTGCATATCATTTATGGTGGTTTAATTAAACCTAATAAAATTGAACTAGACTCTTTCATGCAAGGAGCCTTTATGAATCTTCCTATAACTAAAGCTTGGGCTTTACTTAATAGAATTCGCGATCATAGAGTTTCATGGAATTTTGGTCTTGGAAGCAAAGGAGGCGTAGAAATAGATCATGATTGTATTCATGACTATAATAAAAAGGGCCATGTTAAAGAATTATCTAAAGAACTTTATCTAGACTCAGATCTTGTGTTGCAAGTTGTAAAAGCTTTTATAGAACACATCAAAGCTCTAAAAGAGGGTTTGATCAAGTATGATCCGCCACCCAAACCTGAGAAGAAAAGAGAAGTTAAAGCAACACTGGCCTCCCTAGAACCAACATATGAGATACCTTTCCTTAACACTGCAAAGAAGCATATTTTTGAATATGAGCAGGTCAAAGCAGTACAGGAGAAGAAGGAAGAGGAAAGTATGCCAGAAGTTGAGGAACATCTGGAAGAAACCAAAGATGAAGAGGTAACCAAGGAAGCAATTATGGCTATGTATGCACATTGTAACATAGTTGAACTTGATGAAGATACTTTCATATTGGTTGAAGGTAAAGCAAAGGTAAAAGATGTGGGTAAGCCTATTCTTCCCTGCATATTTAAAGAAACCTCGCATTATGGTTTATGTGATCTTGGCACCAAAGTTAATGTTATATCTTATGATTTCTATTTAGAAATAAAAGAAGAATAGAACCTTCTACAATTGAAAATACTGATATGACAATCATGTTAGCCAATAAAACTCTTAGAATTCCAGTGGGAGTAGTTGAAGATGCAACTATCACAATTGGCAATAAAAAATTTCCTATCGATTTTGTAGTTGTTGATATGCCAGCTGACACTCTTTTCCCAATTATATTTGGAAGGAACTTTTTGAGTGATGTAGGTGCCAATGTTGATTTCAAAAAGGAGATTGTGTCTCTTAAGCTTGGGGGAGCGAAAAAAGAATTCCACTTCTCCAAATTTAAAGACAAACCTCCACAAATACAAGAAGAAGAGAAAGAGAAGACTATTGAGGAAATGGCAGCTCTCTTCTTTAGTAACCAAGAATAAGAAATTAATGAAGACTTAAGTTATGAAGAAATAGTTATTAATGATAAGTCCCTAAAAGAACTAGAAGGTGAACTCGATTCACTTCCCATTATAGGGCCTCCAACCAATGAGGCTTTCGAAGAGCCAGAAAAGAGAGGGGACGGAGAATTACCACCCCCAGAGTTGAAGACTCTATAAGATAATCTTAAATACAGTTTTTAGATGTTACAAATAAATTTCCTATTATTATTATTAGTGCTAAACTTTCAGGGGATGAAGAAGAAGAACTCATGAAAATACTTAAGGAGCATCGCAAGGCCTTTGGGTACTCAATGGATGATTTGAAGGGCATTAGTCCCATGATAACCATCCATCGAATATTCATGGAGGAAGGTGCTAAACCAGTTGCGGAATTTAATAGGCGACTGGAGCTCGAAATTAAGTAAGTGGTAAGAAAATAAATAGTACGCCTACTGGATGAAGGTATAATCTATCCTGTAAAAGAAAGTGAATGGGTAAGCCCTGTTCATTGTGTCCCTATGAAGGGCGGTTTTACTGTTGTTCCTAATGAAAACAATGCATTGATACCTACTAGAACTATTGTTGGACATAGGATGTGTATAGATTTCAGGAAATTGAATAAAGAAACTAGGAAAGATCACTATCCTTTACCATTCATAGATCAAACTTCAGAGAGGTTGGCAAACCACACTCATTTTTGCTACTTGGACGAATACTCTGGTTTTTCTCAAATAGTTGTTCATCCCGATGACCAACTTAAAACAACTTTTATCAGTCCTTATGGTTTACATGCTTACCGACGTATGCCTTTTGGTTTTGTAATGCCCCAACTACTTTTCAAAGATGCATGACTGCTATTTTTGCAGATTTTATAGAACTGACAATGGAAGTATTTATGGATGACTTTTCTGCCTATGGAACTTTGTTTACTAGTTGCTTGGATAATCTCAAAAGAGTTTTGCAGCATTGCAAAGAGACCAATCTTGTTCTAAACTAGGAGAAGTGCCATTTTATGGTCAAAGAAGGTATAGTCCTTGGACATAAGGTATCAGGTAAGGGAATTGAAGTGGATAGAGCTAAGGTTGAGGCCATAGAGAGAATGCCACAACCTAGGGATATAAAAGGTATAAGAAGTTCCCTTGGTCATGTGGGTTTTTATAGAAGGTTCATTAGAAATTTCTCTCGAATATCTAGACCTTTGACTAACCTTTTGCAAAAGGGAGTAAGATTTAATTTTGATGATAAATGTCTTGTAGCCTTTGGTAAACTTAAATATGCTTTATCCCATGCTCCTATCATTAAGCCACCTATCTAGGATATAACGTTTGACTTAATATGTGAAGCTAGTGCTGATGTTGTAGGAGTAACTCTAGGACAACATATAGGTCACAGATTTAATATTATACATCATGCTAGTAGAACTCTTAATAGTCCTCAAAAGAATTATCCTAAGGAAGAAAGGGAACTTTTGCTATATTTTTCACTTATGATAAAATTCGTTCTTACATAGTTGATGCAAAAGTAAGAGTTCACACGGATCATGATGGTTTAAGATAACTTCTTGAGAGCAAAAATCATAAGCCAAGATTAATCCATTGAATCCTTTTACTTTATGAATTTGAGTTGCAGATTATGCAGAGGCAACAAAATAAAGATGTTGGATGTAGTTTCCATATTTGCCCAGCAAGACACTTATCTTATTGAGAGGAACTCGGTGATTTTTGCTTACTAGAATTATTAAATGAACTAAGGTCAATTTCTCCAAAAGAGAAGAAGTCTTTGTTGTCGGAGGAGCCTGTCATCCCCGACTAAATAAACTGTAAGTGCAAGGTAAGTGTTCTTACTCAAATAAGTGATTTGTCTTCACAGGTTTTACTTCGGAAATTTTCACCTTTGAATTCCTCGTGTTTTTCTGAAGTTTCTGAAGGTTTTTACCTACTATACGGGCGCAACTATACGACAAGATAAAAATCTCCCGCCGTATAGTTGGTCGTTAAACCCTCTATATCTTCTTCGTGAAATTGGTTTTGATGTATGGATCTATAAAGTTGCAACTATACAACCGGGGATAAAAATCCGGCCTTATAGTTGGTCGTTGAACTCTCAGACACTTTCGATTTTTGATGTCTGGATCTATACGGCCGCAACTATACGACCGGAGATAAAAATCCGACCGTATAGTTGGTCGTTGAACTCTCAGATACTTTTGATTTTTGATTTTTGTATCTATACAGTCACAACTATACGACCAAAGATAAAATTCCGGCCGTATAGTTGGTCGTTAAACTCTTGGACATTTCGTTTAATTTTTCGTTTTTACCCCGATAAAAAAACAGTTCTGAGTCATTACTTAATTGACCCGGACTCGAGATATTTGGGAATATCTGCCCGAAACCAACTATACGGCCAGAGCTATACGGGTCGCACCTGTATGGTTGGTCGTTACGCAGAGGATTCCTCCAAATCCGCGATTTCTTTCCCTGTTTCGTTAAGATTCTTTTCTTGGGCAAGAATTTGGTGTTTCTCACAAGTTTTACCGACCGTTGACCCCCTTATATACTGCTATTGTCTCTTTCTCTAATCATAATCACTAGGAAACAATCTAGCCATGCGATATCCGTCCCAGGCCGTGGGAAACCCCTGGGTCTCATTGCTCCTTCCAAGGACCGCTCTAGCAGCCCGTCAATGGAGGACGATGACGAAGAGGTGGAGAGGTTTAGCCCGTGGTACAAGGAGTACGTTGAGCCAAGCTTCTACAACAACGATTCCGATGAAGATGTGATTGACGTCTACATCCGCCGTGATGTCTATGATCCCCCAGAGATAAATCTAGGTAGCAATGAAGAGAGCTCAAGAAGAGAGAGAAGGTCACAAGCCGCATGGAAAAGGGCGTGTGGAGACGGTCAAGTTAATCGCCACGGACCCTAGGCCGCACAAGCATAAGGAATTACCTAATATTGGTGTAGGTGCTAGCAAGGGAGCTAAGGCGCCACTCTTGAAGCCTACCATTGGTGGTCGTATGAGTGTGAAGCCTCAAGAAGAGTGGAGGAACAGTTTCCACTTCCCCAATCTATCAATTATGGATGAGGAAGAAGAAGCTGTTCCCAGGACCAAGGATCACGTGCGAGCACTAGACATATATCAGAAGCAGGAGCTACTCCATCGCGTTGAAGTGTGCCACCGTCTCAAGGAGATAGAGCAGAAGGATGATCTCCTCCTATTGGTGACTAAGATCGCAGATAAAGTGGACACTCTGCAATCTGATTTGCACAGCTGCTATAGCCGCATCACTGCTCTGGAGGATACCAACAAGAAGCTATGCACCGTGGTGTTACATGCCATGGCACCACAGTGATCTACAATAATCACGGTATCAAATAATTGCAAGGGATCATTTGATCCCGCCTGGCTTGATTCCAAGCTTGGGGAGATATTTAAGACCTTGTAATCTATTTTATAAGTTTTACATTACTATTTTAGTTTTGCATTAGTCCAAATTAGAAATAAAGTTTGCATCATTAGAATTCCCTTTAGGAATAGTCGATCCCTTTTATGAAATTCCGAGTTTATTATCATATATGGAGCAATATTGAGTTTGTGCTTGTCTTATTGGATATATGAATGGCTTGAGTATAATTTTACTTGCACTTGATGATATAAATATGAGTCTTCCACACCATTAGTGTTAATGGAACATACAAAGATAATTTGGTCAATATGTTGTAAGTATACGGTTTGATTTACAAAAGAAAAATTATCTAATAAGTTAAGTTGAAAAACAAACCTTGAACAAAGGAAAATAAAAACTGCTATCAAATTAGAGTGAGATGAAGACGAGGTAGAATCTTCAAGCTATTAAGATTGCTTCATATACAATTGAAATTTGGTAATTGAGATTGTTAAACTTTGAATTCCTACATGAAGTAGAATGTGTGGCTAGCTCCTTTGCACAACACTTAAACAAAAGTGTGAGCATATATACAAAACAGAAGAAAAGAAAGAAGAAAAGGAGTGAATGTGCAAAGAGCAAATAGGCATACACCACTATATTGTAGTATGAAAAAGAAGCGTTTGAGATTTTAAATCCCAAGTGAATATGTTAATCCAAAAACACTTGGAACTACCTCGTTAACTCATTTGGTTGAACCGGATACTTTTACATTATGTTGAGATTCATCTTTTGTGAACTGTTGATCACTAAGGTATGGAAGCCTGCTAATACTATTAAGATGGTTCGAGTAAGGTACTATTCATTAACTTATTCCCATGTATCATATATGATAAACACATGCTGCAACTGCCTCATTTATTTTATCGACTCAACTTCATGAGTATGAGGATCACATCCATTAAAGCTAAACTTTCTCAGGACGACCAAGAGTCTAAGCTTGGGGAAGTTGATGAGTGCATATTTGCATCATGTTTTATATTATTATTTTGCATTTTAGATATAGGATCTTTGTATTTTACGGTGTTCACGCGCACATTTTATGTCTATTTTCACTAGGATCAGGACAGATGATGGATACAATAGACACAATTTTTGTAGTAGTTGTATTGGGGAGAAAAGGAGTCAAAACAACGTAAATCGTTTATTTGAGAAATATCAATAACACCAGAAAAAACCCGAAGCGAACAAAGCATACATACGGTTTAATGACCAACTATACGATGACAATAAATTTTCCGACCGTATAGTTCCCGCCGTATAGTTGGCGACACCACCGCCTCCTCAAATAGTTTCACTCCGTGTAAATGGATCAGAGAGACGACATATAGAACAACGAGAAATCACCGAAACCTCACCTCCGAAAGGCATCTGGAGGGGGAACTTGTCCACCGGGGATCCATCTTCGCCCTGCGCAAATCCGGGAGGCTAATGCATCGATCTTCATCGTCAACCGCTGCATCACCACCATGTTCATCCATCCCATATACATCTTGTCTAGATCTTGTTGTAATTCCCGTACTCGTTGTGGATTTATACAAGTACTATTCATATATGATAGATTCCATTGTTATTGCCATGATGTTTATTGCCTCCATGTCTGAGTAGATCATTAGTTCTTGGGGAGATGGATAAACCCTAGTATGAGATTGAAATAAGATAAAGTTTATTATGATATTCATCGTTGTGACCATGTGTTAGATTGTCTTCATCTTGATATTGAGAGAAGTCGATGTCTCAATATTTGCCTCTCATGAGGACTTGATGGAGGGAACTACTTGTTGGTAGATAGAGGTGTGTTAGCACTTATAGTGACTATAAAGTTGTTGTCACCCCTTACGCATCAACTGGGGAACCGAGGAAACTCACGGAACACTATCTATGTCATGGGATACGTCCTATGGGATTAAGTACCTTAATAGCGCAATAATTCGATTGATGTCGATTGCTGACTATTGTGATTATGAGGATGATGTGAGCAGTGGTTGCTGCCTATTTGTCCAAATATGGAGTGCCTCCCACACATACATAGTTGAGAATGTTCATGATAATAATCTTTATTTTAGCTCTTTATAAAGAAAGTGGTGTATCCGCTACTCCCTGAGAACGCTTTTTACCTATTGCAGTTCCAAATCTCTTTTACATACGCGATATTTACTTTCTATGTTTAGTTACTTTACTTTGCTTATTGTTCCCTTATACTAAAAACCCTAAAACACCTTTTTACACAATACTCGCATTTTATCTTGTTACTTAAAACTTTATTTAGCATTTCTATTGCAATATTTAATTCAAGAGTTATTAGACTTCAGACTCCTGCTCCCTGTGGGATCAGTATCTATTTCGAAACTAGCTACAAACGATCTGTGCACTTGCAGTCATCAGCGAACGTGTCCAAGATCTCCTCGAGCCGTGTTGAGGAGGCATAAGACCATTTCAATAGGAAGGGAGACACCGGCGAGGCGTCCGACCCCGCTGCCAAGAAACAGAAGAAGGCCGACCTTGACCCGGCAGGCAAGGTGGCCACAGATGGTATCGCGGGCAGCGCCTCCGTAATCGGTCACACGTTCGGTGTGCCGATGACTCCCGATCCCTTGCTCTAGCTGGGCAGTGGAAGTAGCGGATCCCCGGGAACTCTAAAAGCGCTACGCCATGGTAGTGGTGGTAGAGGGGAATGTTTAGAGAAGGGCTTCGCTGAGCACCTTTTCTAGTGGCAATGGGTGATACATCCATAACGTATCTATAATTTTTGATGGTTTTATGCTAATAATATGCTTTTGATACTCCTTTTTATATAAAATTTATGATTTATTTGGACTAACCTACTAATAGTTGCAAAAGTGCACAATGTTCTTGTTTTACACTTTGATGTGTAGGAATTACCAAGAATACAAGTGGAAACCTTGTTGGAGTCAAATTGGGATTTTCCAGAAATCTGTCTCAGAACTATTTTTGAATATGTTCACATTTCAGGTCACAGACGGCGTCACACGGAAAACTCTTCAACTACAAAGTTGTTGGAAATTTCACGACAAACATTCTAGACATAAAATTTAGTAGATTCCGAGTCCGGACGGGCACGATAGGCCCGATTTACTGCAGCCAGTGACGGGAATCCGAGAAGCTATATAAAGGAGGAAACCTAATTCGTGGGAGACACCTCCACCCACGAATTTGCAGCCACCAAAGCCACGTGTTTGCCTCTCCCATAGATCTCATATCCATGGGAGAGGGCTCCCAATAAGTCATGAAGGAAGGGGGCTAAGGAGTGGTGCTCCCCTGTGATACCGGCAGCGGGGAAGGAGTCCTCCGCGCCGCCACCGCCTCTTCACCATCTCTACCGCCATCTCCATCGCCATTGCTGATTCCCATGATGAGGAGGGAGTAGTTCTCTCTCGAGGCTAAGGGTTCTACCGGTAGCTATGTGTTCATCTCTCTCTCTATGCATAATCATATTATGATCATGATCTTTGTAATCAAGTAGATCTACTTTGCTACTCAAGTGCTTTAATAGATCTCTGGCTCTCCCCATGTGTGTGAAAGTGACAGCGTGCACACCATAGTGGTACTTAGGCTAGAGATTACAAATACTTGTTATGAGTTATATTTGGAGTTGGATGTTTCTATAAAATTGTGGTGTTTGTTGGAACCATCTAAAGCTCAAGGTGACAGTGTGGGGTTATCTAGATGGGGAAAGCGAACTTTGAGGTGTGCTGTTATAGCCCTACCATGGATTAGAGTGTCCAACCGGAGAGTAGTTTTGAGTAGTACCATGAAGAGAAGATATTTATATGAGAGTGTTCATTAGTGAAAGTATGATCCCTAGGACTTGTTTCTAAGCATTGAAACACCATTTCCAACTAGATCTGTTACATGTTTGCTTGCTTCCATCTTTATTTCGGTTTGCCTTTAGTCTCTTCCTACCCATCAACCACACGCCATCAAAGCTATTTTCTGGCACCATTACCACTTATAATTATCCATACCACTTGTATTTCACTATCTCTTCACCGAACTAGTGCACCTATACACATGACAAATGTATTGGGTGTGTTGGGGACACAAGAGACTTCTTGTATCTTGATTGTAGGGTTGCTTGAGAGGGATACCTTTGACCACTTCCTCCCTGAGTTCGATAAACCTTGGGTAATCCACTTAAGGGAAACTTGCTGCTGTTCTACAAACCTCTGCACTTGGAGGCCCAACAACTGTCTACAAGAATAAAAGTGCATAGACATCAAGCTATTTTCTGGCGCCATTGCTGGGGAGGTAAGGTAAAAGGTACTCACATCCTCCGGTGTGAGTGCTCGAAGTTATTTCCTTTAGATTCTGCAGTTTTATCTTTTTGTTTCTTGTTTTCACTAGTTAGGCTTAATGGAAAACAACAACAAAATTAGAGAGCTTTATAGTATTTATCTTGAATTAGGATGATGACCCACAAGTATAGGGGGTGTATCGCAGTATTTTCGAGGAAAGTGAAACCCAATTTATTGATTCGACACAAGGGGAGCCAAAGAATATTTATTAGCCTTAACAACTGAGTTGTCAATTCAGCTGCACCTAGAATCAATCTTGCTCACAACAGTTTATCAGTAGCAACAGTTTTGTAGTAGCAATAGCAAAGTAACAGTAGTAGTAACAGTAAAGGCAGTAGTAACAATTGCAGTAAATAGTAGGATTAAAGCGCGGTAGGCATATGTATGGATGGACGGGCATTGCATGGACAAGACAATTCATATGGCAATCATAACATAGGGCATTTGCAGATAAATAAGATAAAGCATCCAAGTACTAAATAATCTTAGGCATGTGTTCCATAAATAGTCATACATGCTTGCAATGAGAACTTGCACAACATCTTTTGTCCTGCCAGCCCGTTTGCAGCGGGGCCTCAAGGGAACTACTGGCAATTAAGGTGCTCCTTTTAATAGAGCACCGGAGCAAAGCATTAACACTCCATGAACACATGTGATCCTCACATCAAAGCCATTCCCTCCGGTTATCCTGATTGCTGTCACTTCGGGGCCTTTGGTTCCGGACAACAATATGTGTATACAACTTGCAGGTAAGACCATAAACAATACTATCATAACGAATCAATAACATGTTCAGATCTGAAATCATGGCACTCGGGCCCTAGTGACAAGCACTAAGCATAACAAGTTGCAACAAAGTCAAAAAGCACTAATAATAGATACTAGGCACCATGCCCTAACAATCTGATGCCATTACATGAACGATCTCATCAAATCCCTACCATCCCCATAGCCTACAGCGGGGGATTACTGACTCATAGATGGGGGAAACATGGATGATCGATGGAGAGGCGATGGTGATGATGATGGCGATGATCTCCTCTAATTCCCTGTCCCGGCAGAGTGCCAGAACGTAGTTTCTGGTTCTAAATCGCGGAATCTGGTGGTGGCGGCGCGGTGGAACTCTTTCTAGAAAAACGTCGACCCCCCTTGGTTTTTAGGTCAATATGCAACTTATAGGCGAAGAGGGAGGCCGAGGGGGCAGCCAAGGTGGCCACACCATCCCCAGGCGCGACCTGGCCTAGCCTACGCGGACAGGTGGTGTGGGCCCCTCGTGGCCCTACTCCGTCTCGTCTTCTGGCTCCATGAGTCTTCTGGTGAAATAGGATTTTTGGCATATTTTCCGGGATTTTTCCTGATAGTTGATTTTCTACACAAAAACTAGACACCAAGGTAATTCTGCTGAAAACAACGTCAGTCCATGTTAGTTGTATCCAAATCACACAAGTTTAGAGGAAAAACAATAGCAAAAGTGTTCGGGAATGTAGATACGTTTTGGACGTATCAACTGAGTGCGATAAAAGAAACTTTCACGAACACATTTGCTTCATAAGATGTATATATTCTCAAGCATATGATCAACTACTCAGGCAATTCACAATAAAGAGTATGCAACTAAGTTTACTTAATAGTCATTGCAAGCTATGAAGAGATTCCAACTCGAAAATAATAAGTAGCATGAAATATAAACATAAGCAACATTGCAATGCTCATAACAAGGTATGATATAGTGGTATCTCGCTTACCTTTGATTGTAGAGCAAACATAAATGCCACGGCACCTCTGAAGTTCAAGTGAAGACTACAAGTAAAGATATCAAGGATACAAGCATCAAAGTTATAACACAATTAATCAAGTTTTGAGACAAGCACATTACACTAAGAATGCAACTATGCTCTCAAGAATCTATCATAGAATAGGTGGTGACTCAACAAGGAAATGAAAAAGGGTTTTGAAAAGTTTGAAAGGCTTCCAAATGCTGAAAGTATGGTACTCATTAGCTTTGAGCTCTCATTGCCCCTATCATAAGATCTTTAAATGGTTAAGGTTAAAGTGACACAACTAAGAGGATATGCTTGACAAGTTATAAGTTAAAATCTCATGCCCCTTACTTACGAGTACCGAACCTCATGCTACTCAACTTCAGTCACAAGTAAGCTCTTGTAACTATAAGTACATATGTATCATAGAGAACCGCCAACGGGGTACCCCTTGCACATGATACAGGAGCTATCCCATAATAAAAATGACAAGGCAAGCAGACAAAGAGCATCTCATCGATCTTTTTATTTGCTATTTGCATAGGTTTTTATTGAGGATGCTTCATAAAATGCTCATTATGGTTATGCTTCGTACGACCCGACACGGGCAGGGAAAGGAAAAGAAGTACAGAGAAAGGACGATCGACGAAGTGTGAGCCGAGGTGAAGCTGGCCGAGGTAACTGCGACCAAGGCAATGCCGGTCAAGGAAACGCTGCAAATGGTAATGCCGGACAACGTAACTCGATAGGAAAACCGCAACAGCGGAATATACCGAGGCAAGAGCAAAGTGCCGGCCGAGGTATACAACAGAGAGGTGCTCCCCGAGAGCAAGACCGGTATAACGATGGCGATTCGGAAATGATGAATGCAGGATACCCAAGGCCGGACTATCATGTGATAGGGTCAAGATTAGGAAGCAGGGATTTGATGCCTAATGATGCCAGGTTAAAACTGGATCGACTGTATAGGTTGGAACAGATTGAATGTCAGGGTCCACCGGGTCCTGCGTGTTTTGGGCCCCGGATCATGAAGGAGCCACCGGTACCTAACTTCCAGTTACCTAGAGGCACGAAGACGTATGACGGTAGTACTAAGCCAGAGGATTGGTTGATAAACTATGCTACAGCTGTGAAAATTGCTATAGGCAACTTGAGATGGGCTGTGAGATACGTACCCCAGATGTTGGAGGCGCCAGCAAGGGTATGGCTAAACAATTTGCCGCCCGGAAGTATTAACTTCAGGCTCGATTTTGAGGAAATGTTTATTAGCAATTTCTCAAGTACGTATCAGTGGCCAAATAGGACACATACCCTAGCTATGTGTAAGCAGAGACCGAACGAGATGGACCGAGGGTTTTTAACCCAGTGGTGTACCGTGAGAAACTCGTGTGAGGGTGTGATAGAGTCACATGCCATAGCGTGGTTTGCGCAAGGGTGCAGATATGCAAGCGAGCTGTGGCAGAAGTTGCAAAGGAAAATGCCAACGACATTGGCAGAGATGATCCGGATTGCTGATTCGTATGCTTTGGGTGATCCGACTCAACCCAGGCTCGTGTCAAACGAGTCAAATGAGGAGTACTACCAGAGAGATGGAGCCGGATCATCCCGGAGGAATGATTACAGAGGTAAAAGAAGAGATGACAGACCGAATCACCGGTACAGTTCGCAACAAGTTGCAGCTGTGAATCAAGATCAGCCCGGAGCAGGAGGCAATCAACATCAGAAAATTGGAGGGGGACAATGGACACCAAAAAATGATGGCAAGAAAACTTGGACGCCAGAGCAGAAGAAACAAGGGCAAGAAAAGAAGGACCATCCGAGGTACACTTATGAGTCGATGTTGGATCAGCCGTGTAAATTTCACACGCCAAATCCGAGTAACCCAGCGGGTCATACGACGAGGCAATGTGAGTGGATGCGTAAAATAGAACAAGGTGGTTCGGGGAATGCTCAGGCACCCCGGAATGATTAACCTCGGTAGGAGTTACCCCTACAACAATTGCTCTTCGGAGCCAACACGCAACAACTAGTGTTGCCTCCTCCTCCGCTGAGGTATGATAACCATGAGAGAAGGGATGCAGTGCATCAAGTAGAAAACCAGCATCAGCCGGATCAGAGGTACCCCGGAAATGAGGGGAGGAATGAGTACAGAGAGCATCATCAGAGTTACTGTGTGTTTACCATTGAGGAGACAGATAGAAAGAGCTTGCAGCGCCGACATATGGAGGTGAATGTGGTAATGCCAGCAGTGACGAGGTATATGCCTCGGTCGGACCAGGAAATCACCTGGAGCATTAAAGATCATCCCAAGCTTATGCCAAGTCTTGGTTCGTATGCGTTAGTGCTGGATCCGACATTCATTGGGCCAAACATCAATGTGAGGTTCTCAAAGGTACTGATTGACAATGGCAGTAGCATTAACATCATGTATGCGGATACAATGCGCAAGTTGGGTATCCCGGAGAACATGCTCCAGGCTACAAGGACAACTTTCCATGGTATTGTGCCCGGCATTTCTTGTGAGCCCATAGGCAAGGTCCGGGTTGACGTATTGTTCGGCACGAGAGATAATTGCCGAACTGAGAATTTGGAGTTTGAAGTGGTGAACTTAGAAAGTGCATATCACGCATTACTCGGAAGACCAGCATTGAACAAGTTCATGGCAAGTTGTCACATCAGTTACTTGAAGATGAAGCTGCCCGGGCCAAACGGAGTAATTACCATTGCTGGAGATTTCCGACGTTCCATTGAGTGTGTTTCAGCCGGGTCTAACCTAGCCGAGTCACTCGTGATTGCGCAAGAGAAAAGAAAAATCCAAGAGGTGGCGGCATTGGCTCAGTCCGCGCAGCAGTATATGCCGACGCTGAGTAACCCGCATGGAAGTGTCTCATTCCAAGCCACGAAAGATACCAAGAAGGTGCCTGTTGATGATATGTTCCCAGAGCGCACCGTAACAATTGGTACCAGGTTAAATGACAAATAGGAAAGCGAGCTCGTCAACTTCCTCCGTGAGAATCGGGACATTTTTGCTTGGTCCACACAGGACTTGCAAGGTGTTCTGAGGGAGTTGGCCGAGCACTCTTTGAATGTGAGACCCGGAGCAAAGCCGGTGAAGAAACCTCTCCGCCGCTTCGCCGAAGATAGGAGGAAAGTCATCGAAGATGAGATAGCTCGGTTGTTGGCTGCAGGATTTATCATGGAAGTTCTTTACCCGGATCGGCTATCTAATCCGGTGTTGGTGGAAAAGAAGAAGGATGATCCGAATGTGGCAGTGGTTTGCCGTATGTGTATCGATTACACGAACCTGAACAAGGCATGTCCAAAAGATCCATTTCCACTGCCAAGAATAGATCAGGTCATAGACTCGACTGCTGGATGTGAACTGTTGTCATTCATTGATGCATATTCTGGTTTCCACCAGATACCTCTGAATCCGGATGATCAAATAAAGACTGCATTTATCACCCCGTATGGGGCTTATTGCTATCGCACCATGCCTTTTGGTTTACGTAATGCAGGGGCGACATACCAAAGATGTATGCAAAAATGTTTGCACGACCAAATAGGTCAAAATGTACAAGTATATGTGGATGATGTGGTTATCAAGACCAAGGAAAGCAAGATGCTCCTTGACGATATCAGGCAGACGTTCGCGAACTTAAGAAGGTTCCGGATGAAGCTTAACCCGGAAAAATGTACCTTCGGTGTCCCGGCTGGAAAATTACTCGGATTTCTTGTTTCCAGCCGAGGTATCGAGGTTAATCCAACTAAAATCCGGGCCATTGAACGAATGGAACTGCCGAAGTGTCTTAACGATGTCCAGAAGTTCACTGGTTGCCTGGCATCGTTAAGTCGGTTTGTATGTCGGTTGGGAGAAAAGGCATTGCCTCTCTACCAACTCATGAAAAAGTCGGACAAGTTCATTTGGACCCCGTAGGCCAATGAAGCCTTTATACAGTTAAATAAAAAGTTAGCCACTGCGCCAGTGTTAGCCTCTCCACTATCAAAGGAGCCTATGTTACTCTATATAGCCACAACCAACCGAGTTGTAAGTGCAGTAATTGTGGTAGAGCGCGAAGAAGAGGGTAAGTCAGTGCAAAGGCCAGTGTATTATCTGAGCGAAGTGTTGTCTGCCTCAAAGCAGAACTACCCACACTATCAAAAGGTGGCGTATGGTGTGTATATGGCAGCTAAGAAGTTGAAGCATTAATTTGAGGAATATCCCATCATGGTAATATGTGAGGCTCCCATATCCGAGATAATGAGTAACAAGGATGCAAGTGGTAGGATTGCAAAATGGGCAACTGAACTAGATCCCTATGCACCACAATATGACAGAAGAGAAGCAATCAAGTATCAGGCTGTGGCCGAATTTTTTGTGGAATGGGCCGTGGTACAATATGAACCACTGCTACCAGATCCGAATTACTGGAGGTTGCACTTTGACGGGTCAAAAACAAAAACCGGGCTAGGCGCCGGAATTGTACTTACCTCGCCAAAGAAGGACCAGCTGAAATATGTGCTACAGATCCATTTCACGGCATCAAACAATGTCGCTGAGTACGAAGCACTTGTGCATGGGCTCAAAGTGGCAAAATAAATTGGGATACGTCGGATCCTATGCTTTGGCGACTCAGATTTGGTAGTACAGCAAGTGTCGGGACTGTGGGACGCCCTTGATCCAAACATGGCGCTGTACAGATTTCATGTGCAGAAGATATCTGGTTACTTTGAGGGATGTGAATTTCACCATGTACCCCGGGTGGAAAATGAGGCTGTCGACGTACTGTCGAAGCTCGGATCAACCCGACAAGCAATTCCACCGGGGTTAGCATTGGAACACCTCAGAAAACCGTCTATCAGGCCGTCCCTAGAAACCGACTCAATTTACGTCCCGGAGGATACAGAATCCGGAGCCGTGCCCATGGACATTGACACGGGAGGTGGTGCGCGAATCCCGGGGACTGTCTTAGCAAACCCGGGGACTGCTTCGCTAGACCCGGGGACTGCTCAACGTGATCCGGTTGAAGTTATGCCGGTGGACCAGATGGAAATTGATGAGGATGTGTTCCCCGTGCGAGCCATACCAGCTTGGGCACTACCTATATTTCGATTCCTAAAAGATGGAACGTTACCCACTGAGGAGGTGCTATCCAGGCAAACCCAGAGGAGAGCAAAGGCATACACAATCATCAATTCCGAGCTATACAAAAGGAGTGTGACCAATGTCCTCCAACGATGCGTTGACCCGGAAGAAGGGCTTGGCATCCTTCGAGATATACATCAAGGGGAGTGCGGGCATCATGCCTCGTCTCGAGCCTTGGTGGCAAAAGCTTTCTAGCATGGATTCTACTGGCCAAGTGCCTTAGAACAAGCAGAAGATCTGGTGAGAAAGTGCAATGGTTGTCAGAGGTATGCTACCAAGACACATATGCCAATGTCGGAGCTCAAGACCATACCAATCACCTGGCCATTTGCTGTGTGGTGTTTGGACATGGTTGGCCCGTTTAAACCAGCAAGGGGAAATATGACTCACATCTTGGTCATGGTGGACAAATTCACAAAGTGGATCGAGGTAATGCCAATAAGAAAATGTGATGGAGCTACGGCCGTGACGTTTCTCAAAGACATCATCTTGAGATACGGTTACCCTCACAGTATATAATTGATAATGGCACAAACTTTGCGGAAGGAGCATTTGCGCGTTTCTGCCAGGATAAGAGGATCCGGCTGGACATAGCCTCGGTAGCCCACCCCGCATCGAACAGACAAGTGGAAAGATCCAACGAATTAGTATTATCGGGGATAAAACCCCGGCTCATTGAGCCGCTGCAAAGAACAGCGGGGTGCTGGATAGAAGAACTACCAGCAGTATTGTGGAGCTTAAGAACAACTCCGAATCGATCAACAGGCTATACGTCGTTCTTTCTGGTATATGGGGCAGAAGCTGTATTACCAGCCGACATAGAGCTTGATTCGCCTAGGGTCACCCAATACATAGAAGACGAAGTGCAAGAAGCCCGGCAAAATGATGTTGATCTGCTGGAAGAAGCGAGAGAATTGGCATTGTCCAGATCTGCCATATATCAGCAAAATCTCCAACGCTATCATAGCCGGAAAGTAAGCCCCCGAGTTTTCCGGGAAGGCAATCTGGTGCTTCGGTTGGTACAACGTACTGCTGGCATGCATAAATTATCTCCTCCATGGGAAGGGCCATTTATTGTGAGCAAAGCATTGCACAATGACTCTTATTATCTTATAGATACAAAGCCACAGGAAAAGAACAGGGCGGACAGGTCCGGCGAGGAATCTAAGCGTCCGTGGAATGTAGCTCTACTTCGTCCTTTCTACACTTAGCAGAGAAGTATATGTATCCAAGTCTTCTCATATGTCGGTATGTATGCCGACAATGAGCTTATCAATGAAATGTTGGCACCTCGAGCAGTAACTCGGGGACTGCCTTAATAATATTTGTTGTCTTTTGTTATTTGTACGTCAGCTGGAGTAAGTTGTTCTACTTAACTCGGATTAGTAGTGTGTGAGCACCAAAAACCCAACTCTTCGATTTGCTGCTGTCCAACAAGAGTTGTCTTCATGGCAAGCAAGAGAACACATTTGGAATTGCGTAGCACATGAAAAACGACTAAGGAAAAGAACTTAATCGAGCCGACGTTTGTTTTTCGAACTAACCTTGTGTATTTTTAGTTTATTATGCTGATTTATTTTGAGCTAAGCCTAAAAGTTTCCAAGTATTGTTAAGACAATTTTTGAAGCTCGGATTCGTAAGTCGTAAAACCGAATCAAGGTAGACATGAGCCGAGCCAAAAGATTGGACGAACAAGAAAATGAAACTTGGGGACTACGCCCAAGTTAATCCGGCATAAAAACTTAGTAGCAAAATATCACATGTGTACTGGATACAATTCCACCTGGCATACCGGGGATCTGATAAACTTTAATGTTTTTTCACTTAAGGAGCAGCAGGAGGAGGAAGTTCGGCGTCATATTTGGTGTCTTCAATGTCCGAGGCATCGCCCTCTTCGTCCTCATCCGAGCCATCTTCAATGTTTTCAGCGTTTTCGTCACCGGTGGTTTCCAGGAAGCTCGGTCCCTCAGTCCATTCATGAATGGGAGCGTATTCGATAAGGCTATGGGCGCAAGCCTTGCGCCGAGCTACCCACTCCGGGTCACTGGTCCATTTGGATCCGGTGCACATGCGCGCTAAGAGGTTGAGGTCGATCTTCTCGTACCACGGAAGTACGTAGTGGAGAACGGTCTCAGCTGCGGCGCATCCAGCGGATTCCCTCCAAAGGTCGAGCTGGGTCTCGCATTCCATCAACTTTTCAACAAGAAGTGCGGTTCCCTCCAAAGGTCGAGCTGGGTCTCGCATTCCATCAACTTCTGCAGGCCAAAACGTGTTGAAGATTCGGACTGCAACGTCAAGGATATCCTTGCCATAGTTCTTGATGATTTCCACGCGAGATGACAGGCTGACCAACAGGTCCTCCATGTCATAGGGAATCTCTTCAGCGTCAGGACCAACAGGAGTACCCCTCTCTCAGCGGAAATCAGCAACAGCGGTGCTCGCGATGGTAGTGCCCTCTGGAAATTTGCATGAAAACGAGATAAGAGAAGCAGGTAAAGAAAAGACATGTGAAGTAACCCGGAGAAATATGCCAGATAAGGGAAAGGAACTTACGTGAAATATGGCTGAGGATCCGAGTCAATTCCCTGGTACAGTCATCACGTCTTTTGCGAAGCTGCACAAGTTCAGCGTTCGCCGACTCAAGCTTGACGTCGGCCTCCTGGAGAAGTTCTCGGTCCTTGGCAATTTGGAGGTTGAGGCGCTCGCGCTCCTCAGTGAAGTCTTGGCCAGCCTTTTGGAGCTCGGATTGATGCTGTGCCTTCAATTTCTTCATCTCGGCCTTAAGCTTGGCGATCTCGTCATCCTTGGTCCGGAGGAGGGCAAGCTCATCGTCTTTCTTTTTGAGCTCGGCCTGATGCTGCCCTGCTTGTTCGAGAAAATGCAGCATCATGTCAGGCACGAGCACACTATCTTCCAGCGATACTAAAATAGTTTGTCAACCCGGCAAAGCTGAGGTATGAATGTTTGCCGAGCCAAGGAGGAAAGGAGATGAAAATCATAGCAAGGTTGAGCAGATATAACTTACCCTTGATCTGATCCAGATTCCTCCTCATAAGCGTGTTCTCAGCCTCCACCCCAGCTGCCAAAACTGAATGATGGATTAGTTCGGCAGAAGAAGATGAAGGAAAATGGAAAAATGCTGGGGAAGAAACTTACCCCTCTTATCATGATCAGCCAGAAGTGAGTTATGCTTGGCGCGCAGCATCTTGTGAGTGTCCAGGAGACGCTGACACTCAGCGCTCCGGCGGTTGGTGGTCACCTGAAAAGAATACAAAAATACAACTTAGCCTTGTACATATTCGAAGTGTACAAAATCCGGGCCAAGTGGAACTTAACCCGACTCTAGGTGTGTGCATATTCGAAGTGTACAAAATCCGGGCCAAGTGGAACTTAACCCGACTCTAGGTGTGTGCATATTCGAAGTGTACAAAATCCGGGCCAAGTGGAACTTAACCCGGCTCTAGGTGCGTGCATATTCGAAGTGTACAAAATCCGGGCCAAGTGGAACTCAACCCGGCTCTAGGTGTGTGCATATTCGAAGTGTACAAAATCTGGGCCAAGTGGAACTTAACCCGGCTCTAGGTGTGTGCATATTTGAAGTTCTCAAGGAGCTACGTTAGTTTTCTAAGGAGCATCCGGCCGAGTAACAAGTTACTCCCTCGGAGGCTCGGGGACTAATGGTTATATCATTAATATCTACAACATGCTAAGGAAAAGGGGAAGTAACGTACCTCCATCATCCGACCCGCGAGGTTGATTGCCTTAGCGGTTGTGTTCATTTGAGCAGAAAATTCAGCGGGGCCGAACTTCTCCGGAAGATCGTCGTTGTGGATGAACTCTGCCTTGTTCCAATTCATGACGAATTCAATCAGGGTCGGAGGGTATCGCTCGCCGCTAGGCATATGGGGTGCCACCAAGCCCTTCGCGTGCGCCTCCCTCCTCTCAACCAGGACAAGTGCCGGGCTGGTGTGCAAAACCATCTGTTGCGCATCAGCTGGCTCGGCAGGGGCGTCCTTCGGTGCTGGAGGCTTCTTGGAAAGCATGGACGCGAGAGTACGCTGTCCAGCCTCGACAGACGCTGCCCTGGTGGCATCAGGGGCCTTTTTGCCCTTGGGCTGCTGAGAGGAGGAAGTGGTTGCAGCAGATTTACCCTTGGGAGCTGCCTGGGTACTTTCACGCCGAGACTGGGAAGTCTCGGACGAGGCGGAGGAGCTTGGCACTGCTGTTGTTGCTCTTGCTGTTGCTGCTGTTGATCTTGCTGCTGGGGTTGGTGCTGGTGCTGGAGTTGGTGCTGGTACTGGTGCTGGAGTTGGTGCTGGTGCTGCTGCTGGTTTCTTCTTTGGTGGAGGTGCTGAGGTAGCCTTGGTTGTAGCTGGTTGCGACAAAGCCGAACTGGTGGATGCCGCTGCCTCGGCTAGGCCTGTCTCCCCCGCTCCAAGGTTGCCCCCCTCTTGACGAGGTGGTGTGGAACCCGGAGCAGCCGCTGAACCCTACGGAATTGGGCTCAGCGAGCGTGAATCATCGCCACGAGGGGGAGAAGGGCTGAGCCGGAGTGGCGAAGCAATGCTAGATCCACTCTGGGGGACCTCCACCGCGGCCCTACCGAATGAAACAGTGTCGGATGAGAAACTATAACAATGCAAGAACAAGTGAATGGCAAAGGGAAAAGAGGCTTATGCATCCGAGGTCAAGGGCTCCTTGGGCTTCCGAGCCCTTCGTGCTGGGGCCTTGGTTGCAGGCTTGGAGGCAGTCTTGTCCCCGAACTTCTTTCGCCTTTTGGTTGGCTGAGAAGGTCCGAAGGAAGAGGTTGATGCAGCTCCCCGCTTCTTCTTCGGTGCAACCGGAACAGGGTCACCCATGGCTAGGGGAGGGTCCTCATGGATCTGCCCACCGGGGTTAGCTGATGCCGGAAAAGCATAAGAAAGGGGGACAATGTCAAATGCTTCCATCACCTCGACATCCGAGTCATCTTCATCATCGGGCCAATCTCTAATGGAATAGATTTTACCGGTGGGTCGCTTCGTCGCGTCGGTCATTGGGAGGAACATCTCCTGATCCAGCTATTCCTCGTCCGAGGTCTCCCGGTCAGGCGCCCATTTGAGGGAGGGATCGGGGCCATCCTCGATAGTTTGCTGAAGGAATTGCTAAGGGAGAGAAAAGACGACAGAGTTAAATATACAGCAGCAACCGACATAAGATTTAATTTGGAGAAAGTTTGCGGCACGAAGCTTACCACGGGAGGAAGCCTATCTTGGCAACAGTGCTCAATTCCCCACGTCCACTCAGAGGAGAAGTCCTTGTGGGTGGTGAAGAGGGCCTTGACCCAGCGGTAAATCTCTGTGTTGCTCAGCTCAAAAGACGAGGTACGGTTGGGGTCGTGGCCCCAGCTCATGTGACACAACTTGTGAGTGCGCTTCTGGAGGGGGGAGATCTGGTTGCGGACGAATGTGATCATGGCGTCCTCATTGCGCAACCCGAGCTCCTTCAGCTCCGCGAACCTTTTGTTGACCTAGTTGGCCAAGACCGTGGGCTTCTTGGGGATAACGTCCCACAACTCCAGGTTAGGAGGACCCGGAGCATAGGGGCGCAGCCGGATCAGATCTTCGGTGCCATCGTTCCGAACATAAAAGAAAGTCTAGGCCCATCCCTTGCAGGATTCCAGCCCGGTAACCCGGGGAAAGACGGATAGCCTCCAGGGAGAGATTGACGCAGCCCCGAACTGCGTAAGCTGTTTGTCCTCCGGATAAGGCTGGGTGTTCGGAATCACGTTACGACGAAGGCCGAAGAACCGGATCCATAGCTCCTTTGTGGGCCATAATCCGGCATAGCCTTCGATCGTGGAGGCGAAAGCAGAAAGAGAGGTGATAGCGTTGGTAGGTAGGTGGTGCGGCTAGAGTTCGTAGGTGTTCAACCAATCGTGGAAAAAATCGCTAACTGGCAAACCGAATCCCCGCTGGAAATGTGACAGAAACACCACAAACTCACCCAGATTGGGTGAGGGGGCAAGTTCGGCGGAGGCGAGGCGTGTGGTGATGCCTGCGGGGATGCGCCTGGTGCGGTAGAGCCAGTCCAGGTCATCCTGGCAGACCTAGGATCCGGCCCACGCACCGCGGTCCGCCATCGCAGCATCTTCCTCCATCTCCTGCTCGGCGACGGAGAGCTCGTCTTCAGTCATCTCGAGTTCGCTGCTCTCACTGGTGCTAGCGGCGGTGGGGGTCAGTGGCCTGGACTGACAGCGACCCGTGGCGGAGGAGGTGCGCAGAGGCGGCGGCAACACAGATGCATGTGGAAGCAGTGCGGCGGCGGCGCTACTACTCAATCGCGGTGGCGGCGGCATTGTCGCGGGAGAAAACGAGGAATAAGAAAGGGCAGAGGGGCGCGGGAATGGGGATAGGGCCCAAGGGGCGCACCCCTCCCCTATTTAACCGCTCCCTCTGCGAGGAAGTGGGACCGCGTTTGCGGGCGGGCCACATCGTGTGGCCGTGTACACACCGGATTGACCAATCAGCATCAGGCCACACAGAAGGTCACAAGGCGCGGCGGATCCCATGACACGACGCATCGATGCAGTTAACGAGGAGGCAGGCGTGACGTGACGCGCGCACAGTAACTCGTGACAATTACTGCGGCGGTTACTGTGGCTGGCCCTTAAAATGAGGGTGACGTGATGATTAGCCTCCACGTGGGGAAGCGTACATGAAAAGGAAGAACAACCCAGATGAGAGTGTGGTAACCTGGCCAACAAGTGAAAACTTGGAATGTGCCAAGGGAAAGTAAATCCATAGAATCCGAGATAAGGAGGTAACTCGGAAATAAAACCCAGAGCTCAGTGAAGTTGAACCTACTGTGGCCTTAGCGGCCAAGGCAGCTAAGACCGCACCAGCTTCGGGGACGAATGTTGGGGGGATACCTCCGGATAGGGTCACGCCGAGGTATAAAGGCCGAGTTAGCCGAGGTACGGCAAGGCCAAAGCGAATGCTGGCCGAGTCGCCTCAAGGCAGGCCAAATCTCGGGGTAACCTGGACCAGGGGATGTCCACCTAACAGGGTCTCAACCGACTTAAGCCGTAAGTCGGATGGATGAATCTAGCTTGTATGCAGGAACAGGTTTGGCCGGATCAACCACGATCCAGGTCATGTCAAGCTTCTAGGAGAAGGAAGGTATCTCGCTGGTCAAAAGTAGCCCCGGTACGCACGACATGAGCGAAGCGAACAGAGGCAGGACCACCAAGGCGTGGCCGACAGAGGTGACGATGCCAATGTCGGCAGACGCATGCGCCGCAGAGGCTCACATAGCCTCTGCATGGGTGACGCAGGGAAAAACGACCCGATCGGCTTACTATTTTGGGAGGAGGTGCCTCCACATATGCCCTAAGTAGATACCTAGCCACCCCTATATAAGGAGGGCTAGGACCTCTGTAGAAGGGGTTGGTCTGGAACGGGTCGAGTCTTACTAGGTTGATATCTATTGGCTAGTTTTTACTTGGTTCCTGAGGGCTATCTAGCGGTGAGAGTAAGAGAGTTCCTTCTTCCTCCTCTCTCCAATACAACTCTAGGAGCACTTGTAAACCTTGGAAGTGAATCAAATATAAACCTTCTGCGTGTGGAATCACCTCACTATCCCTCCATGGATTCCCCTAGTGCATTTAGTCCCCACCATTAGCCTATCCATGGCATCTGCCGTGACACCACCACGACAGGCTTACAAGTTCCTCTAACACATATACAAACTCCATGATCTTACAAGTTCCCCTTTTATTTCACACCGCCGGGATCCATAAGCAAAAGAATCATGATATCAACGAGGTGCAAAGTACCAGTGCAATGTTGAAAGCATTCCCCATGATACATGGTTCTGCTAACTTCAACTTATAAAGCGCAAGCATATACGCAACAAAGATGGATGCAATGGTTCAACATTATTAAGTGCAAGAAAGTAAAGTGTTCCATCAAGTTCGTGAGAGCTTTACTAACTAACTTTCTCATAACAAGCAAACATTTTATTTGGAAGAAAACAAGTCATACTAAATATGCACGGAATAGCAAATGATGCTAATAGGTAGGTATGGTGGACACTTTTGGCAATATTGGTTTTAGGGAGTTGGAAACACGAGTAAAGCTTATACTCAGTGCAAGTGAAGGCTAGCTATAGTAAGGAAGTGACAAACGAGAGAGCAATAACCATCATAATCATTCTTGCGACAAAACAAGACTAATCATGGCATGAAAGTGATTCAAGACCCCTGAGGCAAAATAATTCATCGAGGCTTAACTGACTATTGTTTCAGTCATATGGATGCTTGAGCACGTGCCAAGTCAATTCAGGTGAAACATTCAGAGGAGGATACCACAATGTCATACCAAGTTATGGATAGAGCAATGCGAGCAAACATTCATATGACATGCTACAAACTATTAGCGAGCTAGAGTTAATCATAAGAAAGCAAGAACTACTAAGCATCCATAAATAACATACACCCTTCATGAACAGACTAAGCATGCTCACAATGATGAGTATATGTACAAAAATGAAAACAAATAGAGTTCGTTACCAGCCTCTTACCACACCTCAAGTTGTCATTAATCCTCATTATTGCCCTTCACTTGTGTGGCTTGAATAATAACATGAAACCAAATTCCACTAAGGACTGCTGAACCCTGCAACAAACTCACAAAACCAAAGAAGAACAACAAATATTTAGTGTTTTCTATTTTTAAAAACAAGAACCAAAAGGAAGAAGAAGCAAGGAAAAATCTTTTTGGATTTTTCGAATAATTAAGACAAAGCCAAAAGGAAGAAGTAAACCAAGGCAAAAAGAAGCAAACAAAGAGAAACAAAAGAAATATTTTGGTCTTTTTGTGTTTTAGAAAGCAAAAGCAAAGAGAGAACGAAAACTAAAAAGAGAACGAAGCATGAATATACAAAGTACCGACAAAACATGATATGGAGATGAGTGTGATGTCGGTGTACCTCCCCCCAAGCTTAGGATTTTGGCCTAAGTGGGTATCAACCCCAACGTGGGTAAGGGTTCCAAGAAGGCGAATCATTGTAAGAGTGATCGTGGTTAAGCCCTTGGGAAGAAGAAGCTCCCCAATCATAAGTAGGTTGCTGATATGAAGACTCCCCCTTAGTCGAGGGCTGGACCGAATCATCTGTAACCACCCTTCTAGTATCCTGCTCCTGTTGGGAGAAATCCCCCAGGTACGTATCAAGTTCCTCCTCAGTGAGTGACCATCCTTCCCTGGTATCAAGGTTAAACAAAATAGGTGCAGGCAAAAGAAAAAATCGCTCGGACTTACTCCTTCTCCAACCAGCCTTGAGAAAGGTTATTTCATAAGACAAACCACTAAAATTAGCCCAAGAAGAAAGAAATTTATGTTGTATCATGGAATTAAGGTCAAGACTCTCTAAGGGAAATTGTAGGTCTAGATGATGAGGCACTACACCATGCAAAGCTAATAAACGAGAGGCGATGAGGCCTCCACAAATTCCACCTTTCTCGCGGTTAGCAGCAAGACAGAAAGCTATCAAGGCACCCAAGTTATAAGTCCTATCTCGTTTTAAAGCAGCTGATATGAATGCTAAATCATACGAGGATAACTTATTAGCAGTTTTCCTAGCGAGAACACACTTGGCAATAAAGTAAGCAAAGTAGTGAATATACGAGAGATGAATGTTATGGATTTTCCCTCTCTCCTTCGAGAAGCTGCTCCGTTGGCAAATCTCCGCATACAAGTCCATGAGTGGTGCAGGTCGCTCTTTAATCCTTCCACACGATCCCCACTGAGGTACCTTAATAGCTGCACAAAAGTCATCAAGAGGAAGGTCGACAGGTATATTGTAAATTTTGTAGTGGACCATGGGGTTAGGCAAAGATTAACTAAAACGAAATTCCTGCACTACAGACATAGTTAGTTTCACAAATTGACAAGGTTCATCTTCCACAAAGTGCTCCAATCCTGCATTAGCAACTAAGGTATGGAAGTCCTAGGAAATACCTACAGCCCTCATGAATTCGAAGCATGGGTAGATGGAAGGAAAAACTTCCTCCTCTCGGTGAACCTTCATAACCTCAGGCACCCTCAGTTCATGTTGGTTGAGTTGATGCGCATTCATCTTCTATTATGAAATTTAAACATCCATTAAACAAGTGATTGCAAAGTGAATATATAATGAAGGGGACTACTCATGGGGACTTGCAAGAAACCTAAACATGCATCAAAAAAATATCTCTAAGCATTGGACAATCTTACAATCTCTCATAACCTGTCACCTACAACAGCAAAATACTCAAGATATAAACCACTAAACAAAAATCTACTTGGACAAGCGGAGGAGTCACATACCGGAGAACAAATGCTCCAAATTTCAGCAGCAAAGATGGTCCGAGCAAGGAGATCGCAAAATCGTGGGCATGAACAGCAAGAACGTGATTTCGAGCAAAGAACTGATGTTTTCTCAGGAGAGAGAAATAAGTGGGAAGTGATAGAGTGAGTGGAGGGCCAGGGTGGCCCACACCATGGCCAGGCGCGCCCCTGGGCTGGCCGCACCACCAGGTGGTGTGCCTGCCTGGTGGGCCGCCTGGTACTCTCCAGGCACTTCTCTGCCCCCTTTTTTCATGTAAAAATTAATTATGAATTTTTTGGAATTTTTCGAGACAATTTATTTTTGAGTAATTTTTAGGTATTGATGGATGATTTTATGACAGAAAGATGTTTTTGGACTGATGCAATGACAAAACAAAGCTAAAACTTCAAAAATTCTAAGACACTCTAATATGCAAGCAACTAACAACAAAAAAGTAAACTAAACAAAACCAAAAACTAGAATGGATAGAATAGAAGTAAGTAGAGATAATCATGGTGAAAACATTGTTTTGTCATTAAAATCCCTTTGTTAACAAGGTTGATCAGGTCTTGTTACCAAAACAATTTTATATGAAACAAAAATTTGTATTCCACTAATGATTATGTTACCTCAACCTTGATAGCTATGGTCCCAATCATAATAGTTTCGTATTTTTCTCTTGGTATGGGACAATATATTTCTCCAACTTGAATGCCCTCAACATGTTCAATTGAATTTAACCCATAAGTCCTATCGATCTTCTTGGGGAAATAGATAGTATGCTCCTTGTCATTAACATTAAAAGTCACCTTTCCTTGATTACAATTAATAACAGCTCCTATAGTATTAAGAAAACTAATAGACATATTATCATCTTTAAGCATTTCAAGCACAACAAAATTAGTTAATATCAAGCAATTATGAGCCACTTGAACAGCTACATCCTCACATATACCAACAAGAATAGTAGTAGATTTATCAGCCATTTGCAAAGATATATCAGTTGGTATTAGTTTTTCCAGTTGAAGTCCCTTATAGAGAGAAAAGGGCATAACACTAACTCCTGCTCCCAAATCACACAAAGCAGTTCTAACATAACTATTTTTAATAGAGCAAGGAATAGTTGGAATCCCTGGGTCTCCAAGTTTCTTTGGAACCTTACCATTAAAGGAATAATTAGCAAGCAAAGTAGAAATTTCTTCATTAGGGATCTTTCTTTTATTCGAGACAATATCCTTCATATACTTTGAATAAGGACGCAATTTAATAGCATCAGTCAAAGGAATTTGCAAGAATAAAGGTTTCCTCCACTCACAAAACTTATTATAGTGTTCATCTTCCTTTGACTTGTGTTTCTTACTAGGGAAAGGCATAGGTTTTTGGACCCAAGGCTCTCTTTCACTACCATGTTTCTTAGCAACAAAATCTTCTTTAGTGTATTTAGTATTCTTAGTGTGCCTTTCAGGTTCTTCTTCAACTTTTTCTTTATCAAGGACATCATTTTATTCATTACCACTTCCAGTTTCAACATCAGAGACAAATATACTATTAGGATCTTTAGCAGGTTTAGAAGGTTCTAAAATAGTTTTATGTTTCTTCTTTCTTTTCTTAGGAGTAGTATCACTATTTTTAGTTTGTTGAGAATCCTGCTCAATTCTTTTAGTATCCCCCTCAGGATATAGAGGATCCTGGGTGGCAGCACCACTTCTAGTTCTAATTTCATAAGCATGTTTTTCTTTAGCAGCATTAACTAGCAAGTCTTTTTGTACTTTAATAAGCTGATAAATTTGAGTTTGAACCATTTGAATTTTTTTAACATCATTATTAGTTCTTTCCACAATATCTTTTAACTCAACAATATCTCTAGAGTTTTCCATTAAATGATTTTGCACCCTTTTATTAAAATTATCTTGCTTAACAATAAAAACATCAAATTCTTCTAAGCATTGATCAGGAGGTTTAGAGTAAGGGATATCACCTTCATCAAAATGTTGGAGAGAGTGTACCTCATAGTGGATGAGTGGGGGATTGGCTTACATAATTATTCTATAGGAGGTAAATTCTTGACATTTGCAGCTTTAATTCCCTTCTCCTTAAGACATTCCTTAGCTTCCTTCATCACTTCATCATTCAGTTCAATTACTCCCTTCTTCTTAGATGATGGTATAGGCGCAGGTATAGCTAGTTCAAGTATAATTGTTTCAGGTATAGCTGGTTCAGGAGGAGTCCAGTCTTCATAATTCTTGCTTATTTTGGCCATTAATTCCTCAGCTTCCTTGGGAGTCCTATTCTTGAAAACACAATCAGCACAACTATCCACGTATGTCCTAGCTTCTTCAGTTAGTCCATTATAAAATATATCAAGAAGCTCATTCTTAGGTAATGGACATCTAGCCCGTGCATGAATCAAAGCACAAAACCTTGCCCATGATTCAGACAATATCTCTTTTTCTCCCTGTTTAAAATCAAAAAGTTCCTGCAAAATAGCATGTCTAGCACTAGGAGGAAAATATTTCTGCAGGAAAGTACTAATCAAGCAATCAGGGCTATCAATAGATCTAGGAGGTAAATTATTAAACCAAGTTTTAGCATCTCCTTTCAGTGAAAAGGGAAAATTTTAGCAACAAAGTAGGTGCGCATCTTAATATCATCAGAAAATAAGCCACTCATGGTAGAAAGCTCAGTCATATGTGCTACCGCACTTTCATTCTTAGTCCCATAAAAAGGTTCTTTCTCAACAATAGCTATGTAAGATAGATCAAGAGAGAAATCATAATCCTTATCTTTAATGTTTATGGGAGTGATACGTCCAAAACGTATCTACTTTCCCGAACACTTTTGCTATTGTTTCTCCTCTATACTTATGTGATTTGGATGCAACTAATGCGAACTGACGCTGTTTTCAGCAGAATTGCCTTGGTGTCTACTTTTTGTGTAGAAAATCTACTATCAGGAAAAATCCCGGAAAATATGCCAAAAATCCTATTTCACCTGAAGACTCCAGGAGCCAGAATACGAGATGGAGAAGAGCCCTGGGGTGGCCACACCACCTGGTGGTGCGGGCCAGGGCATGCCACACCAGGGGGTGGTGTGGGCCCCCCAGGCACCCCCTCGGCCTCTCTCTTCGCCTATAAGGAGCCTTCTGACCTAAAAACTTCGGGGGGTTCGACGTTTTTCTAGAAGGAGTTCTGCTCCGCCGCCACCACCAGATTCAACGAAACATCACCAGAAACTCCATTCTGGCACCCTGCCGGGACGGGGAATTGGAGGAGATCATCGCCATCATCATCACCATCGCTTCTCCATCGACCATCCATATTTCCCCATTCTATGAGTGAGTAATCCCCCGCTATAGGCTATGGGGATGGTAGGGATTGGATGAGATCGTTCATGTAATGGCATCGGATTGTTAGGGCATAGTGCCTAGTATCTTTTATTAGTGCTTTATGACTTTGTTGCGACTTGTTGTGCTTAATGCTTGTCACTAGGGCCCGAGTGCCATGATTTCAGATCTGAACTTATTATTGATTCATTATGATAGTGTTGTTTCTGGTCTTATCTACAAGTTGTATACACACGTCGTTATCCGGAACCTATGGCCCTGAAGTGACAGAAACCGGGATAACTGGAAGGGAAAGGCTTTGATGTGAGGATCACATGTGTTCACGGAGTGTTAATGCTTTGCTCCGGTGCTCTATTAAAAGGAGCACCTTAATTGCCTGTAGTTCCCTAGAGGCCCCGCTGCAAATGGGCTGGCAGGACAATAGATGTTGTGCAAGTTCTCATTGCGAGCACGTATGACTATATATGGAACACATGCCTAGGATTGTCTAGTACTTGGGTGCTTTATCTTATTTATCTGCAATTGCCCTATGTTCTGTTTGCTATGTGAATTGTCTTGTCCATGCAACGCCCGTCCATCCATCCCTATGCCTACCGCACTCGAATCCCACTGTTTACTGCTTTTGTTACTACTGTCTGTGCTTTACTACTGCTGTTACTTTACTATTCCTACTACAAAACTGTTAATACTGATAAACTGCTGTGAGCAAGATTGTTTCCAGGTGCAGCTGAATTGACAACTCAGTTGTTAAGGCTTATAAATATTCTTTGGCTCCCCTTGTGTCGAACAAATAAATTGGGTTTCACTTCCCTCGAAAATACTGCGATACATCCCCTATACTTGTGGGTCATCAAGACTATTTCTGGCGCCGTTGCCGGGGAGCATAGCTTTATTTATCAAGTTCACTTGGATTCTCTATTTTTTGTTGCTTTCCATCCATCATGGGTAAGTCTCGTGATGGCAAGGTTCCTATTTTACCATCCACTACAAGAAGAGGTACGGTTCTGAACACCTCTACTGCTCTTGATTCACCATCTGTTTTGAGTAAGTTCCTTACACCACCACATACACATGCTACACACACTGCTACTACTACTGAATCTGAAACTTCTGATACTTATGATGCTGCTTCTACTATGCTTGATAAGAGTGGTTCATTAGGTCCTTTCCTAGATGCTATGATTGCTAGAACTATAGTTGGAAATACCAAAACTCCTAATGAAGACACTACTACACCTGTTAGCTCACCTGAGTCTAGTGAGAGTTATGATGCTGAAGAAGATTATGTTGAGATGACTGATGATATTATTGAAGAATGTAGGAACACCCATGATAGGAGCGCTGTTAAGAGTCTCCTTGAGAGGCGTACTATTAGACCCAAATTATCTCTTGATGCTAAGTTTGCTGCTTCTCCCATAAATATTATAGATGAAGATTATGATTTCTCTCTCGATCTATCTTACATAGCTATTGTCGAGAAAGAACCTTTTTATGGGACTAAGAATGAAAGTGCGGTAACACATATGAATGAACTTTCTACCATGAGTGGCTTGTTTTCTGATGATATTAAAATGCGTACTTACTTTATTGCTAAGATTTTCCCTTTTTCACTGAAAGGAGAAGCTAAATTTGGTTTGGTAATTTACCTCCTGGATCTATTGATAGCCCTGAGTGCTTGATTAATACTTTCCTGCAGAAATATTTTCCTCCTAGTGCTAGACATGCTGTTTTGCAGGAACTTTTTGATTTTAAACAAGGAGAAAAATAGGTATTGCCCAAATCTTGGGCAAGGTTTTGTGCTTTGATTCATGCACAGGCTGGAAGTCCATTACCTAAGAATGAACTACTTGATATATTTTATAATGGACTAACCGATGAATCTAGGACATACCTAGATAGTTGTGCTGATTGTGATTTCAGGAATAGGACTCCAAAGGAAGCTGAGGAATTAATGGCTAAAATAAGCAAGAATTATGAAGATTGGACTCCTCCTAAACAAGTTACACCTGAAGTAATTGTACCTGAACCATCTATTCCTGTGCCTATTCCAACGTCAAAGAAGAGGGGAGTTATTGAATTAAATGATGAAGTGATGAAGGAAGCTAAGAAATGTCTTAAGGAGAAGGGAATTAAAGCTGCATATGTCAAGAATTTACCTCCTATAGAAGAATTATGTAAGCCTATTCCCTACTCACCCACTATTGAGGTACACTCTCTCCAACACTTTGATGAAGGTGATATCCCTTACTTGAAACCTCCTGATCAATGCTTAGAAGAATTTGATATCTTTATTGTTAAGCAAGATAACTTTAATAAAAGGGTGCAAAATCATCTAATGGAAAACACTAGAGCTATTGTTGAGTTGAAAGATATTGTGGAAAGAACCTCTAATGATGTTAAAATGATTGTTAAACACTTTCAAATGGTTCAAACTCAAATAGATCAACTCGTTAAAGTGCAAAATGACTTGCTAGTCAATGCTGCTAAAGAAAAACATGCTTATGAAATTAGAACTAGAAGTGGTGCTGCTACCTAGGATCCTCTATATCCTGAGGGGCATCCCAAAAGGATTGAGCAGGATTCTCAACAAGCTGAAAATAGTGGTTCTACTCGTAAGAAAAGGAAAAAGAAACATAAAACTGTTGTATAACCCTCTGAACCTGCTATAGATCCTAATAGTATATCTATCTCTGATGCTGAAACTGAAAGTGGTAATGAAGAAAATGAAGTTCCTAATGAAGAAAAAGTTGAAGAAGAACCTGAAAACCACACTAAGAATACTAAATACACCAAAGAAGATTTTATTGCTAAGAAACATGGTAGTGAAAGAGAACCTTGGGTCCAAAAACCTATGCCTTTCCCTGATAAGAAACACAAGTCAAAGGAAGATGAACACTATAATGAGTTTTGTGAGTGGATGAAGCCTTTACTCTTGCAAATTCCTTTGACTGATGCTATTAAATTGCCTCCTTACTCAAAGTATATGAAGGACATTGTTTCGAATAAAAGGAAGATCCCTAATGAAGAAATCTCTACTTTGCTTGCTAATTATTCTTTCAATGGTAAGGTTCCTAAGAAACTTGGAGACCCAGGGATTCCAACTATCCCTTGCTCTATTAAGAACAGTTATGTTAGAACTACTTTGTGTGATTTGGGAGCTGGAGTTAGTGTTATGCCTTTCTCCCTCTATAAGAGGCTTCAGCTTGAAAAATTGATACCAACTAATATATCTTTGCAAATGGCTGATAAGTCTACCACTATTCCTGTGGGTATATGTGAGGATGTACCTGTTCAGGTGGCTCGAAATTGCTTGATATTAACTGATTTTGTTGTGCTTGAAATGCCTGAAGATGATAATATGTCTATTATTCTTGGGAGACCTTTTCTTAATACTGCAGGAGCTGTTATTAATTGTAATCAAGGAAAGGTGACCTTCAATGTTAATGACAAGGAACATAATGTCTATTTCCCCAAGAAGATTGAAATGACTTATGGTTTAAATTCAATTGAACATGTTGAAGGCATTCAAGTTGGAGAAATATATTGTCCCATACCAAAAGAAAAATTTGAAACTATTATGATTGGGACCATTGCTATCAAGGTTGAGGTAACATAATCATTAGTGGAGTACAAAGTTTTGTCTCATATGCAATTGTTTTGGTAGCAAGACTTGATCAACCTGGTAACAAAAGGATTCCATTGAACAAAACAATGTTTTCATTATGATTATCCCCGTTTATTTCTATCCTTTGCATTTTAGTTTTTGCTTTCGTTTAGTTTTCTTTTTGTTGTTAGTTGCTTGCATGCTAGAACTTCTGTAGTTCTAGCCTTGTTTTGTCCTTGCATCATGTTTCTAAAAAAAATCTGTATGTTAGAAAAATCATTCTTCTATTTCTGAAAATTGCCCAAAAATAAAGTGTCTCGAAAAATTCCAGAAAATTCATATTAAATTTTTACGTGAAAAAGGGGCAGAGGAGTACCTGGTAGGTACCAGGGGGCCCACCAGGAAGGCACACCACATGGTGGCGCGGCCAGACCTGGGTGGCGCCATGCCCTGGTGTGGGCCACCCCTGGCCCCCCACTACCTCTCTCTCCTGCCACTTTCTTCTCTCTCCCGAGTAAACTCCAGTTCATAACTCAAAATCACGTTCTCTCTATGCTTGCCCTTGATTTCTTCGATCTCTTTGCTCAGCCCATCTTTCTTGCTGAAATTTGGAGCAAATGTTCATTGGTATGTGAATCCTCCCCTTGTCCAAGTAGATTTGTGTTTAGTAGATTGTATGTTGAGTATTTTGCTGCTATAGGTGACTGGTTATGAGAGCTTGTAAGCTTGTTTGATGCTTAGAGATATAGTTTTGATGCATGTTTAGGCCTCTTGCAAGTCCCTATGAGTAGAATACTTCATTATATTTACTTTGCAATCACTTGTTTAATAGGTGTTTAAATTTCAGAATACCAAGCATGAACAACCACACTTTTGGAGAGATATTTGAGAGTGATGCACCTAGGAGGTCGAGGCCCTCAAGCACTGCCTCTCAAGCTAGGCCATCATACAATGAAGACCTCATTGCAACATGCATTGTCAGTGATAGGGATGATGGGGATGCTCACCCATCCTCTTTTCTTTGTTTTACTTTCTTGCAAGCTGCAGGTATTCTTGATGATTTCTTGCTACTGATTGAGAGGGTTGGTTTGACCTCTTATATGCAAGATGAGAGTGCACAATACGCTATGCTCACAAAAACTTTTGTTGAGAGTTTCTCATTTACTAACACATCCTATCATTCTACTGTCTCTTTTAAAATCTATGATATGCCCTTCACCATGCCTTTGGAGAGATTTTGCAGTATTGTAGGTGTGCGTATGACAGGGACCGTGAAGAAAATTCAAGGGCGACCCGCTGATTTGTTGGAGCTTTACCGAGGGGTGACCAATGATGATGACCGCGTGGTGCAGCGCAGAAAGATAAGAAATATCCAACTCCCTGCTCTTAGATACTTTGCATACTATCTTGCCACTAGTGTATTGGGTAGGGAGAACACTAGTAATATCTCCAATTATCACTTTGCTTTCCTTGCTGCTGCGCTCAACAATGATACTCGGTACAATCTTGGCTCGCTTATTGCTCGCCGCCTAGCTGCTAGGGGGCCTATCTATGGGGGCATCATTGCTTCGCGTGTAGTCAATGCATTAGATCTTTCAGTGGATCCCGATGATGCTATGCTAGCACCACAGAGTCTTGACCTTGTTGCCATGAAAACTCATCACTTTGTGACTGCTACCTCTGATTGGAACAATCTAGTATATAGGATGCTTTTCACTGACGGGAATGAAAGGGAGATCCTTTTGCCACAGCCTACTTTGTTTAGTGTTGACATGAGACCGTGGTCGCGCTCCAAGGAGGAGGTGGACGAGCAGCTTCGCTTGTTGGGTTTCCACGAGCAGCACCAGGAGGATGTGCCCTCCTATGATTACTCCGCACATTACGGAGGGGCGTACTCGAGCTCGCACCAGGACGAGGGTACCTCCTCGTCGTACCCCGGTGACACTTCATCTTGGCCAGCCTGGGATTGATACCCACTTAGGCCAAAAGCCTAAGCTTGGGGGGAGGTACGCCGATAGCGCACTCATCTCCATATCATGTTGCGTCGGTACTTTGTATATTCATGTTTTTGTTCTCTTTTTAGTTTTCATTTTTCTTTGCTTTTGCTTTCTAAAAACACAAAAAGACCAAAAATATTTCTGTTGTTTCTCTTTGGTTTGCTTCTTCTTTTTGCCTTATTGCTTTGTTTGAACTATTTGAAAAACCCAAAAAGATTTTGCTTTGCTTGTTTTTCTCTTTTGGTTCTTGTTTAAAAATCGAAAACACCAAAAATATTTGTCGTTCTTCTTTGGTTTTTGCGAGTTGGCTACAGGTTCGGCAGTTCTCAGTGGATTATTGGTTTCATATTACTATTCAAGCCACACAAGTGAAGGGCAATACTGAGGATCAATGACAACTTGAGGCGTGGTAAGAGGCTGGTAACAAACTCTATTTGTCTTCATTTTTGTACATATACTCATCATTGTGAGCTTGCTTAGTCCGTTCAGGTAGAGTGTATGTTTTCTTTGGATACTTAGTAGTTCTTGCTTTCTTGTGATTAGCTCCAGCTCGCTAATAGTTTGTAGCATGTTTCATGAATGTTTGCTTGCGTTACTCTATTCATAAAATTGGTATGACACCGTGGGTATCCTCCTCTGAATATTTCATTTGATTGACTTGGCACATGCTCATGCATGCACATGATTGTGATAATCAGTTAAGCCTTGATGAATTATTTTGCCTCGAGGATCTTGAATCATTTTCATGCCATAAGTAGTCTTGTTTTTTTGCAAGCATGATAATGACAGCTATTGCTCTCTCGTTTGTCGCTCCCTTACTATTGCTAGACTTCATTTCCACTGAGTGTTTTGCTCATGTTTCCAACCCCCCAAACCAAATATTTCCAAAGTGTCCACCATACCTACCCATTAGCACCATTTGCTACTTTCGTGCATATTCAATATGCCTTGTTTTCTTCCGAATAAAATGTTTTCTTGTTATGAGAAAGTTAGTTAGTAAAGCTCTCACGAACTTGATGGCACACTTTATTTTCTTGCACTTAATAAACCTGAACCATTGTGTCCTTCTTTGTTGTGCATATGCTTGCGCTTTATGAGTTGAAGTTAGCAGAACCATGTATCATGGGGACCGCTTTCAACACTTCATAGGTACTTTGTACCTAGTTGATATGATGTTCTTTTGCTTATGGATCCCGGTGGTGTGAAATAAAAGTGGAACTTGTAAGATCATGGAGTTTGTATGTATGTTAGAGAAACGCCTGGGCCGCTAGCCTAAGCCATGCCTAATCATGGTGGAAACTTGCAGCATAACCATAATGAGCATTCTATGAAGCATCCTCAATAAAAATCTATGCACATAGTAAATAAAAAGATCGCTGAGATGCTCATTGTCTGCTTGGCTTGTCATTTTGACCATGGGATAGCTCCCGTGTCATGTCCAAGGGGTACCCCGTTGGCGGTTCTCTATGATACGTATATACTTACAATGACAAGAGCTTACTTGTGACTGAAGTTGAGTAGCATGAGGATCGGTCTTCGTAAGTACGGGGCATGAGACTTCAATTTATAACTCGTCAAGCATATCCTCTTAGTTGTGTCACTTTCACCTTAACCACATTAAAGATGCTTATGATAGGGGCAATGAGAGCTCAAAGCTAACTAGTACCATACTTTCAGCATTTGGAAGCCTTTCAAAATTACTCAAAACATTTTTCTTCTACTTGTTGAGTCTCCACATATTCTTTGAGCACTTTCTTGAGAGCATAGTTGTCATTTGTGTTTGTTCCATTACTTGATTATTTGTGTTATGACTTTGATACTTGTATTCTTGACATCTTTACTTCTATTTATCACTTGAACTTCAAAGGTGCCTTGGAATTCATAATCAAAGGCAAGCGAGATACCACTCTATCATACCTTTCTATGAGCATAGTAATGTTGCTTATGTTCGTGTTTTATGCTACTTATTATTCTTGAGTTGGAATCTCTTCATAGCTTGCAATGACTATTAAGTAGACTTAGTTGCATACTCTTTATTATGAATTGTCTAAGTAGTTGATCACATTGCTGAGAATATTTACATCATATGAAGCAAATGTGTTCGTGGAAGTTCTTTTATCGCACTCAGTTTTCAACTGAATTGCTTGAGGACAAGCAATAAGCTAAGCTTGGGGGGAGTTGATACGTCCAAAACGTATCTACTTTCCCGAACACTTTTGCTATTGTTTCTCCTCTATACTTGTGTGATTTGGATGCAAATAATGCGAACTGACGCTGTTTTCAGCAGAATTGCCTTGGTGTCTACTTTTTGTGCAGAAAATCTACTATCAGGAAAAATCCCGGAAAATATGCCAAAAACCCTATTTCACCTGAAGACTCCAGGAGCCAGAATACGAGACGGAGAAGAGCCCTAGGGTGGCCACACCACCTGGTGGCGCGGGCTAGGGCAGGCCGCGCCAGGGGGTCGTGTGGGCCCCCTAGGCACCCCCTCGGCCTCTCTCTTCGCCTATAAGGAGCGTTCTGACTTAAAAACTTCGGGGGGTTTGACGTTTTTCCAGAACTAGTTCCGCTCTGCCGCCACCACCAGATTCAACAAAACAGCGCCAGAAACTCCGTTCTGGCACCCTGCCGGGACGGGGAATTGGAGGAGATCATCGCCATCATCATCACCATTGCTTCTCCATCGACCATCCATGTTTCCCCCATCTATGAGTGAGTAATCCCCTACTGTAGGCTATGGGGATGGTAGGGATTAGATGAGATCGTTCATGTAATGGCATCAGATTGTTAGGGCATAGTGCCTAGTATCTTTTATTAGTGCTTTATGACTTTGTTGCGACTTGTTATGCTTAATGCTTGTCACTAGGGCCCGAGTGCCATGATTTCAGATCTGAACTTATTATTGATTCATTATGATAGTATTGTTTCTGGTCTTATCTACAAGTATACACACGTCATTGTCCGGAACCTATGGCCCCGAAGTGACAGAAATCGGGATAACCGGAAGGGAAAGGCTTTGATGTGAGGATCACATGTGTTCACGGAGTGTTAATGCTTTGCTCCGGTGCTCTATTAAAAGGAGCACCTTAATTTCCAGTAGTTCCCTAGAGGCCCCGCTGCAAACGGGCTGGCAAGACAAAAGATGTTGTGCAAGTTCTCATTGCGAGCACGTATTACTATATATGGAACACATGCCTAGGATTGTCTAGTACTTGGGTGCTTTATCTTATTTATCTGCAATTGCCCTATGTTCTTATTGCTATGTGAATTGTCTTGTCCATGCAACGCCCATCCATCCATCCCTATGCCTACCGCATTGGAATCCCATTGTTTACTTCTTTTGTTACTACTGTCTTTGCTTTACTACTGCTGTTACTTTACTATTCCTACTACACAACTGTTACTACTGATAAACTGCTGTGAGCAAGATTGTTTCCAGGTGCAGCTGAATTGACAACTCAGTTGTTAAGGCTTATAAATATTCTTTGGCTCCCCTTGTGTCGAATCAATAAATTGGGTTTCACTTCCCTCGAAAATACTGCGATACACCCCCTATACTTGTGGGTCATCAGGGATATGCAGCAAACTTAGCATCATGAGACAATTTGGGTTTTATAGTACGCCTCTCAAGGAGACTCTTAACAACACTCCTATCATGGGTGTTTTGACATTCTTTAATAAATTCATCAGTCATCTCAATATAACCGTCTTCAATAACATAGCTCTCTCTAGACTCAGGTAACTCACAGGTGTAGTAGTGTCTTCAGTAGGAGTTTCAGTATTTCCAGCTATACTTCTAGCAATCGTAGCATCTAGGAAAGGACCTAATGAACCACTTTTATAAAGCACAGTAGAAGCAACATCATAAGTATCAGAAATTTCAGATTCAACAGTAGTAGCAGTGTGTGTAGCATGTGTATGTCGTGGTGTAAGGAGCTTACTCATAACAGATGGTGAATCAATAGCAACAGAGATGTTCAGAACCGTACCTCTTCTTGTAGTGGATGGTAAAATAGGAACCTTGCCATCACGAGACTTACCAATGATGGATGGATGGCAGCGAACAATAGTGATTCCAAGTGAACTTAATAAATCAAGCTATGCTCCCCGGCAATGGCGCCAGAAAATAGTCTTGATGACCCATAAGTATAGGGGGTGTATCGCAATATTTTCGAGGGAAGTGAAACCCAATTTATTGATTCGACACAAGGGGAGCCAAAGAATATTTATAAGCCTTAACAACTGAGTTGTCAATTCAGCTGCACCTGGAAACAATCTTGCTCACAGCAGTTTATTAGTAGCAACAGTTTTGTAGTAGCAATAGCAAAGTAATAGAAGTAGTAAAAGTAAATACAGTAGTAACAATTTGCAGTAAACAGTAGGATTAAAGCGTGGTAGGCATAGGGATGGATGGACGGGCGTTGCATGGACAAGACAATTCATATGGCAATCAGAACATAGGGCATTTGCAGATAAATAAGATAAAGCATCCAAGTACTAAATAATCCTAGGCATGTGTTCCATAAATAGTCATACGTGCTCGCAATGAGAACTTGCACAACATCTTTTGTCCTGCCAGCCCGTTTGCAGTGGGGCCTCAAGGGAATTACTGGCAATTAGGGTGCTCCTTTTAATTGAGCACCGGAGCAAAGCATTAACACTCCATGAACACATGTTGATCGTCACATCAAAGCCATTCCCTCCGGTTATCCCGATTGCTATCACTTCGGGGCCTTTGGTTCCAGACAACAATATGTGTATACAACTTACAGGTAAGTCCATAAACAGTACTATCATAATGAATCAATAACATGTTTAGATCTGAAATCATGGCACTCGGGCCCTTGTGACAATCATTAAGCATAACAAGTTGCAACAAAGTCAAAAAGCACTAATAATAGATACTAGGCACCATGCCCTAACAATCTGATGCCATTACATGAACGATCTCATCTAGTCCCTACCATCCACATAGCCTACAGCAGGGGATTACTCACTCATAGATGGGGGAAACATGGATGGTCGATGGAGAAGCGATGGTGATGATGATGGCGATGATCTCCTCCAATTACCCGTCCTGGCACATTGCCAAAACGGAGTTTCTGGTTCTGAATCACGGAATCTGGTGGTGGCGGCGTAGTGGAACTCTTTCTGGGAAAACGTCGAAGCCCCCTTGGTTTTTAGGTCAAGAGGCAACTTATAGGCAAAGAGGGAGGCCGAGGGGGCAACTGAGGTGGCCACACCACCCCTAGGCACGGCCTGGCCTGACCCGCGCGACCAGGTGTGGTGGGCCCCTCGTGTCCCTAATCTGTCTCGTCTTCTGGCTCCGTGAGTCTTCTAGTGAAATAGGATTTTTGGCATATTTTCCAGGATTTTTCCTGATAGCTGATTTTCTGCACAAAAACTAGACACCAAGGTAATTCTGCTAAAAACAACGTCAATCCGTGTTAGTTGTATCCAAATCACACAAGTTTAGAGGAAAAACAATAGCGAAAGTGTCCGGGAAAGTAGATACGTTTTGGACGTATCATAGGACATGGAGTGTTTGAAGAGAAAATTAAAAAACCTATGGAACTTTATTTGCATGCTAATAGCAATGCTGTTAGTATGAATTCTTTGGACACCATTATTGCTAATGGTACGAAAAAGTCTAAGCTTGGGGAAGCTAGTTTTTATGAAAATGATCTTTTTAGTCTCCCAAGCACGGAGGAGAAAATTTACTTTGATGATACTATGCCTCCAATATATGATGATTACAATGATGAATATGATATTTTTAGTCCACCTACTATTGAGGAGAAAAATGATTATGATTACAATATGCCTCTTATATTTGATGATTATGGGGATGAGAATAATAATGATAGCTATTTTGTTGAATTTGCTCCCACTATAATTAATAAGAATGACTATGTTTATGTGGAGAGTATTAATCCTTTTATGCATGTGGCTCATGATAAGAATGTTTTATGTGATAGTTATATTGTTAATTTTATTCATGATTCTACTGAAAGTTATTATGAGAGAGGTAAATATGGTTTTATGTATCTCAACAATATTAAGTTTCCCCTCTTTATGTTGAAAATTTTGAAGTTGTTCCTATGCTTGTTGCATTGTGCTTTCATGACTTTTTTCTTTACAAGATTTCTATGCATAGGAAGTGGGTTAGACTTAAATTTGTTTTGAATTTGCTTCTTGATGCTCTATTTTACTTCAATTCATATTTCGTATGTGAGCATCTTCTCAAATTATCAACCCTAACTTAAAGACGTTAAAGAAAAGTACTTATTGGGAGATAACCCAAAAGTATTAGTTGAGTCTTGGAAGTTATAACCTCTGTAATAACCTTTTCTTATCCATTTTGTTTGATTTTTTTGCCAAGAATAACCTCTAATGAGAGAGAAGTAAGATTTGGAAAAGTTGTTGTCCCGAAACAGATTTTTGTGCTTCACTATAAAAATTCGTGAAAAATCTCTGTACGTTGGTTTGAGCTGTATGTTTTTGTGCTTCTGCCCCAGGTTGTTACCCAACTTTCGTTAGTTCAACACTTTTCAATTTGAGCAACAGAAGATCTTCAAAAAGTCGGTTTTCACCTGATGCTCTGTTTTGACAGATTTCTGCCATTGTTTGCATTTGGCTCTTAATCTCTTTCTCTTTGAGTTCTCTTTGATCATTTGAACTTTTTGAAGGAGGTGCTACAGTAGCTTGTGTTTTAATGGAAGTTTTACTTGTGTTGAGACTAAACCAAAAGACTTATTATTTTGAATGCACTAATGTTGCTAATCAAGATTGTGTGAAGTTTTGTATGAAGGAAATTTTCAGGTGTAGGGAAAGAATGATGTAATGAGATGAAGAATGGACAAAAGCTCAAGCTTGGGGATGCCACCCCGTGTCACCCCAAGAAATATTCAAGAGATACAAGCGTCAAAGCTTGGGGATGCCCAAGGCATCCTCTTCTTTATCAATAAAAAACTCAGGTCTTTCTAGTCACTTTGTTTTTATTGTTTCATGCACTGTTGTGTTGTTCTTGGAGCGTCTCTGTTTTTGTTTTTAGTTTTCCTTTGCTTGGTTTGCTACAATAAGTTGGTTGGATCCCAGCACTTCTTTTGGAGAGTGACACACTCTGCTTTCATTGTTTAAACCACTCTAGTTTTCATTCTTATTGTTTTGTGAGTGTTCCCTTTTGCTAGCACTATGTTTAGCCTTAGTTTTCTTGTGCTTTCAGCTTAGAAATTTTTAGTTATTCTTTGTAGATTTGTGAGACAAGATCACTGATCTTTATTTATTATTATCTTTGTGAGTTGTTTCAAATAGGTCGATTGGTGTTGGAAAAGAGTAGGAACGTTCATGCTTATAGTGGCATAAAAGGAGCTTGTTTTTGACTATGGCCTAGGCTTTGTCATGTCATGCTAGATGTTGCTTTGACCTTATGCTTAGTGATTATTGCTGTAGCATGACTTGTTATAAACAATTGAGATTGCTTAATGTGCCTTGAAAGAATCATGCGTTGTTTTAGCATATAAAAGCATAATATTGTGGTATTCTCCTTTAATGCTTTATTTGGGTTGACTTGGCGCATGCTCACACCATGTTATGACTATCCCAAGTCACCATAGCCTTTAAGATCCTTTAGCTTTTGACTTGTAATATCACTTTATGCTTTAATTAATGATATTTTGTTGCTTTGCATGATTATGGCCATTATTGCTCTCTTAGTTGGTCGCTCCCAGTCTTTTGCTAGCCTCCATACTAAGTATGAGTTCCACTCATGCATCCAAATCCAAATAAAACCAAGTTATTCCAACGAGTCCACCATACCTACCTATTAGCATTTGCTATTTCAAGTATATTCATGTTTTTATCTACCTTTCGAATTAAACTTGTTATGAGAAAACTAGTGATTAAAGCTCTCATGAACTTGATGGCACACTTTACTTTTCTTGCCCCTAATAAAATTGAACCATTGTGTCATCTATGTTGTATATGCTTGCACTTATACGTTGGGGATTAGCAGAACCATGCTATCATGGGGAACGCTTTCAACATTGCACTTGTACATTGTACCCAGTTGATATCATGCTCTTTTGTTTATGGATGTCGTCGGTGTGAAATGAAAGGCGAGCTTGTAAGTCCATGGAGTTATGTATGTGTGTTAGAGAAACGCCTAGGCGGCTGGTCTAATCCATGACTAATCATGGTGGAAACCTGCAGTGTACCCATAATGAGCAATCTATGAAGCATTCTTCTTATAAAAAAGAGATAGAGATTTAGAAAAAAGAAAAAAAAGATGAGAAAAGAGGAAAGAGAGAAAAAGCACCATTTTCAAATGGTAAATAAGAAGATGTTGAGATGCTTATTGTCTGCTTGCCTTGTCATTTTGATATGGGGATTCTTCCGTATCATCGGGCAAGGGGTATCCGTTGGCGGTTCTCTATGATACACATGTACTTACTATGACAAGAACTTATCGGTAACTAAAGTTGAGTAGCATGAGCAGCGGCCCTCATATTCAAGGGACATGAGATTTCCAACTTATACTTTGTCAAGCATATACTCCCTAGTTTGTTCATTTTAACCTTAATCACTTCAAGATGCTTATGATAGGGACAATGAGAGCTGAAAGCTTAGAAGTACCATAATTTTTCAAAGATCTTTATGAGACTTGAATCCCTGCTTCCTTCTATGAAGCCTTTCTTTTACTTTTATATTGAGTCTCCACCTTCTATCCTTAGGCACCAAGTAAGAGAGAATAGTTGTCATTCTTAGTTCTATGTGCATTGTCCCAAAACTTATTGATTGATTCATAACTGTGAGATTGCTTGTTCTTAAATTATTTGTTTCTAGTCACCCTTATGAACTTTGGAGGTGTCCTATGCATTTATGTTTTCCTACTCCATGAGGGACAAGCTGAATGCCACTATGCTATGTTTTCTATATGTGAAACAAAAAAACGTCTTTCAATGCATTGTTATTCAAGATATTTGTTTGTATCCTTTCACGTTACAACATAGTTGCTATGTCTTATTGTTAGAACTCTATCTTTCATGTTCATGTTTAGAGTACCTTGATCCCAGCTATCAATGCTTTTACAATAATGATGATCAAGATTGTGTTGGCTGCATGTCACCTAAAAAATTATATTGTTTTTATCGTTTACCTACTCGAGAACGAGCAGGAACTAAGCTTGGGGATGTTGATACGTCCATAACGTATCTATAATTTTTGATGGTTTTATGCTAATAATATGCTTTTGATACTCCTTTTTATATAAAGTTTATGATTTATTTGGACTAACCTACTAATAGTTGCAAAAGTGCACAATGTTCTTGTTTTACACTTTGATGTGTAGAAATTACCAAGAATACAAGTGGAAACCTTGTTGGAGTCAAATTGGGATTTTCCAGAAATCTGTCTCAGAACTCTTTTTGAAGATGGTCACATTTTGGGTCGAAGACGGCGTCACATGGAAAACTCAACTACAAATTTGTTAGAAATTTCGCGACAAACGTTCTGGACATAAAATTTAGTTGATTCCAAGTCTGGACGAGTCCGATAGGCCCGATTTACTACAACCGGTGACGGGAATCCGAGAAGCTATATAAAGGAGGAAACCTAATTCGTGGGAGAGACCTGCACCCACGAATTTGCAGCCACCAAAGCCACATTTTTTCCTCTCCCATAGATCTCATCTCCATGGGAGAGGGCTCCCAATAAGCCATGAAGGAAGGGGCTAATGGCCGGTGATCCCCCGTGATACCGGCGGCGGGGAAGGAGTCCTCCGCGCTGGCGCCAGCGTCGCCACCACCTCTTCACCATCTTCACCACCATCACCACCGCCATCTCCATCGCCATTGCTGATTCCCATGATGAGGAGGGAGTAGTTCTCTCTCGAGGCTAAGGGTTTTACCGGTAGCTATGTGTTCATATCTCTCTCTCTATGCATGATCATATTGTGATCATGAGCTTTGTAATCAAGTAGATCTACTTGCTACTCAAGTGCTTTAATAGATCTCTGTCTCTCCCCATGTGTGTGAAAGTGACAGCGTGCACACCATGGTGGCACTTAGGCTAGAGATTACAAATACTTGTTATGAGTTATATTTGGAGTTGGATGTTTCTATGAAATTGTGGTGTTTGTTGGAACCATCTAAAGTTCAAGGTGACAGTGTGGGGTTATCTAGATGGGGAAAGTGAACTTTGAGGTGTGTAGTTATAGCCCTACCATGGATTAGAGTGTCCAACCGGAGAGTAGTTTAGAGTAGTACCATGAAGAGAAGATATTTATATGAGAGTGTTCATTAGTGAAAGTATGATCCCTAGGCCTTGTTTCTAAGCATTGATACACCGTTTCCAACTAGATCTATTACATGTTTGCTTGCTTCCATCTTTATTTCAGTTTGCCTTTAGTCTCTTTCTACCCATCAACCACGCGCCATCAAAGCTATTTTCTGGCACCGTTACCACTTATAATTATCCATACCACTTGTATTTCACTATCTCTTTGCTGAACTAGTGCACCTATACACCTGACAAGTGTATTGGGTGTGTTGGGGACACAAGAGACTTCTTGTATCTTGATTGCAGGGTTGCTTGAGAGGGATACCTTTGACCACTTCCTCCCTGAGTTCGATAAACCTTGGGTAATCCAATTAAGGGAAACTTGCTCCTGTTCTACAAACCTCTGCACTTGGAGGCCCAACAACTGTCTACAAGAATAGAGGTGCGTAAACATCAATGGGCAAGGTAATCAAGGGGGAGAAGATGCCAACCAAAGGGCATATGAGAGAGGCTATGGGAGAGTGTGTGGAGAGGAGGAGTTGGCCACGTCCTTTTATAGGGGGAGGAGGCAAAGGCCCCCTCCTTGGACAGCGCCAAGGGGCTGCCCCCTCACCTCCTTCATTCATGTGAGTGCTCCCTCCACTCACATAAATCTCCACTCAAAATTCTCCTATTAAATCTCCACTCAAAAATCAATGGTATTTCCATTAAAGTACTTTAATTCCCTTGTTTTAATGCAACTCAATTTAATGAACACTTCATTTAATGAGTACTTCATTTAATGAACACTTCATTTAATGAACACATTGACATTTTGATCCCTCGCTTTGTTTTGATACCCTGAAACTATTTCGGCAGAACAATTTTCTGTGATGTCCATTGACTTCCCTTGTGTTCCCTATCTAGTCAAATGCGCCGGTTGACCTTAAGTGTGTCTCTCTACGAGTTCGAGAACTATGTAGACATGATCGAGACTTTCTTCGATCAATAATCATTAGAGGGACCTGGAGATCCATAATGACTCCCACTAGTTCCACGAAAATCAGATGATCGTCTAAACATCTTTCACTATAATCATATTCCTTTTGTCTCATGATATATTACTTGTCCGAGATTTTATCACTCAGTATCATTGTTTAATCTTGTTCCTGACAAGTACTCTTTTTCTCGTTCTTATGATATGACATTCTATTGATCAAATCACTTGCTTGCAAGGCTATGTCAATGTGATATCACTGAGAGGGCCCTGAGTATATCCCTCTGTCATCCGGATGGAAAAATCCAACTCTTGATCCACAAGCCTCAACTGACACTTTCCAAATACTTGACAACATCTTTCTAATCACCCTATTATGGTGTGACATTTGATGTAATCAAAGTACTCTTCCGGTGAAAGTGATTGATGTGATCTCATGGTCTAAGGACATTGCGTTACTACAAATGCAATAAAAATTTAAACTTGATGACATGATCGTATTGCTACATCTACTGTAGGTGACTGTTCATCATATCATTCTCCAATGATATGACCATGTTATTAACAACATCCAATGTTCATGATCAGGAAACCTTTGATCATCCGTTAATCTACAAGCTAGTATAAAGAGAGGCTTTACTAGGAACCTTATCTGTTTATAATTTCACACATGTATTAATGTTTCCTTATTAATACAATCCTAGCTTGAAAAATAAACATCTATTATAAACCTGGAATAGCATAATAACCACTTTATTATTGCCTCTCAGGCATATTCCTTTTAGTCTCCCACTTGCACTAGAGTCAATATTCTAGTGTACATAGTCATGAATCTAACACCCATAGAGTTCTGGTGTTGATCATGTTTTTCCCCTGGGAGAGCTTTAGTCAACGGGTCCGCCACATTCAGACCCGTGTCTACTTTTTCAAATCTCTATATCGCCATCATGAACATGTTCCCGGATGGAGTTAAACCGACGCTTTATATGCTGGGAATTCTTGTGAGACCTTGGTTCCTTAGCATTGGCTATGTCACTATTGTTGTCACAATAGATCACCATAGGATCCAAAGCACTCGGAACCACACCCAGTTTGGAAATGAACTCCTTCATCCAAACTGCTTCCGCCACTGCTTCCAAAGTAGAGATATATTCTGCCTCCATTGTAGATATCGCAATCACTGGTTGCTTGGAGCTCCTCAAACTCACTGTTGCACCATTCATCAAAAATACATATCTAGATTGTGACTTAGAGTCATCCAGATCAGTGTCGAAGCTAACATCGACATAACATCTTACGACGAGCTCTTCTTCACCTCCATATACGAGAAACATGTCTTTAGTTCTTCTTAAGTACTTAAAGTGGTCCTTGACTGCCTTCCAGTGTTCTAAACCTAGATCAGATTGGTACCTGCTAGTCAAACTAACAGCATGTGCCACATCTGGCCTTGTACATAACATATCATACATAAGAGAACCTATGGCTGAGGCATAGGGGACACAGTCCATTATTTCTCTATTTGTTGATGTCGCTGGCTTTGATTCTTACTCAAAACCATCCCTTGCAACATCGGTAAGAACCCCTTCTTACATCCGTCCATTTTGAACTTCTTCAAAATCTTGTCAAGGTATGTACTCTGTGACAATCCTATTAAGCATCTTGATCTATCTCTATAGATTTTGATGCCTAATATGTATGTAGCTTCACCAAGATCTTTCATTGAAAACTTACTAATTAAGTAATACTTGACGCTTTTCATAAGTTCTATGTCATTTCCAATCAACAATATGTCATACACATATAAGATTAGAAATACGATAGAGCTCCCACTCACTTTCTTGTAAATACAAGGTTCTCTGATGGTTTGGACAAATCCAAAACCTCTGACTACTTCATCAAATCGGACATTCCAACTTCAGGATGCTTGCTTCAGTCCATAGATGGATCATTGAAGTTTGCATACCTTGTTAGCATACTTAGGATCGAAAAAACCTTTTGGTTGTATCATATATAACTCTAACTCAATGTTTCCATTAAGGAATGTTGTCTTCACATCCATCTGCCATATATCATAATCAAAAAATGCAGCAATTGCTAACATAATCCTAACATACTTTAGCTTCACTACTAGTGAGAAAGTCTCATCGTAGTCAACTCCTTGAATTTGTCAGAACCCCTTCGCGACAAGTCATGACCCACAAGTATAGGGGGTGTATCGCAGTATTTTCGAGGGAAGTGAAACCCAATTTATTGATTTGACATAAGGGGAGCCAAAGAATATTTATAAGCCTTAACAACTGAGTTATCAATTCAGATGCACCTGGAAACAATCTTGCTCATAGCAGTTTATCAGTAGCAACAGTTTTGAAGTAGCAACAGTAAAGTAATAGTAGTAGTAAAAGTAAATATAGTAGTAACAATTGCAGTAAACAGTAGGATTAAAGCGCGGTAGGCATAGGGATTGATGGACGGGCGTTGTATGGACAAGACAATTCATATGGCAATCAAGACATAGGGCATTTGTAGATAAATAAGATAAAGCAGCCAAGTACTAAATACTCATAGGCATGTGTTCCATAAATAGTCATACATGCTCGCAATGAGAACTTGCACAACATCTGTTGTCATGCCAGCCCGTTTGTAGCGGGGCCTCAAGGGAACTACTGGCAATTAAGGTGCTCCTTTTAATAGAGCACAAGAGCAAAGCATTAACACTCTGTGAACACATGTGATCCTCACATCAAAGCCATTCCCTCCGGTTATCCCGATTGCTGTCACTTCGGGGCCTTTGGTTCCGGACAACAATATGTGTATACAACTTGCAGGTATGACCATAAACAATACTATCATAATGAATTAATAACATGTTCAGATATGAAATCATGGCACTTGGGCCCTAGTGACAAGCATTAAGCATAACAAGTTGCAACAAAGTCAAAAAGCACAAATAATAGATACTAGGCACCGTGCCCTAACAATCTGATGCCATTACATGAACGATCTCATCCAATCCCTACCATCCCCATAGCCTACAGCGGAGGATTACTCACTCATAGATGGGGAAACATGGATGGTCGATGGAGAAGCGATGGTGATGATGATGGTGATGATCTCCTCCAATTCCCCGTCCCGAAGGGTGCGAGAACGGAGTTTCTGGTTCCGTTTTATGGAATCTGGTGGTGGCGGCGCAACGGAACTCTTTCTGGAAAAACGTCAAACCCCCCTTGGTTTTTAGGTCAAGTGACAACTTATAGGCGAAGAGGGAGGCCGAGGGGGTGATCGAGGCGGCCACACCACCCCCAGGCGCGGCCTGGCCTGGCCCGTGCGACCAGGTGGTGTGGGCCCCTCGTGGCCCTCCTCTGTATCGTCTTCTGGCTCCGAGAGTCTTCTCGTGAAATAGGATTTTTGGCATATTTTCCGGGATTTTTCCTGATAGTTGATTTTCTACACAAAAAAAGACACCAAGGTAATTCTGCTGAAAACAACGTCAATCTGTGTTAGTTGTATCCAAATCACACAAGTTTAGAGGAAAAACAATAACAAAAGTGTTCAGGAAAGTAGATACGTTTTGGATGTATTAACTCCCCCAAGCTTAGCTTATTGCTTGTCCTCAAGCAATTTAGTTGAAAACTGAGTGCGATAAAAGAAACTTTCACAGACACATTTGCTTCATAAGATGTATATATTCTCAGCATATGATCAACTACTCAGGTAATTCATAATAAAGAGTATGCAACTAAGTTTACATAATAGTCATTGCAAGCTATGAAGAGATTCCAACTCAAAAATAGTAAGTAGCATGAGACACAAACATAAGCAACATTGCAATGCTCATAAAAAGGTATGATAGAGTGGTATCTCGCTTGCCTTTGATTTTAGAGCAAACATAAAGGCCAAGGCACTTCTGAAGTTCAAGTGAAGACTAGATGTAAATATGTCAAATATACAAGCATCAAAGTCATAACACAATTAATCAAGTTTTGAGACAAGCACATTACACTAAGAATGACAACTATGCTCTCAAGAAAGTGCTCATAGATTGTGTGGAGACTCAACAAGGAAATGAAAAGTTTTTGAAAAGTTTGAAAGGCTTCCAAATGCTGAAAGTATGGTACTCATTAGCTTTGAGCTCTCATTGCCCCTATCATAAGAATCTCTAAATGGTTAAGGTGAAAGTGAGGTCCAATCTGAGTTATATGCTTGACAGACTATAAACTGGAAATCTCATGTCCCTTGAGTACGATGGTCGCTCCTCATGCTACTCAACTTTAGTTACTGGTAAGTTCTTGTCATAGTAAATACATGCATATCATAGAGAACCGCGAACGGGGTACCCCTTGCCCGATGATACAGAAGAATCCCCATATCAAAATGACAAGGCAAGCAGACAACGAGCATCTCAGCAATCTTCTTATTTACCATGGGAAAATGGTGCTTTTTTCTCTCTTTCCTCTTTTCTCATATCTCTTTTTTTTTCTTTTTTTTTCTCAATATCTGACTCTTTTTTTATAAGAAGAATGCTTCATAGACAACTCATTATGGTTACGTTGCAGGTTTCCACCATGATTAGGCATGGATTAGACCAGCGGCCCAGTCGTTTCTCTAACACACATACATAACTCCATGGACTTACATGTTGGAGATATGCCCAAGAGGCAATAATAAAAGTGGTTATTATTATATCTTTGTGTTTATGATGAATTTTTACATCCCATGCTATAATTGTATTATTAGGAAACATTAATACATGTGTGTTTTGTAAACATAAGAGAGTCCCTAGTAAGCCTCTTGTTGAACTAGCTTGTTGATTAATTGATGATCATGGTTTCCTGATCATGGACATTAGGATGTGATTAATAACAAGGTTATGTCATTAGGAGAATGATATGATGTACACACACCCATAGTAAGCGTAGCATAAGATCAAGTCATTAAGTTCGTATTGCTGTAAGCTTTTAAATGCATAGTAACCTAATCCTTCGACCATGAGGTTGTGTTAATCACCATCACCGGATGGGTACTTTGATGACATCAAACACCGCTTCGTAACTGGGTGGTCATAAAGGTGTCATTGGGTATTCTGAAAGTATGTGTTGAAGCGCATGGACCAAGATTGGGATTTGTCCATCCATATGACAGATAGATATGCTCTGGGCCCTCTCGGTGGAATGTCATCTAGTTAGCTTGCAAGCATGTGACTGGGTCACAAGGGATGACATATCACGGAACGAGTAAAGAGTACTTATCAGTAACGAGGTAGAACTAGGTATGGGGATGCCGACGATCAAACCTCGGATAAGTATAGTATCGCGTGACAAAGAGAATTGGTTTCGTATGTAAATGGTTCAATCGGTCACGAAGTCATCGTTGAGTATGTGGGAGCCATTATGGATCTCCAGGTCCCGCTGATGGTTATTGATAGGAGATGTGTCTCTGTCATGTCTACATATTCACGAACCGTAGGGTGACACACTTAAGGTTCGAAGTTGTTTTAAGTAGATATGGAATGTGCGTTGGAGACCGAATGTTGTTCAGAGTCTCGGAATGGATCCGGGACATCACGAGGAGATCCGGAATGGTCCGGAGAATAAGATTCATATATTGGGGATCATTTTCTGAGTTAGGAAATGTTCTGGAGTGTTTGTATGAGGATTCTAGAAGGTTTCGGAATGTTCCGAAAGGTTCTGGAAGTTTTCTTGGAGTTTGCTTGAAAACCAAGGAAGGGATCAAGGAGTCCTGGTGGGTCAAGACTAGGAGTCGTGGGGGAGGAGGACTCCTCCCCCCCTCCCCAACCCGCCGGCCCAAGGAGGTGGGGAGTCCTACTAGGACTCCCCCTCCCCAAGGCGCCCTCCCCCTTTAAATAGAGGGGCAGGGGCGCCACCTCCTGGCCCTCCTCCATAACTCCCAATCTCTGCCGCCTCTCTCCCCCTCCATAACTCCCAATCTCTGCCGCCTCTCTCCTCCTCCTTTCTTCTGCACAGGCATAGGCGAAGCCCTGCATAATTCTCTACTCCACCACCACCACCACGCCGTCGTGCTGCTGTGATTCCGTGGAGAAGATCTACTACCTCCGCTGCTCGCTGGAACGAGGAGAGGAAGGTCTGCTTCAACTCCGCACGTGTGACCGACTGCGGAAGCGCTGCCCGAACGCGGCTCCGGAAGGATCGTCCACTTGACCGACTGCGGAAGTGCTGCCGGAACGCGACGCCGGAAGGATCGTCCACACGATCTTGAGATCGGCAAGTGATTGACTACATCAACCACGAGATCTAATCTCGTTAACGCTTTCGGATCTACGAGGGTTAGTTCCTATCTATCTCGTTGCACATGCCTAATAGATTAGATCTTGGCTTTTATCTAGATTAGATCTGGGTTTTGTTCGTTCTTGCGGTAGAATTTTTTTGTTTTCCATGGTACGAACCCTTCAGTGGTGTCAAAGCCGTATCTATGCGTAGATCTGTTGCACGAGTAGAACACAATGTTTTTTGTGGGCGTTGATGCTTTTGTTGTCGGTGTCTTAGCGTGTACTTTGCATCTTGCGGCATGGTGGGATGAAGCGGCTCGGGTAACATTACATGTCATCGCACATGAGACTTGCTCCACGCTTGACGTGCAACTTGCTTTGCACAAGTGGCTTTGTGGGTGTCTGTCTCTCCCACCATAGTTAAGATTCAATTTACAATGAACATCTGACAACACTTGTATCAACGTTGTGGTCCTTGTTCGTAGGTAAGATCGGTCTTATGCGAAAGCCCCAAACCACGTAAAACATGCAAAGAAAATTAGAGGCGTCTAACTTGTTTTTGCAGGGGTTTTGTGATGTGATATGGCCATCATGTGATTGTGATTGTATTTGATGTATGCAATGATCCTTGTTGTAATATGGCAACCGGCAGGAGCCTAATGGTTGTCTTTAATTCTGTTAAGACCTGCGTGTCTATTCATCTTGTAATAGCTTTATTCCAAGTAGTTGTAATAGTTGCTGGTGATGATGGACAACCATGAAGCGGCGCCACTGACCTTGACGCAATGCTGGTGATGATGGAGATCATGTTCGTGCTTTGGAGATGGAGATCAAAGGCGCAAGAAGAAAAGGCCATATCATATCACACTTATTATGAATTCCCTGTGATGTTAATCCTTTATTCATCTTGTATTGCTTAGATCGCGACGGTAGCATTATAAGATGATCCCTCTCACTAAATATCAAGTAATAAAGTGTTCATCCTTAGTTGGCACCGTTGCTAAGACTCGTCATTTCGAAGCATCTCGTGATGATCGGATGTGATAGATTCTACGTGTGCATACAACGGGTGCAAGCCAGATTTGCACATGCGGAAACTAAGGTTATCTTGACGAGCCTAGCATGTACATACATGGTCTCGGAACACGGAATACCGAAAGGTAGAGCATGAGTCATATAAATGATATGATGAACATGAAGATTGTTCGCCGATGAAACTACATCTTCTCTCGTGAAGATCGGACTTGGTGTAGTGGACTTGGTTCGTGTAATCACTAAGACAATGTGAGGGATGTTGTTTTGAGTGGGAGTTCACCTAGTTAACTTAAGTATTAAATTTGAACTCAATTTGTCATAAACTTAGTCTAAACTACTTGCAAATTGTTGTAGATTATGGCGACCCCCTCCATCAATTTCAATGCATTCCTAGAGAAAGAAAAGTTTAAGAACAATGGAAGCAATTTCACGGACTGGTTCCGTGGACTGAAGATCGTCCTCAGGGCTGGTCAGTTGACCTATGTGCTCGAAGCACCGCTAGGTGACCCACCTGCAGATAATGCCACCGATGACGAAAAGAATGTTTTCGCCACTCGGAAAAATCATTACTCCACAGTTCAGTGTGCCATCCTGTACGGTTTAGAATCAGAGCTCCAAAAGCGTTTTGAGCACCACGACCCGTTCGAGATCATTAAGGAGCTCAGGCTAATTTTTGAGACTCGCGCGGCCATGGAGAGCTATGAGGCCTCCGAAAAATTCTTTAACTGTAAGATGGAAGAAGGAAGCTCCGTTAGCGAGCATGTGCTCACCATGTCTGGGTACGCAAAGAAGCTCCAAGAGTTGGGAATATTAATTCCTAATGAATTGGGGATTCACCATCTCCTTCAATCACTGCCACCAAGTTACAAGAACTTTGTGATGAACTACAACATGCACTGCATGAACAAGACGTTGCCTGAACTGTCGTCCATGCTGAAAACTGCTGAAGTGGAGATCAAGAAGGAGCACCAAGTGTTGATGGTCAATAAGACCACCAATTTCAAGAGACAAGGCAAGCCTAAGAACAAGGGCAACTTCAAGAAGGACGGCAAGAAAGCTGCCGCACCTGCTAAGAAGCCCAAGGCTGGTCCTAATCCTGAAACTGGGTGCTTCTACTGCAAGGGTGCTGGTCACTGGAAGCGTAACTGCCCCTAGTACCTGGCGGATCTGAAGAACGGCAACATCAAGAAGAAAGGTATATTTGATATATGTGTTATAGATGTGTATCTTACTAGTAATCGTAGTAGTGCCTGGGTATTTGATACTGGTTCGGTTGCTCATATTTGTAACTCGAAACAGGAGCTGCGGAATAAACGAAGACTGGCAAGAGACGAGGTGACGATGCGCGTTGGAAATGGCTCCAAGGTTGATGTGATCGCCGTCTGCACGCTCCCTCTACATCTACCTTTGGGATTAGTTTTAAATTTGAATAATTGTTATTTGGTGCCTGCGTTAAGCATGAACATTATATCTGGATCCTGTTTATTGTGAGACAGTTACTCTTTTAAGTCTGAGAATAAAGGTTGTTCGATTTATATGAGTAATATCTTTTATGGTAATGCACCTGAGATGAATGGTTTATTCTTACTGAATCTCGATAGTAGTGATACACATGTTCACAACATAGATGCTAAATGAATAAAATTGAATGATAATTCTACATACATGTGGCACTGTCGTCTTGGTCACATTGGAGTGAAGCGTATGAAGAAACTCCATTCTGATGGACTTCTTGAATCACTTGATTTTGAATCACTTGAAAGATGCGAAGCATGTCTAATGGGAAAAATGACTAAGACTCCATTCTCTGGTACAATGGAGCGAGCTACAGACTTATTGGAAATAATACATACCGATGTATGCGGTCCGATGAGTGTAGCATCGTGTGGTGGATATCGTTATGTTCTCACTTTCACGGATGACTTGAGTAGATATCGGTATGCCTACTTTATGAAACATAAGTCCGAAACTTTCGAGAAGTTTAAGGAATTTCAAAGTGAAGTGGAAAATCATCGTAACAAGAAGATTAAGTTTCTGCGTTCTGACCGTGGAGGTGAATATCTGAGTTATGAGTTTAGCATGCATTTAAAGAAATGTGGAATACTTTCGCAGTTGACACCGCCGGGAACACCACAGCGTAATGGTGTGTCCGAACGTCGTAATCGAACTCTCTTAGATATGGTTCGGTCTATGATGTCTCTTACAGATTTACCGTTATCATTTTGGGTCTATGCATTAGAGACAGCCGCATTCACTTTAATTAGGGCACCATCTAAATCCGTTGAAACGACACCATACGAATTGTGGTTTGGAAAGAAACCTAAGTTGTCGTTCCTTAAAGTTTGGGGTTGCGAAGCATATGTAAAGAAGTTACAACCTGATAAGCTAGAACCCAAAGCAGAGAAATGCATCTTCATAGGATACCCTAAAGAAACAATTGGGTATACCTTCTATCATAGATCCGAAGGCAAAGTTTTCGTTGCAAAGAATGGATCCTTTCTTGAGAAGGAGTTTCTCTCGAAGGAGGTGACTGGAAGGAAAGTAGAACTCGATGAGGTTATTGAACCTTCTCTCGGATTTGAGAGTAGCACAACACCGGAAGATGTTTTTGTGCCGCCTGCACCAATTGAAGAGGAAGCTAATGATAATGATCATGAAACTTCAAACGAAGTTACTACTGAACCTCGCAGGTCAACAAGGGTTCATACCACTCCTGATTGGTATGACTCTGCCTTGAACGTCATGTTGGTGGACAACACTGATGACCCTGCGACGTATGAAGAAGCTATGGTGAGCCCAGATTCCGACAAATGGCTAGAAGCCATGAAATCCGAAATGGGATCCATGTACGAAAACCAAGTATGGACTTTGGTGGACTTACCGGATGGCCGTAAGGCTGTCGAGAACAAATGGATTTTCAAGAGAAAAACAGATGCTGATGGTAATGTTACCGTCTATAAAGCTCGACTTGTCGCGAAAGGGTTCCGACAAATTCAAGGAGTTGACTATGATGAGACTTTCTCACCAGTAGCGAAGCTAAAGTCTGTGAGGATTTTCTTAGCAATTGCTGCATATTTCGATTATGAGATTTGGCAGATGGATGTCAAAACGGCGTTCCTTAATGGTGACATTGAGGAAGAGTTGTATATGGTACAACCCAAGGGTTTTGTCGATCCTAAAGATGCTGACAAGGTATGCAAGCTTCAGCGCTCCATTTATGGACTGAAGCAAGCATCCCGGAGTTGGAATCAACGTTTTGATAAAGTAATCAAAAATTTTGGGTTTATACAAACTTATGGAGAAGCTTGTATTTACAAGAAAGTGAGTGGGAGCTCTGTAGCATTCCTAGTACTATATGTAGATGACATATTGTTGATTGGGAATGATATAGAACTTCTTAATAGCGTCAAAGCCTATTTGAATAATAGTTTTTGATGAAGGATCTTGGCGAAGCGGCATATATTCTAGGCATCAAGATTTATAGAGATAGATCAAGACGCCTGAGAGCGCTTTCACAAAGTACATACTTGGACAAAGTTCTAAAGAAGTTTAGAATGGAAGAAAGCAAGAAAGGGTTCGTGCCCATGTTGTCAGGTAAGACCTTGAGTAAGACTCAAAGTCCAGCTACGGCAGAAGATAGAGAAAGAATGAATAATATTCCCTATGCCTCAGCCATAGGTTCTATCATGTATGCCATGCTGTGTACAAGACCAGATATAGCACATGCTGTTAGTTTGACTAGCAGATATCAAAGTGATCCTGGAATGGAGCACTGGACAACGGTCAAGAATATCCTAAAGTACCTAAATAGGACTAAGGATATGGTTCTTTCTTATGGAGGTGATGAATAGCTTGTTGTAAACGGTTACACCGATGCTAGTTGGAACACCGATCCGGATGACTCGAAGTCACAGTCGGGATACGTATTTATTTTGAATGGTGCTGTAGTGAGCTGGAGGAGTGCGAAGCAAAGCATTGTGGAGAAATCTTCAACTGAATCGGAATACATAGCTGCTTCGGAGGCTGCACAAGAAGCCGTTTGGATGAAGGAATTCATTACTGAACTTGGCGTGGTTCCCAGTGCGTTGGACCCGATGGCCATCTACCGTGACAACACAGGTGCCATAGCTAATGCACAGGAGCCAAGGTCACATAGCAAGCTGAAGCACATCAAGCTACGTTTCCATGCTATTCGCGAGTATGTCCGAGATGGTGACATAAAGATTTGCAAAGTACACACTGATCTGAATGTGGAAGATCCGTTGACTAAACCTCTCCCTAGGGCAAAGCATGACCAACACCAGAACGCCATGGGTGTTCGGTATATTACCATGTAATCTGGATTATTGACTCTAGTGCAAGTGGGAGACTGTTGGAGATATGCCCAAGAGGCAATAATAAAAGTGGTTATTATTATATCTTTGTGTTTATGATGAATGTTTACATCCCATGCTATAATTGTATTATTAGGAAACACTAATACATGTGTGTTTTGTAAACATAAGAGAGTCCCTAGTAAGCCTCTCGTTGAACTAGCTTGTTGATTAATTGATGATCATGGTTTCCTGATCATGGACATTAGGATGTGATTAATAACAAGGTTATGTCATTAGGAGAATGATATGATGTACACACACCCATAGTAAGCGTAGCATAAGATCAAGTCATTAAGTTCGTATTGCGGTAAGCTTTTAAATGCATAGTAACCTAATCCTTCGACCATGAGGTTGTGTTAATCACCATCACCGGATGGGTACTTTGATGACATCAAACACCGCTTCGTAACTGGGTGGTCATAAAGGTGTCATTGGGTATTCTAAAAGTATGTGTTGAAGCGCATGGACCAAGATTGGGATTTGTCCATCCATATGACGGATAGATATGCTCTGGGCCCTCTTGGTGGAATGTCATCTAGTTAGCTTGCAAGCATGTGACTGGGTCACAAGGGATGACATATCACGGAACGAGTAAAGAGTACTTATCAGTAACGAGGTAGAACTAGGTATGGAGATGCCGACGATCAAACCTCGGATAAGTATAGTATCGCGTGACAAAGGGAATTGGTTTCGTATGTAAATGGTTCAATCGATCACGAAGTCATCGTTGAGTATGTGGGAGCCATTATGGGTCTCCAGGTCCCGCTGATGGTTATTGATAGGAGATGTGTCTCTGTCATGTCTACATATTCACGAACCGTAGGGTGACACACTTAAGGTTCGAAGTTGTTTTAAGTAGATATGGAATGTGCGTTGGAGACCGAATGTTGTTCGGGGTCTCGGAATGGATCCGGGACATCACGAGGAGATCCAGAATGGTCCGGAGAATAAGATTCATATATTGGGGATCATTTCTGAGTTAGGAAATGTTCTGGAGTGTTTGTATGAGGATTCTAGAAGGTTTCGGAATGTTCCGGAAGGTTCTGGAAGTTTTCTTGGAGTTTGCTTGAAAACCAAGGAAGGGATCAAGGAGTCCTGGTGGGTCAAGACTAGGAGTCGTGGGGGAGGAGGACTCCTCCCCCCCACCCCAACCCGCCGGCCCAAGGAGGTGGGGAGTCCTACTAGGACTCCCCCTCCCCAAGGCGCCCTCCCCCCTTTAAATAGAGGGGCAGGGGCGCCACCTCCTGGCCCTCCTCCATAACTCCCAATCTCTGCCGCCTCTCTCCTCCTCCATAAGTCCCAATCTATGCCGCCTCTCTCCTCCTCCTTTCTTCTGCACAGGCATAGGCGAAGCCCTGCAGAATTCTCTACTCCACCACCACCACGCCGTCGTGCTGCTGTGATTCCGTGGAGAAGATCTACTACCTCCGATGCTCGCTGGAACGAGGAGAGGAAGGTCTGCTTTGACTCCGCACGTGTGACCAACTGCGAAAGCGCTGCCCGAACGCGACGCCGGAAGGATCTTCCACTTGACCAACTGCGGAAGCGCTGCCGGAACGCGACGCCGGAAGGATGGTCCACACGATCTTGAGATCGGCAAGTGATCGACTACATCAACCACGAGATCTAATCTCGTTAACGCTTTCGGATCTACGAGGGTTAGTTCCTATCTATCTCGTTGCACATGTCTAATAGATTAGATCTTGGCTTTTATCTAGATTAGATCTGGGTTTTGTTCGTTCTTGCGGTAGAATTTTTTTGTTTTCCATGCTACGAACCCTTCATTACAAGCTCCCCTTTTATTTCACACTGACGACATCTGCAAACAAAAGAGCATGATATCAACTGGTATATATTTACAGGTGTTGAAAGCGTTCCCCGTGACAGCACGGTTCCGCTAATCCCCAGCCTATAATTTGCAAGCATATAACTTTCATGGATAGTCATAATGGTTCAGGTTTATTAAGTGCAAGAAATAAAGTGTTCCATCAAGTTCGTGAGAGCTTTACTAACTAACTTTCTCATAACAAGCAAACATTTTATTTGGAAGAAAACAAGGCATACTAAATATGCACGGAATAGCAAATGATGCTAATAGGTAGGTATGGTGGACACTTTTGGCAATATTGGTTTTAGGGAGTTGGAATCACGAGTAAAGCTTATACTCAGTGCAAGTGAAGGCTAGCAATAGTAAGGAAGCGACAAACAAAAGAGCAATAACCCTCATAATCATTCTTGCGACAAAACAAGACTAATCATGGCATGAAAGTGATTCAAGACCCCTGAGGCAAAATAATTCATCGAGGCTTAACTGACTATTGTTTCAGTCATACGCATGCTTGAGCACGTGCCAAGTCAATTCAGGTGAAACATTCAGAGGAGGATACCACAATGTCATACCAAGTTATGGATAGAGCAATACGAGCAAACATTCATATGACATGCTACAAACTATTAGCGAGCTGGAGTTAATCATAAGAAAGCAAGAACTACTAAGCATCCATTAATAACATACACCCTTCATGAACAGACTAAACATGCCCACAATGATGAGTATATGTACAAAAATGAAAACAAATAGAGTTCGTTATCAGCCTCTTACCACACCTCAAGTTGTCATTAATCCTCATTATTGCCCTTCACTTGTGTGGCTTGAATAATAACATGAAACCAAATTCCACTGAGGACTGCTGAACCCTGCAACAAACTCACAAAACCAAAGAAGAACAACAAATATTTTTAGTGTTTTCGATTTTTAAAAACAAGAACCAAAAGGAAGAAGAAGCAAGGCAAAATCTTTTTGGATTTTTTGAATAATTAAGACAAAGCCAAAAGGAAGAAGTAAACCAAGGCAAAAAGAAGCAAACAAAGAGAAACAAAAGAAATATTTTTGGTCTTTTTGTGTTTTAGAAAGTAAAAGCAAAGAGAGAACGAAAACTAAAAAGAGAACTAAGCATGAATATACAAAGTACCGACTTAGCATGATATGTAGATGAGTGTGATGTCAGTGTACCTCCCCCAAGCTTAGGATTTTTGCCTAATTGGGTATCAATCCCAAGCTGGCCAAGATGGAGCGCCTCCGTAGTACGGTGAGGAGGTACCCTCATCCTGATACGAGCTCGAGGACGCCCCACCGTAGTGTGCAGAGTAGTCGTAAGAAGGCACATCCTCCTAGTGTGTCCTGTGGAAACCAAGCAAGCAGAGCTGCTCATCCACCTCCTCCTTGGAACACGACCATGGCCTATTGTGAATACTAAACAAAGTAGATTGCGGCAAAGGAATTTCCCTCTTGTCTCCGTCAGTAAACAACATCCTGTATAGTAAACTGTCCGTATCAGAGTCAGCAGTGACAAAGTGATGTGTTTTCATAGCAGCAAGATCAAGCCTTTGTGGTGCCAACACAGTGTCATTAGGATCCACAGAAAGTTCTAATGCAACAACCATACGTGAAGCAATAATGCCCCCATAAATAGGTCCCCTAGTAGCTAGGCGGCGATCAATGAGAGAGCCAAGATTGTACCTGGTATCATTATTAAATGTAGCAGCGAAGAAGGCCAAATGATAATTAGAAATTTTACTAGTTTTCTCCCTACCAAGAATGCTAGTGGCAAGATAATAAGCAAAATATCTAAGAGTTGGGAGTTGGATGTTCCTTATCTTCCCGCGCTGAGCTACGCGGTCATCGTCATTTTTCACACTTCGATAAAGCTCCAACAAATCAGTGGGTCGAACTTGGATCTTCTTCACTATTCTAGTCATGCCTATACCTATAATGCTACAAAATCTTTCCAATGACATGGTAATAGGCAGATTATAAATTCTGAAAGAAACAGTTGACTGATAAGGGGTGTTAGTGAAAACGAAACTCTCAACACAAGTTTTGGTGAGCACGGCATATTTCTCACTCTCATCTTCCATGTACATGGTCAGGCCAATCCTCTGAACCAGTAGTAAGAAATCATTGAGGATCCCTGCAGCTTGCAAAAAGGTAAAACAAGGGAAGGTAGATGGGTGCGCATCTCCCGCATCTCCTTCATTGCCAAAGCGTGCTGCAATAAGATCTTCATTGTATGAAGGCCTAAACCGAGAGGCTGATCTTGAAGGCCTTGACCACCTAGGTGTGTCCTTCTCAAATATTTCTCCAAATGTGTGGTTGTTCATCTTTGATATTCTGCAATTGAAACATCCATTATACAAGTGATTGCAAAGTGAATACATAATGAAGGGAACTACTCATGGGGACTTGTACGAGGCCTAAACATGCATCAAAACAATATATCTAAGCATTGAACAAGCTTACAAAGCTCTCATAACCTGTCACCTACAACAGCAAAATACTCAAAATATAAAGCACTAAACACAAATCTACTTGGACAAGCGGAGGAGTCACATACCGGAGAACAAATGTTCCAAATTTCAGGAGCAAAGATGGGCTGAGCAAGGAGATTGAAAAATAATGGACAAGAACAGCAAGAACGCGATTTCGAGCAATGAACTGGTATTTTCTTGGGAGAGAGAAGGAAGTGGCAAGTGAGAGAGTGAGTGGAGGGCCAGGGGTGGCCCACAGCATGGCCAGGCGCGCCCTTGGGCTAGCCACGCCACCAGGTGGTGTGCCTGCCTGGTACTCTCCAGGCACTTCTCTGCCCCTTTTTTCACGTAAAAATTTAATATGAATTTTCTAGAATTTTTGAGACACTTTATTTTTGAGCAATTTTCACGTATAGATGAATGATTTTTTGACAGAAAGATTTTTTCGGAAAGATGCAATGAAAAAACAAAACTAAAACTTCAGAAGTTCTAAGACACTCTAATATGCAAGCAACTAACAACAGAAAAGTAAACTAAGCGAAAGCAAAAACTAAAATGGATAAACTAAAAGTAAGCAAGGATAATCATGGTGAAAACATTGTTTTGTTCATTAAAATCCCTTTGTTAACTAGGTTGATCAGGTCTTGTTATCAAAACAATTCTATATGAAACAAAACTTTGTATTCCACTAATTATTATGTTAACTCAACCTTGATAGCAATGGTCCCAATCATAATAGTTTCATATTTTTCTCATGGTACGGGACAATATATTTCTCCAACTTGGATGCCCTCAAGATGTTCAATTGAATTTAAGCCACAAGTCCTATCAATCTTTTTGGGGAAATAGACAGTATGCTCCTTGTCATTAACATTAAAAGTCACCTTTCCTTGATTACAATTAATAACAGCTCCTGCAGTATTAAGAAAAGGTCTCTCGAGAATAATAGACATATTATCATCTTTAGGCATTTCAAGCACAACAAAATCTGTTAATATCAAGCAATTATGAGCCACTTGAACATGTACATCCTCACATATACCAACATGAATAGTAGTAGATTTATCAGCCATTTGCAAAGATATATCAGTTGGTATTAGTTTTTCCAGTTGAAGTCTCTTATAGAGAGAAAAAGGCATACCACTAACTCCTACTCCCAAATCACACAAAGCAGTTCTAACATAAGTATTTTTAATAGAGCAAGGAATAGTTGGAATTCCTGGGTCTCCAAGTTTCTTAGGAACCTTACCATTAAAGGAATAATTAGCAAGCAAAGTAGAAATTTCTTCATTAGGGATCTTCCTTTTATTCGAAACAATATCCTTCATATACTTTGAATAAGGAGGCAATTTAATAGCATCAGTCAAAGGAATTTGCAAGAATAAAGGTTTCATCCACTCACAAAACTTGTTATAGTGTTCATCTTCCTTTGACTTGTGTTTCTTATTAGGGAAAGGCATAGGTTTTTGGACCAGAGGCTCTCTTTCACTACCATGTATCTTAGCAACAAAATCTTCTTTAGTGTATTTAGTATTCTTAGTGTGCCTTTCAGGTTCTTCTTCAACTTTTTCTTTATCAGGAGCATCATTTTCTTCATTACCACTTTTAGTTTCAGCATCACAGATAGATATACTATTAGGACCTTTAGCAGGTTCAGAAGGTTCTACAATAGTTTTATGTTTCTTTTATCTTTTCTTAGGTGTAGTACCACTATTTTCAGCTTGTTGAGAATCCTTCTCAATTCTTTTAGGATGCCCCTCAGGATATAGAGGATCCTGGGTAGCAGCACCACTTTTAGTTCTAATTTCATAAGCATGTTTTTCTTTAGCATCATTAACTAGAAAGTCTTTTTGTACTTTAATAAGCTGATCAATTTGAGTTTGAACCATTTGAAAATGTTTAACAAGCATTTTAACATCATTAGAGGTTCTTTCCACAGTATCCTTCAACTCAACAATATCTCTAGAGTTTTCCATTAGATGATTTTGCACCCTTTTATTAAAATTATCTTGCTTAACAATAAAAATATCAAATTCTTCTAAGCATTGATCAGGAGGTTTAGAGTAAGGGATATCACCTTCATCAAAATGTTGGAGAGAGTGTACCTCAATAGTGGATGCGTGGGATATTGGCTTACATAATTATTCTATAGGAGGTAAATTCTTGACGTCTGTAGCTTTAATTCCCTTCTCCTTAAGACATTTCGTATCTTCCTTCATCTTAGTTCGATAACTCCCCTCTTCTTCGGTGTTTGTATAGGCGTAGGAATAGTTGGTTCAGGTATAGCTGGTCCAGGAGGAGTCTAGTCTTCATAATTCTTTCTTATTTTAGCCATTAATTCCTCAGCTTCCTTGGGAGTCCTATTGCTGAAAACACAATCAGCCCAACTATCCAGGTATGTCCTAGATTCTTCAGTTAGTCCATTATAAAATATGTCAAGAAGCTCATTCTTAGGTAATGGACATCTAGCTTATGCGTGAATCAAACCACAAAGCCTCGCCCATGATTCAGGCAATATCTCTTTTTCTCCCTGTTTAAAATCAAAAAGTTCCTGCAAAATAGCATGTCTAGCACTAGGTGGAAAATATTTCTGAAGGAAGGTACTAATCAAGAAATTAGGGCTATCAATAGATCCAGGAGGTAAATTATTAAACCAAGTTTTAGCTTCTCCTTTCAGCGAGAAAGGGAAAAATTTAGCAACAAAGTAGGTGCACATCTTAATATCATCAGAAAACAGGCCACTCATGGTAGAAAGCTCTGTCATATGTGCTACATCACTTTCATTCTTAGTCCCACAAAAGGTTCTTTCTCAACAATAGTTATGTAAGATAAATCAAGAGAGAAATCATAATCCTTATCTTTAATGTTTATGGGAGATGCAGCAAACTTAGCATTAGGAGACAATTTGGGTTTTATAGTATGCCTCTCAAGGAGACTCTTAATAGCACTCCGATCATGGGTGTTTTGAATTCTTTAATAAATTCATCGGTCATCTCTATATAACCATCTTCAATATCATAGCTCTCTCTAGACTCAGGTGAACTGACAAGTGTAGTAGTGTCTTCATTAAGAGTTTCAGTATTTCCAGCTATAGTTCTAGCAATCGTAGCATCTAGGAAAGGACCTAATGAACCACTCTTATCAAGCACAGTAGAAGCAGCGTCATAAGTATTAGAAGTTTTAGATTCAGCAGTAGTAGAAGTATGTGTAGCATGTGTATGTGGTGCTGTAAGGAACTTACTCATAACAGATGGTGAATAAAGAGCAACAGAGGTGTTCAGAACCATACCTCTTCTTGTAGTGGATGGTAATATAGGAACTCTTCCATCACAAGACTTACCCATGATGAATAGAGGGCAGCGAACAATAGTGATTTCAAGTGAACTTGATAAATAGAGCTATGCTCCTCGGCAACGGTGCGAGAAAATAGTCTTGATGACCCACAAGCATAGGGGGTGTATCACAGTATTTTCGAGGGAAGTGAACCCAATTTATTGATTCGACACAAGGGGAGCCAAAGAATATTTATAAGCCTTAACAACTGAGTTGTCAATTCAGCTGCACCTGGAAACAATCTTGCTCACAGCAGTTTATTAGTAGCAATAGTTTGGTAGTAGCAATAGTAAAGTAATAGCAGTAGTAAAAGTAAAGATAGTAGTAAAAATTGTAGTAAACAGTAAGATTAAAGCGCGGTAGGCATAGGGATGGATGGACGGGCGTTGCATGGACAAGACAATTCATATGGCAATCAAGACATAGGGAATTTGCAGATAAATAAGATAAAGCATCCAAGTACTGAATAATCATAGGCATGTGTTCCATATATAGTCATACATGCTCACAATGAGAACTTGCACAACATCTTTTGTCCCGCCAGCCCGTTTGCAGTGGGGCCTCAAGGGAACTACTGGCAATTAAGGTGCTCCTTTTAATAGAGCACCGGAGCAAAGCATTAACACTCCATGAACACATGTGATCCTCACATCAAAGCCATTCCCTCCGGTTATCCTGATTGCTGTCACTTCGGGGCCTTTGGTTCCGGACAACAATATGTGTATACAACTTGCAGGTAAGACCATAAACAGTACTATCATAATGAATCAATAACATGTTTAGATCTGAAATCATGGCACTCGGGCCCTAGTGACAAGCATTAAGCATAACAAGTTGCAACAAAGTCAAAAGCACTAATAATAGATACTAGGCACCATGCCCTAACAATCTGATGCCATTACATGAACGATCTCATCCAGTCCCTACCATCCACATAGCCTACAACAGGAGATTACTCACTCATAGATGGGGGAAACATGGATGGTCGATAGAGAAGCGATGGTGATGATGATGATGATGATCTCCTCCAATTACCCGTCCCGACAGAGTGCCAAAACGGAGTTTCTGGTTCCGAATCACGGATTCTGGTGGTGGCGGCGTAGTGGAACTCTTTCTGGGAAAACGTTGAACCCCCCTTGTTTTTAGGTCAAGAGGAGACTTATAGGCGAAGAGGGAGGCCGAGGGGGTGACCGAGGCAGCCACACCACCCCCAGGCGCAGCCTGGCCTGGCCCGCGTGGCCAAATTGTGTGGGCCCCTCGTGGCCCTCCTCCGTCTCGTCTTCTGGCTCCGTGAGTCTTCTGGTGAAATAGGATTTTCGGCATATTTTCCGGTATTTTTCCTGATAGTTGATTTTCTGCACAAAAACTAGACACCAAGGTAATTCTGCTGAAAACAGCGTCAGTTCGTGTTAGTTGTATCCAAATCACACAAGTTTAGAGGAAAAACAATAGCAAAAGTGTTCAAGAAAGTAGATACGTTTTGGACGTATCAACAAGTCAAGCTTTATAGACGGTCAGATTACCGTCATTGTCCATTTTCTTTTTGAAAACCCATTTATTCTCAATGGCCTTTTCGGTCGTGAGGTAAGTCTACCAAGGTCCAAACTTGGTTATCATACATGGATTCCATCTCGGATTGCATGGCTTCTAGACATTTGTTAGAATCCAAGCTCATCATCGCTTCATCATATGTCACAGGGTAATCACTTCCATCTATCATGAAATTGAGGACTAGATCACCGTATAGTTCTAGAGCTATACGTATCCTGCCTGACCTGCGAGATTTGGTAGTACTCTCTCTTGGAGTTTCATGAGGAGGGGTGGGTACCTCATCATCATTTCCTTCTTCCATGGGTGGAGTCAACACTAGAATAGATTTCGGTGCTGCACTACTTGCCACTTCTGGAGGATAAGGTTCAATAACCTCGTCGAGTTCTACCTTCCTAGTACCCACAACTTTCAAGAGAAACTCTTTTTCTATACATGATCCATTCTTAGCGATAAACACTTTGCCTTCGGATCAGTGATAGAAGGTGTACTCAATTGTTTCTTTTGGGAATCCTATGAAGACGCATTTTTCCGCTTTGGGTTCGAGCTTATCAGGTTAAAGTTTCTTCACATAAGCATCGCATCCCCAAACTTTTAGAAATGACAGCTTAGGTTTGTTACCAAACCATAATTCATACGGTGTCGTTTCAACAGATTTTGATGGTGCCCTATTTAAAGTGAATGAAGTAGTCTCTAATGCATGACCCAAAATGACAATGGCAAATCTGTAAGGGACATCATAGATTGTACCATATCCAATAAGGTTTGATTACGATGTTTGGATACACCATTACACTGTGGTGTTCTGGCAGGAGTGAGTTGTGAAATAATTCCACAATGTCTCATGTGTGTGCCAAACTTGTAACTAAGATATTCTCCTACACGACCGGATCATAGAAACTTGATCTTTCAGTTATGATGATTTTCTACTTCACACTGAAATTCTTTGAACTTTTTAAATTTTTCAGACTTTTGTTTCATTAAGTAAATATACCCATATCTACTTGAATTATCCATGAAGGTTACAAAATAACGATATCCGCCACGTGCCGACACACTCATTGAAAGGCATACATCGGTATGTATTATTTCCAACAAGTCGGTCGCACGCTCCACTGTTCCAAAGAAAGGAGTTCTAGCCATCTTGCCCATAAGGCATGGTTCACATGTTTCAAATGATTCATAATCAAGTGATTCAAGTAGTCCACCAGAATGGAGCTCCTTCATGCGCATTACAAAAATATGACCTAAAGGTCAATGCCACTAATATGCAGCAATATCATCATTTAACTTAATTCTTTTGGCATTCACATTATGAATATGTGTACAACTAATATCAAGATTCAAGACAAATAAACCACTCAACAAAGTTGTGTGACCATAAAATATGTTATCCATATAAAAGGAACAACCATTGTTTTTCGATACAAATGAATAACCGTCTTGCATTAAAAATGATCTAGACATGATGTTCATGCTCAACGCAGGCACATCATAAAAAAATATTAAGGTTTATTGTCAATCATGATGGTAGATGAAGTGGCAGCATCCTGACGGCGATCACATCAACCTTCGATCCATTGCCTACGTGCATCCTCACTTCATCCTTAGCTAGTGGTCGACTATTCCTTAGTCCCCGTTTTGAGTTACATATATTAGTAACTGGACCAGTATAAAATACCTAGGTAATACTTCGACTACTAGTAAGGTACACATCAATAACAAGTATATCCTATATAGCTTTGTTCAATTTCCCGACCTTCTTATCTGCCAAGTAATTTGGGCAGTTCGGCCTCTTGTGACCAGCCTCCTTGCAGTAAAAGCACTCAATATCAGGATTAGGGCCTCCCTTGATTTTCTTCTTAGGCACAGCAACAAACTTGTCATCCTTGTTGAAGTTACCCTTGGGCTTTCCCCTTCGGCCTTTTTCTTGAAACTGGCGTTTTATTAACCATCAACACTTGATGTTCCTTTTTAATGTCTACCTCGCCAGTCTTAAGCAAAGCTACGAGTTCGGTAAGCGACTTGTCGGCACCATTCATCTTGTAGTTAATTAAAAATGCTTTGTAACTCGGTGGCTATGATTGCAGAACCCTGTCTGTCGTGAGATCAGCTGGAATCTCACATCCCGGTGTCTCACGACATTGAGCATAGCCCGCCATCTTTATGGCGTGCTCGTTCACAGAGTTGTTCTCCTCCATATTAGCGCCAAAGAACTGTTCGGAGATCTCATATCTCTCGTCACGGATTTGGTCCCCAAACATAGTTTTGAGTTCCTCCACCATGACATCAAGATCAGTAAGTTCAAAACGCTTTTGGAGCTCGAACTCCAACGATCGGAGCATCGCACATCGCACAAGAATGTAGTCATAATTTTTTGTGTCATACACATTGCGCTTTTCCTGAGACGCAATTTCTGCAGGGGCGTCTCCTAACAGACCGTCAAGTACATAGGACCTTTTTATGCTCGCGAGGATAATCCGCAAATTGCGGTGCCAGTTGGTGAAGTTAGACCCATTGTCTAGCAGCTTTTCTTTCTCAAGGAATGCATTGAAATTGAATGTAGGGGTGCCATGATCTATAATGTATTTACAAAGATTATTAAGACTAGGTTTATAACAGATAGAGTTCAAGCTAATTCAAAATTACTCATGTGAACTCCCACTCAAAATGACATCCCTCTAGTCATTTTAGTGATTACACGAACCCAATTCACTATGCCACGACCGATCATCACGAGTGGTGGCGCAACTCCAATGGAGAGCATCGTATGTGTCATCATATCTCCATATGGCTCGTGCTTTACCTTTCGGATCATGTTCTTATGCCATGTATGTACATGCTAGGCTCATGCGGTAAGAACCGTAGTACTCGCGTGTGTAAAACTGTCTTACACTCGTTGTATGCGAAGGTAGAATCTATCACACCCGATCATCACATGGTGCTTCGAGACAGTGAACTTTCTTAATGGTGCATACTAAGGAAGATCATATTATTATCTTAATATTTAGTGGGAGAGATAATCTTATAATGCTACCGAGGCAATCCAATACTACCTAGGCGATCAAATAAACACAAAATAAGATGCATCAAAGGATAAACATCACATGCATAAATAATGTGATATGATATGGTCCTTCTCGCATTCGATCTCCATCTTATCCATCATGGCATGATATCCATCATTCCACCGGCGTGTCACCAAGGTCCATGTCACCACCATAAAGGTTGTCCTCCACTAATCTAATTACATGGATTTCCATTTTCCGGCACGCAGGCCATAAAATTAAATAACAACCATATGGCTCCTGCCGGTTGTTTTACAATACATTGCATACAACAACATTTGTATCATATACCATATCACATCACATTCCCTGCAAAAACAAGTTAGACGCCTCTAATTTATTTTTGCATATTTGTCGCAGCTTTGGGCTTTCTAGGAGAGAACCGCTCTACCTACGAATTTTAGCCACAACGTTGATAGTCAAGTTATTTGCAAACCATTGTAAATAAGATCATGATTATGTTGCGAGAGACAGACACCCGCTAAGCCACCTATGCAATATGAGTTGCATGTCAAGCATGGAATAGGTCTCATGTGCGAGGATATGTAAAGTTAGCCTGGGCCGCTTCATTGCCACCACGATCAAAATTTACGGAAGTATGAAACAACAAGACTATCAACACCCACACATCTCTATGTGTTCTAACCATACAAAGCATCTATGCATAAACATAGCTCCGATACCACTGATGGGGTTCGTTGCATAGAAAACAAAAAAATTCCTACGGTTGCAACCACCAAGATCATATCTAGGAGATACATGTAACAGTTTCATATGGACTCACCCTCGAAGACCGTAATAATATGGGATAACTTTCCTGCAAACAAACATGCAGGATGTAGAATGTACATGACCGTCCTCAAGGACGTGAAGACGATCAACGCCACAGACGGGCAGCGCCTCCGTAATCGGTCACACGTTCGGTGTTCCGATGACTCCTGGTCCCTTGCTCCAGTCGGGCAGCAGAAGTAGAGGATCCCTGGGAACTCCAAAAGTGCTACACCATGGTAGTGGTGGTGGAGGGGAATGTTTAGAGCAGGACTTCGCCGAGAACCTTTTCTAGTGGCAATGGGCAAGGTAAGCAAGGGGAGAAGATGTCAACCAAAGGGCATATGAGAGAGGCTATGGGAGAGTGTGTGGAGAGGAGGAGCAGGCCCACCTCCTTTTATAGGGGGGCAAGGCTCCCTCCTTGGCCGGTTCCAAGGGGATGTCCCGTCACCTCCTTCATTCATGTGAGTTCTCCCTCCACTCACATAATTCTCCACTCAAAATACTCCCATTAAATCTCCACCCAAAAATCAATGGTCTTTCCATTAAAGCACTTCAATTCCCTTATTTTAATGCAACTCAATTTAATGAACACTTCATTTAATGAGTACTTTATTGAACGAACACTTAATTTAGTGAACATAATAACATTTTGATCCCTTTCTTTGTTTTGATACCCCAAAACTATTTTGGTAGATTCGGCAGAACAATTTTCCGCAGCAGCACATTTTTTTGCGAAGTCCATTGACTTCCCCTATGTTCCCTATCCGCTCAAATGCATCTGTTAACCTCAAGTGTGTCTCCCTATGGGTTTGAGAACTATGTAGACAGGATCGAGACTTTCTCTGATCAATAATCATTAGCGAGACCTAGAGATCCATAATGACTCCCACTAGTTCCACGAAAATCAAATGTTCGTCTGAACCTCTTTCACTGTAATCAAATTCCTTTTGTCTCACAACATATTAGTTGTATGAGATTCGATCACTCGATATCATCTATACCTTGTTTAATCTCGTTCCCCACAAGTACTCTTTTTCTCGTTCCCGTGATATGAAATTCTAGTGATCAAATAACTTGCTTGCAAGGCTATGTCAATGTGATATCACCGAGAGGGCCTGAGTATATATATCCATCATCCGTCTGGACAAATCACACTCTTAATACACAAGCCTCAACTAACACTTTCCAAATACCTGACAACATCTGACATGGGTATACCCTAAAGGTACTCGAGCTTGGTATATACGGTCTAAATACGTACAGACCCACGGTGTCGTCAAGGCCCAGATGAAAGAACTCGAGTAACCTGTGGACTCTCGATTGCTTGAAGGACAAGAAGAAGCTAAAGATAGAAAGTTTGAAGGGGAAAACCCTAACTTGTAACCGACTCGACCTGCTACTCGAGACCCAGCCTATCTATATAAAGGCTAGGAGGGGGCGGCGAGGAGACACACGCAACCCTAGTTTCCACAACTCTCGCCAGATTGCATCTGCGCACCATTGTAACTTTCGACTCCTTCGATAATTCCACGAGCAGACAAGCAGGAGTTAAACCCTCGTCAATTGGCGCCGTCTGTGAGAACTAGGAGTGCTGATGTTGCGGCTTCTTCGGCCCCATCAACTGCGATCTACAACTCCGCAACAGCGGAGATTCGCCAGCTCTTCGGCGCCTTTGACTTCAACGTCCACACGCCAACCACCCGCCCAGCCTTCGAATCCGTGGGTGACGGAATTAGCCTGGCGATTGGGAGCTTCCGCTTCCAAGTTGGTCAGATGGGCACACTTTGCATGCCTGATCAACCGACAGCACCGGCGATTGCCCCGGCATCATGGTTCCCTCCATCGATCGGCACCCTCAGCGAGCTCAATGCTCCGGTGGCAGTCGGGAACACGATCAACGACAGCAGTCGCGACTCTGATCTGAGCGATCTGGCCACAGAAGATGGAACCTACGGTTCCAAATCTGAAAGTTGTGGAAGCAACAGCTTCCCTAATCACTTCATGTGCTCCGTCATTAACGCAGGCGACACCTTCGCCAATCGCGGCAACGGTGGTAACACCGGCAATGGCACCGATCCACCTAACGGTGGCAACGGCGGTAACAGCGCCAACGAGGGAGCAGTCGAACCTCCCAGCATAATCAATGAGCAAACCGGCGAACGCGTCGTAATCAGGCTCAACGAGCAAGAGTGGGAGCGCTGCCGCGAAGCTCTACGAGGTGCACCTCTACCCCTTGGGTCCCCGCAGGAACTGCTGATGGGTTACCACTGGCTCCTAAAAGAAGAATTCACGCGCCAAAAACAAGCAATCGTGCAACTTGAGGCGCGTAAAAAGGCGTCGGACGAGTCGAGCCTTCGTCCCGCTGGGCTCTCCTCCTACGGAGGATCCTCCTCACGAGGCAACGAGTACCTCGCCAAGAAGAGGCAGTCGCGAATGGCTCACCTCACCGAACAAGAGCGCATAGACACCGCGAAAGTCCTCGACTTCGGCTCTATGAGAGTCGGCATGAGAGGCAACGTGGTCCCCAGGACACCACAGGCTGCGGTGACAGCAGCCACCATGTACCTCCTCAACAACCAGCCACCGGCTGGAGATCCCCGAACTGCCATGCACCGATCTACGATCGCGGGTTTGGGGCTAATCGAGGCCGCCCTCGACAAGGAGCCGGTACCAGACCCAAAAAAGGGCAAAGCGCTACTCCTCGCCCTCATCCAGCGATGACAGTCACGACCTGTCTCGACGCCGTCGCTCACGGCGACACAATCGCGACTACGATGCGCGCAACGACCTCACGCAACGCAAGATCGACAAGTCAAGGGCACGACGTGCTCGGTCGAATGACTCGGAAGAGGAAGATGGGGAGCTCTGCGGCGCCAGATGCTTTAGCGGATCCATTAGGCAGAAGCGAATGCCTAAGGGGTTTAAACTTCCGTCGGAGAATCCGAAATTCAACGGTCTACAAGACCCTAAAATCTGGCTAGAAGATCACATCTCCTCCGTCAGGCTCCACGGAGGCAGTCGAAGTACTGCCATCCAATGTTTGTAGCTACAGCTGCAGGGCGCCGCCCGAGCATGGCTCAATAACCTCCCATGCGGATCCATTCGCAGTTGGGATGAGCTAGTTTACAGCTTCGTCCGCAACTTTAAGGGCACGTACAAACGGCCCGCATCAATCGAAGAACTGAGATGCTGCCAGCAAAGATCTGGCGAATCACTGCGCTCATATATCCAAAGGTGGTCCATCATCAAGAACTCCGCGGAAAACATCTCGGAGGATCGCGCGATTGATGCATTCAACGGTGGCGTCTGCCGCCTAGAGCTCAGGGAGGAGCTGGGCCGCTCGAAGCCTCAGACCATCGACCACCTGATGGAGATCGCGAATCGGTGGGCCGATGGAGAAGATTCGGTGAAGAACCACACTCACTCCGACGAGGAGGCGGAGCTCGAACGAAGACGCGACCGCCGGGGCAAGCGTCGCATGCGCATCTACGATGATCGCGACGACGTCAACATGGTCGCAGCCGGCTACGCTGATAGACGCGACGACAACCGCAACAGCGGATACCGTAGCGGCGGATACCGCGACTCCGGGAAAACCACGCAAGTGTGGCAACGCCGCACTCGCGACGAGGCACCCGCGACCTCCATCGAGGAAAAACTAACCGGGCCATGCACGGTACACTTCTACATCGACAAGCATGACGGCAAGAGAAAGTCTAGCCACCTCCTCAAGGACTACCGCGAGTTCCTCAAGCTACACGAGGGATTGGTTCGGATGAACCACAACACAGTCGAAAGAGGCTACAGAGCCGCTCCAGGCGCTGTGGCACATGGCGCACCGCCACCACCACCTGGGCCACCCCCGAACGGAGCTGCACCAGACCAGCACCACGGAGGAGAACCGTACCCACGGGCCATGGGTACCATGATGATCCAAAAGGGGCGCCCCTCCAACAGGGGGCAGAAAGCCATCACTCGCCAAGTCAACTTGGCCATGCACTCGCCACCATCCACCACTGAGTACCTCAGTGGCAGTGAGTCGTGCATTACCTTCGACAAACGCGACCACCCGCCTCAAGTACCTCGCCCAGGTCATTGCCCCCTCATACTCGAGGCGCAAATTGGAGGCTTCGACATGAGTCGCGTCTTCATGGATGGCGGAAGCGGCATCAACCTCATATTCGCGAGTACCTTGCGAGCAATGAGGATCCCTCTAACCTGCTTGGAGGCATCGGACACAACGTTCCACGGCATCGTCCCAGGGAAAGGCGTATACCCCCTGGGCAAAATCAACCTCGACGTCATATTCGGCACGCCAAAGAACTTCCGGCGCGAACGCATTGACTTCGAGGTTGTCGACTGGCCCTCACAATACCACTGCATCCTCGGACGCGTCGCGTTCGCTAGGTTCATGGCGGTACCCCACTACGCCTACCTGCAAATGAAAATGCCAGGTCCCAACGGCGTCATCACGATCAACGGGAGCTTTGAGCGATCTGACAGTTGCGACAGGGAATTCAATAGAATCTCCCAGTCCTTCGGCATGCAGGAAGAGCTCGCGCGATTGAAGGAAACGACAGACAACAGTCTGCCTCCCATGAGTAGGCCAAGATCACCTGATCTCTCCTTCGACTCATCGGTGCACACAAAGAAGGTGCAGGTCCATCCAACAGATCCCGCAAAAACGGCCCTCATCGCCAACAACTTGAGTCCCGCATAGGAACTCACGCTCGTCGAATTCCTCCATGAGCACTGGGAAATTTTTGCCTGGTGTCCTGCGGACATGCCAGGAGTTCCCAGGGAATTCGCCGAGCACACACTCAGCGTCAACCCCGACGCAAGGCCAGTCAAGCAAATAGTCAGGCGACTGTCTGAGCCACGAGCGCAAGCAGTCGGAATGGAGATCGACAGACTCCTCGAGGCCAAATTCATACGTGAGATCAAGGAAAGCACTTGGCTCGCCAATACGGTGCTGGTGCCAAAAAAGGACACGGATATCCTACGGATGTGCATGGACTTCACTTCTTTAAACAAGCACTGCCCAAAAGATCACTTCCCACTACCACGGATCGATCAAATCATCGACTCCACCGCTGGATGCGAGCGCCTCTGCTTCCTCGATGCCTACTCAGGCTATAACCAAATTCGAATGAAGGAGGAAGACCAGGAGAAGACCGCGTTTACAACGCCCTTCGGTGTGTTCTGCTACAACACAATGCCCTTCGGGCTAAAAAACGCGGGAGCCACCTACCAGCGGTGCATGCTGGCTTGCCTCAAGGAGCAGCTGGGTCGCAACATCCAAGTCTATGTCGACGACATAGTAATAAAAACCAAGGAGGAAGCCTCTCTAATCGACGACTTGCGCGAAACATTCGCCAGTCTCGATCGTTACTGGATTAAGCTCAATCCGGACAAATGTGCCTTCGGCATACCATCTGGGCAGCTGCTCGGGTATCTCATCTCCGCGAGAGGGATTGAGGCAAACCCGAAAAAGATAAAAGCCATACTGGCCATGGAGAAGCCAAAGAACATAAGAGGCGTCCAGCAACTAGCCGGACGAATCGCGGCCCTCAGTCGATTTATCAGTCGAATGGGAGAAAAGGCACTGCCCTTCTATCGGCTCCTCCGCAAAGCTGACAAATTCGAGTGGACCAATGAAGTGGAAGAAGCATTCGAAGATCTCAAGCGCCTGTTATCCACCTCGCCAGTACTGGTGACTCCACGAGAAAGGGAACCACTACTGCTGTACATCTCCGCTACCAACCAAGTGGTTAGTACAGTGCTCGTCGTCGAGCGGGCAGAGGAAAACAAGGTCCATGGCGTACAATGCCCGGTATACTACCTCAGCGAGGTCCTCACGCCAACAAAACAGTGGTACCCGCACTACCAGAAGCTGGCGTACGACGTCTTCATGACCGCCCGGCGACTGCGCCATTACTTCCAGGAACACCCAATCGTGGTAGTCAACGACGCCCCATTGGGACATATCCTCAATAACCCCGATGCCACGGGACGAGTCGCGGTTTGGGGAATCGAACTGTCTCCACGAGACATCACATACGAAAAGCGTAGCGCAATCAAGTCGCAAGTTCTCCCTAACTTCCTCGTGCATTGGATGGAAAACCAACTCCCGGACAAGCCAGATATGTCTTACCTCTAGACCATGCACTTCGATGGATCCAAACGTAAGCGCCTACCGGACGACCCGACACACGCACGGCACATCGCGTGACGCTCCAAGGCATTCGCCATTATCAACGACGAATTGTATAAACGCAGCATCACAAGGGTGTTACAACGATGCGTCTCCTTGGCCGATGGAAGAGCAGTCCTCCTCGACATCCATGAAGGGACCTGCGGGCACCACGCCGGCAGTCGCGCCCTCATCGCCAAAGCTCTACGAGCTGGATTTTACTGGCCCACGGCCATGCGCGACGCTAAGGACATAGTCCAAAAGTGCAACGCTTGTCAGCGATTCGCGGACAAACCACACGCACCAGGCGCAGAACTACGGCCTATTCCATTGGCCTGGCCCTTCGCACAATGGGGGCTCGACATGGTGGGCAAGCTCCCAAGGTCCTCGCAAGAAGGCTACGTCTACCTCTTGGTCGCAGTCGACAAATTCACCAAGTGGATTGAGGCCATGCCAGTGACCAAGCAATCAGGCCACATCGCGGTCAAGTTCTTCGAGTCCATCGTCTACCGCTTCGGCATGCCGCACAGCATCATCACTGACAACGGGACGAACTTCACATCCAAAGAGTTCCAAGAATTCTGCGGAAACCTGGGGATCAACATCAGTTACGCCTCAGTCGCGCATCCACAGACCAACGGTCAGGTGGAAAAGGCAAACGGGCTCGTCTGCAGCGGCATCAAGAAACGACTCGTTCGACCATTCGAGCAGGCCGCGGGTTGCTAGCTAGATGAGCTCCAATCCGTACTCTGGAGCCTACGAACAACTCCAAACGGTGCCACAGGCTACACGCCATTCTTTATGGTGCATGGAGCAGAAGCAGTACTACCCGCCGAAGTTCGGTACAAGGCGCCACACGTAGTCGCCTACAGCGAACAAGAGTCATCTCTTGCACTCGAAGACTCCGTCGACCTCCTCGACGAGGCAAGATAAATCGCCGCAGAAAGATCCACGATCTACCAGCAGAACCTGTGCAACTACCACAGTAGAAGGCTTCGCCCCAGATCCTTCGTCGAAGGTGACCTGGTCTTGCGACTGAAGTAGTAGGGGCATCTCAAGCTCGAGTCCCCCTGAGAAGGACCGTACGTGATTACAGAAGTAATCCCAGGTGGTGCCCATCGCCTTCAAGATTTAGAGACAGGAGTCGCATACTCCAACCCTTGGAACGTAGCACAACTGCGACGCTTCTACCCCTAGCTATTTTTCACTTTTACATCGCAAATAAGGCTACTCAGCCACACATTGTACCTCGTACTATTCTTTAAATAAATAAAAGCTAAGTGCCCCAAAACTCTGTGTTTTTCTTTTCACTTCTGTCAATTTTATACTTGGGGGCTACGCCACCCTACATACATCTGTTCTTCGAACCAATAAACGCGATATCCTGAGTATCTGGCACATCAATCAAACCCCTTAACGCAAACTCAACCCAGCTGCAACGCACCTGGCAGGTTGACAAAGGGATGGCCAGGCTAACGAAAAGGACTCGCATAGTGCAATGCACCTCACGCCAACAAAGCTGTTTATACACATTTAGCAATAAAATATCTACAACCTATACATGAACTTTACAACACAAATACACGTATGTGCAGGATACAAATCTGGCTACTGCTGCAACAGAAGAACATTGGTTTGTTCCTCGAAGAAGTCGACAATCTCCTCTGCTAGACGGTCCACCGCCTGATAGTGCGGCACCATATTCCAAGCAGATCCGACTGGCGGCGCTGGCGGACCGGAAGCTACGGCGGCGACATCCAGGTCAGGCCTGTGCAATTGCACCATCGAGAGGGCAGCCTTGGCACCAGCCACCAACTGCTGCTGTGACTTCTTCAAGAAGACCAGCACTCGCGAAGCGCGATCCTGCAGGGTCGCCAATGCAGTCGCACAATCATGATCTACCCAGAAGTATCCACTCTCTTGAAGTTGCTCCTAGGTGAGATCATGAAGGCGGATGGAAATCCTATCCTTCTCCTCCTGCGGATGGCGCGCGCTAACAACTACAGGAAGCAGCACCAATAGCATGAGTACGACATACCGCTGCGACTAACTACAAAGGAGAAGATGAGGACGAGCAAACTAACACTTAAACTGGTCGCCCAGCTGCGTCACCTCGCCAAGAAGATATTGCTCGCGGGCGGCGGATTTTTCCGCCTTAGACTTCCACACGTCTGCGTTACCGCGGATCAGGGGAAACTCACGCTCCAGCTGCTTCACACGGTCACGAAGTCGCGACAGCAAGGACAACTCCTCTACCCTGGAGCGCGGTGGTGCCACTGCCTCATCAAGAGATGGCGAGTCCTGGGTTCCCCCCACGGGACCACTCAATGTGCCCTACCACAAGTCAAGACAGAAGAAAATAAGGCGACCAAATTAACACAAAGGCAAGGGGAACAGGTGCATTCAAGATAAGCATAAATATTCACAAACACACTCGCCAACAGGCATGTTCTTAGACCAAAAGGACAATCCATCATCTATTACAAAAGCTAACTACGGAGCAGCTGGCTTCTTCAACTTCGACGCCTTCGGGGGCTTCATCAAGTCCGTGGCAGTATCAGACGCCACCGACTTTCCGCCTGCCCCTGAAGCCGAAGCTTTCGCTGCCTTCTTAGCGTGTTGGAGCTCCTCCGAATACTTGGCAACGGTATTTATCAAGGAATGGCCATATTTGGCACAGGCAGTCGCAAAGGGAGCGAAGACTACCTGCTGACCATCCGCGCCAACAGGCATCGCCTTCGACAACGCAGAGGGATCTATCTCGACTCCGTGGGCTTGCACCATGGCGAGTGACATGGTCGCGCCAGCCGCGCGGAGGGAGTTCTTGTAGGTGGTAGGCACACCCCCGGCGAGTGACTCCACCAGCTTATCCATATTATCGACCAGCTCCGCCTTCGGCATCAACTCCTCCCGGAGGCAACTGAGGGTGACCTTGGCTTTGGACAATGTATCTTGGATGGCGGCGCTTCGGTCCTCGACTGCAGACACCGCGCCCGCTAGAGCATCATCACGACGCAGGGCCTGCGGGTCAAAACTCAAGTCGCCAGCATCTACACAGAAAACACACACATGGATCAAACTTCTAGCGCCACCGGCAAAACTCTAGATGCAGGAAGGAACAACAATAAAAACATCTACCAGCAAAGGTACCTGAGAGGGCCTTGGCGACCGAGAACAGTTGCTCTTCGAACAACTTTTCCCTGGCTGCAAAGGAGGCACGCAGATCCTCTTCGCGTTTCTGGGCATCATCACGAGCCGCGATTGCCTCGTTGCGCCCCTTCACAGCTGCGGCTAATGTCTTCTCCAAGGTGGCGACGTTGCGCAGTAAGGCGTTATGCTCAGCTACATGACGTGACTATCAGTCGATTATACCAAAAAGAGAGAACACGAAAAGAATAAGTGTAGAACACTCACTTTCTACAATGCGATGACGCGTCTCCAGCATTGCATGCTGATGACCCATCGCCATCACCTGCTCCGCCACTTGCGCGGCTTCCTTTACAAGGAGCTGTTGCACAAAACAAGGAATCAGAGAGGGCAACAGAAGGCGTTCACTGCCACACTAAAAAAGAAAGAAAGATGTACTTACATGGTCCTCTAGCGACTTCGAAGAAGTTTGCTGAACCGTCATCCGAGCAACTATTCGATGCTCCCCTACGTGAGGAGATCTCGAAGTATTGTGCTCGGAGTGGGCCGCCGCTGGAGGAGAAGGAGCGTGCTCAACCTCTACTTTGGCCCTTGAGGTTGCGACTCCAGATTCCTTCACAAACTCGACGTCGCCAGAAGATGACAATGCCTCTTGGATACAAGACCAAATTCACATTGAGAAAAGAAAAACTCCAGGGCAAAGCCAACAAGAAGAAAACAGAAAAGAACTAGTGAACTTGCAAATTTACCAGTCAAAATTGTCAAGATTAAACGTGGCCTCCGCCGATTCTGACGAAGACTCCTTCGGCAATCGCATCTTCTTGCGAGAAGATGGTACCACAGCCCTCACAGGAACGGCGGGAATTGGTGACTCCATGCCAGCAGCTGTGCCTTCTAGAGTTGAAGGAGTCGACACATCAGAGTCCTCGCTGCGCGAACGCTTGTGAGTATCCGGGCTCTCGGACTCGGGGGTTACCTCTTCCACATCAGAAGGGACAGTCGACTCAGACTCGTCCTCTTCCAAAGCTTCACGAGGAATAATACCCTCAGGGAGAGGAGGCATACAAGGCGACACCACCCAATCCTGCATACAGATAGTGAAGATCAGCAAACAGAACAGGTAAGCAACAGAAAAAGCAATCGCGAAAGTAAGCTACTGCGTAGCACAACTGTACCTCAGGAGGAGGATTCGAAGCATCGAAAGGAGGAACGACCGGCTCATTCGGAAGCACATCCTTGAAGGTGTACTTCGTGACCAGTCGCACCCTCTTATCTACCTCACTCGCTGACATGCCATCGGCAGACACGCGAGTGGCATCATCAGCGCCACCCCATTGAAACATGGGATGGACTCTGGCCTGGAGAGGCTGGACGCGACGACGCAGCCAAGTCCTGACAAGGGCGCAGCCTCCCTCTTCCGCACCTATGCAGCTCTCGAGGTCGCATACGCGTTGATATAGCACGTCTATCTCCGCGAGTTCGGAGGGCATGATCACGTTCTTCCAAGAACGCATCTTCTTGCAGGGATTCGCGGGATCGAAAGGCGCGAGTGCAAAGTGCTCGTCCTTGGCCTTCTGGTCACGAACATAGAACCATTTGTCCCTCCATCCCTGGACGGACTTGGCGAGCTTGATGTCGAAGTAGGTGGCGGACGGGTCGACATGGATTCCACAACCACCGACGTCGTAAACTAGAGAGCCGGATGCGGAATGACGCTTCAGCTTAAATAAGCATTTGAAAAGGCCAAAGTGCCGCTCGATTTCGAGCCAGCACTCGCAAAGGGTGATAAAACAAGAGATGTGAAGAATAGAGTTTGGGGACAGCTGATGGAGCTGGAGCCCGTAGAAACAAAGGAGACCCCTAAGAAAGGGGTGGAGAGGCAAAGAAAGGCCGCGAATGATGAATGTAAAAAACATCACTCGAAAACCGGCGGGAGGCACAGGAATGGTCTCACCACTGGGGACGCGCGCATCGGCGACTGCTGTAGAAATAACTCCGTCTTGGTGAAGAAGAAGGAGATCCGACGCCTTGATGATAGAGGGGCGCCACGCGCCATTGCTCACGCGGGTGCCCGTGACCTTCTTTTTCCCACCGGCGGCGGCACTAGTGCCCGCAGCAGCGGGGCCACCCTTCTTCTTCGTCGCAGTGACGGTGGCCGCGGGTTCAGCGACAGCGCCTCCTTTCTTCTTTCCCATTGCGCGACGGCGATGAGAACGCAGAAAATAACTTGGAAATGAGCGGAGGTGGTCCAGAGTAGAGGAGGAGATGAGCAGTAGGGAAAAGCAGATGAGCAGCAGCAATGGCGATGGCAGCGAGGAAGAAAAGAGTGCAGATGGAAAATTACCGTCGTAGCGCCGCTACTTAACCCCTAGGAGATGCAATCCAACGGCTCACAAAAACCCTAATGGACGCGTGGCACGCATCGCGTTTGGCACGTGGAGAAGAGGAAGTGCGAACCGTCCCTCCACTGCTCCCATTACACGTGGAAATCGAGGAGGCACAGTTAATAATAAGATTACGCACGCCCAGTCAAATCAAAGTCAGAAAGTGGGACCCACCGCTCGTCACGTCCCGTCAAAACCGCTCACGCGGGAAACTGAGGTCATGCAAGCGTCAGCACTAACGTCATCAACAGCTACGCAGCGGAAAACTTCGACTACTTTAGTCCTTGCTGGAGTCTTCGACTCCACCAAGCACTCGGGGGCTACGATTTTTTATTTTCTTATTGCAGGGATATAGGCAATCAAATTCAAACCCAATCACTCGAAATACGGTTCGACTGCGGACATGGGTTACTCCCATAGGGATCGCCGGAAACAATTTCGACTGAAACAAGCAAGCAGAAAACGACAGCAGTCGCAAATGTGTTTTAGTCTCTGCCTGAGTCTTTGACTGAAACAAACAAGCAGATTCTTTAGTCACTGCCTGAGTCTTCGACTCAACCAGGCACTCGGGGGCTACTCCCATAGGGAGCACTGGCCGCGCACCCTATAAATATTTGCACAAAAACTGTGTGTTGATAACATCCGCACTCGCAGATCATGGCGACACCGCCTCATAATTTTCCCTACAAAGGGACTACATCCCCTGGGTTGCCCGAATCGTCTCCGCAATGATAAAATTCGGATGCCGCGCTTACAGCGTGAAGGTAAGACCTGAATAAGGCCTGGCAACGCATTTAACTACGCACTACCAGAAAAATATCCGTGCCTGCAGGCACGATGAACATGCCTTGACGGACGTGTCAAGTGCTCACACCCATATAACTGGAATTCGACTCCTATAATACCTCCGTGGCCTGAGTCGAATTACGCCAGCACTTTTCCGGATTCGAGTCCGGGGACTCGAGTTCGAGTAGATTGCGTTGTTTCACCCTAAGGTGGTTAACTGATACCAATACTTCAGCTATATCAGGCACGTACATCAATAATCCCTATGACATAAATGAAAGCAGTCGAAAAATGTACTCATTCAGGCACTCGAAGACTTCAAAAAGTACCCAGTCGAATATGCGATTCCACTGGATACTCGGGGGCTACTGACATGGGTATACCCTACAAGTACTCGAGCTTGGTATATACGGTCTAAATACGTACAGACCCACGGTGTCGCCAAGGCCCAGATGAAAGAACTCGAGTAACCTGCGGACTCTCGATTGCTTGATGGACAAGAAGAAGCTAAAGATAGAAAGTTTGAAGGAGAAAACCCTAACTTGTAACCGACTCGACCTGCTACCCGAGACCCAGCCTATCTATATTAATGCTAGGAGGGGGCGGCGAGGAGGACACACGCAACCCTAGTTTCCACAACCCTCGCCAGATTGCATCTGCGCACCATTGTAACTTTCGAGTCCTTCGATAATTCCACGAGCAGACTAGCAGGAGTAGGGACCTCTACGAGGCCTGAACCTGGGTAAATCCTTTGTCCCCTGTGTGCTTGTTTGCTAGCCGATAGATGTCTCCAGCGCTCCCTCCTTCTCCAAAACCCAAGTCCATAACAATGGGCATTGATGAGTTAAACCCTCGTCAACATCTTTATAATCACCCTGTTACGGGGTGATGTTTGATGTAATCAAAATACTCTTCTAGTGAAAGTGATCGGCGTGATCTCATGGTCTAAGGACATTGAGTTACTATGAATGTGATAGCAATTTAAACTTTATGACATGATCATATTGCTACATCTACTGCGGGTGACTGTTCATCATATCATTCTCCAATAATATGACCCTGTTATTAAGAACATCCAATTTTCATGATGAGGAAACCTTTGATCATCTATTAATCAACAAGCTAGTATAAAGAGAGGCTTTACTAGGAACCTTATTTGTTTATAATTTCACACATGTATTAACAATTCCTTATTGATACAATTCTAGCATGAAAAATAAACATCTATTATAAACCTGAAATCACATAATAACCACTTTATTATTGCCTCTCGGGCATATTCCTTTCTGATGTCGCGATTCTCACGGAGAAACTCGATGAGCGTGCTTTCCTATGCTGGGATCATGTTGGTCCCCATGGTGACCTTTTGTCTGGAGTCATCTGGAACAATCTCGACGGTGTGGATGTGCGTGGAAGCCTCGAAGGTTGCTTACATGGCGCTGACTGAGGTGGTCTTCTTTAGGATCTTCGGGCCGTCCTTGTCTATGCCACTCGCGTATTTCGTGAGTTCGTCCGTGTGGTTTGTTTCCTCGGTGATGACGGTGTCGGCGAGCTTGGCGCCATTGTCCTCACATTCCACGACTATATCAGGGTCGCCATGGAAGGTGATGATGCTGCGTGGCCCCACGAGCTACATCATGTTGTACGTGTAGTGGTGGCCACCATGAATTTGGCGAATGCCTGTCGCCCTAGAACATACTGGTATGGGCTACGCAAGTTCACCAACTCGAATATAATCTGCTCGGTGCAGAAATTGGCAGGTGTGCCGAAGGTGACTGGCAACATCACCTTGCCGATTGGATATGCCTTAGGATCCGAGACGATGCCATGGAAGGTTCTGAGGGTCAATTCGATCATCGAATGCGGGAGCTACAATCTCCTGAAGGTGTCCAGGTATAATATGTTGATGGAGCTCCCGTCATCCATCAATGTCTTGGGAAGCTAATAATCAGCCACTTTGGGCTTGATGACCAGGGCGACTCACCCTGGTTACTCGATCTTGGGCGTGTGATCTTCGCGACTCTAGGTGAAGCTTTTCTCTGACCAGTTGAGCTAGCACGGAACATCCACTTGTGTCACCGTGTTGGCAGCGACTACATAGGCAAGCACCTTCTTCTCGCGCTTGGTGTCGAGCCTGGTCAATGTGTGCAGCAGGCCGACTACGTGGCCGAACCCGTCGGCATTGTCATTGTCCCTTGGTGGGTCATCATTGGGGACTTATCTTGCTCGACTTGTCTTCTCAATCTCCTTATAGAGTGCCAATCGGTGGTGGTGTGAGTGGCGGGCTTCCCATCCCTATTGTGATAGACACTTGGTTGGTTGATCAGAGCCGCGTGGTCAAATTTCGGCCTTGTGGTGTTGTTGGCACGGAAGTTGCCTCCATCGTGGTAATTGCCTCCATCACGGCGGAAGTTCTTGGGGTCGCGCTACCCATAGTTGGCGTTGGTGACAAAGTCGGTTCTTACGTCACCGTGGCATTTGCCTATGAGGTGGGTGTTGCTGTAGTGCAGCTCCCAGTGCCTTCAGTTGTCATGGCCACCCATGCGACGCCTTCCATCCGACTCGTCATACGAGTCCTAGTTCGGTTCCTCCCCCGCATAGCGCTTAGCGATCTCGAGGAGGTCGGGGATGTTGTCGAGCGTCCGATAGACCCTCTTGATCTTGGTGACTAGGGGTTCGTACCGGCACGCATTATTGAAGCAGTGAATCGCCGTGTCTGGGTGGATGCTGGAAGCATTGATCCACATGTCCTTCTAACGTTGGACCCAGTGGCGAGTCGACTCGTGTGGCCCCTGGATGTAGCGTTCCAAGTCCTCGATGGTGGTGGCGCGGGTGTAGGAGACTTTGAAGTGCTTGATGAAGGCGTCCCGCAAATCTTCCCACGAGTCGATGTTGTTCTCGAGGAGAATGTTGATCCATTGTCGAGTCGCCCCCTCCATCATCAGGGGGAGGTAGCGAGCAGTGAGTAGGTCCGTGTGGCTGGCGATCCCCATCACCATGAGGTATGTGTCGATCCACACCGCTGGGTGATGGCTCAAAATATGTAGAGCTTGTTCGGGACCCCAAGAGGAAGGTATGATGAGCACAACAACAAGTTTTCCCTCAGTTATGAAACCAAGGTTATCGAACCAGTAGGAGCAAGGAAACAACTGCAAGGTGTTGCTAGCAACTTGTAATTCTGCACAACACAACCACAAAACTTTGCCCCCAACTTACAGTGAGGTTGTCAATCTCACCGGCTGAAAACAAAGGATTAAACATATTGTGTGGAAGATAGTAATTGCTTGCATAAAATAAATAGAAAATAGTAACAGTAGAAGGTATAGCAATGGTAAAAGCATGGACCGGGGTCCATAGTTCACTAGCGGTGATTCTCCTTAAGATAGATAACATGTTGGGTGAACAAATTCTAGTGGGGCAATTGACAGATTTGGGAAAGCATAACAATGCATATACTAGACATCTTGACTCCTATGAGATTTGATTGGGCATTACAACATTATACATAGACCGTAATCCAACTGCATCTATGACTAATAATCCACCTTCAGATTATCATCCGAACCCCTTCCAGTATTAAGTTGCAAGCAACAGATAATTGCATTAAGCAAAGTGTGTAAAGTAAACAATACGATTGTCCCGTGGACAAAGGATTGTTGTTTTCTCCCTCGTAGCAACAACACATCTACAACCTTAGAGATTCATGTCACTTCCCAAGATTACTAGAGGCATGAACCCACTATCGAGCATAAATACTCCGTCTTGGAGTTGCAAGAATCTACTTGGCCAAGATAGTTACAAACAATGGAGAGCATGCAAGATCACAAATAACGTAGACATGATAGAATCAATAATCAATCTGAAATAGCATCTCAATATTCATTGGATCCTCGCAAACACAACATGTAAGATTACAAATAGATGATCTTAATCATGAAGGAGCTCACAAGATCTAAACATGATAGCACAAAGGAGGAGAACCAACCATCTAGCTACTACATGCACCTATAGTCTAAGGATGAACTACTCACGCATCACACCGAAGGCAGGCATGGTGATGAAGAAGGCCTCCAGGGTGATCTCCCCCCTCCGGCAGGGTGCCGGGAAGAGCTTCAGATCCCTCCCGGTCTAGGGATGGAGATGGCGGCGGCTATAGGCTCTTTCGTGGAATTTTGATCGGGTACTTAGAGTTTTCATCCCAGGAGGATTTTATAGGCGAAGGGGCAAGGTCGGTGGAGTACCAGGGGGCCACACCCCCTGGTGGCGCGCCCCTGGCCGCGTGGACACAAGGTGTGGCCACCCTGGTGCACCACTTCGTCTCCCCTTCGGTCTCTGTATTGCTTCGGGTAAAATATTGACTTTGGCTTTTGTCCCGTCCAATTCTGATAATATTTCCTTACTAGCTTTTTTGAAACCAAAAACAACAGAAAACAGGCAACTGGCACTATGGCATCTTGTTAATAGGTTAGTCCCAGAAAATGTATAAAAATACCTCAAAGTATGAACAAAACATAAGAAAGTAGATATAAAATAAGCATGGAACAACAAAAAATATAGATACTTTTACGACGTATCAACATCCCCAAGCTTAACTCCTGCTCGTCCTCGAGTAGGTAAGTGATAAAAATAATAATTTTTTAGGTGACATGCATCATCATATTTGTAAAGCATTGATAGCTAGGGTCAAAGTACTCTAAACATAAGCATGAAAGATAGAGTTCTAACAATAAGACATAGAAACTATGTTGTAACATGAAAAAGGTACAAACAAAAGATTCATGAATAACAATGCATAAAAGACATTTGTTTGTTTCACATATAGAAAACATAATAAGAATGGTATTCAGCTTGTCCCTCATGTTATAGCAAAACATAAATGCATAGGACACCTTCAAAGTTCATAAGGGTGACTAGATACAAATAATTTAAGAACAAGAAATATCACAGTTATGAATTAATCAACAAGTTTTGGGACAATGCACATTAAACTAAGAATGGTCACTATGCTCTCTCAATTGGTGCATAAAGATAGAAGATGGAGACTCAACATAAAAGTAAAAATAAAGGCCCTCCATAAGAGGGAAGCCGGGATTTCAAGTTTCATAAAGAGCTTCCAAAAATTATGGTACTTATTAGCTTTCAGCTCTCATTACCCCTATCATAAGCATCTTTAGGTGATTAAGGTTAAAGTGAACAAATATGAGGATATGCTCGACAAGTTATAAGTTGAAAATCTCATGCCCCTTGCCTACAAGTACCGGACCTCATGCTACTCAACTTTAGTCCTAATAAGTTATTCTCATTGTAAGTACATGTGTATCATAGAGAACCGCCAACGGGGTACCCCTTGCCCCATGATACATCAGCTATCCCATATCAAAATGATAAGGCAATAGACAATGAGCATCTCAGCGATCTTTTTATTTGATATTTGCATAGGTTTTTATTGAGGATGCTTCACAGAATGCTCACTATGGTTATGCTGCAAGTTTCCACCATGATTAGGCATGGCTTAGGCTAGCCGCCTGATGTCTACGCACGCTTGTATTCTTGTAGATGGTGTTGGGCCTCTAAGTGCAGAGTTTTGTAGAATAGCAGCAAGTTTCCCTTAAGTGGATCACCCAAGGTTTATCGAACTCAGGGAGGAAGTGGTCAAAGGTATCCCTCTCAGGCAACCCTGCAATCAAGATACAAGAAGTCTCTTGTGTCCCCAACGCACCCAATACACTTGTCACGTGTATAGGTGCACTAGTTCTGTGAAGAGATAGTGAAATACAAGTAATATGGATGATTATAAGTGGTAATTGTAACCTGAAATAAGAATGGCAGCAAGCAAACATGTAACAAGACTGATTTTAAACGGTGTTTCAATACATACAAATAAGGCCTAGGGATCATACTTTCACTAGTGAACACTCTCATATAAATATCGTCTCTTCATTATTCTATCATGAACTACTCTCTGGTTGGACGATGTAGGGCTATAATAGCGCACCTTAAAGTTCATATTCGCCATCTAGATAACCCCTCACTATCACCTTGAGTGCTAGATGGTTCCAACAAACACCACAATCTCATAGAGACATCCAACTCAAATTATACTCATGATAAGTATTTATGTAACCTTAGCCTAAGTGCCACACGGTGTGCACACTATTAACTTCACACACGTGGGGAAAAGCAAAGATTAATTAAAGTACTTGAGTAGCAAAATATATCTATAGATTACAAAGCTCATGATCTCAATAATATCACACATAGAGAGAGAGATGAACACATAGCTACTTGTAGAGCCCTTAGCCTCGAGAGAGAACTACTCCCTCCTCATCATGGGAGTCAGCAACGGCGATGGAGATAGTAGTGGAGTCGATGGAGATGGCTCCGAGGGCACATCCCCGTCCCGGCAGGGTGCCGGAACAAAGACTTCTGTCCCCCGAATCTCCTCTTCGGTGGCGGCGGTGCTGTGGAACTTTTTGTGGAATTCTATTCTCGTTCTTAGTGTTTTCATCCCGAGAGGAATATATAGGCGAAGGGGCAAGGTCGGTGGAGGCCTGAGGGGCCCACACCACCCCCTGGCATGGCCTGAACTGGCCAGCACCACCAGGTGATGTGGCCAGCCTGTGGCCCTCCTCCGTCTCTTCTTTGGACTCCGACTTCGTGTCAAGAAAAATAGGAGGTTTGGCTTTCGTTTCGTCCAATTTCGAGAATATGTCATTTCTAGCTTTTCTGAAACCAAAAACAGCAAAAAATAGGAAACTGGCACTGCAGCATCTTGTCAATAGGTTAGTTCTAGAAAATGCATAAAAGTATCTCAAAATGTAGATAAAACATAAGATAGTTGATACTAAACAAGCATGGAACATCAAAAATTATAGATACATTTACGACGTATCAACATCCCCAAGCTTAACTCCTGCTCGTCCTCGAGTAGGTAAGTGATAAAAATAATAATTTTTTATGTGACATGCACCATCATAATCTTGATCAAGGTATTTGTAAAATATTGATAGCTGGGATCATAGTACTTTAACATAGCATGAAAGATATAGTTCTAACAATAAGATATAGCAACTATGTTATAACATGAAAAGATACAAACAAAATATTCATGAATAACAATGCTTTGAAAGACGTTTGTTTTTTCACATATAGAAAGCATAATGAGAATGGTATTCAACTTGTCCCTCATGGTGTACCAAAACATAAATGCATAGGACACCTTCAAAGTTCATAAGGGTGACTAGATACAAATAGTTTAAGAACAAGCAATATCAAAGTTATGAATCAATCAACAAGTTTTGGGAAAATGCACATTAAACTAAGAATGACCACTATGCTCTCTTAATAGGTGCATAAAGATAGAAGATGGAGACTCAACATAAAAGTAAAAGAAAGGCCCTTCATAGAAGGAAGCAGGGATTCAAGTTTCATAAAGAGCTTCCAAAAATTATGGTACTTATTAGCTTTCAGCTCTCATTGCCCCTATCATAAGCATCTTTAGGTGATTAAGGTTAAAGTGAACAAATATGAGGATATGCCTGACAAGTTATAAGTTGAAAATCTCATGCCCCTTGCTTACGAGTACTGGACCTCATGCTACTGAACTTTAGTCACGAGTAAGTTCTTGTCATTGTAAGTACATGTGTATCATAGAGAACCGCCAACGGGGTACCCCTTGCCCGATGATACAGAAGCTTTCCCATATCAAAATGACAAGGCAAGCAGACAATGAGCATCTCAACAATCTTTTTGTATGCTATTTGCATAGGGTTTTCCCTTTTTTGATGCTGCACAGATTGATCACTATGGTTATGCTGCAAGTTTCCACCATGATTAGGCATGGCTTAGACTAGCCGCCTAGGCGTTTCTCTAACACATATACGAACTCCATGAGCCTTACAAGATCCCCTTTCATTTCACACCGCCAGGATCCAGAAGCAAAACAACATGATATCAACTAAATAAAGTGCAATGTTGAAAGTGTTCCCCATGGTAACATGGTTCTGCTAATTCACAACTTACAAAACGCATGCATATACACAACATAGATGGGCACAATGGTTCAAGTTTATTAGGTGCAAGAAAGTAAAGTGTGCCATCAAGTTTGTGAGAGCTTTAATCACTAATTTTCTCATAACAAGTTTAGTTCAGAAGGTAGATAAAAACATGAATATACTTGGAATAGCAAATGCTAATAGGTAGGTATGGTGGACTCTTTGGAATAACTTGGTTTTATTTGGAGTTGGATGCATGAGTGGAACTCATACTTGGTACATGCGGAGGCTAGCAGGATACTGGGAGCGACCAACTAAGAGAGCAATAATGTCCATAATCATGCAAAGCGACAAAACATTATTAATTAAAGCATAAAGTGATATTACAAGTCGAAAATTAAATAATCATAGAGGCTATGGCGACTGGTATAGTCTTAACATGGTGTGAGCATGCGCCAAGTCAACCCAAATAAAGCATCAAAGGAGAATACCACAATATTATGCTTTTATATGCTAAAACAACACATTCTTTCAAGGCACATTAAGCAATCTCAATTGTTTATAAGAAGTCATGCTACATCAATAATCACTAAGCATAAAGTCATAGCAATATAAAACATGACACGATAAAGTCTAGGCCATAGTCAAAACAAGCTTCCTTTTGTACCACTATAAGCATGAAACTTCCTTCTCTTTCCCAACACCAATCGGAAACTAAAGCTAAACGAAGTGCTAGCAAGGAGAACACTCGCAGAACAATAAGAGTGAAAACTAGAGTGTTCTAGGTAATGAATAACGGGGTGTATATCTCTCCAAAAGAAGTGTGTTGTGATCCAAGCAACTTATTTAAGCAAACCAAACAAAATAAAACTAAAACCGAAAACAAAAACGCTCCAGGAAAAACACAATTGTGCATGAAACAATAAAAATAAAGTGTTTGGAAGAAAACCTGCGATTTTTATTGATGAAGAAGGGGATGCCTTGGGCATCCCCAAACTTTGACACTTGTACTTCTTGAATATTTCTTGGGGTGACATGGGTGGCATCCCCAAGCTTGAGCCTTTGTCCATACTTCATCTTATCACATTATTCTTCCCCTGCACTTGAAAATTTGCTTCATACAAAACGCCACACAATCTTCATTAGAAACATTAGTGTACTTAAGATAATAAGTCTTTGGGTTTAGTTTCAACACAAGTAAAACTTCCATTAAAACATAAGATACTGTAGAAATTTCTTTTAAAAATTCAAATGATCAAATATAACTCAAAGAGAAAGAGATTAAGAGGCAAATGCAAATAATGGTAGAAATCTGTCAAAACAGACTAGCAGGTAAAACCGATTTTTTGGAAGACCTTCTGTTGCTCAAATCGAAAATTGTTAAACTAATGAAAGTTAGATAACAACCTGGGGCATAAGCAGAAACAATTACAGCTCAATCCGACATATAGAGATTTATCACGAATTTTGACAGCGAAGCACAAAAATCTGTTTCGGGATAGTAACTTTCCTAAGCATTATTTCTCTCTTATTAGAGGTTATTCTTGGCACAAAAACCACACAAAAATGATAAGGAGAGGTTATTACTGAGGCAATAACTTCCAATAATCAACAAAAGAAAAATTTATTGACTAAAAATTTGGGTTATCTCCCAATAAGTGCTTTTATTTAACGCCTTTGAGCTAGGCATGATAATTACAATGATGCTCACATAAGAAATATGAATTTAGAGTAAAAGAGAGCATCAAGAAGAAAATATGGAACAAATTTAAGTCTATCCCACTTCCTATGAAAAATAATCTTGTAAAGAAACAAGTCATGAAATCACAAAGCAACAAGCATAGGAAAGGAAAACAAGTGCAACTTCAAAAAAATTAACATAAAGAGGGGGGACTTAATATTGTTGACATACATAAAACCATGTTTCCCTCTCACATAATAACTTTCAGTAGTATCATGAAAAAAATTAACAATATAACTATCACATAAAACATTCTTATCATGAGCCACATGCATAAAAGAATTAATACTCCCTACATAAACATAGTCATTCTTATTAATTGTAGTGGGAGAAAATTCAACAAAATAGCTATCATTATTATTCTCATCACCATAATCATCAAATATAGGAGGCATATTGTAATCATAATTAATTTTCTCCTCAATAGTAGGTGGACTGAAAATATCATATTCATCATTGTAATCATCATATATCGGAGGCATAGTATCATTAAAGTAAATTTTCTCCTCCATGCTTGGGGGACTAAAAATATCATGCTCATCAAAACCAGCTTCCCCAAGCTTAGACTTTTCCATAGCATTAGCAATAATGGTGTTCAAAGAATTCATATAATAACATTGCTATTAGCATGCAAATAAAGTTCCATAGGTTTTTTAATTTTCTCTTCAAACATTTCATGTCCTAACTCAAGATAAATACTATAAAGCTCTCTAATTTTGTTGTTGTTTTCCATTAAGCCTAACTAGTGAAAATAAAAACAAGAAACAAAAAGATATAATTGTAGAATCTAAAGGAAATAACTTTGAGCAGTCACACACCAGCAACAGTACTAGAAGATACCTTAGTAGCCAGAGGATGTGAGTATCTTTTACCTTACCTCCCAGGCAACGGCGCCAGAAAATAGCTTGATGTCTACGCACGCTTCTATTCTTGTAGACAGTGTTGGGCCTCCAAGTGCAGAGGTTTGTAGAACAACAACAAGTTTCCCTTAAGTGGATCACCTAAGGTTTATCGAACTTAGGGAGGAAGTGGTCAAAGGTATCCCTCTCAAGCAACCCTGCAATCAAGATACAAGAAGTCTCTTGTGTCCCAAACACACCCAATACACTTGTCACGTGTATAGGTGCACTAGTTTGGCGAAGAGATAGTGAAATACAAGTAATATGGATGATTATAAGTGGTAATTGCAATCTGAAATAAGAATGCCATCAAGCAAACATGTAACAAGACTGATTGTAAACGGTGTTTCAATGCTTAGAAACAAGGCCTAGGGATCATACTTTCACTAGTGAACACTCTCATATAAATATCTTCTCTTCGTTATTCTATCATGAACTACTCTCCGGTTGGACGATGTAGGGCTATAACAGCTCACCTTAAAGTTCGTATTCCCCATCTAGATAACCCCTCACTATCACCTTGAGTGCTAGATGGTTCCAACAAACACCACAATCTCATAGAGACATCCAACTCAAATTATACTCATGATAAGTATTTATGTAACCTTAGCCTAAGTGCCACACGGTGTGCACACTATCAACTTCACACACGTGGGGAAAAGCAGAGATTAATTAAAGCACTTGAGTAGCAGAATAGATCTATAGATTACAAAGCTCATGATCTCAATAAGATCACGCATAGAGGGAGAGATGAACACATAGCTACTTGTAGAGCCCTTAGCCTCGAGAGAGAACTACTCCCTCCTCATCATGGGAGTCAGCAACAGCGATGGATATGGTGGTGGAGTCGATGGAGATGGCTCCGGGGGCACTTCACCATCCCGGCAGGGTGCCGGAACAAAGACTTCTGTCCCCTGAATCTCCTCTTCGGCGGCGGCGGCACTGTGGAACTTTTTGTGGAATTCTACTCTCATTCTTAGGGTTTTCGTCTCAGGAGGAATATATAGGCGAAGGGGCAAGGTCGGTGGAGTCCTAAGGGGCCCACAGCACCCCCTGGCGCGGCCTAGCCTAGCCCGCGCCACCAGGTGGTGTGGCCAGCCCCTGGCCCTCCTCCGTCTCTTCTTTGGACTCCGTCTTTGTGTCGGGAAAAATAGGAGGTTTGGCTTTCATTTCGTCCAATTCCGAGAATATATCTTTTCTGGCTTTTCTGAAACCAAAAATAGCAGAAAACAGGCAACTGCACTGCGGCATCTTATCAATAGGTTAGTTCCAAAAAATGCATACAAGTATCTCAAAATGTACACAATACATAAGATAGTTGATACTAAACAAGCATGGAACATCAAAAATCATAGATACGTTTACGACGTATCACCACCCAGGTGTTTCTCTAACACATATACAAACTCCATGAGCTTACAAGTTCCCCTTTTATTTCACACCGCTAGGATCGATAAACAAAAGAACATGATATCAACTGAATAAAGTGCAATGTTGAAAGCGTTCCCCATGACAGCATGGTTCTGCTAATTCTCAACTTATAAAGTGCAAGCATATACGTAACATAGATGGACGCAATGGTTCAAGTTTACAAAGTGCAAGAAAGTAGAGTGTGCCATCAAGTTCGTGAGAGTTTTAATCACTAATTTTCCCATAACAATTTTAATTTGAATGGTAGATAAAAGCATGAATATACTTGGAATGGTGTAACACACCATGCATAGGAATTTATAGTGGACTCTTTGGAATAACTTGGTTTCATTGGAAGTTGGATGCATGAGTGGAACTCATACTTGGTACAGGTGGAGGCTAGCAAAAGATTGGGAGCGACCAACTAAGAGAGCACTAATGGCCATAATCATGCAAAGCGACAAAACATTATTAATTAAAGCATAAAGTGATATTACAAGTCAAAAAACTAAATGATCATAGAGGATAAGGTTACTTGTACATAGTCTTAATATGGTGTAAGCATGTGCCAAGTCAACCCAAATAAAGCATCAAAGGAGAATACCACAATATTATGCTTTTGTGTGCTAAAACAACGCATGATTCTTTCAAGGCACATTATGCAATCGCAATTGTGTGGAACAAGTCATGCTACAACAATAATTACTAAGCATAAAGTCAAATAAATATCAAACATGACATGATAAAGTCTAGGCCATAGTCAAAACAAAACTCCTTTTGTACCACTTATAAGCATGAACTTTCCTACTCTTTTCCAATCACCAATCAACTTATTTGAAATATCATATGAATGCAGGGGTCCATCAAATTTATTTAAGCAAACTAAACAGAATAAAACTAAAAGCAAAAACAAAGATGCTCCAAGAACAACACCATTGTGCATGAAACAATAAAAATGAAGTGTTTTGGAAGAAAACCTGAGATTTTTATTGATGAAGAAGGGGATGCCTTGGGCATCCCCAAGCTTTGACGCTTGTACTTCTTATTTCTTGGGGTGACAGAGGTGGAATCCCCAAGCTTGAGCTCTTGTCCATACTTCATCTTATCACATTATTCTTCCCCTACACTTGAAAATTTTAATTCATACAAAACTTCACACAATCCTCATTAGCAACATTAGTGTATTCAAGATAATTGGTCCTATGGTTTAGTTTCATCACAAGTAAAACTTCCATTAAAACACAAGATACTGTAGAAATTCCTTCTAAAAGCTCAAGTGATCAAAGAGAACTCAAAGAGAAAGAGATTAAGAGGAAAATGCAAATAATGGCAGAAATTTGTCAAAACAGACCAGCAGGTAAAAACCAATTTTTTAGAAGACCTTCTGTTGCTCAAATCGAAAAGTGTTGAACTAAAAAAAGTTAGATAATAACCTGGGGCATAATAAAAAAAATTACAAGTCATTCCGACGTTCAGAGATTTTTCATGCTTTTTACAGTGAAACACAAAAATCTGTTTCGGGACAGCAACTTTCCCAAGTCTTACTTCTCTCTCATTAGAGGTTATATTTGGCACAAAAACCGCACAAAAAGGATAAAGAGAGGTTATTACAGAAGTAATAACTTCCAAGACTCAACAAAAGAAAATTTTACTAAATAGAAATTTGGGTTATCTCCCAATAGTGCTTTTCTTTAACGCCTTTGAGCTAGGCATAGGAAGCAAGATTCAAGTATTTTCGAATGAAGAAGCATTAAGACCAAATTTTGTTTTAATAGGAGAGGCAAAAGGTATGTTATTTCTCTTCTTAGGGAAGTATTCTATACCTTTCTTGAGTGGGAGTTGATATTTAATGGTGCCTTCCTTCATATCAATAATAGCACCAACTGTGCTAAGAAAAGGTCTTCCCAAGGTAATAGGACAAGAAGAATTGCATTCAACATCCAAAACATAGAAATCAACGGGGACATAGGTATTGTTAACCATAATAAGAACATCATTAATACTCTCCATGGGTTTCTTTTAGCATTATCATAAAGTTGGACATCTAAATAACAATATTCTAATGGTGGCAAATCAAGCATTTCATAAATCCTTCTAGGCATAATAGAGACACTAGTAGCAAGATCTCATAAAGCTTTGAGATCAAAATCATTCACTTTCATATTAATGATGGGTTCCCAACCATCTTCTAATTTCCTAGGAATAGAAGCTTTATGTTTCAACTTTTCTTCTTTAATTTTCATGAGAGCATCTGTAATGTGTTTTGTAAAGGCCATATTCATAGCACTAGCATTAGGACTTCTAACAAGCTTTTGTAGGAACTTAATTACTTCAGAAATATTGCAACCATCAATATCAAAATCAAAATTACCATCTAAGGTAGTAGAACTGTTTCCTATATTTTGAAGAATTTCAGCATTTTTATTGGGGAAGGTTCCATTGGTTTTAGGCATTGTTGCAAAAGGAATGGGGACTTCATGTGGTTTGCTAGCATCAACATTAGTGGTGGTGATAGTACAAATACTACTATTTCTAGCAATTCCATCTTCTCTTTCCCACTTAGCATGCAATTTAGCTAACAATCTAACATTTTCATCAATTCTAACTTGTACGACATTAGTAGCAGCAAAGGGGTTTTCAATAGTTTCAGGTTTAGCAGTCATTTTATTAATTAAAGAAGATTGTGCTTCAGACAAAGATGATTTTTTTTCAGCATTCGAAAGTTTTTCCTCAACACTTTTATTGAAAGCAGTTTGTTTATTAATAAAATCCTTGAGCATGAGTTCAAGTTCATAGGGTGCACTTCTATTGTTGTTGTAGGAATTTCCGTAAGCATTACCATTATTCGGAGGATATGGCCTATAATTGTGATTACCAAAATTATTCCTATATGCATTGTCGCTAAAATTATTATTTCTAATGAAGTTCACATCAACTTGCTCTTCTTGAGAAACCAAAGAGGCTAAGGGAACATGATTTGGATCAATATGAGTTTTTCCATTAACAAGCATAGACATAATAACATCAATTTTATCACTCAAGGAGGAGGTTTCTTCAACAGAACTTACCTTCTTACCTTGTGGAGCTCTCTTAGTGTACCATTCAGAATAGTTAACCATCATATTATCAAGGAGCTTTGTTGCAGCACAAAAAGTAATGGTCATAAAGGTGCCTCCAGTAGCAGAATCCAATAGATTTCTTAAGTAATAATTCAGTCCTGCATAGAAGGTTTGGATAATCATCCAAGAAGTCAGTCCATGAGTGGGGCAATTCTTTACCAAAGTTTTCATGCTTTCCCAAGCTTGAGCAACATGTTCATTATCAAATTGTTTAAATTTCATTATTTCACTTCTCATAGATATAATCTTAGCAGGAGGATAGTATTTTCCAATGAAAGCATCTTTGCATTTAATCCAAGAATCAATACTATTTCTAGGTAGGGATAGCAACCATTCTTTAGCTTTTCCCCTCAAAGAGAAAGGAAACAATTTAAGCTTAAAAATATCTCCATCTATATCCCTATTTTTTTGCATCTTGCAAAGTTCAACAAAGTTATTAAGGTGAGCAGCAGCAGCATCAGTACCAGCACCAGAGAATTGTTCTTTCATAACAAGATTGAGCAAAGCAGGTTTAATTTTAAAGAAAGCAGCTTCAGGAATAGGTGGAGCAATAGGTGTGCACATGAAATCATTGTTGTTGGTGCTAGTGAAGTCACACAACTTAGTGTTTTCAAGAGTAGTCATTTTTTGTGTTTTTGATAAAAGGAAGCAAACTAGTACAACTATTTTGTGTGTGTTTTTGATAGAAAGAAACAAGCAAACGAAGCAAAAATAAACTAAGCAAAACAAAAAAGAAAGTAAAGAGATTGGTTGTGAGAGACTCCCCTTGTGAAGCTGTCCTTAACTCCCCGACAACGGTGCCAGAAAAGTGCTTGATGGCTCAAAATATGTAGAGCTCATTGGGGACCCCAAGAGGAAGGTATGATGAGCACAACAGCAAGTTTTCCCTCAGTTATGAAACCAAGGTTATTGAACCAGTAGGAGCAAGGAAACAATTGCAAGGTGTTGCTAGCAACTTGGAATCCTGCACAACACAACCATAGAACTTTGCCCCCAACTTACAGTGAGGTTGTCAATCTCACCGGTTTGCTGAAAACAAAGGATTAAAAGTATTGTGTGGAAGATAGTAATTGCTTGCAGAAAGTAAATAGCAAATAGTAACAGTAGAAGGTATAGAAATGGTAAAAGCATGGACCGGGGTCCATAGTTCACTAGCGGTGATTCTCCTTAAGATAGATAACATGTTGGGTGAACAAATTACAGTGGGGCAATTGACAGATTTGAGAAAGCATAACAATGCATATACTAGACATCTTGACTCCTGTGAGATTTGATTGGGCATTACAACATTATACATAGACCGTAATCCAATTGCATCTATGACTAATAATCCACCTTCAGGTTATCATCCGAACCCCTTCCAGTATTAAGTTGCAAGAACAGATAATTGCATTAAGGAAAGTGTGTGAAGTAAACAATACGATTGTCCCATGGCCAAAGGACTGCTGTTTTCTCCCTAGTAGCAACAGCACATCTAGTACCTTAGAGATTTCTATCACTTCCCCAGATTAATAGAGGCATGAACCCACTATTGAGCATAAATACTCCCTCTTGGAGTTGCAAGCATCTACTTGTCCAAGATAGTTACAAACAACGGAGAGCATGCAAGATCACAAATAACATAGACACGATAGAATCAATAATCAATCTAAAATAGCATCTCAATATCCATCGGATCCCCACAAACACAACATGTAAGATTACAAATAGATGATCTTGATCATGAATGGAGCTCACAAGATCTAAACATGATAGCACAAAGGAGGAGAACCAACCATCTAGCTACTACATGGACCCATAGTCCAAGGATGAACTACTCACGCATCACACCGGAGGCAGACATGGTGATAAAGAAGGCCTCCAGGGTGATCTCTCCCCTCCGGCAGGGTGCCGGGAAGAGCTTCATATCCCTCCCAATCTAGGGATGGAGATGGCAGCGGCTATAGACTCTTTCGTGGAATTTTGATCGGGTTCTTAGGGTTTTCGTCCTGGGAGGGTTTTATAGGCAAAGGGGCAAGGTCGATGGAGTACCAGGGGGCCACACCCCCTGGTGGCACACCCCCTGGCCGCGCGGCCACCAGGTGTTGCCGCCCTGGTGCGCGACTTCGTCTCCCCTTCGGTCTTCGTATTGCTTCTGGTAAAATATTGACTTTGGGTTTTGTCCCATCCAATTTCGAGAATATTTCCTTACTAGCTTTTCTGAAACCAAAAACAACAGCAAACATGCAACTAGCAATGTGGCATCTTGTTAATAGGTTAGTCCTAGAAAATGTATAAATATACCTCAAAGTATGAACAAAACATAAGAAATTAGATATAAAACAAGCATGGAACATCAAAAATTATAGATACGTTTACGACGTATCACTGGGTCGTAGGTGGGGTCGTACTTCTCGATGTCCTTAAGTGCCTTGAAGGTGGAAGGGTAGTTCTAGCCCTAGATCATTGGTTCGAAGCATTGTGGGCTGATTTGGCTAAGGGAGCCCCTAGGCTCAGGATCGCTGTCGCTGCAATTGGAGAGGGTGTGCCTCAAATCATATTGATGGCGGGTCACCAATCCTGGTTGTTGACGATATGGGTTCGCACATTGTTTGGTTGGCTGTTGGCAGCGACTGTGTTGTGCGCAGGTCGTGGCTCGTTGGTGGAGACTACGAGGTTTGCTGCCCACGGTTGGAGCTGTCGCGGCTCCGGTGGTGGGCAATTGACGGCGTTGGTGACCGTGGGGTGTCCGCTCGAGCCCATGTGATTGCCAATTGAGCGGGAGTACATCCACCCCCATAGCTCAATTACCGCGACTTGTTGCTCGACTGATCTGGCGAGTAGGGCCCGAGCATACTTGACCTGCAGCGCGCCTCCTCTCGTGAGGTTGAGGTTGCCAATTGCGGCCTGTCTTACAATGACATTGTCCATCAGGGTAGAGTAAAGTGGGAGCCCATTGGCGTTGAGCTCCTATGGGGCGATCATGATCCACGGCTGCTCCGGGGGAGGCGAGCGGCGGGGTGGTGGTGGAGCTCTATGCGTAGGTGCCCCGGTTGTAACGTGACTATCACCCGATAGTGCATTGCGGTAGTGCTCGAGCTTGGCCGCGCGTACGGGGTCGCGCTCATCGTCAAAGTTCAGGGCGCGCCCCTGAAACGAGGGGTTGAGGAGGCTCCTGATGCGGCGCTGGTGGTAGAGCGATAGCTCCCGCTTGGCCTGCTCACGGACCTCGGCCTGCTCACAGACCTTTGCTGCCTCCAGCTGTTGTCGGTATTCCTTGATCTCCGTCACCCTGTCGGTGGGAGGGGCGTGGTGAAGGGATCTGGAGACGCACTCCTGCCCGCCATGTAGATGGCATTGTAGCGATTGGATCTGATGTGGGCCTTATTGGGGGATTCCGATCCAGAGTCGGAGTCAAAGATCCCGTGGATAGATGGGTCCTCGAAATCGTCAGCATTGGAGACTCGCGTGATGGAGTCCGCATGATGAAGTCCATGTGTGACGCAGTGGTGATGGACCCGGCGACCAAAGCAGGGGTCACTGAGTCAGCATCGTTGCAGAGCGCCGCATAATTCCTGGCCGCATCGCTAGCGACTGATATGTTGCAAACGTATCTATAATTTTTGATTTTCCATGCTTGGTTTTTATCTTCTTTCTTATGTTTTACCACACTTTGGAGTACTTTTTATACACTTTCTTGGACTAACCTATTAACAAGATGCCACAATGCCAGTTGCCTGTTTTCTACTTTTTTTGGTTCTAGGAGAGTCAGAAAATGAATATTATCAAAATTGGATGGGACAAAAGCCAAAGTCAGTTTTTCATCGAGGGGGACACAGAGCCAGAATACGAGATGGAGAGGGACCAGAGGGCCGCAACACCACCTGGCCGCGTGGCTAGGCCTGGCCCATGCCAGGGGTGGTGTGGTCTCCTAGGGCACCCCCTCGGCCTCCCCTTTCACCTATAAGACGCTTGCAATACAGAAACCCTAAGCAACCGATCAAAATTCTAGTGTGATGCGTGAGTAGTTCATCCTTGGACTACGGGTCCATGTAGTATCTAGATGGTTGGTTCTTCTCCTTTGTGCTACCATGTTTAGATCTTGTGAGCTCCGTTCATGATCAAGATCATCTATTTGTCATCCTACATGTTGTGTTTGCAGGGATCCGATGGATATTGAGATGCTATTTCAGATTGATTATTGATTCTATCATGTCTTTGTTATTTGTGATCTTGCATGCTTTCCGTTGTTAGTAGCTATCTTGGCCAAGTAGATGCTAGCAACTCCAAGAGTTACTATTTATGCTCGATAGTGGGTTCATGCCTCTAGTAATCTGGGGAAGTGACAGAAATCTCTAAGGTACTAGATGTGATGTTGCTACTAGGGAGAAAACAACAATCCTTTGTTCATAGAACAATCGTATTGTTTACTTTACACGCAATGCATAATGCAATTATCTGTTGCTTGCAACTTAATACTGGAGGGGGTTCGGATGATAACCTGAAGGTGGATTATTAGTCATAGATGCAGTTGGATTACGGTCTATGTATAATGTTGTAATGCCGAATCAAATCTCATAGGAGTCAAGATGATTAGTATATGCATGTATGCTTTCTCGATGTTTGCCAATTGCCCCGCTGTAATTTGTTCACCCAACATGTCTATATCTTAAGGAGAGCCACCACTAGTGAACTATGGACCCCGGTCCTTTCTTTTACCATCAATCTACAACTGTTTACAGCTTTCCGTTTACTTTCTGCAAGCTTTTACGTTCTTCCACACAATACATTTAATCCTTTGTTTTCAGCAAAACCTGTGAGATTGACAACCTCACGGTAAGTTGGGGGAAAAGTTATGTGGTTGTGTTGTGCAGGATTCCAAGTTGGCAACAACACCTTGGAGGTGTTTCCTTGCTCCTACTGGTTCGATAACCTTGGTTTCATAACTGGGGGAAAACTTGCTATTGTGCTCATCATACCGTCCGCTTGGGGTTCCCCAACAAGCTCGATATATTTTCGGCCATCAAGCTACTTTTCTGGCGCTGTTGCCGGGAGTCATGGACATCTTCACAAGGGGAGTCCCTCATAACCAATCTCTTTACTTTGTTATTTTTGTTTTTCTTAGTTTATTTCTGCTTTGTTTGCTTGTTTCTTTACCAGAAACACACAAAAAATAGTTCTACTAGTTTGCTTTCTTTATTAAAAACACGCAAAAATTATTAGTTCCTTTATTAAGTTGACATTATGTTTAGCATTGCTCCAATAACTATGTCACCCGAGGAAATGATTTTCACATTTAAACAAGGAATTGAAGAGAGTTTCAAAGAAGCTTGGTCTAGAATCTCTGATCTACATGAGAAAACCGAACCTAAAATGACTCAAAGCTTGTTCCTTAGCAGTTTTTACCTTGGAACTGCTCTTTGCTATAGATATGATTTGGATGCTATAGTGGGAGGATATTTCCTCCAATGCAATGAGTATGATTCTTTTAATGCCATAAAGAAGCTGGTCTTTACTTATAACTTGCCTAGTGACGTCGGTATGCCCAATAGGCACTCGACTACAGCCTACCTGGTGCGGCTCGACGGAAGGCCCACTCGACAAATTACCAAGGTCCATGCCGCATATGATGGTTCGAGTGGTATGAAGCCCATATGGACACGGACTCCCGAACGCACAAGACAAGGAAGTATCAATACTAGAGTTTGAATACAACTTGTAACCAACTCGTATTGGTACCTGAGACCTAGCCTCCCCATATATAAAGGCTAGGAGGGTCCAACGAGGAGGACACAACCTAGGACATGCTACGCCACAATAGATCTAGACATCGTGACTCCCCAAATAGATAGATCTATGATCTCCCACATCGACACATACGCTAGATCTAATCTGCGCATACACCGCCATCGGCGACATTGTAATCCTTCGAATCATCATCAATCAAGAGCAGACAAGCAGGAGTAGGGTCCTCTACGAGGCCTGAACCTGGGTAAACCTTGTGTCCATGTGTGCTTGTTTGCTAGTCGTACTGAGATTTCCAGCGCTCCTCAATTCCTGAACCTAAGTCCATAACTATGGGCATTGATGAGTTAAACCCTTGTCACCTAGCAAATCTGATTCTTCCTTTATAAACATATTTGCTAGACTGAACACTCTTGAGACCAGCACTGCTAGATTCAAAGATTGCTATAATACACTTAGAGAGCATCATGACTATGTTCCAATAAATTTGCTATCAATTTGCTAGATTTGCTATAAATTTGCTAGACCGAACACTCTTGATATTTGCTATTTGTGGACTCGGCGATCAAGGAGGCTGCCATTTGTATACAATTTGACGGCAGGTACGTACGCCCAGTCGCGACTCCCCGCCACATTGATCTCGACTACCATGTCGACTCCATCCATGTCCACCCTGACGAATCCATCGATTGCGCTTACTCTACACCCGGAAGCTGCGTCAATTCCGCCGCGCGACCCTCTGCGGTCTTCGACTCTAGCACCCCATTGCGGTCTTCGGATCCAGCGACTCGGGGGCTCCCTCAGCTTCAGCGACCCAATGCGGTCTTCGGATCCATCGACCCGTTGTGATCTTTGGATCTAGCGACTCGGGGGCTCCCTCGGCTTCCACGACTGCGAGCTGTCACAATCTTCGACCCGCGCGACCTGCTGGTCGAATCGGGTTCCGCGATAGCAACCGCTACCGACATTTTCTACGACGACCAACTATGATCTTCGGTTGCGGCAAATTTCTACAGCTATCGGCTTCGGAGACCCGCTGCTGCGTCGACTTCGGTCCACCACATCGGCTCTCGAACGCCACCTCGACTACATCGACAACATTGAATCTACACTTGGGGGCTCCGTCGACTCCGCCGCGAGGCCCGTTACCGCCTTCGGCTACGGTGACTAACTACGGTCTCCGACTCCGCCCAACTACTGAGTCTTCGACTCCATCACGCGACTCACTGCAGTCTTCAGCTGCGGTCTTCGGATGAGGTGACCCGATGCGGTCTTCGACTGCTATGGCCTGTTACGGTCTTCGGATACAAAAACTCTTCATCACCATGCAACTTCGGTCCGTCGCGTCGACTACGTACGCCGTGTGACCCGCTACTACGCCAACTTCGCAACGACCCTCTGTTGTTTTCGATTGTGACAGCATGTTGGAATCTTCGATTGCGGTGCCCCATCGCGGTCTTCAACTTCAACGACCCACTGCAATCTTTAGATCAGGCGACTCGAGGGCTTCCTCGACTCCCGCAACCGCGAGCCGCTACAACCTTCGACTTCGGCATCCCGCTAAAGTTTTCGACTTCGACAAACTCGTTGTGATCTTCGGCTCCAGCGAGTCGGGGGCTCCTTCGACTCCGCCGCATGATCTGCTTCGGTCCTCGACTCCAGCACTCGGGGGCTCCCTTAGCATTGGTGATCTAGCGACTCGCTGCAGCCTTCGACTCCGGCGAGACGCTGCCTCCTTCTGTTATGGCAACCTGTTAGACCCTTCGACTCCGCCAAGTCTCTTGTTACCGCATCAATTTCATCCACGACAACTATCCATAAATCTAAGTTCTCTACTCACAGGTGATTTCTTTCTTACTTTAATCGCACTTGAAACACTCGAGGGCTACGCCCTCTTCAAGTAACTTAATGTGTCATCGACTCTGCGCACTCGAGCACCTCATATGCGACAGCCCGAGTAGCTGATTCTTCCTGATCGTCGAATCCTTGAACTCCGGGTGCCTCGGCAAGGTACCAAGACTAAGGGTAATCAGGCTAACGAAAAGGACTAGCATATAGTGCAAAAGTGTTGACTCGATTGGCACCAGAATCTTACTTTACAAGCCAACATGCAAATATCTTTACAAGATACAAGTACTTCACAATTCGTAATATTTTATGCAGCTTATAAGGATGTCGACTGCGTCCAGCTATTCTATTGGGTCCTCCAACAGGAGTCGACAAAACAACTGGCTACGACATACACTCAAGACCCGAGTCGAGTCCCTCCTCGGATGGTTGCATCGCTTATGCTACACACACGCGACGTTGGCCGCGCACCCGATAGAAGTGACTGCGTCGAATCCATCCGCATCATCGACTCACCTGACTAGAACTCCTAGATTCTCCTCGCATTATTTTCAACTGTGTCTACAAGATACAAGTCTCGAGTCTCTGCCCGATTCTATGACTCCGCCAGACACTCGGGGGCTACTCCAAACCGGAACGCTGGTGGTGCATATACAAGATCCTCGAGTGACACGCTCTGAGTCCTCACTCGAATCCATGATTCGACTAAGGACTCGGGGGCTACTCCCATAGGGAGCGCTGGCCGCGCACCCAAAGAAATTTGTGAAAATATCCAAGCATCATGAAAACCCTTCACTCGAATCTACGATTCGAGTGTGAATTACGGGTTACTCCCATAGGGAGCGCTAGAATCACATTCAACTGAAACAAGCAACTAAAGACGACAGCAGTCACAAAATGTTTTTAGTCCCTACTCGAGTCTACGACTCGAATAGGCACTCGGGGGCTACTCCCATAGGGAGCGCTGGTCGCGCACCCTATGATTATTTTTCCTTGTACATCATACTGTGTGTCGATAACATCCACACTTGAATGTTATGGCGACTCCGCCTCATATTTTCCCTACAAAGTGATTACGTCTCCTGGGTCACCCGGATCATCTCCGCGATGACAAAAATTCGGATGCCGCGCATACAGCGTGAAGATAAGACCTAGATAAGGCCTGTCAACGCATCTGCTACGCACTACCAGAGATATATCTGTGCCTGCAGGCACGATGAATATGCCTTGACGGACGCGTCAGGTGCTCACACTTTTACACTGGGATTCGACTCTATAAGACCTCTGCGGCTTGAGTCGAATTACGCCAGCAATTTCCGGATTTGAGTCCAGGGACTCGAGTTTGAGTAGGTGACGTTGTTTTTGCCCTAGAGCAATTAACTGGTCTCGATCCATCGAGCGCACCAGGCACGTTTACCATCATCCCTATGAACTACTATAAATTCGACTGGCCCGATGAACTTCTGGGTGAAGTGCTTCGCACTCGACATAATTGTCGACTCTGACATCCTAATGCAACACTCAAGACTTCTGAGTCTCCATCCGAATCTACGATTCACATGGACACTCGGGGGCTACTGACGTGGGTATGCCCAATAGGCACTCGACTACAGCCTACCTGGTGAGGCTCGACGGAAGGCCCACTCGACAAATTGCTAAGGTCCATGCCGCATATGATGGTTCGAGTGGTATGAAGCCTATATGGACACGGACTCCCAAACACACAAGACAAGGAAGTCTCAATACTAGAGTTTGAATACAACTTGTAACCAACTCGTATTGGTACCTGAGACCTAGCCTCCCCATATATAGAGGCTAGGAGGGTCCAACGACGAGGACACAACCTAGGACACGCTACGCCACAATAGATCTAGACATCGCGACTCCCCAAATAGATAGATCTACGATCTCCCACATCGACACATACGCCAGATCTAATCTACACATACACCGCCATCGGCGACATTGTAATCCTTCGAATCATCATCAATCAAGAGCAGACAAGCAGGAGTAGGGTCCTCTACGAGGCCTGAACCTGGGTAAACCTTGCGTCCCTGTGTGCTTGTTTGCTAGCCGTACCGAGATTTCCAGCGCTCCTCAATTCCCGAACCTAAGTCCATAACAATGGGCATTGATGAGTTAAACCCTCGTCACCTAACAAATCTGATTCTTCCTTTATAAACATATTTACTAGACTGAACACTCTTGAGACCAGCACTGCTAGATTGAAAGATTGCTATAATACATTTAGAGAGCATCATGACTATGTTCCAATAAATTCTGAATCCTCAAAATGGCTTCCCACAGTAAAGATTGCTATAAATAATGAAACTTTTCATGCTCGCTATGATATCATGTCTGAATTCTGTCTTATGCCTAAAGATATCTATGAATCTTGAATCTTTGGGGAATTTCTGAAGGAGGATAAGAAATATTTCTTGCTAATGATGGCACAATATCACCAATTGGAATAGCTGAAGGAGTGTTTACAAAAATCCTAGGGAAAATGGTTTCTACTGATTATCTTGTTATTGAATGTGTAGGGAAAGGACAAATTACACTTGGAAGATCCCTATTGAAACTCCTTGGAGCCATAATAGATGTGGAAAAGGGCACCATACACTTTGCTTCTCCGCTAAACAATCATATGTTCCCCAAGGTTAAGAATAAAAGTAAGAGAGGTAAGGGCAAGAAATTTCGTTTTAATGCTTCTTCATTTGAGAACACTTGATTCTTTCTCTTGCTTCTTACGCCTAACTTAAAGGCGTTAAATAAAAGTACTTATTGGAAGATAACCCAAAAGTTTTAGATGAGTCTTGGAAGTTATTTTCTCTGTAATAACCGCTCCTTATCCTTTTTATTTGCTTTTTGTTCCAAGAGTAACCTCTAATGAGAAAGAAGTAATGATTGGGAAAGATGCTGTCTCGAAACAGATTTTTTTGCATCACCGTAAAAATTCGTGTAAAATCTCTGTACGTCGATTGGAGGTGTGCATTTTTGTAGGTTCCTTTTTGAGTTCTCTTTGGGGAATTGAGATTTTTGAGGGAAGTGCTTCAGTATCTTGTGATTTAATGGAAGTTTGATGAGAGAGAAGTAATGATTGGGAAAGTTGATGTCCCGAAACAGATTTCTGTGCTTCACCGTAAAACTTCATGTAAAATATCTGTAAGTCCTTTTGAGGCGTGAATTTTCGTGCTTCTTCCCCAGGTTGTTATGTAACTTTCATTAGTTCAACACTTTTTTATTTGAGCAACAGAAGGTCTTCTAAAAAATTCGTCTTTACCTGCTGGTCTGTTTTGATAGATTTCTGCCATTTTCTGCATTTGCTTCTTGTTGGTTCCTTTTTGAGTTCTTTTGGGGAATTGTGCTTTTTGAGGGAAGTGCTACAGTAGATAGTGTTCTAATGGAAGTTTATTGGTGTTAGAACTGAACCTAAAGACTTATTATCTTGAGTGCACTAATGTTGCTAATAAATATTGTGTGAAGTTTTGTATGAAGGAAAAAATTTCAGGTGTATGGAGAGAATGATGTAATGAGATGAAGAATGGACTAAATCTCAAGCTTGGGGATGCCACCCTGTGTCACCCCAAGAAATATCCAAGAATTACAAGCATCAAAGCTTGGGGATGCCCAAGGCATCCCCTTCTGCATCAATAAAAATCCCATGTTTCTTCGAAACACTTTATTTTTATTGTTTCATGCACATTTGTGTTGCTCTTGGAGTGTATTTGTTTTTCGTTTTTGGTTTTTCGTTTGCTTGGTTTTCTTATTTTTCTTGAATAAATTGGTTGTACCCCCTCTTTCATACATTGGTTTTCAAATAGTTTGGTTTGGATTCGAAAGAGTAGGAAAGTTCATGCTTAAGTGGTAAAGAGAGCTTGTTTTTTACTGTGGCCCATGCTTTTTCATGCCATGCTTGATATTGATTTGGCTTTATGCTTAGTGATCTTTGCTGTAGCATGACATGTTATAAACAATTGAGATTGCTTAATGTTCCTTGGAAGAATCATGTGTTGTTTTAGCATATTAAAGCATAGTATTGTGGTATTCTCCTTTGATGCTTTATTTGGGTTGACTTGGCGCATGCTCACACCATGTTATGACTATCCCAAGTCACCATAGCCTTTATGATCCTTTAGTTTTAGACTTGTAGTGTCACTTTATGCTTGGATTAATGATGTTTTGTTGCTCTGCATGATTATGGCCATTATTGCTCTCTTAGTCGGTTGCTCCCAGTCTTTTGCTAGCCTCCATAACCAAGTATGAGTTCCACTCATGCATCCAACTCCTAAAACCAAGTTATTCCAAAGAGTCCACCATACCTACCTATTAGCATTTGCTATTCCAAGTATATTCATGTTTTTATCTACCTTCCGAATTAAACTTGTTATGAGAAAACTAGTGATTAAAGCTCTCACGAACTTGATGGCACACTTTACTTTTCTTGCCCTTAATAAACTTGAACCATTGTGTCGTCTATGTAGTATATGCTTATATGTTGGGGATTAGCAGAACCATGCTGTCATGGGGAACGACTTCAACATTGCACTTGTACTTTGTACCTAGTTGATATCATGCTCTTTTGTCAATGGATGTCGTCGGTGTGAAATTAAAGGGGAGCTTGTAAGTCCATGGAGTTATGTATGTGTGTTAGAGAAACGCATGGGCCGCCGGTCTAATCCATGCCTAATCATGGTGGAAACCTGCAGCGTAACCATAATGAGCTGTCTATGAAGCATTCTTCTTATAAAAAAGTTAGATATTGAGAAAAAGAAAGAAAAAGAGATATGATAAAAGAGGAAAGAGAGAAAAAAGCACCATTTTCCCATGGTAAATAAGAAGATTGCTGAATTCTCGTTGTCTGCTTGCGTTGTCATTTTGATATGGGGATTCTTCCGTATCAACGGGCAAGGGGTACCCCGTTGACGGTTCTCTATGATACACATGTACTTACTATGACAAGAACTTACCGGTACCTAAACTTGAGTAGCATGAGGAGCGACCCTCGTATTCAAGGGACATGAGATTTCCAACTTATACTTTGCCAAGCATATACTCCATAGTTTGTTCACTTTAACCTTAATCACTTCAAGATGCTTATGATAGGGGCAATGGGAGCTGAAAGCTAATAAGTACCTTAATTTTCGGAAGCTCTTTATGAAACTTGAATCCCTGCTTCCTTCTATGACGGCCTTTCTTTTACTTTTATGTTGAGTCTCCACCTTCTATCTTTATGCACCTATTTTGAGAGCATAGTGGCCATTCTTAGTTCTATGTGCATTGTCCCAAGACTTGTTGATTGATGCATAACTTTGATATTGCTTGTTCTTAAACTATTTGTATCTAGTCACCCTTATGAACTTTGAAGGTGTCCTATGCATTTATGTTTGCTACTCTATGAGGGACAAACAAATGTCTTGCAAATCATTGTTATTCATGAATCTTTTGTTTGTGCCTTTTCATGTTACAACATAGTGGCAATGTCTTATTGCTAGAACTTTATCTGTCATGTTATGTTGAAGTACTATGATCCCAGCTATCAATGTTTTACAAATACTTTGATCAAGTTAATGATAGTGCATGTCACCTCAAAAATTATTCTTTCTTTTTATCACCTACCTACTCGAGGACGAGCAGGAGTTAAGCTTGGGGATGTTGATGCGTTGCAAACGTATCTATAATTTTTGATGTTCCATGCTTGGTTTTTATCTACTTTCTTATGTTTTGTCCACACTTTGGAATACTTTTTATACACTTTCTTGGATTAACCTATTAACAAGAAGACACAGTGCCAGCTGCCTGTTTTCTACTGTTTTTGGTTCCAGGAAAGTCAGAAAATGAATATTCTCGGAATTGGACGGAACAAAAGCCAAAGTCAGTTTTTCACCGAGGGGGACACGGAGCTAGAATACGAGACGGGGAGGGGCCAGAGGGCCGCCACACCACCTGGCCGTGCGGCCAGGCCTGGCCCACGCCAAGGGGTGGTGTGGCCGCCTAGGGCACCCCCTCGGCCTCCCCTTTCAACTATAAGATGCCTCCGATACAGAAACCCTAAGCACTCGATCAAAATTCCAGGAAAGATTCTGTAGCCGCCATCATCTCCATCTCTAGATCGGGAGGGATCTGAAGCTCTTCCCGGCACCCTGCCGAAGGGGAGAATTCACCGTGGAGGCCTTCTTCATCACCATGCAAGCCTTCGGTGTGATGCGTGAGTAGTTCATCCTTGGACTACGGGTCCATGTAGTAGCTATATGGTTGGTTCTTCTCATTTGTGCTACCATGTTTAGATCTTGTGAGCTCCGTTCATGATCAAGATCATCTATTTCTAATCCTACATGTTGTGTTTGCGGGGATCCGATGGATATTGAGATGCTATTTCAGATTGATTATTGATTCTATCATGTCTTTGTTATTTGTGATCTTGCATGCTTTCTGTTATTAGTAGCTATCTTGGCCAAGTAGATGCTAGCAACTCCAAGAGTTAGTATTTATGCTCGATAGTGGGTTCATGCCTCTAGTAATCTGGGAAGTGACAGAAATCTCTAAGGTACTAGATGTGTTGTTGCTACTAGGGAGAAAACAACAATCATTTGTTCATAGAACAATCGTATTGTTTACTTTACACGCAATGTGTAATGCAATTATCTGTTGCTTGCAACTTAATACTGGAGGGGGTTCGGATGATAACCTGAAGGTGGATTATTAGTCATAGAAGCAGTTGGATTACGGCCTATGTATAATGTTGTAATGCCCAATCAAATCTCATAGGAGTCAAGATGATTAGTATATGCATGTATGCTTTCTCGATGATTGTCAATTGCCCCGCTATAATTTGTTCACCCAACATGTCATCTATCTTAAGGAGAGCCACCACTAGTGAACTATGGACCCCGGTCCTTTCTTTTACCATCAATCTACAACTGTTTACTGCTTTCTGTTTACTTTCTGCAAACTTTTACTTTCTTCCACACAATACGTTTAATCCTTTGTTTTCAGCAAAACCGGTGAGATTGACAACCTCACCGTAAGTTGGGGGCAAAGTTTTGTGGTTGTGTTGTCTAGGATTCCAAGTTGGCAACAACACCTTGGAGGTGTTTCCTTGCTCCTACTAGTTCGATAACCTTGGTTTCATAACTGAGGGAAAACTTGCTACTGTGCTCATCATACCTTCCTCTTGGGGTTCCCCAACGAGCTCGATATATTTTGGGACATCAGCGACCGAGTCATATTTGGAGGCGAGGAGGGTGATGGAGCGGACATGCTCCTTTGAGAGCAGATCGCGTGGGGGAGATCCGCTGATTATTGCCATTTCTGCGGGTCGATTGCATCTGTGAACCTGACAAAGTGGTTGATGGTACCGACTGGCATCACCACGGCTTGAGTGATCGGGCGCGACGCCGGTATGTAGCTGCTTGGCATGATCTAGAGGAATCTGCCGTTAGCAACCATGCGACCGATGGCGATCAACCGATCGATTGGAGTGTAGGGTCTCGCTGCAGATCTCAGGCTTGACTGGCCAAGTCCCATGGTGGGTGCCACTGTTGTGGGAATGGCCACGGTAGTCGCTACCAGGGGTAGCGATTGATACGATTGGGGGAAAGAGCGAGTCGCCATCCGCGGAACTAGATTGGGAGCAGACATAGGGGTTTACCCAGGTTCGACCCCCTAGGGTAAAGACCTACTTCCTGCTAGATTCTTGGATGGGGTAGCAAGGCAACGAGTCGCTTGGATGGGGTAGCTAATAGGATGTAAGTACAATGAGATCCCTAAGAAGGTTTATGTAGAGTCACCTCGCTACTGTTTACATGATTACCACCGAATTAGTTTAGGTTTTAGAGGATATGACCTAATCCGCTTGGGCCTAACTAGGGTCTTGGGCCTCCAACTTCAGTCGTCGGGCTTCATCCAAAGACTCCTTCTAGTTGACATGCTAGTAGGCCCACTCGTCCTAGGCAAGTTGAATCTCCCTTCTAGGCATACCCTGATTGGCATATCCCCATCAATGGGAATAGGAAATGGCCATGCACGCTCTAGCACTCGCAGCGCCACAGGCGGCATCGCCATGCCACAGAGGCTTCGGTGATCAAAATGGCACAAAAACATACCAACGTGAAGCTATCAACGAGGCCAACATAACCCCGCAAGAATCAAACCAGATCGAGAAACTATGCAATGTAACATTTTGAAACATCAAGGTGTTCAATGAAATGATATTGGTCAATATGAACTCAGAACAATCCCCAAAATTCACTGAAGTTTAGGATTGATATATGTAGATGATATGTGGAGTATGAGCTCAACTAGACTTGTATAGGTGGTATAATAAAATTGTGCCCACTGGATGGCCAAATGGTATGGTCATGCCAAAGTGAACTTGCTCAAATGATGTTGGAAAACTGTTCTAGGTGTGTGGCTATATATATATATATAAGTTGGTCAATACGACAAAGTTTCATGGCCATTGGACTTGTGTAGCTATGGGTTGCTTTGGAACACGATAATAGGCTTGAAAATGTCTTTACAAAGGAGGTATGCAAAATATTGTTCAACTTGGGTTGGGGCACATATGTTGAGGTGTGTTTCTAACAAGATAACAACGTCATCAAGTTTCATCCAATTTATAGAAACTTATATGTGTAATTAAATATAGAATTCGGTAACAGATGAATGGGTTCGATGATAGTTCTACATGAGAAAGTTGCTCACATGGATTGGAGTCCAACATGAGAAATGTCTAGGATGTGAAATGATTCACATTCCTAGAAGATGAGATTTTTTGGACGAGTGCAAGATGGCTAGATTATTTTTGGAGTGAAAATGGCATATTATATAATATGGAATATATTTGAAATATTTCATTGGACTATGCAATATTTTTGAATGGATAGTGTTTATATGGATGAGGGAATCATATGATAGATTTGGTAGAATTTTCCAAGCTAAAGAAATGGTAGTTGTTTTGGTAGGGTAGTTGGGAGGATTGTTGGAATTAATAAAAGGATTAACTCCTATGGAGGAAAACTATTAGCATGGATATTTTCAGGAGGTTGAACAAAGGTCAAGGAACATGGGGAAACTTCAGAGAGATCCAAACCAAATACAAGTTCAAAGAGCAATAGGTTTGAATAAAATGTTTTTATGAAAATGGAGAACTTTTTTCAGGCGCAGAAAAACTAATGCCAAAGACTTTGATGCGCACACAGGGTGTGAGATGTGGATCGATTCAAGTCCAAATCGAGTTGCTAGATATGTTATACGGTGGATATGCACGCAGTAGATGAATCCCAAGAATGATAAGCTAGTATACCACATCTAGAGAAAGCTAGGGCAAACCCTAGGTTGGAGGAGAGAGAAGAGGTACTAGATTCATCCATGGAAGGATATCCAACAGTGAGGAAGGTCCCAGCAATGGAGGAGGCCGGTGGCACATCGGATCACATGGGCGGTGGCACTGGAGAGGAGACGACAGGAGGAGAGTGAGGGGTCACGGGTGAATGAGAAAATCTAGGCACTTTCCTCACCCCGTCCCCTTTAAATCTCACAGAAACCCGACTTTGACCGGAGTCTCTAGTTGGGTTGAACTAGAGTCTCTGGTATAAGCACATTAGAGTCTCTGGTGTAAGCACATCGGGGTCTCCAGACTTCCGCGTCCAAGCAACCATATTTTGTGGGAAGTACATGTATGAAGCAAGAGGAGCATGTTTTGGGGATGGATGATAGGATTGGGTTTTAGAAAGGCAATCTGATAAGAACCAAAAGTAGCAACAAACTCAAGGAGAAACCAAAAACAAAGCAAATGTACTAAGAGAATATGCAATGAAGATCCAATTAGAAGCAACCCTCAAACAGAGGGGGTCAGTGCCTGAGGCCACCATATTTGAGTATACTTGGTTAGGCACCATGAAGATATATCTTGGGCCCAAGACCAATACTAACATTTAAGCTCATTTGTCACAAGTGACTATAGAGAGTGTTTTGTTCATTTTACGCATAATAGTGGGAATGTATGTCCATCAATTGGAATACTCTCCCCCTATACCCATGCCTACATATAGACCAAACACACTTTGATATATGGGTAGGTGTGCAAGATCCTTAAACCACATTGCTCGAATCTGTGATATTTAACCCATTCCTCAATTCCCTAAATCTTGCTTCATCAAGAGGCTTTGTGAAAATATACGCTCGTGCACACATATGATAGATCAATATCTCCCTTGGACACATGATCCCGGATGAAGTAATGTGGAAACTCAATATGCTTAGTCTTGTTATGTTGAACCGGGTTGTGGATAATCTTGATAGCACTTTCATTGTCAAATAGAAGAGGCACTTTGTCAAAGTTGACAACGTAATACTTCAAAGTTTGTCTCATCCATAGCAATTGTGCACAACTAATTGTGGTGGCAATGTACTAGTCCTCGCTGGTGGACATAGACACACAAATTTTCTTCTCAGAAGCCCAACAAACTAAGGACCTACCAAGGAAATGACAAGTCCTAGAAGTGGACTTCCTTCCAACTTTGTCTCCTACATAATCTGAGTCTGAATAACCAATGAGGTTGAAGCTTGCTCCTTTTGGGTACCATAATCCAAAGTTTCGGGTACGAATTAAATATCGAAAGATTTGCTAGACCTCCACCAAGTGGCTTTCTTTTCATGCGGATTGAAATTTGCACACAAACCCACACTCACCATGATATCTGGTCTAGATGTAGAGAGGTAAAGCAAAGAACCAATCATAAAAACATAGAGTATTTTATCCACATCCTAACAATTGAAATCGAGAGTAAGATCTACCTTTGTAGCAATAGGAGTGTTTACTCCATTTAGTTGATCAAGCTTGAATCTCTTGAGCATGTATTGGGTATATTTGGCTTGGTTGATGAAAGTCCCTTATCCAGTTTGCTTGACTTCAAAACCGAGAAAGAATTCCAACTCCCCTGTCATGGACATCTCAAACTCATCAAACAGTAGGTGTTTAAACTCATCTTTAAAAGCTTTGTTAATAGAATCAAAGATGATGTAATCCACATAGATTTGGCACACAAACAAGTTTCCTCCAACTTTCTTAGTATAAAGAGTAGGGTCGATTTTCCCCACTTCGAACCCACGGTCCGCCAACAACTCTTTAAGGTTCTCATACCACACACGTGGGGCTATCTTAAGGCCATAGATTTCCTTATCAAGTTTGTAGACATGGTTCAAAAATTAAGATTCCTCAAACCCTGGAGGTTGCTTCACATACACCACCTTGTTTATTTGGGTACTTTAGAAGTTCTTTCTTCTCTTGGAAGCTACCTCGTGTTTACTACCTTGAAGTGTATGTTGTGTCACTCAAGTAGTAGTTACTCTTTTCTCAGGTTTTAACCCTTGGACTTGAACCGAAGATCTCGCATTGTGCTGGATTCAAGTGTTGCGAATCTTGTACATGAAGCTGATCTTTAACCCAAGATCCATTCCATTGTCCCCTGTTGTTAATGTTCAAACATTAACTCGGGATGGCTGGTATTACAATTTTAGCCTTCAAGCTTGTGGTTATTGTCGCGATTGAATTTTGACAATTAAGGACTTCCCCTACCACTAGCTATGGTAGATGTTCTTTAATGAAAACAAATAGATCACGACAAAAGTACTCCTCATGAGTCCCATATATATACTTGTGACTCTTCCACACCCCTCCCTTCTATGCATTGGTTTTCGGAAGATTGATAATCTATGCATCCACATCTTGGGATTCTATCCTGAGAATGTTCGTTTCCCCCTTGTTGGTTTCCGACCTTTGTCTACTGATACATTGCAAATGTATCTATAATTTTTGATGTTCCATGCTTGGTTTTATCTACTTTCTTGTGTTTTGTCCACACTTTTTAGTACTTTTCATATGATTTCCTGGACTAACCTATTAACAAGAGCCATAGTGCCAGCTGCCTGTTTTCTGCTGTTTTTGGTTTCAGGGAAGTCAGAAAATGAATATTCTCGGAATTGGACGGGACAAAAGCCAAAGTCGCTATTTTACCGGAAGACATCTGGAGCCAGAATACGAGACAGAGAAGGGCTGGGGCCTGGCCACACCACCTGGCCACGCGGCCAGGCCTGGCCCGCGCCAGGGGGTGGTCTAGCCGACCCCAGCACCCCTCGGCCTCTCCTACCTTCTATATATTTCCTCCGATACCAAAACCCTAAGTACCCGATGAAAATTCCACGAAAGAGTCTGTAGCCACCGTCATCTCGATCCCTAGATCGGGAGAGATCTGAAGCTCTTCCCGGCACCCTGCCGGAGAGGGGAATTCACCCTAGAGGCCTTCTTCATCATCATGCAAGCCTCCGGTGTGATGTGTGAGTAGTTCACCTCTGGACTATGGGTCCATGAGGTAGCTAGATGGCTGGTTCTCCTCCTTTGTGCTTTAATGTCTAGATCTTGTGAGCTCCGTTCATAATCAAAATCATCTATTTGTAATTCTGCATGTTGTGTTTACAGGGATACGATGGATATTGAGATGCTATTTCAGATTGATTATTGATTCTATCATGTCTTTGTTATTTGTGATCTTGCATGCTTTCCATTGTTAGTAGCTATCTTGGCCAAGTAGATGCTAGCAACTCCAAGAGTTAGTATTTATGCTCGATAGTGGGTTCATGCCTCTGATAATCTAGGGAAGTGACAGAAATCTCTAAGGTACTAGATGTGTTGTTGCTACTAGGGAGAAAACAACAATCCTTTGTTCATAGAACAATCATATTGTTTACTTTACACGCAATTCATAAAGCAATAATCTGTTGCTTGTAACTTAATACAGGAGGGGGTTCGGATGATAACCTGAAGGTGGATTATTAGTCATAGATGTAGTTGGATGGCGGTCTATGTATAATGTTGTAATGCCCAATCAAGTCTCAAAGGAGTCAAGATGATTAGTATATGCTTGTATGCTTTCTCGATGTTTGTCAAATGCCCCGTTGTAATTTATTCACCCAACATGTTATCTATCTTAAGGAGAGCCACCTCTAGTGAAATATGGACCCCAGTCCTTTCTTTTACATTCAATCTACAAACTGTTTACTGCTTTGTGTTTACTTTATGCAAACTATTACTTCCTTCCATTTGATATGTTTAATCCTTTGTTTTCAGCAAAACCGGTGAGATTGACAACCTCATCGCAAGTTGGGGCAAAGTTTTGTGGTTGTGTTGTGCAGGTCTCCACGTTGCTGCTGGCACCGGTAGTGCGCCCTACCAACATTCAGCTAGCTACACCTTTGGGGTGTTTCCTTGCTCCTACTCGATTGATAACCTTGGTTTCTTACTGAGGGAAAACTTGCTGTTGTGCTCATCATACCTTCCTCTTGGGGTTCCCCAACGAGCTCGATATATTTGGGCCATCAACAACTTTTTCTGGCGCCATTGCCGGGGAGTCAAGAACATCTTCACAAGGGGAGTCCCTCATAACCAATCTCTTTACTTTGTTATTTTTGTTTTGCTTAGTTTACTTTTGCTTTGTTTTCTTGTTTCTTTATCAAAAACACACAAAAATAGTCTTTACAAGTTTGCTTTCTTTATCAAAAACACAAAAAATGACTACTCTTGAAAACACTAAGTTGTGTGACTTCACTAGCACCAACAACAATGATTTTATGAGCACACCTATTGCTCCACCTATGCTTGAAGCTACTTTCTTTGAGATAAAGCATGCTTTACTCAATCTTTTTATGGCAGAACAATTTTCTGGTATTGGTAATGAAGGTTGATGCCCATCTAAATAACTTTGTTGAACTTTGTGAGATGCAAAAGCATAGGGATATAGATGGTGATATTATTAAGCTGAAATTGTTTCCTTTCTCTTTGAGAGGAAAAGCTAAAGAATGGTTGAATTCCTTAACTAGGAATAGTATTGATTCTTGGACTAAACGCAAAGAGCTTTCATTGGAAAATACTATCCTCCTGCTAAGATTATATCTATGAGAAGTGAAATAATGAAGTTTAAACAATCTGATAATGAACATGTTGCTCAATCTTGGGAAAGAATGAAATCTTTGGTAAAGAATTGTCCCACTCATGGACCGCCTGCTTGGATGATCATCCAAACTTTTTATGCAGGGTTGAACTATTCTTCAAGGAACCTATTGGATTCTACTGTTGGAGGTACCTTTATGACCATTACTTTGGGTGCTACAACAAAGCTCCTGGATAATATGATGGTTAACTACTCTGAATGGCATACTGAGAGAGCTCCACAAGGTTTCTGTTGAGGAAACCTCCTCTTGAGTTATAAGATTGATGTTATTATGTCTATGCTTGTAAATGGGAAAGTCCATATTGATCCAAATAATGTTCCCTTGGCCTCTTTGGTTGCTCAAGAAGAGCAAGTTGATGTGAACTTTATAAGAAATAACAATTTTGGCAACAATGCTTATGGTAATAACAATTATAGGCCCTACCATCCTAATAATACTTATGGTTATAATGGTAAACCTAGATTACCTAGTGAAGGAAGAATTTTAGAAGTTGAAAGAGCCACTAAAAACTTCATGCAAATGCAATATGAGCAAAATAAATTATTCACTAAAACTATGGAGGAACAATCTACCATTCTGAAGAACATTAGCCATCAACTTGAGAGTCTAAATAGGGAAATTCCTAGTTTACAATTGAAACTTTCTAATGCTGAAAGAAATATATCATCTTTATCTGAAGCTCAATCCTCTTTGATTAATAAAATGGCTGATAAACCTGAAATTAATGAGAATCCCTTCGCAGCTACTAATGACATACAAGTGAAAATTGATGAAAATGTTAGACTATTAGCTGACTTACATGCTAAGTGGGAAAGAGAAGATGAAATTGCTAGAAACATTAGTGTTTCTACTATCACTACCACTAGTGTTGAGGCTAGTAATAGCTCTAATACCTTAGATGATAACTATGATTTTGATCTTGATGGTTGCAATATCTCTGAAGTTATTAAGTTCCTACAAAAGCTTGCTAAAAGTCCTAATGCTAGTGCTATGAACATGGCCTTTACAAAACACATTACTGATGCTCTTCTAAAGATTAAAGAAGAAAAGATGAAACATAAAGCTTCTATTCCTATAAAACAAGAAGATGGTTGGGAACCCATCATTAATATGAAAGTGAATGATTTTGATTTCAAAGCTTTATGTGATCTTGATAGTAGTGTTTCTATTATGCCTAGAAGGATTATGATATGCTTGATTTGCCTCCACTGGAAGATTGTTATTTGAATGTCCCACTTGATGATAATGCTAAAAAGAAACTCATGGGGAGTATTAATGATGTCCTTATTATGGTTAACAATGCTTATTTCCCCATTGATTTCTATGTTTTGGATGTTGAATGCAATGCTTCTTGTCCTATTACTTTGGGAAGACCTTTTCTTAGAACTGTTGGTGCCATTATTGATATGAAAGAAGGCACCATTAAATATCAACTCCCACTCAAGAAAGGTATAGAACAATTCCCTAAGAAGAGAGAGAATATTTCTTTTGCCTCTCCTATGAAAACAAAATTTTCTCTTAATGCTTCTTCATTGGAGAACACTTGATTCTTTTTCTTGCTTCTTATGCCTAACTTAAAGGCGTTAAAGAAAAGTACTTATTGGGAGATAACCCAAAAGTTTTAGATGAGTCTTGGAAGTTATTACTTCAGTAATAACCGCTCTTTATCCTTTTTATTTGCCTTTTGTTCCAAGAGTAACCTCTAATGAGAGAGAAGTAATGATTGGGAAAGTTGATGTCCCGAAACAGATTTCTGTGCTTCACCGTAAAAATTCATGTAAAATATCTGTAAGTCCTTTTGAGGCGTGAATTTTCGTGCTTCTGCCCCAGGTTGTTATGTAACTTTCATTAGTTCAACACTTTTTGATTTGAGCAACAGAAGGTCTTCTAAAAAATTCGTCTTTACCTGCTGGTCTGTTTTGATAGATTTCTGCCATTTTCTGCATTTGCTTCTTGTTGGTTCCTTTTTGAGTTCTTTTGGGGAATTGTGCTTTTTGAGGGAAGTGATACAGTAGATAGTGTTCTAATGGAAGTTTATTGGTGTTAGAACTGAACCTAAAGACTTATTATCTTGAGTGCACTAATGTTGCTAATAAAGATTGTGTTAAGTTTTGTATGAAGGAAAAATTTAAAGTGTATGAAAAGAATGAGTAATGAGATGAAGAATGCACTAAAGCTCAAGCTTGGGGATGCCACGCGTGTCACCCCAAGAAACATCCAAGGAGTCAAGATTATTAGTATATGCATGTATGCTTTCTCGATGTTTGTCAGTTGCCCCGCTGTAATTTGTTCACCCAGCATGTTATCTATCTTAAGGAGAGCCACCTCTAGTGAACTATGGGCCCCGGTCCTTTCTTTTACATTCAATCTACAAACTATTTACTGCTTTGTGTTTAGTTTCTGCAAACTATTACTTTCTTCCATTCGATACATTTAATCCTTTGTTTTCAGCAAAACCGGTGAGATTGAAAACCTCATCGCAAGTTGGGGGCAAAGTTCTGTGGTTGTGTTGTGTAGGTCTCCACGTTGCTGCTAGCACCGGTAGTGCGCCCTATCAACGTTCAGCTAGCTACACCTTTGGGGTGTTTCCTTGCTCCTACTGGATTGATAACCTTAGTTTCTTACTGAGGGAAAACTTGATGTTGTGCTCATCATACCTTCCTCTTGGGGTTCCCCAACGAGCTCGATATATTTGGGCCATCAATGTCTACCATTTGGTAGCCAAGTAGTACTGCGCATTGGTGTCTTCCGATGCAAGATACTCTTGTGGTCCATCATGACAAACCATTTCGGAATGTTAGGATAAGCAAACTCCAGTACCTCGTCATTTCTAGGACCAGGGTCAAAGTGTTGTAATCCACAGATCAAAAGGTATTAACTATCTTATGTCTGTTCTATCTTAAAGTATCACACTCTTTTATACTAAGAGGTCATGCTAAGTTTCATGACCCTCATAATGAAATGATGCTTATACACATCTTTACCCACCCTTCCTCCGAGATGTCATGCTCGAGAGTGTTGCGTGTGCGTAATAATGTGGCCATCTGAGATTCTTAGCAATTCTTATTGCTTTGAACTCCAAGGACGTTTTTGTCATTCTTAGCATGATGGTTAATCCTATCACTAAGCAAAGGATGATTGTGCTACCAAGTCCGTTATTCTGGTGCACTCTCTTTGGTAAAAGAGTTAGGCTTGTGTCGAAGCTCTGAGACTATGTCTTATTGCCTTACTAAGAAAGTTTCCTCTCGAACTATGTGACATATCAGTGGTTCTTGATATTCTAGATGTCTACTAGAAGTATCACCATGTTGCCACATGACCATGATGTCAAGTTCTTAAGCAAGCAAATCCTATGAACAACTCTTTGATGACCCACAAGTATAGGGGGTGTATCACAGAATTTTCGATAAGTAAGAGTGTCGAACCCAACGAGGAGCAGAAGGTGCTGGCTAGTGGTATGGATCAGGAATTCTCTGCAAATACTTAGCAAACGGATTTTTAGGGGTTTTTGATAAAGCAAGTAAACAAAGTACGAGTAAATAAAAGACAGTAGGAATAAATACAGCAAGTGGCCCAATCCTTTATGCAGTAAATGACAAGCTTTGTGTTTACTTTCTACAAACTTTTACTTCTTTCCATTCGATACGTTTAATCCTTTGTTTTCTGCAAAACACGGTGAGATTGACAACCTCATCGCAAGTTGGGACAAAGTTCTGTGGTTGTGTTGTGCAGGTCTCCACGTTGCTACTAGCACTGGTAGTGCGCCCTGCCAAAGCTCAGCTAGTAACACCTTTGGGGTGTTTCCTTGCTCCTACTGGTTCGATTAAACCTTGGTTTCATAACTGAGGGAAACATGCTGCTGTGCTCATCATACCTTCCTCTTGGGGTTCCCAACGAGCTCTAGATCAACACTGCCATCAAGCATTTTTCTGGGCGCCGTGCATTGAGCCATCAAGCATTTTTCTGGCACCGTTGCCGGGGAGTCAAGGACATCTTCACAAGGGGAGTCCCTCATAGCCAATCTCTTTACTTTGTTGTTTTTTGTTTTGCTTAGTGATGACCCACAAGTATAGGGGGTGTATCGTAGTATTTTCGATAAGTTAGAGTGTCGAACCCAACGAGGAGCAGAAGGTGCTGGCTAGTGGTATGGATCAGGAATTCTCTGCAAATACTTAGCAAACGGATTTTTAGGGGTTTTCGATAAAGCAAGTAAAGAAAGTACGAGTAGATAAAAGACAGTAGGAATAAATGCAGCAAGTGGCCCAATCCTTTATGCAGCAAAGGACAAGCCGGTTGTATTTCTTAAGATGACCAAACGTTCTCGAGGACACATGGGAAGACTGTCAAGTGCTTTCGCTTCATATAGTCGATTAATCTTCTTTAGCTTGCTAAGTGTTGTGTGGGTGAACCTGTGCTAATGTACCGACCTTCCCAGGACTAATACATACTTGTGATTATACCCCTTGCAAACATCTGTAAGTACAAGAAAGTAATTAAGGTAGAAACCTAACCACAACTTTAAACTCTAAGACCCTTACGTCCCTTGTGCAATGGTTTCCTAACGGGGGTTCAGGTTTCTGTCACTCCGGCAACCCCTACGATTAGTAGCCAAATACACAATGCATTCCCCTACGCCCATATAGGGGAAGTGTCATGTAGTCGATGTTGGGGGGATACCCCTGGGTAGGGTCACACCGGGGTATAAAGGCCTAGTTAGCCGAGGTACGGCAAGGTCAAAGCAAGTGCTGGCCGAGTCACCTCAAGGTAGGCCGGATCACGGAGTAACCTAGACCAGGGGATTTCCACCTAACTTGTTCTCAACCGACTTAAGCCATATGCCGGTAAGATGTATCTAACTCGTATGCAGGAACATGTGTGGCCGGATCAACTATGTGGGATCCGGGTTATATCAAGCTTGTAAGAGAAGGAAGGTATCACGCTGGTCAAAGGTGACCGCTGTACGCAGACCGTGAGCGAAGCGGACAGAGGCAGGACCACCGAGGTGTGGCCGACAAAGGTGACGAAGCCTATGTTGGATGACGCAGGCACCGCAGAGGCTCACGTAGCCTCTACATGGATGACACGGGGTTAAAGTTACCCGGTCGGCTTACTATTTTGGGAAGAGGCATATTCCTTGGAATATGCCTCCACGTATAAGTGGAGACCTAGCCACTCCTATATAAGGGAGGCTAGGGCCTCTATAGAAGGGGTTGATCTCTAGTGTGTAGCGGTTTGCTAGTGTGTACTTGAGGGCCATCTAGTAGTGTGAGTAAGAGAGTCCTTCCTCCTCTCCCCAATACAGCTCAAGGAGCACTTGTAATCCGAGAAGGTGAATCAAATACAAAGCTACCGTGTGTGGAATCACCACACTATCCCTCCCTGGATTCCCCTAGTGCATTTAGTCCCCACCTTTAGCCTATCCATGGCATCTGCTGTGACACCACCACAACAGTTGGCGCCCACCATGGGGCTAGCAGCACTAGCAGGGGTGAAGATCCGGACGGGAAACCTCATCGGCACCGGCGAACGCATCATCTCCGGGCTCGTTCAGCGCTTTGGATTGCTGGATATCGTCAGCGACATGCTGGCTGCTTCGGCAAGCGTCCTCTCCCGCGCAACGGCCTCTTTGTCAAGCTCGGCGCGCACAAGGTCTATGTTGCTGTCGATGTGTCATGCGTTCATCCGCGGCACTTCGTCGAAGGAGGTGAGCCACCCCTTAGTGCGGCTCGCGGGGCGCGTATCACTCGCTCCCCGGACCACGCTGAGGTGATGATGACCGCGCCTGGCGCTGGAGAAAGCAGAGATCCGGCACCAGATCCGGAGGTAACACCTAAGGCACCGAGGAAAAGTAGAGGACCTCCACTAGAGAGGCCTGAGAATGTGCTGCAGCAGGCAATGGATAGCTTGGCAAACCTAGTAGCAGCAGCAGTAGATCCGGCTCAGGCAAAAGCCGAGCTAGAGGAAACTAGGCAAAAAATACTAGAGGGTGCAAAAAAGATAGCCGCGGCTCAGCAGTCGTTGAACATGACACTGCGTGAGTACGCTAAGGCAAATAAGGTAGATGCTGTAAAAGTGAAGGGGAGAAATCTCATGAGTGAAATGAACAGAGAGGGTGATACTAGGATTGAGGAATAAGAGAACTATTTGTCCGTGGGGCTGCTGATGTATAGTACCCCAGCAAAGAACCTTAGAGCAGCGGATGCAGCTGCGTCCGAGTTAGAGGGTCTGATGAGTGAAGCTTGTCAAAGACAGCAGGAAAGAGTCCATGAGTTGGTTCGGATCGCGAACAGGCAAAACGAGGAGTTGCTCAGGGCTAACCCGGAGAGAACTGGGGCCTCCAAGATCGTTCATTCGGCGGTGGGTAACCCGGAGAAATCCGTTGGAGCTGCATCATCTCCTCATGGTGGTCCTAGGAGAGAAGAGGTAGTAACTTCGGCCAGGAGGAATAAGTAGATAGTCCCATATGACCCGGCAAGGGAAGGGAAAGGAAAAGAAGTGCAAAGAAATGAGGATCGAAGGAGTGTTAGTCGGGGTGAAGCTGGCCGAGGTAACCGCGACCAAGGCAATGCCGGTCAAGGGAATGCTGTAAATAGCAATGTTGGACAACGTAATTCGGTAGGTGCAGGTCAACCACAGCAGCGGAATATACCACGGCAAGAGCGCAATGCCGGCCAAGGTATGCAACAGAGAGCAGCTCCACAGGAGCAAGATAGATACAATGATGGTGATTCGGAGATGGTGAACGCTAGATATCCCAGACCGGACTATCACGTGATAGGGTCAAGATTGGGAGGCAGGAACTTGATGCCTGATGATGCCAGGTTAAAACTGGATCGGCTATATAGGTCGGAGCAAATTGAGTGTCAAGGTCCTCCGGGTCCAGCTTGTTTTGGGCCCCGGATCATGAAGGAACCTCTGGTACCTAACTTCCAGTTACCTAGAGGCACAAAGACGTATGACGGCAGCACTAAGCCGGAGGGTTGGTTGATTAACTATGCAACTGCTGTGAAAATTGCCACAGGCAACTTGAGGTGGGTTGTGAGATATGTACCCCAGTTGTTGGAGGGGCCAGCGAGGGTATGGCTGAACAATTTGCCACCCGGAAGTATTAATTGTTGGATCGATTTCGAGGAGATATTTGTTAGCAATTTCTCAAGTACGTATCAGAGGCCCAACAGGCCACAGACCCTAGCAATGTGTAGGCAGAGACCGAATGAAACAGACCGGGAGTTCTTAACCCGTTGGTGCGCTGTGCGAAACTCGTGTGAGAGTGTGATTGAGTCACAGGCCATAGCTTGGTTTGCGCAAGGATGCTGATATGCAAGCATGCTATGGCAAAGGTTGCAAAGAGATATGCCAACCACCTTGGTAGAAACAATCTGGATTGCTGATTCATATGCCTTGGGTGATCCAACGCAACCTAGGCTCACCTCAAACGAGTCAAGCGAGGAGTATTGTCAGCGAGATGGGGCCGGGTCATCCCGAAGAAATGATTACCGAGGTAAAAGAAGGGATGACAGACCGGATTATCGGTACAGTTCGCAACAGGTTGTAGCTGTGAATCAAGATCAACCCGGAGCAGGAGGTAGTCAACATCAGAAAACCGGAGGGCAGCAATGGACACCAAGGAATGATGGAAAGAAAACTTGGACGCCAGAGCAGAAGAAATAGTGGCAAGATAAGAAGGACCTTCCGAGGTACACCTATGAAGCAATGCTGGATCAGCCGTGTAAGTTTCAGACGCCTAATCCAAGTAACCCAGCGGGTCACACAACCAGATAGTGTGAATGGATGTGAAAGATAGAACAAAGTGGTTCGGGGAATGCTCAGGCACCTCGGAATGATCAACCTCGGCAGGAGTTACCCCAGCAGCAATTGCTCTCCAGAGCAAACACGCAGCAGTTAATGTTGCCTCCCCCTCCGCTGAGGTATGACAACCATGAGAGAAGGGACGCAGTGCATCAGGTGGAGAACCAAAACCAACAGGATCAGAGGTACCCCGGAAACTAGGGGAGAAACGAGTACAGAGAGCATCATCAGACTTATTGTGTGTTCACTACGAAAGAGACAGACAGAAAGAGCTTGCAGCGCTGACATATGGAGGTCAATGCGGTTATGCCAGCCGTGACGAGGTATATGCCTTGGTCGGATTAGGAGATTACCTGGAGCATCAAAGATCATCCGAAGCTCATGCCAAGTCCTAGTTCATATGCACTGGTGTTGGATCCAACATTCATCGGGCCTAACATCAATGTGAGGTTCTCTAAGGTGCTGATTGATAATGGCAGTAGCATTAACATCATGTATGTGGACACAATGCGCAAGTTGGGTATCTCGGAGAATATGCTTCAAGCTACAAGGACAACTTTCCATGGCATTGTACCAGGCATTTCTTGTGAGCCCATAGGCAAGGTCCGGGTTGACATATTGTTCGGCATAAGAGATAACTGCCGGACTGAAAATTTGGAGTTCGAAGTTGTAAACTTGGAGAGCGCATATCACGCGTTGCTTGGCAGGCCAGCTCTGAACAAATTCATGGCAAGCTGTCACATCAGTTACTTGAAGATGAAGTTGCCCGGGCCAAATGGTGTAATTACCATAGCTGGGGATTTCCGACGTTCCATTGAGTGTGCATCCGCCGGGTCTAACCTGGCCGAGTCACTCGTGATTGCGCAAGAAAAGATAAGATCCAAGAAGTGGCGGCATTGGCTCAGTCCGCGCAGCAGTATATGCCGGCGCTGAGTAACCCGCATGGTAGTGTCTCATTCCAAGCGACAAAAGATACCAAGAAGGTGCCTGTTGATGATATGTTCCTTGAGCGTACCATAACAATTGGTGTCGGGTTAAATGCCAAATAGGAAAGCGAGCTCGTCAACTTCCTCCGTGAGAATCAGGATATTTTTGCTTGGTCCACACAGGACTTGCAAGGTGTTCCGAGGGAGTTGGCCAAGCACTCTTTGAATGTCAGACCCGGAGCAAAGCCGGTGAAGCAACCTCTCCGCCGCTTCGCCGAAGACAGGAGAAAGGTCATAGGAGATGAGATAGCTCGGTTGTTGGCTGTTGGATTTATCATGGAAGTGCTTTATCCGGATTGGCTATCTAATCCGGTGCTGGTGGAAAAGAAGAAGGATGATCCGAACATGGCAGTGGTTTGGCGTATGTGTATCGATTACACAAACCTGAATAAGGCGTGTCCAAAAGATCCATTCCCACTACCAAGGATAGACCAAGTCATAGATTCCACTGCCGGGTGTGAGTTATTGTCTTTTATTGATGCATATTCTGGTTTCCACCAGATATCTCTGAACCCAAGTGATCAAATAAAGACTGCGTTTATCACCCCGTATGGGGCTTATTGCTATCGCACCATGCCTTTTGGTTTACGTAATGCTGGGGCAACGTACCAACGTATGGGGCAACGTACCAAATAAAAATGTTTGCATGACCAAATTGGTCAAAATGTGCAGGTGTATGTGGATGATGTTGTGATAAAGACCAAGGAAAGCAAAACGCTCCTTGACGATATCAGGCAGACGTTTGCGAACCTAAGGAGGTTCTGAATGAAGCTTAATCCGGAAAAATGTACCTTCGGTGTCCCGGCTGGAAAATTACTCGGATTTCTCGTCCCCAGCCGAGGTATCGAGGTCAATCCAACTAAAATCCGGGCCATAGAGCGAATGGAACTGCCGAAGTGTCTTAACGATGTCCAGAAGTTCACTGGTTGCCTGGCATCCTTAAGTCGGTTTGTATGTCGGTTGGGAGAAAAGGCACTGCCTCTCTATCAACTCAAGAAAAGTCGGACAAATTCATCTGGACGTCGCAGGCCAATGAAGCCTTTATCCAACTAAAGTAGATGTTAGCCACTACACTAGTGTTAGCCTCTCCACTATCAAAGGAGCCAATGTTGCTCTATATAGCCGCAACCAACTGAGTTGTAAGTGCAGTAATTGTGGTAGAGCGCGATGAAGAGGGTAAGTTAGTGTGAAGGCCAGTATATTACCTAAGCGAGGTATTAGCAGCCTCAAAGCAGAACTATCCTCACTATCAGAAGGTGGCATATGGCGTGTATATGGCTGCTAAGAAGCTGAAGCACTATTTCGAGGAGCACCCAATCAAAGTCATATGTGAAGCCCCCATATCCGAGATAATGAGCAACAAGGATGCGAGTGGCAGGATTGCAAAAAGGGCAATTGAGCTAGCTCCTTATGCGCCACAATATGACAGAAGAGAAGCGATCAAATCTCAGGTTGTGGTGGACTTTTTTGTGGATTGGGCCGAGGTGCAATATGAGCCACCATTACCAGATCCGAACTACTGGAAAATGCACTTTGATGGGTCAAAAACAAAAACTGGGTTAGGTGCCAGAGTTGTGCTTACCTCGCCAAAGAAGGACCAACTGAAATATGTGCTACAAATCCACTTCACTGCATCAAACAATGTTGCAGAATACGAGGCACTTGTACATGGACTCAAAGTGGCAAAGGAGATTGGAATACGTCAGATCCAATGCTTCGGAGACTCGGATCTCGTAGTCCAGCAAGTCTCCGGACAATGGCAAGCAAGAGAACAAGTTTGGAATTGCGTAGCACATGAAAAACGACTAAGGAAAGGAACTTAATCGAGCCGACGTTAGTTTTTTGGAGTAACCTTGTGTGCACTTTAAATTTATTATGCCGAATTATTTTGAGTTAATCCTAAAGTTTCCAAGTATTGTTAAGTCAATTTTTGAAGCTCGGACTCGTTAGTCATAAAACCAAACCAAGGTGGACACGAGCCGAGCCAAGAAATTGGAGGAACAAGAAAATGAACTCGGGGACTGCGCCCAAGTTAATCCGGCATAAAAACTTAGTAGCAAAATATAACTGATGTGCTTAGATACAATTGCACCCGGCAAACCGGGGATTTGATAAATTTCAAAGTTTTTTCGCTCAAGGAGCAGCAGGAGGAGGAAGTTCAGTGTCATCTTTGCTGTCTTCGACATCCGAGGCATCGTCTGCCTCGACCTCAGCTGAACCATCTTCGGCATTTTCATCGTCGGCAGCGCCAAGGAAGCTTGGACCCTCATTCCATTGATGAATGGGGGCATATTCAATGAGGCTATGGGTGCAAGCCTTGCGCCGAGCAATTCACTCCGGGTCGCTGGACCATCTGGATCCAGTGCGCATGCGCGCTAGGAGGTTGAGGTCGATCTTCTCGTACCACATAAGCACGTAGTGAAGAACGGTCTCAGCTCCGGCACGTCTAGCGGATTCCCTCCAAAGATCGAGCTGGGTCTCGCATTCCATCAACTTATCAACAAGAACTATGGTCCCCTCCGGAGTATCTTCATCAGGCCAAAAGGCGTTGAAGATCCGGATTGCCACGTCAAGGATATCCTTGCCGTAGTTCTTCACGATTTCCACGCGAGAAGACAAACTGACCAACAGGTCCTCCATGTCATAGGGAATTTCTTCAGCGTCAGGAGCAATGGGAGTACCCCTATCTCGGCGGAACTTGGCAACTGCAGTGGTCGCAATGGCGTTGCCCTCTGGCAATTTGCCTGAAAACAAGACAAGAGAAGGAAGTAAAGAAAAGACATGTGAAGCAACCCGGAGAAATATGTCAGATGAAGGAAAGGAACTTACGTGAAATATGGCTGTGGATCCGTGTCAACTCCTTGGTACAGTCATCACGCCTTTTGTGAAGTTGCACAAGTTCGGTATTCGCTCACTCAAGCTTAACGTCGGCTCCTGGAGAAGTTCCTGGTCCTTGGCAATCTGGAGGTTGAGGCGCTCGCGCTCTTCAGTAAAGTCCTGGCCAGCTTTTTGAAGTTCGGATTGGTGCTGCGATTTCAACTTCTTCATATCTTCCTTGAGCTTGGCAATCTCGTCATCTTTGGTTTGGAGGAGAGCAAGCTCATCATCTTTCTTTTTAAGTTCGGCCTGATGCTGCCCTGCTTGTTCGAGAAAATGCAGCATCATATCAAGCACGGGCACACTATCTTCAAGAGATGCTGAAATAGTTTGTTGACCCAGCAAAGCCGAGGTATGAATGTTTGCCGAGCCACGGAGAAAAGGAAATAGAGAGCACAGCAAAGTGGAGCAAGGTTAACTTACCCTTGATTTGCTCCAAGTTTTTCCTCATGATGGTATTTTCAGCATCCACACCAGCTGTGAAAACCGAATGATGAGTTAGTTCGGCAGAAAAAGATGAAGGAAAATGGAAAAATACCAAGGAAGAAACTTACCCCTTTTCTTGTGTTCAGCAAGAAGTGCATTGTGTCTTGCGCGCAACATCTTGTGAGTGTCCAGGAGACGCTGAAACTCGGTGCTCCGGTGATTGGTGGTCACCTGAAAGGGCAAAGATGGACAGCTTAGTCTTGTGCATATTCGAAGTGTACAAAATCCGGGCCAAGTGGAACTTAACCCGGCTCTAGGTGTGTGCATATTCGAAGTGTACAAAATCCGGGCCAAGTGGAACTTAACCCGGCTCTAGGTGTGCGCATATTCGAAGTGTACAAAATCCAGGCCAAGTGGAACTTAACCCGGCTCTAGGTGTGTGCATATTCGAAGTGTACAAAATCCGGGCCAAGTGGAGCTTAACCCAGCTCTAGGTGTGTGCATATTTGAAGTGTAGAGAATCCGGGCCAAGTGGAACTTAACCCGGCTCTAGGTATGTGCATATTCGAAGTGTACATAATCCGGGCCAAGTGGAACTTAACCCGGCTCTAGGTGTGTGCATATTCGAAGTGTACAGAATCCGGGCCAAGTGGAACTTAACCCGGCTCTAGGTGTGTGCATATTCGAAGTGTACAGAATCCGGGCCAAGTGGAACTTAACCCGGATCTAGGTGTGTGCATATTCAAAGTGCATAGAATCCGGGCCAAGTGGAACTTAACCCGGCTCTAGGTGTGTGCATATTCAAAGTTATTAAGGAGCCATGCTAGTTCTCTAAGGAGCATCCGGCCGAGTAACAAGTTACTCCCCCGGAGGCTCGGGGACTAATGGTTATATCACTAATGTCTACTGCATGTCAAGGAAAAGACGAAGTAACGTACCTCCATCATCCGGCCCGCAAGATTAATTGCCTTGGCGGCAGTATTCATCTGCGCAGAAAATTCGGCGGGACCGAACTTCTCCGGGAGATCGTCGTTGTAGACGAACTCCGCCTTGTTCCAGTTATTTACAAACTCGATCAAGGTCGGAGGGTATCGTTCGCCGCTAAGCATATGGGGCACCACTAAACCCTTGGCATGCGCTTCCCTCCTCTCAACTTGGGCAATGGCGGGGCTGGTGTGCAAAACAAGTTGCGCATTAGCTGGCTCGACAGGGGCGTCCTTCGGTGGTGGAGTTTTCTTTGAAAGCATGGACGCGAGGGTGCGCTGTCCAGCCTCGACGGACGTTGCCTTGGCGGCCTCAGGAGCTTTCTTGCCTTTGGGTTGCTGCTGTGAGGTAGAAGTTGCTGCAGTAGATTTGCCCTTGGGAGCTGCCTTGGCGCTTCCCTTAGCGTTGCTGGTGCTTTCTCGCTGAGGCTTGGAAGACTCGGACGAGGCGGAGGGGCTTGGTGCTGCTACTGTTGTTGTTGGTTTTGCTGCTGGTGCTAGGGTTGGTGCTAGTACTGGTGCTGATTTCTGTTTTGGTGGAGGTGCTGAAGGTAACTCGGACGAAGCTGCTTGCGGCAGAGCCGAAGTGGTGGTTGCTGCTACCTTGGCAGATCTAGTCTCCCCCGCTCCGAGGTTGCCCTCCTCTTGACAAGGTGGGCTGGAACCCGGAGCAGCCGTCGAACCCTCCTGAATGGGGCTCAACGGGCGTGAATCGTCGCCACGAGGGGGAGAAGGGCTGTGTCGGAGCGGCGAGGCAATGCCGGATCCACTCTGTGGGACCTCCACCGTGGCCCTGCCGAATCAAATAATGTATGATGAGAAACTATAATAAAAGAAGAACAAGTAAATAGCAAAGATAGAAGAGGCTTACTCATTTGAGGTCAGAGGCTCTTTGGGCTTCCGGGCCCTCCGAGTTGTGGCCTTGGTTGCAGGCTTGGTGGCAGCTTTGTCCCTGGACTTCTTTCGCCTTTTGGCTGGCTGAGAAGGTCCAGAGGAAGAAGTGGATGCAGCTCCCCTCTTCTTCTTCGTCGCGACCAGCACAGGCTCACCCACGGCAAGGGGAGGGTCTTCATGGATCTACCCATCGGGGTTAGCTGATGCCAAAAAAGCATAAGAAAGGAGGACAGCGTCAAATGCTTCCATCACCTCAACATACGAATCATCTTCATCGTCGGGCCAGTCTCTAATGGAAGAGAGTTTACCGGTGGGTCGCTTGGTCGCGTCCGCCATCGGAAGGAACATCTCCTGATTTGGTTCCTCCACGTCCGAGGTATCCCGATCAGGCGCCCATTTGAGGGAAGGCTCGGTGCCATCCTCGATGGTTTGCTGAAGAAACATCTAAGGAAAAGAAAAGGCAACAGGATTAAAACCTACAACAAAAGACCGACATATGATTTCATTCGGAAAGAGTTTGGGGCACGAGACTTACCAAAGGAGGAAGCCTATCCCGGCAAAAGTGTTCAATTCCCCACGGCCACTCAGATGAGAAGGCTTTGTGGGTGGTGAATAGGGCCTTGACCCGGCGGTAGATCTCAGTGTTTCTCAACTCGAAAGACGAGGCCCGGTTGGGGTCGCGGCCCCAGCTCATGTGACACACTTTATGTGTACGTTTCTAGAGGGGGAGATCCGGTTGCGGACAAATGTGATCATGGCGTCCTCATTGCACAATCCGAGATCCTTCAGCTCCTTGAACCTCTTGTTGACTTGGTTCGCCAAGACTGTGGGCTTCTTGGGGATAACGTCCCACAAATCCGGGTTAGGAGGACCCAGAGTATAGGGCGCAGCCGGATCAGATCTTCGGTGGTGCTGTTCCGGACATAGAAGAAAGTCCGGGCCCATCCCTTGCAAGAGTCAAGCCCCGTGACTCGGGGGAAGACAGACAACTTCTGGGGACAGATTGACGCAGCACCGAACTGCGTGAGCTATTTGTCCTCTAGATCTAGCTCTACGTTCGGAATCATGTTCCGGCGAAGGCCAAAGAACCGGATCCAGAGCTCCTTCATGGGCCACAGTCCGGCATAACCTTCTATGGTGGAGGCAAAGGCGGAGAGAGAGGTGATGGCATTAGCCGGAAGATGGTGCGGCTGAAGCTCGTATGTGTTTAGCCAGTCGTGGAAAAAGTCACTGACTGGGAGACCAAATCCGTGTTGGAAATGAGAAAGGAACACCACATACTCACCCGGATTGGGTGAGGGGGCAAGCTCGGCGGAAGCGAGGCGTGTGGCGACGCCCTCTAGGATGCGCCGGGTGCGGTAGAGCCAATCCAGGTCATCCTGGCAGACCCAGGATCCAGCCCATGCGACGTGGTCGGCATGCGCCGCGTCTTCTTCCATCTCCTGCTTAGCAACGGTGAGTTCCTCCTCAATCATGTCAAGGTCACTCCCCTCACTTGCGCTAGCAGCGGTGGGAGGTAGTGGCCTGGACTGGCGGGGACCCATGGCGGAGGAGATCTGTGGAGGTGGCGGCGGCGCTGGAGCGCGTGGAAGCAGTGCGGCGGCGGCGCTGCTGCTCAGATGCGATGGCGGCGGCACTATCGATGGAGAAGATGAGGAAAGAGCATAGGCAGAGGGGCGCGGAGGGGGGAAATGACCCAAGGGGCACGCCCCTCCCCTATTTTAACCACTCCCTTAAGGGGGTAGTGGGATCGTGTTTTGCGGCCGGGCCACACCGTGTGGCCGTGTATGATCCAGATTGACCAATCAGCGATGATCCACACGAAGGGCCATAGGGCGTAGTGGATCCCATGACGTGACGTTATGATACAGTTAATGAGGAGGCAGGCACGACATGATGTGTGCAACAGTAACTTCTGACAATAACTGCGGCGGTTACTGTAGCAGGCCCTTAAAATGAGGCAAAGTAATGATTAGCCTCCACGTGGGGAAGCGTACGAGAGAAGGAAGAGTGACCCGGATGAGTACGAGGTAACCCGGCCAGCAAGTAAAAGCTTGGAATGTGCCAAGGGAAAATAAACCTAGGGAATCGGATTATGAGGTAACTCGGAGAAGGAGCAAGAGGCTCAGTAAAAATTGAACCTGTTGTGGCCTTAGCGGATAAGGCAGCTAAGACCGCACCAGGTTTGGGGACTAATGTTGGGGGGGTACCCCCGGGTAGGGTCACGCCGGGGTATAAAGGCCTAGTTAGCTAAGGTATGGCAAGGTCAAAGCAAGTGCTGGCCGAGTCACCTCAAGGCAGGCTGGATCACGGAGTAACCCGGACCAGGGGACGTCCACCTAACTTGGTCTCAACCGACTTAAGCCGTATGCCGATAAGATGTATCTAACTCGTATGCAAGAACATGTGTGGCCGGATCAACTATGTGGGATCCGGGTTATATCAAGCTTGTAAGAGAAGGAAGGTATCACGCTGGTCAAAGGTGACTGTTGTACGCAGAGCGTGAGCGAAGCGGACAGAGGCAGGACCACCGAGGCATGGCCGACAAACGTGACGAAACCTATGTCGGATGACGCAGGCGCCGCAGAGGCTCACGTAGCCTCTACATGGATGACGCAGGGTTAACGTGACCCGGTCGGCTTACTATTTTGGGAAGAGGCATATTCCTTGGAATATGCCTCCACGTATGCCTTAAGTGGAGACCTAGGCACTCCTATATAAGGGAGTCTAGGGCCTCTGTAGAAGGGGTTGATCTCTAGTGTGTAGCGGTTTGCTAGTGTGTACTTCAGGGCCAGCTAGTGGTGAGAGTAAGAGAGTCCTTCTTCCTCCTCTCCCCAATATAGCTCAAGGAGCACATGTAATCCGAGAAGGTGAATCAAATACAAAGCTACCGTGTGTGGAATCACCACACTATCCCTCCCTAGATTCCCCTAGTGCATTTAGTCCCCAACTTTAGCCTATCCATGGCATATGCCATGACACCACCACGACAGTCGACGTTCACATGACACCACTAGAAGAAGTACACCACAACTTAAATATCAAACTATTGAATCTTTCTCAACACAACTCCACTACTAACAACATGACTTCTCCCATGTCCTCAAGAACTAAACGTACTACTCACAAGACATCATATGTATCATGATCAGAGATGGAATAATGATGTATAACAATCTGAACATAAACAATAATTCAATGGTTCACTCAATAGCATCAACTACAAAGAGTAATCAACATCGGGAAAGTTTCCCCTATGAACTATGCAAGATTCAACACAATTGTTACAGCAATACGGAGATGGTGATGAGGGTGCTGATGGTGATGATGGTGGTGATGATGATGATGATCCCGATGAAGTCCAGCTTGATGGTGGTGTTGATGGTGATGATCTTCCCTCTCTGGGAAGGAATTCCCCCGGCAGAAATCTGTCTGCCAGAGAGATCTTTCTCTCTCGGTGTTTTCTGTCCCACAGAGGCGGCGGAATCTTTCTATGGTCGCTCCTCGAGTCTTAGGGTTTCGGGAGGATAATATACGCCAGAGGGGAGTGCCAGGGGTGAACCAGGGCGGCCACACCACCTGGTGGCGTGGCGTAGGCTGGCCCGTGCCAGGGGTGGTGTGGGCCCCATGTGGCCCATCTCCAGCCCCCCTTCTGGCTTCCTTTGTCTTCTAGAAAAATAGGATTTTCCGTATATTTTCCCGGATTTTCTGATCTTCGCGAATTTTGCCTCCAAACAGCACATTTTCCATCAGAATCCTGACTACAGCGGTCCATGCTCCAAAAGTCATCAACCATGCAAAAACAGATAAAATAACATAAGTATCACCTCTCAGTATGAAATATATCAATGAATAACAGTGAATTATGACATAGAATAGTGATGCAAAATGGACGTATCAACTCCCCCCAAGCTTAGACTTCGCTTGTCCCCAAGCAAAACTCAGCTCAATAAACATGGCCTCAGGTTTATGGAGTGAATAGTCGATAAAAGAATATGGACAAGAAGCATCACATTCATCAATACATAGATCATAATAGAAGACAACTCACTATTATATAACTTAACTTGCAATGAGTAAAGGAAACACAATAAAGATACATAAAGTGAATCATAATTGGTAATGGCAAACTTAGCTCTTGGTCGAAGAATAGTTGATAATTTGCTGGAGTTCACAAATAACTGGTTTTCAAAGTAGTAAACATCAAGATAAGAGCAATGTGCAAAGCAAGGAACATAAGAAACATGATTGAATAAATCATCATATGAATGAATGAAACACAACAACTCAAAATACTTGCTGAGATGGAAGGGAGTAGGTTTACTGACTCAAGAAGTAAAAAGAAGGGCCCTTCGCAGAGGGAAGTAGGGATTGCAAGTCTCATAAAGAGCTCCCAAAAATTATGATACTTACTAGCTTTCAGCTCTCATTGCCCCTATCATAGGCATCTTTTGGTGATTAAGGTTAAAGTGACACAACTAAGAGGATATGCTTGACAAGTTATAAGTTGAAATCTCATGCCCCTTACTTATGAGTACCGAACCTCATGCTACTCAACTTCAGTCACGAGTAAGCTCTTGTCATTGTAAATACATGTGTATCATTGAGAACCGCCAACGGGGTACCCCTTGCACATGACACAGGAGTTATCCCATAATCAAAATGACAAGGCAAGCAGATAATGAGCATCTCAGCGATCTTTTTATTTGCTATTTGCATAGGTTTTTATTGAGGATGCTTCACAGAATGCTCACTATGGTTATGCTGCAAGTTTCCACCATGATTAGGCATGGCTTAGGCTAGCGGCCCAGGCGTTTCTCTGACACACATATAAACTCCATGATCTTACAAGTTCCACTTTTATTTCACACCACCGGGATCCATAAGCAAAAGAACATGATATCAACTAGGTACAAAGTACCAATGCAATGTTGAAAGCGTTCCCCATGATACATGGTTCTGCTAACTTCAACTCATAAAGCGCAAGCATATACGCAACAAAGAAGGACCCAATGGTTCAAGTTTATTAAGTGCAAGAAAAGTAAGGTGTGGCATCAAGTTCGTGAGAGCTTTAATCACTAATTTTCACATAACAAGTTTAATTTGGAAGGTAGATAAAACAAGAATTTACTTGGAATAGCAATAATGCTAACAGGTAGGTATGGTGGACACAAATGGAAAAGGTTTTGGTTTTAAGGAGTGGATGCACGAGAATAATTCCCTCTCAGTACGGGTTTTTGGCTAGCAAGGCTGGGTAGCAAGTAGAAGAGTAGAAGGAAACAAACAAACATACAAGTGATAAAAACAAACATGCAATCTTCCTTGGAAGCACAAAAGATCTTAACTAGAGAATACTAGACTTATGAGCAAATCAAGAAAGAAAGATGATGAAATAATTTTTCTTTAGAGTACTTTTATCTTTTCTTTCAACTCTCAAAAATATTGTTGCTACTGACCGAGCCAGGTTTGCCAAAACCAACTAAATTAACTCAATGATCCCGAAGTGATACCAATACTAACAAAAAGATCAATCATATAACCACGAATTGAAAACTAGTATAAGCTATGCAAAAGAGTGAATGATAGAACTTCTCATTAATATTCCATAACGGTAACTCATACCAAGGGATACATATCTAACGAGAGAGGGGACACTTCCATAATGCAAACCATCCTACATAATAACTTCCCTATTCATGATATGACTCTACTAATAAGGTAAAAAGATAGAAGATAGTGATGTGATACCACGGCACTCCCCCAAGCTTGGAACAAACCAAGGGGATGCCAAACTTGATGACGAATTACTCCTTTGGTGGTGGTGGTATCCCCTCGATGAGCTTCTTGATCAATTTCCCCAAGTTCTCAATCTCGAATGTGAGAGTACGAATCAACTCTGAGTTGTGCTCGATGCGGTGCATGATCATGTCAGATTGTGGATCCCAGCTCTTGTGATTCTTTTTCCGTTCTTCCCTCTTGGAGTCTTCTTTTCCTGCATGGTTATGGATAAAGGTATGGAAGGGACTCTTGGTGCTTGGAGAAGGTGTCCTTGGAGCCAAACAGTGACGCGGAGGTTTCCCTCCAGTTGACATCTATGTTGTCCTTCTGATCCTGGAAGGGTTCGCCACCACTCCAATGCTTGCAACAGTAGTGCCAGTGTGCTTTGCCTCCTCTTCACCTTCACTCTTGATCTCCTTCTCCTTCCCGGGGTCTTGGAGGTCTTCTTCCCTAGGCTCCTTCCCTTTATCCTTGGCGGACACCATTGTGCTTCTAAACCTTCAAAGAGTATGTCCTGGCAGAAACAGATCGAAACAAAAACATGACGAAAACACGATTTACGAACCTCGGGAGATCCGGGGGAATATATATTACGAAGTTTCATAACAAAAGGAAGGTACTAGGAGAAAACAAGTCGGAGGCGGAGTTCGGGGTGGACTCACCACCTGGTGGTGCGGCCAGGGGTGGGCCCGCGCCACAGGGTGGTGTGAGCCACCCTGGCTCTGTTTCCGTCCCTTTTTCGCTTCATAATCTTCCCTTATTCTCTAAAAACCGCAAAAATTTAGTTAGATTGTATTTTCGCGGAACTTTTCTTACCAGAACTGTTACCTATTTGAAAACGGACTCTGCAGGTCTCTGAATTTGGTATCTAGTAGATTCTTCTGGAGTCACCACTTGAATATCATCGATATCTTCATCTTCATACACTTATTACTTGAGTCATAAAACCCTTCTCTTCCTTATTAAACCATTATCTCCACTTCCTGGAAATTTCTTTCACACAAAACTTCACACAGTTCTCATTAGCAACATTAGTATAAGTGAAGTGATAAAACCTTTTGTGTCCAACTTCAACTGAAAACCATCAAAACATAAGCTACTATAGCAACTCCTTCCAAAAACCCAAAAAGAATTCAAAACGGAAATCGAATAAAGAAGCAAATGCAAGAGTGGCAAAATCTGTCAAAACAGACCAGCAGGTAAAGATCAATTTTTTCGAAAATCTTATGTTGCTCAAATCAAGAAGTGCAAAACTAACGAAAGTTAAATATCAACCTGGGGCAGAAGCAGAAACAATTACAGCTCAATCCGACATACAGAGATCTCTCACGATTTTTTACGGTGGAGCACAAAAATCTGTTTCGGGACAGCAACTTCCCCAAATATTACTTCTCTCTCATTAGAGGTTGATCTTGACACAAGAACCAAAAAAACGAATAAGGAGCGGTTATTACCAAAGTAATAACTTCCAAGACTCAAAGAAACAAAAACAAACTGAAAGCAAAAACAAATTGGGTTGTCTCCCAAAAAGCTCTTTCTTTATAGCCATTAAGATGGGCATGATAATTTTGAAGATGCTCACTCAGGAATATGAATTGAAGTGAAAGAGAGAATTAAGAAGCAATAACACACACACATTTAAGTCTAACCCACTTCCTATACAAGGGAATTTTGTAAACAAACAATTTGTTGAAACCAGAGGCTACTTGCATAAGAAGGCAAAAGAAGTGCAACATAAAAACTTTCAGCATAAAACGAGGAAACTTGATATTATTGAGATACATAAGAACACTTTTCCCTCTCTCATAATAAATTTCAGTATCATGCATAAACTTAACAATATAACTATCACAAGAACCATCATAGCAGTGATCACTTATTCTAACAGAAAACACAGGAATACTAGCTCTCATAACACTACTTTGTGAAACAATATTAGAGGTATACTTACAAAGGATAGTGTGTCCCTCTTCTTCATATTTAGTAACAAAGTCTTTCACATTTGCTACTATTGGTTCATAAACCATTTGTTTATCAGGTTCAACAGCTTTACTTGTACTTGCATTAACCATACTAGCTATCATAGAATGTTCCTTTACCTTAACTGGGAAAGGCATTTTCTCAATATAAGGTTCAGGTAAGACATGATTAGCAGTATAAACTTCATATTTCTTGCAGGAACACTCTTAGAAATATCTTTATAAGGTTCATGATACTTATTCCACTTCTTTTTAGGCACTTCAATATAGGACGCAACAGCCTTAAAATAAGAAGAAATAGCTTGAGAGTCTAGACCATAAGCATTTTTAATATTTTGAAATTCATCAGTTCCCATAAAAGATTCAATGCATTCATAATCATAATTTATACCTGACTTTCTACCTTTGTCATTCTTCCAAGCTTCAGCATTGTCTTAAATACGGTCCAGAACATCCCATTTAGCTTCTTCTTCCATGCGAGTGAATGATCCAGCACAAGAAGCATCCAATAAATTCTTGTCATGTAGAGGGAGCCTTGCATAAAAGTTGTTGATAATAATATTGTTGGGAAGCTCATGAATGGGACATTTGAGCATTAGTAACTTCAATCTCCCCCAAGCTTGATCTGTACTCTCTCCATCAAGAGGCCAAAAGTTGTATATTTGATTCCGATCTTTATGAATCTCACTAGGAGGATAAAACTTTGAATAAAAGAGAGGCACTATTTCCTCCCATTCCAGAGCTTGACCATTCTTCAGCAGCTTATACCATTCCTCAGCTCTTCCTTTCAGTGATAATGAGAATAACTTCTTCTTAACTTGATATGTAGTAATACCTGCACACTTGAACAACCTGCATAATTTGTGTATAAAGAGCAAATGATCACCGGGATGGACTGTTACATCCCCAACATAGTAGTTATCCATAACACGATCAATAATTCTTGTAGGTATTTTAAAAACATCATTCTCAGCAGGTGGTGGTTTATCTACTACCTTAGCAGTGGTAGTAGCATTACCAAATAAGAAACTCAGCGAATTATCTATAATGAAAATAAAGCAACTAGCAGAAGTAAACAATACTCATAGTAGAAGTTTCCTTTACCAGTTCCACTCTCCAATAGCGCTTCACTCCTCGGCAACGGCACTAGAAAATAGTCTTGATGACCCACAAGTATAGGGGTGTATGGCAGTATTTTCGGTAAGTAAGAGTGTCGAACCCAACAAGGAGCAGAAGCTGCTGGCTAGTGGTATGGATCAGGAATTCTCTACAAATACTTAGCAAACGGATTTTTAGGGATTCTTGATAAAGCAAGTAAACAAAGTACGAGTAAATAAAAGACAGTAGGAATAAATGCAGCAAGTGGCCCAATCCTTTATGCAGCAAAGGACAAGCAGGTTGTATTACTTAGGATGACCAAACGTTCTCGAGAACACATGGGAAGACTGTCAAGTGCTTTCGCTTCATATAGTTGATTAATCTTCTTTAGCTTGCTAAGTGTTGTGTGGGTGAACCTGTGCTAATGTACCGACCTTCCTAGGACTAATACATACTTGTGATTATACCCCTTGCAAACATCCGTAAGTACAAGAAAGTAATTAAGGTAGAAACCTAACCACAACTTTAAACTCTAAGACCCTTACGTCCCTTGTGCAATGGTTTCCGAACGTGGGTTCAGGTTTCTATCACTCCGGCAACCCCTACGATTAGTAGCCAAATACACAATGCATTCGCCTAGGCCCATATAGGTGAAGTGTCATGTAGTGGACGTTCACATGACACCACTAGAAGAAGTACACCACAACTTAAATATCAAACTATTGAATCTTTCTCAACACAACTCCACTACTAACAACATGACTTCTCCCATGTCCTCAAGAACAAAACGAACTACTCACAAGACATCATATGGATCATGATCAGAGATGGAATAATGATGTATAACAATCTGAACATAAACAATAATTCAATGGTACACTCAATAGCATCAACTATAAAGAGTAATCAACACCTGGAAAGTTTCCCCTATGAACTATGCAAGATTCAACACAATTGTTACAGCAATATGGAGATGGTGATGAGGGTGCTGATGGTGATGATGGTGGTGGTGATGATGATGATGATGATCCCGATGAAGTCCAGCTTGATGGTGGTGTTGATGGCGACGATCTTCCCTCTCTGAGAAGGAATTCCCCCGGCAGAAATCTGTGTGCCAGAGAGATCTTTCTCTCTCAGTGTTTTCCACCCCACAGAGGCGGCGAAATCTTTCTGTGGTCGCTCCCCAAGTCTTAGGGTTTCGGGAGGATAATATACGCTAGAGGGGAGTGCCAGGGGTGGACCAGGGCGGCCACACCACCTGGTGACGTGGCCTAGGCTGGCCTGCGCCAGGGGGTGGTGTGGGCCCCCTGTGACCCATCTCCAGCCCCCCTTCTGGCTTCCTTCGTCTTCTGGAAAAATAGGATTTTCCGTATATTTTCCCGGATTTTCTGATCTTCACGAATTTTTCCTCCAAACAGCACCTTTTCCATCAGAATCCTGACTGCAACGGTCGATGCTCCAAAAGTCATCAACCATGCAAAAACAGATAAAATAACATAAGTATAACCTCTCAGTACGAAATATATCAATGAATAACACTGAATTATGACATAGAATAGTGATGCAAAATGGGCGTATCACTCTTTTCTCCAAGGATCCTTACTGGATACCCCTGAACTTGTTGGTTGAGCTTAAACAACAACTTGGAGAGTTGTAAGACAAAAAGTTCTATCCAACTTTGTTCTTCCTAAAGTGATGTATAGTTTTGTTTGTGTTGAAGAAAGATAATATTCCCCTCGTGGATATGTTATCTCCCTGCTTTTGATTTGATTTGGGTTATCGTCAAATCAAACTCAGTTCCAAGGACTATCTTGATGATGTTGCTACTCGTGATATTGCACTTGAGTACATATTCATGTCCGTTGATCTAACCAACAATGTCGTCTTGTTCATACAACATATGAGTCCAAATTCTTGGAGTATCTCGATAAGTTTGTTGTTGAGCCCATCGATAGCATCCTTATGTTCTCCAAGCTAGAATAGATTCATATAGAACCTTTGGTACTAATGTTGGAAACTTTTCGAGAACCTTCTTCGTGTTATCTGGAAGTATGTGTTCTGGATGTTGGAAGTAACCTTCTCTGATTCACGAACAACTGTGGAAAGATGTCGTCGTGGATTCAAGTAGAGTTAACTCCGTATCTTAAGGACACAGTTGTATTTGGTTGCCAGTACTTGATGTATCAGCAGTTGTCCTTCGATAGGTTGCTAATACATGGGTCTAGCAATTTAGCTCAGTCTATTGGAGCTTGACACTATAGTCCATGCCTTGAGAATGTAGTGAATTTACCTTTACGATAAATGTTGCAAACTTTCTATTCGAACACGCTGAGTCTAAAGTAGCATCCCACCGAACCAGATCCAAATCTCAAGCAGATATGATGGTTGCTATTTCTCAAGGAAATGACATGGGTTTCTTTGTAAATCTCGTAAGATTGATGTAATGGTTGACACAATTAGTCGAAAGGCCTACCGTCAAATTCTCTTGAATCAGCAAATAACAACCACTCCTCATGAGGCCTATTCTATGATTTATTATAGGAGTTGCGCTTATGGTTTCCATTGTACCTGAAGTCCGATTTTTACTTGATGTATGGTAACTCGAACATCATGGAGAACATTTAAAGTAGAGTTGCTAAATGTCTCTTAGTCGATCCTGCAGACCCTTTACATTGGCAAGCTTCTTGTTGAGCTAAGTAATTGAAGTCTGAGAATGAAGTTTCTTTTTCCTCGTGTCATCAGGAATCTTTTTATTTACTCATCTTAGTGGTGTAAAGTGATACCACGATCTTTGGCAAAGATTCTGATAACCCTGGATGAATAAAGAGTTTCCTTCATTTCTCAATCATGTTCAAGAGTGACTATGATTTTGGTAATTAGAGGTTTCTCTTGTTACATGTTCCTTGTGACTCTTACGAGTCCTCACCACAAAACACCTTTCTGTTTTAACCTTCTATTGAATGAAAGAGTGACCCTTCTGTTCAAAAGTAGTTCAACAGTTTGGTTATCCGCATCTTTGTATCCCTGAACGCTCTACTTAAGTCATCTAGTAGAGTTTTGACTCTCGAAGTCTGTGGTTTTGTTCTTTCTGATGTAAGCTTTCCTTTGCAGAAGCTTAACTTCTATAAACTCCATGGTCTCAATTCTTATGAAGATTAGCTATCTAACAACTTGAAACCCATCTCCTTTTGTTTCCTCCGTTACCTTGGCGTGTTTCATGTCGTCATCATAGAGTTGTTTTTGCACACTCCTTTCATGAGTTGACCATGAGATACTCGGTGTGTTGGTTAGTGTGTTTCCCTCTTATCCTTAGAGTGGCCCTATTTCCTTCTCTCTCTTCCTACCTTTGGAATCTCGGGTTGAGATTCTCGTAAGGGGGATAGAGATGTAACACCCTAGTTTTAAGCTAAATACTAATTAGGGTTTATTGTGCATTGCATAAGCATCATTATTTTGCTAAGATAAAATGCAAAAAAAGAGAAACAAAGTAAAACCCTAAACCCTAGCTATTTTACCTCTCTCTAAAAGCAATTCAAAATAGTTTGAATTTTGAAAACTACAAAATCTATGGAGCCCAAATGGAATAAAGGGGCCCCACACTATTTCATATATTTGCAAACCTTCTGGTATTTTTGAAATGGTTCAAAACATATTTGAAAATGGTTTACAATTGAAAAAGAGAAAAAAAAATTGGAAAAATGTTTTGCTAAAAAAGCAGAGAACCAGCAGCAGCCCATGCCATAGCCTAGTTAGCCCTCCCTCCCTCGTCTATCTGGCGCACAAAGCAGCCCGCAGCAGCCCAGCTCGGCCCAAGCCTGCGTACCGGTTCGACGTCATCGTCTTCCCCGTGACGCGAAGAAACTCGGTGTCATCACCGATGTCGTCCACCACTGTGGCGCCAAGATGCCCGTTGCGCTGCCCTTTGGACGGGGATAAGACCACCCCCAAGTTGTGCTCATCTTCTCCTGTCCTTCTCTTCCCCTCTCCCTGGCTCTCTCTTCCTCTCCTAGAGGATCTCGAACCCTAGCCGCCGCTGTCACCTTTCTTTGCCCTTGATCCCGGCCACCCCGTGCCCCGCCAACCCCGCCACAAGCTCCGCCTCGCTGTGGGGATCCCCCTAGCTGACAGAATCGAGCCCGGGCGCTCGCAATCAGCCGCATCGATCGCTTCTTCCCCAACCCTGATGTGCTCCGCTGGCCATCTCGTCGTCGCTCAGGTCCGCCTCACACCTCGTCATCGGCCCCTTCAGCTACAAGGTGAAATTCTGGTTCGAGAGAACCCCTTGCTGGTCCTTCCCATCCCCTGGTTCATCCTCGTGCAATCACTGCCGCCATCCACTGCCAGTCACCGCCGTAGACACCGCTACGTTGACCCAAAGCCAGCGGCGCCACCCAATTTATGCTCCCCGTGTTGTGCTCGTTCGAACGAGCCATCCCGCGTGACCCTGCTCGCCCCCTAGCGCTGCCAGACACCGCCATCAACGCGTTCTCCGGCGAGTCCTACGTGGCGCCACCGTGGCGTCAACATAGCACCTGCGTGGCCACGACGTGGTGCCAACATCAGCATCACGCAAGCTTTGCCAGCGTGGCAGCCCGACGTGGCCCTGGCCCCACTCATCAGTCATAGTGGGTAGCCCCTGCCTCGGTGAGAAACAACCCCACCCATGTGGTGACGTCAGTCCCGCATCATGTTGACGCAATAAAGTTTAATAAACCATTTTAATAATTTCAGAAAATGGTTTAAATCTTATAAATTCAATAACTAATTATCTATAAGTCAGAAAAATGAATATAATATATCAAAATGTTCTAAAAAACAATATCGACACTTTACATCAAAATCATGCATTGTTAAGACACTTTTATTACAAGTTTAATTAGAAGAACAAACTACCCCCCCCCCCCCCTAGGTGATTCTGGGGTCTCTCCTATATTAGGCTTTGCACCCCTCGAACGCCGCTTAAATTACCAAGCATGCTCTAGGGTTTCACTTCAGTACAATTTAACTGGTCAAATCATCATCCTTGCTTGAGAATTGCATCGATGCCATGTGTTGATTGTTTACCCCTTTCTTTTTGGTGTTTCGTTCTTCCCGGTAGAATACGATATTGATACGTCCATAACGTATCTATAATTTTTTAATGGTTTTATGCTAATAATATGCTTTTGATACTCCTTTTTATATAAAGTTTATGATTTATTTGGACTAACCTACTAATAGTTGCAAAAGTGCACAATGTTCTTGTTTTACACTTTGATGTGTAGGAATTACCAAGAATACAAGTGGAAACCTTGTTGGTGTCAAATTTGGATTTTCCAGAAATCTGTCTCAAAACTCTTTTTGAAGCTGGTCACGTTTTGGGTCGAAGACGGCATCAAACGGAAAACTCTTCAAGAATAAAGTTGTTGAAAATTTCGCGACAAATGTTCTGGATATAAAATTTAGCTGATTCCAAGTCCGGACGGGCCCGATAGGCCCGATTTACTTCAGCCCAAGATGGGGTCACAGGAATCCGAGAAGCTTTATAAAGCGAGGAAACCTAATTCATGGGAGACACCTCCAGCCACGAATTTATAGTCACCAAAGCCACGTTTTTTCCTCTCCCATAGATCCCATCTCCATGGGAGAGAGCTCCCAATAAGACATGAAGGAAGGGGGCTAAGGGGCGGTGCTCCCCTGTGATATCGGCAGCGGGGAAGGAGTCCTCCGCGCTGCCGCCGGCGCCGCTGCCGCCTCTTCACCATCTTCACCGCCATCTCCATCGACTCCACCACCATCTCCACCGCTGTTGCTGATACCCATGATGATGAGGGAGTAGTTCTTCCTTGAGGCTAAGGGCTCTGCCGGTAGCTATGTGTTCATCTCTCTCTATGCATGATCATATTGTGATCATGAGCTTTGTAATCAAGTAGATCTACCTTGCTACTCAAGTGCTTTAATAGATCTCTGTTCTCCCCATGTGTGTGAAAGTGACAGCGTGCACACCATTGTGGCACTTAGGCTAGAGATTACAAATACTTGTTATAAGTTATATTTGGAGTTGGATGTTTTTATGATAATTGTGGTGTTTGTTGGAACCATCTAGTGCTCAAGGTGACAGTGTGGGGTTATCTAGATGGGGAAAGCAAACTTTGAGGTGTGCTGTTATAGCCCTACCATGGATTAGAGTGTCCAACCGGAGAGTAGTTCAGAGTAGTATCATGAAGAGAAGATATTTATATGAGAGTGTTCACTAGTGAAGTAATGATCCCTAGGCCTTGTTTCTAAACATTGAGATACCGTTTGCAACTAGATCTGTTACATGTTTGCTTGCTTCCATCTTTATTTCAGTTTTCCTTTAGTCTCTTCCACGCCATCAAGCTATTTTCTGGCACCGGTGTCTTATATGCATACCACTTGTATTTGACTATCTCTTCGTCGAACTAGTGCACCTATACACCTGACAAGTGTATTGGGTGTGTTGGGGACACAAGAGACTTCTTGTATCTTGATTGCAGGGTTGCTTGAGAGGGAATACCTTTGACCACTTCCTCCCTGAGTTCGATAAACCTTGGGTAATCCACTTAAGGGAAAAGTTGCTGTTGTTCTACAAACCTCTACACCTCGAGGCCCAATAACTGTCTACAAGAATATAAGTGCGTAGACATCAAGCTATTTTCTGGCGCTGTTTCCGAGGACTGAAGACGAAGAAGCTCCCACGTCAACCACGCGCCATCAAAGTATTTTCTGGCGCCGTTGCCGGGGAGGTAAGGTAAAAGGTACTCACATCTTCCGGTGTAAGTGCTCGAAGTTGTTTCCTTTAGATTCTACAATTATATCTTTTTGTTTCTTGTTTTTATTTTCACTAGTTAGGCTTTATGGAAAACAACAACAAAATTAGAGATCTTTATAGTATTTATCTTGAGTTAGGACATGAAGTGTTTGAAGAGAAAACTAAAAGACCTATGGAACTTTATTTGCATGCTAATAGCAATGTTATTAGTATGAATTCTTTGAACACCATTATTGCTAATGCTATGGAAAAGTCTAAGCTTGGGGAAGCTGGTTTTGATGAGCATGATATTTTTAGTCCCCCAAGCATGGAGGAGAAAACTTACTTTGATGATACTATGCCTCCAATATATGATGATTACAATAATGAATATGATATTTTCAGTCCACCTACGAGGAGAAAATTAATTATGATTACAATATGCCTCCTATATTTGATGATTATGGTGATGATAATAATAATGATAGCTATTTTGTTGAAATTGCTCCCACTATGACTAATAAGAATGACTATACTTATAGGGAGAGTAATAATTCTTTTATGCATGTGGCTCATGATAAGAATGTTTTATGTGATAATTATATTTTAAATTTTATTCATGATGCTACTGAAAGTTATTATGAGAGAGGGAAACATGGTTTTATGCATTTCAACAATATTAAGTTTCCCCTCTTTATGTTGAAAATTTTGAAGTTCACTTGTTTTGCTTTCCTATGCTTGTGGCTTCGTGCTTTCATGAATTGTTTCTTTACAAGATTCCTATGCATAGGAAGTGGGTTAGACTTAAATTTGTTCTATATTTGCTTCTTGATGCTCTCTTTTACTTCCATTCATATTTCTTAGGTGAGCATCATCAAAATTATCGTGCCTAGCTCAAAGGCGTTAAAGAAAAGTACTTATTGGGAGATAACCCAAAAGATTTAGTTGATTCTTGGAAGTTATTGCTTCAGTAATAACCTCTCCTTATCATTTTTCTGCGATTTTTGTGCCAAGAGTAACCTCTAATGAGAGAGAAGTAAGACTTAGGAAAGTTGCTGTCCCGAAACAGATTTTTTGTGCTCCACTGTAAAAAATCGTGAAAAGTCTCTAGACATCGGATTGAGCTGTAATTGTTTGTGCTTATGCCCCAGGTTATTATCCAAATTTTGTTAGTTCAACACTTTTCGATTTGAGCAAAATAAGGTCTTCGAAAAAATCGGTTTTTACCTGCTGGTCTGTTTTGATAGATTTCTGTCATTATTTGCATTTACCTCTTGATCTCTTTCTCTTTGAGTTCTCTCTGATCATTTGAACTTTTTAAAGGAAGTTCTATAGTAGCTTTTGTTGTAATGGAAGTTTTATTTGTGTTGGAACTGAATCAAAAAGACTTATTATCTTAAGTACACTAATGTTGCTAATGAAGATTTGTGAAGTTTTGTATGAAGGAAATTTTCAGGTGTAGGGAAAGAATAATGTAATGAGATGAAGAATGGACAAAAGCTAAAGCTTGGGGATGCCACCCCATGTCACCCCAAGAAATATTCAGAGTTACAAGTGTCAAAGCTTGGGGATGCCCAAGGCATCCCCTTCTTCATCAATAAAAATCTCAGAGCTTTCTAGACACTTCGTTTTTATTGTTTCATGCATAATTGTGTTGTTCTTGGAGCATCTTTGTTTTTGTTTTTGGTTTTCGTTTGCTTAGTTTGCTTGAATAAATTAGTTGGACCCCCTCATTCATACATTAGTTTTCAAATAAGTTGGTTTGGATTGGAAAAGAATAGGAAAAGTTCATGCTTAAGTGGTAAAAAGGAGCTTGTTTTTGACTGTGGCCTATACTTTGTCCTGTCATGCTTGATATTGTTTTGTCTTTATGCTTAGTGATTTTTTTTTTAGCATGACATGTTATAAACAATTGAGATTTCTTAATGTGCCTTGAAAGAATCATGCATTGTTTTAGCATATTAAAGCATAGTATTGTGGTATTCTCCTTTGATGCTTTATTTGGGTTGACTTGGCGCATGCTCACACCATGTTATGACTATACCAATTCACCATATCCTCTATGATCATTTAGTTTTCGACTTGTAGTATCACTTCATGCTTTAATTAATGATGTTTTGTCGCTTTGCATGATTATGGCCATTATTGCTCTCTTAGTTGGTCGCTCTCAGTCTTTTGCTAGCCTCCATAACCAAGTATGAGTTCCACTTATGCATACAACTCCAAATAAAACCAAGTTATTCCAAAGAGTCCACTATACCTACCAATTAGCATTTGCTATTCCAAGTATATTCATGTTTTTATCTACCTTGTGAATTAAACTTGTTATGTGAAAATTAGTGATTAAAGCACTCACGAACTTGATGGCACACTTTTACTTTCTTGCACTTAATAATCTTGAACCATTGTGTCATCTATGTTGTATATACTTGCACTTATACGTTGGGGATTAGCAGAACCATGCTGTCATGGGGAATGCTTTCAACATTGCACTTGTACATTGTACCTAGTTGATATCATGCTCTTTTGTTTATGGATGTCGTCGGTGTGAAATGAAAGGGGAGCTTGTAAGTCCATGGAGTTATGTATGTGTGTTAGATAAATGCCTAGGCCGCTGGTCTAATCCATGCATAATCATGGTGGAAACCTGCAGCATAACCATAATGAGCAATTTATCAAGCATTCTTCTTATAAAAAAGAGATAGAGATTGAGAAAAAGAAAAAAAGAAATGAGAAAAGAGGAAAGAGAGAAAAAAGCACCATTTTCCCATGGTAAATAAGAAGATGCTAAGATGCTCATTGTCTACTTGCCTTGTCATTTAGATATGGGGATTCTTCCGTATCATCGGGCAAGGGGTACCCCGTTGGCGGTTCTCTATGATACACATGTACTTACTATGACAAGAACTTACCGTTAACTAAACTTGAGTAGCATGTGGAGCGGCCCTTGTATTCAAGGGACATGAGATTGCCAACTTATACTTTGTCAAGCATATACTCCATAGTTTGTTCACTTTAATCTTAATCACTTCAAGATGCTTATGATAGGGGCAATGAGAGCTGAAAGCTAATAAGTACCATAATTTTTGGAAGCTCCTTATGAGACTTGAATCCCTGCTTCCTTCTATGAAGGCCTTTCTTTTACTTTTATGTTGAAGCTCTTTATGAGAAGACCAAACTACCCCCCCCCCCCCCTCGTAAGTGATTATGGGGTCTCTCCAATATTAGGGTTTGCACCCCTCGGACGCCGCTTAAATTGCCAAGCATGCTCTAGGGTTTCACTTAAGTACAATTTAACTTGTCATATTGTCATCCTTGCTTGAGCATTGCATCGATGCCATGTGGTGATACTCATTTTTATATAAAGTTTATGATTTATTTGGACTAACCTACTAATAGTTGCAAAAGTGCACAATGTTCTTGCTTCACACTTTGATGTGTAGGAATTACCAAGAATACAAGTGGAAACCTTGTTGGAGTCAAATTGGGATTTTCCAGAAATCTGTCTCAGAACTCTTTTTGAAGATGGTCACGTTTTGGGTCGAAGACAGCGTCAAACGGAAAACTCTTCAACAATAAAGTTGTTGGAAATTTTGTGACAAACATTCTGGATATAAAATTTAGCTGATTCCAAGTCCGGACAGGCCCGATAAACCCGATTTACTGCAACCCAAGATGGGGTGACAGGAATCCGAGAAGCTATATAAAGGGAGGAAACCTAATTCATGGGAGACACCTCCAGCCACGAATTTGCAGCCACCAAAGCCACGTTTTTCCTCCCCCATAGATCCCATCTCCATGGGAGAGAGCTCCCAATAAGCCATGAAGGAAGGGGGCTAAGGGGCAGTGCTCCCCTGTGATACCAGCGGTGGGGAAGGAGTCCTCCGTGCCGCCACCGGCGCCGCCTTCTCTTCACCATCTTCGTCGCCATCTCCATCGACTCCACCACCATCTCCATCATCGTTGCTGATTCCCATGATGATGAGGAAGTAGTTCTTCCTCGAGGCTAGGGGCTCTACCGGTAGCTATGTGTTCATCTCTCTTTATGCATGATCATATTGTGATCATGAGCTTTGTAATCAAGTAGATCTACCTTGCTACTCAAGTGCTTTAATAGATCTCTGCTCTCCCCATGTGTGTGAAAGTGACAGCGTGCACACCATCATAGCACTTAGGCTAGAGATTACAAATACTTGTTATGAGTTATATTTGGAGTTGGATGTTTCTATGAAATTGTGGTGTTTGTTGGAACCATCTAGTGCTCAAGGTGACAGTGTGGGGTTATCTAGATGGGGAAAGCGGACTTTGTGGTGTGCTGTTATAGCCCTACCATGGATTAGAGTGTCCAACCGGAGAGTAGTTCAGAGTAGTATCATGAAGAGAAGATATTTATATGAGAGTTTTCACTAGTGAAAGTATGATACCTAGGCCTTGTTTCTAAACATTGAGACACCGTTTGCAACTAGATTTGTTACATGTTTGCTTGCTTCCATCTTTATTTCAGTTTGCCTTTAGTCTCTTCCACGCCATCAAGCTATTTTCTGGCACCATTGTCTTATATCCATACCTCTTGTATTTTACTATCTCTTCACCGAACTAGTGCACCTATACACCTGACAAGTGTATTGGGTGTGTTGGAGACACAAGAGACTTCTTGTATCTTGATTGCAGGGTTGCTTGAGAGTGAATACCTTTGACCACTTCCTCCCTGAGTTCGATAAACCTTGGGTAATCCACTTAAGGGAAAACTTGCTGCTCTTCTACAAACCTCTGCACTTGGAGGCCCAACAACTGTCTACAAGAATAGAAGTGCATAGACATCAAGCTATTTTCTGGCGCCATTGCTGGGGACTGAAGAAGAAGAAGCTCCCATGTCAACCACGCGCCATCAGATATCAAGATCGTGATCAAAGACGAAGATTAACACCATAGAAGACCGACGAACAATACTTGATCAACTATAATCAAGTCTAGTACAAGATATCCGAAGATCTACTTATTGGTTATCAATAGGAAAAGGGAAGCATAGCCCCACCATGATACAATCCATGCTTTCGAAAGTATTTCATTCTTGCCATGATGCATACGATTATAATGTGGTCTTTTATCGATAGATACAGTATCCTATCTATTGCATTACTCCCTTTGAGCTTATATTACCTGATCCACTGCTCCTAGCATAACTAGGTTTGGCTTGTGTGCACTGCTAGAGCTTATATCTGTGTCTTGCTTAGCCATGCTGAGCTACCAGTGTTGGTTCATCCATATGATGATGTACCAAATGCAGAGAATCTAGTATGACAGGAGAACGAGGTATATTGATGAGGTAAGATCAGTGGTAAAGGTTAAACATGATAAGGCTTATATGGTAGGCCACAGTGGGATGTGGTTTTTGTAGTCCCATGCTCGCCACCACTAGGAACCGAGTTCTTGCCTTTGGAACCAAGACGAGCGTGCACCCACACAGGGCCTAGAAAACCTCACGAGTAACTAACTTGCCTAGTAGATTCCATGAGTCACATAGTTCGGGCGTTCCATTCGACATATGCATAGAAAACATTTTGAAAGTTTTGGTGGGTGAAGGTGCATCATAATAGGTAGGTAAGCGTGGACTGGGTTGCTTGGGGTCGACGGAGTCCCTGATAAACCAACCAGGCCCACATCTCTAGGGACCGGCTTCAGGATTTCACCCGTTACGGCGGAACCATCCTTAGGACATGACTCATGGTCTCAACGAAAGCAAGGTAAAGGTCGTGTCTAACCACCCTCTGCTGGCCTTCCAAGGAAGAGGGCTAACGATTCTAGCTTTAAGAGTCGGTTAGTACATGTGGGTGAAGTTGTACACCCCTGCAGGGTTAAATCTTTTCTAAAAGCCGTGTTCACGGTTATGTACTCTTGGCGACCAAATTCTAAGATCATAGAAAACTATAACCTAATCATAAAACTTGGCAGTTCAACATGTGCTTAAGGATGCTTCCTCTTGGGTACGAGAGGGTGATCCTAGTTGTGAGATGAGGATTACTTTGGTGGATATCAAAGATAATGATCAATTCTTCGGAGATGTGGCTCTCTTATCCCTTTTAAAAACATTCTGATTAGACGAGCTTCTTCTCCCTCTTGTTTTATAAAAAAATCGCTTTATGCAAAATAACCCCACCAGCCATAAGTCTTGCCGAGTAAACCATGTACTCACCCTTCCTTTGTTGATACTTTTGTATCAGAATAAGTGTTCCCCTGAAGACAAGTTTGGTACGACATCGACACTGACGAGTAGCTTGGGGTTCCCGGTCAGCAGCCTGGAATCTATGGGATGGGACGTCATCGTTATGCTTCAGGCCTCTTAGGCCATTTGTTACGTTTGCTATACTTAATAGCATAATTTGCCTCCCGTTGTTTGATGTTTGTGGTCAGTGACCTCTGCTTGTAATATTTTGGTTCTTTGCTCAGTTATGATCTTACTGTAGTAATTTTTGTGTCGTAGGGTTACTGTTGTGTTACCAATTTCTCACTAGATATCCTCGAGCTCTAGGTTAAGCTTATGTCAGGCTAAGGTCTGGATTTGTTTAATCCTGATCTCGGGGGTGTCACACTATCTCTCTTTAGAACAATTCTGGATTTCACTCTCTTTTCTCCAACAATCTAAAATCAAACCCTAAGTGTCATCACCCTTAAGCGTGCCACCCTACGGTTCGGGAATGCGCAGACATGATCGAGACACCTCTTCGACCAATGACCAATAGTGGGATCTAGAAACCCATGATGGCCTCCATGCACTCCACGAATTAACTTGATTGCTAGAACCTTAAACATCGAGTCTTGTTCCCTTTGCTTCACGGTACTTGGTTTGTCAAATATCTGATCTTTGGTACCTCTAAACCTAGTTCGATCTTGTTACCAACAAACACATCTACCATTCCCGTGATATGACATTCTTGTGACCTAGTCACATGATTACAAGTTTCATCGATGTAATCTCATCGAGTGGGACCAGAGTATCTATCCTTCACATGGATGGGAAAATCCTGATCTCGAATCATACGCCTCAACCTATCCCTTCGGAATACCTGAGAGACACCTTTATGATCACATGTTATGGTCTGACGGTTTATGTAGTCAAAGTAGTCGCTAGTGATAGTGATTAGATACGATCTCACTGTCAAAGGATTGAGTTACTACATTTTACTAGTTATCGCAAGGTTAAACTTTGTGACTAGATCTCATTGCAATACTTCATTTGGGTTTGTGTAAAATACATCATTCAATCAATGACATGACCTCATTGTCAATTAACATAAATGTCCATGATCGGGAAACCTCAATCATCAGTTGACGAATGAGCTAGTTGACAAGAGGTTACTAGGGACTTGGTTTGTTTACATACCGCATGTGTACTAATGTTTCCGCTTAATACAGTTATAACATGGCATAAAACTTATTATGAACATTTGAGATATGGCAATAAAAATATCTTTATTATTTTCCTCTAGGGCATATCTCCAACAGCCTCCCACTTGCACTAGAGTAAATATAAACTAGTTTAAATTTTGCAAGAATCTAACACCTATATCTTCCTAGTGTTAATCATGCTTTTCTTGTGGAAAATTCTTTCTTAACGTGTCTACAACGTTCATATCCGTATCGCAAATCCTAATGTCACCACCACTGAAATACTGCCTTATCACATGGTAACATGCCCGAGTATGTGATTTGTAGTAGAGTGGAACCTCTGGTCCTTTGCATTCACAATAGTCCCCATGTTGTCGCGGTAGATACTCACTAGGTCTTGCATGCTTAGAAACAATCCTAGTTTTATGACGAAATTCCTTAGCCAGACAACTTCATTCGTCGCTTCCAAAGCATCAATGTACTCTGATTCCATTGTATATTGAGTTGTCGAGCCTTGCTTGCCTCTCCTCTAGCTCACTGCGCCTCCATTCACTAAAAAAGTACCTTGTCCGAGATTTTGAGTCATCCGCATCAGTGTCATAACTTGCATCAACGTAACCAGTTATGGTAAGTTCCTATTCACATCCTCCGTAGAATATAAACATATCCTTAGTTCTCCTAAGATACTTCAGGATATTCTTAACTGTTGTCCAATGATCCATTTCGGGATTTCTTTGGAATCGGATCATCTAACTAAAAGCTAGGGCCACATTAGGTCGAATACTCAGCATGGCATACATGATAGAACCTATGGATAAAGCATAAGGGATGTTAGACATCATTTCCTTATCATTAGCCATTGTTGGACACTCAGGTAAACTCAATGGTTTACCTTTCACCACAGGAAAGAACCCTTTCTTTGCCTGATCCATTCTGAATCTCTTTAGAACCTTATCTAGGTAAGTACTTTGACTTAATTCGAATAGGCGTTTTGATCTATCTCTATAGATTTAATGGCTAACATGTAAGCAGCTTCACCCATGTCCTTCATAGAAAATTTACTATTTAAATAATCCTTCGCACTCTTTAGAAGATTCACATCATTCCCAATTAGTAATATGTCATCCACATGTAATACTGGGAATGTTGCTGAGCTCACAGTAACTTTCTTGTAAATGCAGGCTTCTTCTTCATTTTGGACAAATCCAAAACCTTTCATCACTTCATCAAAGTGAAGATTCTAGCTCCGAGATGCTTGCTTCGGCCCATAAATGGAACATTGAAGCTTGCATATGTTTCCTGCATCCTTAGGATTGACAAAACCTTCCGGTTGTACTATATACAATTATTCCTCAATGTTGCCATTTGGGAATGCAGTTTTGACATCCATCCACCATATCTCATAATTGAAATATGTAGCAATTTCTAGTAAAATCTAGATAGACTTAAGCTTCGCTATAGGTGAGAATGTCTCACCATAGTTAACTCCTTCAATTTGTCGGAAACACTTTGTGACAAGTCGAGCTTTATAGATGTTTACATTACCGTCAGTGTCTATATTTTTCTTAAATATCCATTTATTCTCAAAAGCATTGTAGCCATCAGGGGTATCCACAAAAGTCCATATTGTTATCGTACATGGATCATATTTTAGATTTCATGGCTTCAAGACATTTCTCAGGCTCGATGCCTTCCATTACATTCTTGTAAGCTCGCAGGTTCGTCTTGTTTAAATAACATGACTATATTAACAAGATTACCGTACCACTCAGGAGTGGTACGTATTGTTGTATATTTGCGTGTTTGAGTAGGTGCTTTGATGTTAGTGTTATGATTATCATCATTTGGTCCCCTCCAACCATTGAGGTGGTTCCAAAACATCTTTCATTGCACCACTCGGTAATTGGAGAGAAGGGTCAACAATCTCACTGATCTCTACTTTCCTCTCACTAACACCTTTGGCGAGAAACTCTTTCTCGAGAAATGTACCATTCTTGGCGACAAACGTTTTGCCCTCGGTTTTGTTGTAGAAGGTGCATCCAATAGTTTCCTTTGGATACCCTATAAAGATACATTTCTTCACTTGCGGTTTGAGTTTATTAGGTTGTAGTTTATGAACATAAGCCTCACAACCCCAAACATTCAGGAAAGACAACTTTGGTTTCTTGCCATGCCATATCTCATATGGTTTTGTCTCCACAGATTTGGATGTCGCCCTATTTAAAATGAATGCATATGTTTCTAACGCATACCCCCAAAAAGATATATATATATATATATATAAGTCGGTAAGAGGCATCATAGCCTGCACACTATCTAATAGAGTGCGATTATACGTCATTCTGACACACCATTACGTTGTAGTGTTCAAGCTGGTGTAAGTTGTGGTACAATGCCACAAGTCTTGAGATGCATGCCAAACTCATAACTCAAATAATCACCTCCTTAATTAGATCGAAGCTGCTTGATTTTCTTGTTGAGTTGATTTTCAACTTCACTCTAAAATTCTTTGAACTTTTCAAATGTTTCAGACTTGTGTTTCATTAAGTAAATATGCCCATGTCTACTCAAATCATTAGTGAAGGTACAAAGTAACAATATCCATTGCATGTTTAGGTTCTCATCGGTCCACACACATCGGTTTGTATGAGTCCCAATAAGTCCACCACCCATTCCATCATACAGGAAAAATGGAGTCTTGGTCATCTTGCCCATAAGGCATGGTTAGTATCTGTCAAGAGATTCAAAATCTAGTGACTACAAAAGTCCATTAGAATGGAGCTTCTTTATGTGCTTTACGCCAATATGACCTAGATGGCAATGCCACATATACATGGAATTATCATCACTAAGCTTACATATTTTGGCATCAATGCTATGGATGTGAGAATCACTACTATCAAGATTTAATAAGACGAAACCATTACTTTCCGATGCATGAGCATAGAAGTAATTATTCATATAGATAGAACAACCACTTGTTTCTGATGTAAATGAATAACGTTCTTGCAACAAGAAAGACCTGCTTATAATATTCATACTCCAATACGGGTACAAAGTAACATTTATTCAAAACTAAGATTAATCCTGAAGGTAGATGCAGAGGGATAGTGTCGATATCCACAGAGGTTGCAGAGGTGAAGACCGAGCGCCTGGCTTGGCTCTGAAGCCATGGACGTTCACGGACTCGCCACAGGTCCTCACGTCCTTGGCATGCTTCAAGAGGGAGTTGAAGTCGGTGGCGTGGAGCCTCCTAGTGGTGCAGAAGGGGCACCTATAGACGTCACTGGCAAAGAAGTTGTCGTACTGTCCAGACTTCAGCCTCCTCAGCACCTGACGATTCTTGGTGTCCTTGGACTCGTCGTTGCTGTAGACGTCGCTGCTATCCTCCTATTAGGAAAAAAGTAGAGTGCAATAATGACATGATTGAGATACCTTGATTATCGGGATTGATTATTTGTATAAATTAACCGATTGAGATCCCCTAATTATTCCCAATACCCAACTCTCAAACCAAATCGAATACTGATCGCAACTACAGATCAGCACTAGTACTAACTAGGGAATCCCTTTACTGCAACTCGGAGGATAAATAAAATAGGGTTGAAATACAAACAGGGGGATTCGTAGAAATACGAGATCTAACATAAGAGGATTAGCTACTGTAAAAATACCTCGCATCCAACGATTGAAAATACGAACAACCAAACCCTAATAACATACGATCTAGCTTCCAACGATGGGAATGGGGGAAGAACAAGGGAAAGGGATAAAACCCTAGTTACCTCCGACCATGGGTCGGCGATGCTGGTGTCATAGGGGTTCTCCGGCCTAATGTAATCATCCTCCTCGTAGGGGTCCTAGCCGAGCAGGATCTGCCCGAGACCAGGGGGCCTCCTCGCTGGTGGCTACGGCAGAAGCGGGGACAGAGGTCTGTATGGGGATGGCGGCTGCCTTCGATGCCTCGACGGGGCCTGTATGGGGACAGGTGCCTCCTCGCCGGCGGATTTGGAGGCGACGATGGCCACCACGCCGTTCTTCTCCATTGCTAGCATGGTTGGGGTTTTCTTAGGGTTTGTAGAAGGTGATGGGACAGTGGAGATGGTTGAGTGAGCGAGTGAGTGATGAGTGAGAGTGAGGAGGCCTCTATAAAGGAGAAGGGAAGGGACATTTTGTTGCACCACCGTGCACCACGTAACCATGTACGCTACTGCACCGTGCATGGCTACACATGTCCGCTACCACCCCGTGCACCGTGACACGTGTAACGTGAGTCATGTTTTTCCCTCGTGTCTAACCCTGGCGACTTAGATGTTCTCACTTATACCCTCAAGTGTAACACTAGAAGTCTGGTTGTACTCAGTTTTTCCCTCCAGTACTAACACTATTGTGTGCAATATACTCAATTTTACCCTCCGATGGCTGGTCAACAGAGAATCAACGAAAGGGTTTTAGCTAGCTGATTGAGTCATTTTATGCACCACAAATTCAAAAAGATCAAAACATAGTGTCATCTACCCAGGGAGTCTTATTATGTGACCTGCCACCATAAGAAATGTATATAAATCATGTTTTAACCTAAATCACCACTTCTCAAATCACCTACTATCTATGAAGGTTCATGGCTTTCTACTCAAGCCTCTTCCCAAAACATCCCTCCCCAAAACATAGTTTGTCTGAATGAGGCAATAATTGTCAAACTGGTGTATATTTGAATTGCAAATAGTTTGATGTATGCCAAGATGTATTTTATTGTATAAAATACGCATTTTCCATTTTTTAAATCTCTTTCTATTTTCAATTTGAATCCCTTTGTTAGTCTTGCCCTTGGTTTTTAAGTTCTACTCAGTTTTGCCCTTCGTTTTTAAGTTCTACTTAGTGTTCCCCTCTCTTGTAGTCACAATCTCTCACACATGTTCTCATCTTGGCTGCTACGCTCTGATTGGTTGAGACAGTTGTCACGTGGATCGTGTCCACCAACCGTTGATCATCTGTGATCTAGCGAACAGGATAAGCCCTATATATGTCAGGTGGCACCCCTCTATCCATGCAAAATAACGAGTTTGCCGCCGGTACTTTAACTCCATAAACAAATGATTTTGAATATAATTTGAAGGGAAAGTGTTCAAAGGTGTATAATTTTCATATATGCAAGTTTGTGCATTACATTCCACTCTATGAAAATGATAATCTCTCAAGATTTTCTTATCACAATATTATCAAATATTAAGTGCGATTTCAAAGAGTTAAAATGTGTATAATTTTCATATATGCAAGTTTATACATTACATTTCAGTCTATGAAAATGGGGGAGAAAATGATAATCTCTCAAAATTTTGCTAGCACATCATTATGACATATTAAGTGCAATTTCACATTGTTCAAAGGTTTATAATTTTCGTATACGCGAGTTTATGCATTATATTTCACTCCATGGAAATGATAAATGATTAGGATTTTATTAGCATAACATTAATATGTCCTAAGTGCGATTTCAAAAAGTTCAAAGGTGTATAATTTTCGTATATGCAAGTTTATGCATTACATTTCACTATATGAAAATAATAATCCCTCAAGATTTTTTAGCACAACATTATCACATATTAAGTGCGATTTCAAAGAGTTCAAATGTGTATAATTTTCGTATATGCAAGTTTATGCATTACATTCCACTCTATGAAAATGGGGGAGAAAATGATAATCTCTCAAAATTTTGTTAGCACGTCATTATCACATATTAAGTGCGATTTCACATTGTTCAAAGGTTTATAATTTTCGCATATGCAAGTTTGTGCATTACATTCCACTCTATGAAAATGATAATCTCTCAAGATTTTCTTAGCACAACATTATCACGTATTAAGTGTGATTTCAAAGAGTTTAAATATGTATAATTTTTTTATATGCAAGTTTATCCATTACATTCCACTCTATAAAAATGGGGGAGAAAATGATAATCTCTCAAAATTTTGTTAGCACATCATTATCACGTATTAAGCGCGATTTCACAATGTTCAAAGGTTTATAATTTTCATATACGCAAGTTTATGCATTATATTTCACTCCATCGAAATGATAAATGATCAGGATTTTATTAGCACAACATTATCATGTCCTAAGTGCGATTTCAAAGAGTTCAAAGGTGTATAATTTTCGTATATGTAAGTTTATGCATTACATTTGACTATATGAAAATGAAGCTAGACAAAGGGCTGCCGTCGTCGGAGAAGGGCCGCCATCGTCGGAGAAGAAAAAGAAAGAGGAGGTAATGGCACGGGCATGGGCGTAGGGCTGGCTCGGGGTCCCATCTTGCAACGCCAACCTGGGTAAGCTATGGGTCCGGCACTCACGTGGATAAGCTGTGGGTCCGATGCTGATCTGGATAAGTGGAGAGATGTTGGGGGGATACCCCCGGGTAGGGTCACATCGGGGTATAAAGGCCGAGTTAGCCGAGGTTCGGCAAGGCCAAAGCGGATGCTGGCCGGGTCACCTCAAGGCAGGCCGGATCACGAAGTAACCCGGACCGGGGGTGATCGCCTAACATTGTCTCAACCGACTTACGCAGTAAGTCGGAAGTGTACGTTAACATGTACGTAGGAACAGGGGTGCCCGGGTCAGCTGTGATCCGGGTCATGATTGGCTTCTAGGAGAAGGAAGGAATCTTGCTGGTCAAAAAGGAGCCCCGGTACGCACTACCTGAGCGAAGCAAGCAAGGACAGGACCACCGGGGCATGGCCGACAAGGGTGACGATGCCCGTGTCGGCTGACGCGGGCGCCGCAGAGGCTCACGTAGCTAAAGCATGTGTGACACAGGGGAAAAAGCACCCCGGTCGGCTTGCCACTTTGGGAGGAGGCATATTCTTAGGAATATGCCTCCACGTATGCCCTAGGCAGGAACCGAGCCTCCTCTATAAAAGGAGGGCTAGGGCTTCTGTAGGAGGGGTTGGTCTCTCTGCTATTCTGTTTTGGGCTAGGGTTTCAGGTGTAATCTGTGGGTGAGAGTAAGAGAGCTCCTTCTTCCTCCTCTCGCCAATACAGCTCTAGGAGCACTTGTAACCTTGGAAGGAAATCAATACAAACTTCTGTGTGGAGAATCACTTCACTATCCCTCCCTGGATTCCCCTAGCGTGTATTAGTCCCCACCTTTAGCCTATCCATGGCATCTGCCGTGACACCACCACGACAGTTGGCGCCCACAGTGGGGCTAGCGGCACTAGCAGGGGTCAAGATCCGGACGGGAAACCTCATCGCCACCGGCGAACGCATCGTCTCCGGGCTCGTCCAGCGCTTTGGAGCGCGGGATTTCGTCAGCGACAACGCCGGCTGCTTCGGCACGCGTCCTCTTCAGCGCAACAGCATCTTCGTCAAGCTCGGCGCACACAAGGTCTACGTTGTGGTAGACGTGTCTTGTGTTCATCCACGCCACGTCGTCGAAGCAGGCGAACCGCCCCTCACTATGGCTCGCGGGGCGCGTATCGCTCGTTCCCCGGACCATGCAGTGGTGATGATGACTGCGCCAGGTGCGGGCGCGAGCAAGGATCCGGCGCCAGATCCGGAGGTAACGCCCAAGGCACCGAGGAAAGATAGAGGTCCTCCGCTAGAGAGGCCGGAAAATGTGTTGAGAGAGGCAATGGACAGCTTGGCAAACCCTGTAGTAGCAGCGGTAGATCCGGCTCACGCACAGGCCAAGCTGGAAGAAACTAGGCAGAAAATACTAGAGGGCACAAAGAAAATAGCAGCGGCCCAACAGTCGTTGAACATGACGCTGCGTGAGTACACTAAGGCGAACAAAGTTGATAATGTAAAAGTGAAAGGGAGAAACCTCATGAGCGAGATGAACAGAGAGGGTGATGCTGGAATTGAGGAATCATAAAACTGTTTGTCTGTGGGGCTGCCGAAGTATAGTACCCCGGCCAAGAACCTCAGAGCAGCGGATGCAGCTGCGTCCGAGTTAGAGGGACTGACGGGTGAAGCCCGGCAAAGACAGCAAGATAGGGTTAACGAGCTGGTTCGGATTACAAATAGGCAAAACGAGGAACTGCTCAGGGCTAACTCGGAGAGAGCCGGAGCCTCCAAGATCGTCCATTCGGCGGTGGGTAACCCGGAGAAATCCGCTGGAGCCGCATCGTCCCCTCATGGTGGACCAAGGAGAGAAGAGGTGGTGACCTCGGACAGACGGAACAAACAGATCGTCCCGTATGACCCGACCCGGGCAGGGAAAGAAAAAGAAGCGCAGAAAAATGATGATCGACGAAGTGTGTCAAGGGAACGTTGTCAACGGCAATGCCGGACAGCGAAATTCGGGTGCAGCAAGTGTCCGGGGTGTGGGACGCCCTTGATCCAAACATGGCACTATACAGGTTTCATGTGCAGAAGATATCTGGTTACTTTGAGGGATACGAATTTCATGATGTACCCCAGGTGGAAAATAAGGCTGCCGACATGCTGTCGAAGCTTGGGTCAACCAGACAAGCAATTCCACCGGGTGTAGCGTTAGAGCACCTCAGGAAACCATCGATCAGGCCATCCCCAGAATCCGAATCCGGAGCTATGCCCATGGACGTTGACACAGGAACTGGTGCGCAAAACCCGGGGACTGCCTCGGCAAACTCGGGGACTGCTTCGCAAGACCCGGGGACTGCTCAGCGTGATCCTGTTGAAGTTATGCCGGTGGATCAGATGGAGATAGACGAGGATGTGTTCCCCATGCGACCAATACCGGCTTGGGCACTACCTATATTTCAATTCCTGAAAGATGGAATGTTACCCACAGAGGAGGTGCTGTCCAGGCAAACACAGAGGAGGGAAAAGGCCTATACGATCATCAATTCCGAGCTATACAAAAGAAGTGTGACCAATGTCCTCCAGCGGTGTGTTGACCCGGAAGAAGGGCTTGAAATCATCCGAGATATACATCATGGGGAGTGCGGCCATCATGCCTCATCCCGAGCCTTGGTAGCAAAAGCCTTGGTATCCAAATGCCTTAGAGCAAGCGGAAGATCTGGTGAGAAAATGTAATGGTTGTCAGAGGTACGCTACCAAGACACATATGCCAATGTCGGAACTCAAGACCATCCCAATCACTTGGCCATTTGCCGTATGGTGCTTGGATATGGTTGGCCCATTCAAACCAGCAAGGGGAAATATGACTCACATTCTGGTAATGGTGGATAAGTTTACAAAGTGGATTGAGGTAAAGCCTATAAGAAAATGTGACGCCGTAACGTTTCTCAAAGATATCATATTGAGATACGGCTACCCTCACAGTATCATAACTGATAACGGCACGAATTTTGCGGAAGGAGCATTTGCGCGTTTCTGCCAGGATAAGAGGATCCGGCTGGACGTAGCCTCGGTAGCCCACCCCGCATCGAACGGACAAGTAGAAAGATCCAACGGATTAGTATTATCCGGGATAAAACCCCGGCTCATTGAGCCACTACAAAGAACAGCGGGGTGCTGGATAGAAGAACTACCAGCAGTATTGTGGAGCTTAAGAACAACTCCGAATCGATCAACAGGCTATACGTCGTTCTTTCTGGTATATGGGGAAGAAGCTGTATTACCAGCCGACATAGAGCATGATTTGCCTAGGGTCACCCAATACATAGAAGCCGAAGTGCAAGAAGCCCGGAAAAATGATGTTGATCTACTGGAAGAAGCGAGAGAACTGGCATTGTCCAGATCCGCCATATATCAGCAAAATCTCCGACGCTATCATAGCCGGAAAGTGTGCCCCCGAGTATTTCGGGAAGGCGATCTGGTGCTCCGGTTGGTACAACGTACTACTAGAATGCATAAATTATCCCCCCCCCCACGGGAAGGGCCATTCATCGTGAGCAAAGCATTGCACAACGATTCTTACTATCTTATAGATGCAAAGCCACAGGAAAAGAACAAGGCGGACAGGTCCGGAGAGGAATCTAAGCGACCATGGAATATAGCTCTACTTCTTCATTTCTACACTTAGCTAAGAAGTGTATGTATCCGAGTCATCTCAAATGTCGGTATGTATGTCGGCAATGAGTTTATCAATGGAATGTTGGCACCTCGAGCAGTAACTCGGGGACTGCCTTAATAATGTTTGTTGTTTTTGCGCGTCAGCTAGAATAAGTTATTCTACTTAACTCGGATTAGTAGTGTGCGAGCACCAGAAACCCAACTCTTCGACTTGCTGCTGTCCAACAAGAATTGGCTTCATGGCAAGCAAGAGAACAAGTTTGGAATTGCATAGCACATGAAAAACGACTAAGGACAAGAATTTATTCGAGCCGACGTTTGTATTTCAGACTAACCCCATACTTATTTTCAAGTCGTTATACAGTTTTATCTTTGAGCTAAGTCTAAAAGTTTCCCAGTATTGTTAAAACAATTTTGAAGCTCGGATTCGTAAGTTGTAAAACCGAATCAAGGTAGACACAATCCGAGCCAAAAGATTGAACGAACAAGAAAAAGGAACTCGGGTACTACACCCAAGTTACTCCGGCATAAGCACTTAGTAGCAAAATATCACATGTGTTTGGAATACAATTCCACCCGGCATACCGGGGATCTCATAAATTTTCAAGTGTTTTTACTAAGGAGCAGCGGGAGGAAGTTTGGCATCATCGTCGCCCTCTTCGATATCCGAGGCAGTGTCCTCTTCGTCCTCGCCCGAGTCATCTTCAACGTTCTCAACTTCTTCTTCGCCAGCGACTTCCAGGAAGCTCGGACCTTCAGTCCATTCGTGAATGGGGGCATATTCGATGAGGCTGTGGGCGCAAGCCCGGCGCCGAGCTACCCACTCCGGGTCGTCTGTCCATTTGGATCCTGTGCGCAGGCGTGTGAGGAGGCTGAGATCTATCTTCTCATACCACGTCAGAATGTGGTGAAGGATGGTATCAGTTGCGGCACGTCCAGCGGACTCTCTCCAGAGGTCGAGCTGGGTCTCGATTTTCGAAAGCTTTTCAGCGAGATGTGTAACTCTCTCCGGAGCGTCATCAGCGGGCCAGAAAGTGTTGAAGACTCGGACTGAAACATCAAGAAGATCTTTGCTGTAGTTCTTAATGATTTCCACGCGAGACGACAGGCTGACCAATAGGTCCTCCATGTCAAAGGGAATGCCCTCACCGTCAGGAGCGACAGGAGTACCCCTTTCTCGGTGGAAATTGGCAACAGCAGCACTTGCAATAGCAGTACCCTCTGGAAAGTGGCCTAGGGAACAAGGCAAAGGACGAACTTGAGAAAACAAGAAGTATGAAGTAACCCGGGGAGAAAGGCGGATAAGGGAAAAGAAATTACATGAGATGTAGCTGTGAATCCGGGTCAGTTCCTTGGTACAAGCATCACGCCTCTTCCGAAGCTGCTCAAGCTCGGCGTTCGACGACTCAAGTTTGACCTCGGCTTCCTGAAGAAGCTCATGGTCCTTAGCATTTTGGAGTTTGAGGCGCTCACGTTCTTCGGTGTAGTCCTGGCCAGCCTTTTTTAGCTCGGTTTGGTGTTGCGCCTTCATCTTAGCCATCTCAGCCTTGAGCTTGGCTATCTCATCGTCTTTGGTCCGGAGGAGGGCGACCTCATCATCTTTCTTCTTCAGCTCGGCTTGGTGCTGCCCTGCTTGTTCGAGAAAATGCAGCATCATATCAGGCATGGGCACACTATCTTCAAGCGATGCTAAAATAGGGTGTTGGCCCGGCAGTGCCAAGGTATGAATGTTTGCCGAGCCAAAGAGGAAAAGCCGATGGAAAGCACGGTATAGACAGACAAAAAGGATGTACCCTTGATCTGCTCCAAGTTCTTCCGCATTATCTTGTTCTCAGCCTCCACCCCAGCTGCGGAAACCGAACAATCAGGTTAGTCCGGCAAAGGAAAATGAAGCAAAACGAAGGAGCGTTAAGGAAGAAATTTACCCCTCTTCTCGTATTCCGCAATAAGTGCAGCCTGCTTTGCGCGTAAATTCTTGTGAGTATCCAGCAAGCGTTGGAATTCAGAACTCCGGCGGTTGGTGGTCACCTAAAAGGGATACAGAAACTTAAGTCAGCTTGATGCATTTTCGAAGTGTACTAAAATCCGGGCCAAGTGGAACTTAACCCGGCTCTAGGTGTGTGCATATTCGAAGTGTACTAAAATCCGGGCCAAGTGGAACTTAACCCGGCTCTAGGTGTGTGCATATTCGAAGTGTACTGAAATCCGGGCCAAGTGGAACTTAACTCGGCTCTAGGTGCGTGCATACTCGAAGTGTACTAAAATCCGGGCCAAGTGGAACTTAACCCGGCTCTAGGTGCGTGCATATTCGAAGTGTACTAAAATCCGGGCCAAGTGGAACTTAACCCGGCTCTAGGTGTGTGCATATTCGAAGTGTACTAAAATTCGGGCCAAGTGGAACTTAACCTGGCTCTAGGTGTGTGCATATTCGAAGTGTACTAAAATCCGGGCCAAGTGGAACTTAACCCGGCTCTAGGTGTGTGCATATTCAAAGTTCTCATGGAGCTACATTAGTTTTCTAAAAGAGCATCCGGCCGAGTAACAAGTTACTCCCCCGGAGGCTCGGGGACTAATGGTTATTATCTACAACTTGTAAGGGGGAAGCGACGTACCTCCATCATTCGCCCAGCGAGGTTAATTGCCTTTGCCGCTGTGTTCATCTAAGCGGAAAACTCGGCAGGGCCGAACTTTTTCGGGAGATCAGAATCTTGAACTATCTCGGCCTTGTTCCAATTCATAACAAATTCCATCAGGCTCGGAGGGTACCGTTCACCGATGGGCATATGGGGCGTCACCAAGCCCTTTGCATGCGCTTCTTTCCTCTCCACCAAGGCAAGGGCGGGGCTGGTGTGCAGAACCAACTGCTGGGCATCGGTTGGCTCGGCAGGCGCGTCCTTTGCTGCTGGCGTTTTCTTGGGGAGCATTGACACAAGGGTGCGCTGCCTAGACTCGACGGCAGTGGGCTTGGCAGCGTCTGCAGCCTTCTTGCCCTTGGCCTGCTGGGTAGAGGAAGCCGTAGCAGCAGTTTTCCCCTTAGAAATTGCCGGGGTAGTTCCTTGCCGAGGTTGAGAAGACTCAGAAGATGCAGAGGAACTAGGCGCTGTCACTCTCGCTGCTGGACTTGGTGTCGGCGCTGAAGCTTTCGCCGCCGGAGTTGGTGCTGATGCTGAGGTTGGAGTTGGTGCTGGTCTGGTTGCTGGTACCGGAACTGGTGCTGGAGCTGAAATAGCCTCAGTGGCTGCTGGTTGAGGTGTTGTCGAGGCGGTGGATGCCGTTGCTCCGGCTGGGCCGGTCTCCCCCGCTCCAAGGTTACCCTCCTCTCCCTGAGGTGGAGCTGAACCCAGAGCGGCCGCAGAACCCTCCGGAATAGGGCTCAGCGGGCTTGACTCGTCGTCATGACGGGGAGAAGGGCTAGGTCGGAGAGGTGAAGATATGCTAGATCCACTTTGAGGGACCTCCACCGGAGCCCTGCAAAATCAAATAATGTCAGAAGAAAAATTACGATGAAGTAAGGAAGAACAAGTTACAGAAGAAAGAATGACTTACGCATCCGAGGTTTCGGCCTCCTTGGGTTTCCGAGCCCTTCGTGCTGGGGCCTTGTCTGCTGGTTTGGAGGCGGTCTTATCCCCGGATTTCTTTCGCCTTTTAACGGGATAGGAAGGTCCGGAGGAAGAACTTGAAGAAGCCCCGCGTTTCTTCCTCGGTGCCACCGGAACAGGTTCGCTCGTAGCGAGAGGGGGATCCTCGTGGATATGACCGCCGGGGTGAGCTGATGGCGGAAAAGCAAAAGAAAGGGGACAGCCTCAAAAGGTTCAATCACCTCAATATCCGAGTCATCTTCATCATCGGGCCAATCTCTAATAGAAGAGGATTTACCCGTGGGTCGTTTCGTGGCACCAGTCATGGGGAGGAACATCTCCTGGTCCGGCTCTTCCTCATCCGGAGTCTCCCGGTCCGGCGCCCACTTAAGGGTCGAATCGGTGCCATCCTCGATGGTCTGCTGAAGGAATTGCTGAGGAAAAGAACGAACAAAAGAGTCAGAAATGCAACAACAACTGACATGTAATTAGTCCGGGTTAAGTTTGCAACATGAAACTTACCATGGGAGGAAGCCGGTCACGGCAGAAATGCTCAATCCCCCAAGTCCACTCAGTGGAGAAGTCCTTGTGAGTGGTGAAGAGAGCCTTAACCCGGCGATAAATCTCTGTGTTGCTCAACTCGAAGGATGAGGTCCGGTTAGGATCACGGCCGAAGCTCATGTGGCACACCTTGTGGGTGTGCTTCTGGAGGGGTGAGATTCAGTTACGCACAAAAGTGATCATGGCATCCTCGTTGCGTAGCCCGAGCTCCTTCATCTCCGCGAACCTTTTGTTCACTTGGTTGGCCAAGGCCGTGGGCTTCTTGGGGATCACATCCCACAAATCCGGGTTAGGTGGACCCGGAGTGTAGGGAAGCAGCCGGATCAAGTCTTCAGTGCCCATATTCTGGACATAGAAGAAGGTCTGGGCCCACCCTTTGCAGGACTCTAACCCGGTGACCCGGGGAAAGACAGAAAACCTCCGGGGTGAAATGGAGGCCGCTCCGAATTGAGTGAGCCGCTTGTCCTCCGGATCAGCGTGGATGTTGGGAATGACATTGCGACGGAGGCCGAAGAACCGGATCCATAGCTCTTTCGTGGGCCATAGTCCGGCGTAGCCTTCGATCGTAGAAGCAAAGGCAGAGAGAGGTGATGGCGTTCGCTGGAAGGTGGTGCGGCTGGAGTTGGTACGTACCGAGCCAGTCCCGGAAAAATCACTCACCGGCAAGCCGAAGCCCCGTTGGAAATGGGACAAGAACACGACGAACTCGCTCGGATTGGGTGAGGGGGCCAGTTCGTTAGAAGGAAGGCGAGCGGAGATGCCGGCTGGGATGCGTCTGGTCCGGTAGAGCCAGTCCAGGTCATCCTGGCAGACCCAGGAGCCGGCCCATGCACCGGGTCTGCCGCCGCGGCGTCCTCCTCCATCTCTTGTTCAGCAACGATGAGTGCTTCTTCCGTCATCTGGTCCTCGAGGCCCTCGCTGGAGCTAGAGGCTGCGGGGGACAGAGGCCGAGATTGGCGAGGACCCGTAGCGAGAAATTCGCGTCGTGGAGGCGCGACGGAGAAGCGCGGCGGCGACGCTGCTATTTGACAGTGCTGGTGGCGGCGCGGTCGCGAGGAAGACGGAGAAGAATAGCAACAGGCAGAAGGGTGCGGAAGGGGAAAGATCCTAAGGGACACACCCCTCCGCTATTTAACCACTCCCACCAGGGGTGAGTGGGATCGCGTCCTGTGGACCGGCCACACGCAGTGGCCGTGTATCACCCGTCCGGACCAATCAGTGGGGGGCCACACAGAGGACCACAGGGCGGAGAGAATCCTGTGACGCGACACGCTGATGCAATAAACGAGGAGGCAGGCATGACGTGACCCGCGCATAATGATAACTGACAATTACTGTGGCGGTTACTGTGCATGCCCTTAAAATAAGACGACATAATGATTACCCCTCACATGGGTTAGGCGTACGAGAGAAGGAAGCAAGACCCGGATGGAACTGTGGTAACCCGGCCGGCAAGTGAAAACTTGAAATGTGCGAAGGGAACGTAAATCCATACAATCCGAGGTAAAGATTGAACCTGATGTGGCCTCAGCAGCCAAGGCAGCTAAGACCGCACTAGCTTCGGGGACTAATGTTGGGGGGATACCCCCGGGTAGGGTCACACCGGGGTATAAAGGCCGAGTTAGCCGAGGTTCGGCAAGGACAAAGCGGATGCTGGCCGGGTCACCTCAAGGCAGGACGGATCACGAAGTAACCCGGACCGGGGGTGATCACCTAACATTGTCTCAACCGACTTACGCAGTAAGTCAGAAGTGTATGTTTACATGTACGCAGGAACAGGGGTGCCCGGGTCAGCTGTGATCCGGGTCATGATTGGCTTCTAGGAGAAGGAAGGAATCTTGCTGGTCAAAAAGGAGCCCCGGTACGCACTACCTGAGCGAAGCAAGCAAGGACGGGACCACCGGGGCGTGGCCGATAAGGGTGACGATGCCCATGTCGGCTGACGCGGGCGCCGCAGAGGCTCACGTAGCTAAAGCATGTGTGACGCAGGGGAAAAAGCACCCCGGTCGGCTTGCCACTTTGGGAGGAGGCATATTCTTAGGAATATGCCTCCACGTATGCCCTAGGCAGGAACCGAGCCTCCTCTATAAAAGGGGGGCTAGGGCTTCTGTAGGAGGGGTTGGTCTCTCTGCTATTCTGTTTTGGGCTAGGGTTTCAGGTGTGATCTGTGGGTGAGAGTAAGAGAGCTCCTTCTTCCTCCTCTCGCCAATACAGCTCTAGGAGCACTTGTAACCTTGGAAGGAAATCAATACAAACTTCTGTGTGGAGAATCACTTCACTATCCCTCCCTGGATTCCCTTAGCGTGTATTAGTCCCCACCTTTAGCCTATCCATGGCATCTGCCGTGACACCACCACGACAAGAGAGGTGTCCACTAGGGAACCGACTAAACGTGGCCCCACTTGTTAGCATGTAATGGCAAGGGTCCACTACGGGACCTGACGGAATGTGGCCCTACTTGTCAGCACGTAACGGCGAGGGTCCACTATGGGACCCGACTGAACGCGGCCCCACTTGTCAGCATGTAACGGCGAGACTGGTGGACAGCGAGTTTTCAGATTGTGTGAGAGTTTCGTAAAAGGAGATGGGTAAAAGGGAGGAAAAGTTAAGCGGCTGGGGAAAACTGAGTACAACTAACAAAACGAGGACACGGAAATATAAATCCCTAAAACTTATTATTAATGATATGACAATAAAAATTCTTCATTATTTTCCTCTAGGGAATATCTCCAACAGTCTCCCACTTGCACTAGAGTACAAATAAACTAGTTTACATTTGGCAAGAATCTAACACACATAGCTTCCTAGTGTTGAGCATGCTTTGCTTATGGAAGAGGCTTCATTAATGGGTCTGCAACATTCATATACATATGTACTTTGCAAATCCTACTATCACCATCACTGGCATACTGTCTTATCACATGGTAACACCGGAGTATGTGCTTGGCAGTAGAATGGAACCTCTGATCCTTCATATTTGTAATATCCCTCATGTTGTCGCAGTAGATGCTCACAAGGTCTTTCATGGTTTGAAACACTCCTAGTTTGATGATGAACTTCCTTAGCCAGACTAGAGCTTCTAAGGTTTTGGTGCACCCGTGCCTTCCTCCAATGTGGATTTAGTGCTATGAGAGGCACTATCAACCACGCGGGGGTTTACCAATGTAGTATTGGAGTGTGGGGAAACGGGTGCTAGGGACTTAGCACTTTGGAATTCCACACGAATTTGTCTCATTATGCGATCCAAGGACTCATTATGCTCCTTTAGTGTCACGGGAGGATCCTAGACAATGGATGGTTCCTCAACTCGGTTAGGCAAATAATCCTTACCCTTTCCTTCGCTCATATTCTCTTACGCGGTGAAGCCCGAAATAAGAGTCGAGGCACCGATACCAATTGAAAGGATTGATATGAGCAACTAGAGGGGGGTGATTAGGCGCTACCAAATTTTATTTATTTTCAAGTTTAGGATTGAAACAAAGGTAAATTATCTAGATAGGCAACTATGTGAATTTCCCTAGATGGCAAGCAAACATACAAGTAGATAAACAACATTAAGGAAATAAGGATAGAGATAACCAAACGATGACACGAGGATGTGATTCCTAGAGTTCCTTCCTTGTTAAGGGAAGTACGTCTCTATTGGAGAAGTGTTGGGGTCACACAAGGTCTCCCAAGTGCCACAAAGGCCTCACCTTCTTCTCGTGAGCACGCACCACAATGGTGGGTACTCGATCCACTAATCATTGCACTTTTCGGTGGAAATTTGGAACCTCACACAAAGCTTTGGGGCAATTCTCCACAACCGAATTAGAGGCTCTAAACACAACCTCGAAGCTCTTACGCACGAAGATGGGCTTGGAGGGTGACTTCTTCAAGTTAGGGTTTCCTCAAACCCTAGAACAATGAACTTATTACACAAATGGTGGGGAAACACCAATCCCCTAGGTTAAAAGCTCGATATAGGTCTCCTCTCTTGATTCCCCAAAGGACATCAAGTTCTAGTGGCTAGGGACACTACTAAGAAAAGTCCTACCACCGGCGCACCATTTTGGCTTACCGCGGGCGATGCTCATGCCGGCGGTATCCCATTAGCGCCAGGACGCAGCCCTCCGCGCCGGGGATATTTCTAATAGCATCGGCGCACACCCCCTTGGTGCGCTGGTGGCAAGTGCCAGAATTTTTTCCCAATTTTTTTTGAAATAATATTTGAATTGTTTGACCAGTTAATCACACATTTGTTCATATCTAAGCATGCTTATAATCATGTTAAATTACTCACTAGTGGTCATACTTCTCGATTGATCACCCATCCTAAGCATGCTTAACTTCCTTGTTCCTTCCTAATGAGATTCCGAGAGAGAAGTTATACATTGTTGATAATAGTATCCTATCAATTCTATTAACCCTTGGGCCATGATGTCAAACACCTTTATTTTTTGAATTCTAAACAATTATTTAAATAAATGAATAATTAATAATAATCTTTAATTCAAATAACAATAATATGAATTTTACCTTTTTAATTTAATATGGAATAATTCATATATATAAATCCGTAAATCAGAATTCGAAAACTAATATGTTTAAATTGATCATAAAAATGAGAGCAATCCAAATATGACATGAATATCATCTTTTGAATCATGCATCGTGTCTTTTTAATAGTGTACTGCAAGGTTTTCTAAATAAATTAGTTTAATAGTGTCCAAATCTTCAAAAAATCATATCAAAATCCCTTTTGAATTTTAGAAATCTAAAATATTGGTAAATAGCCATAGGTGGTTGAAACCGGATGTAACTTTTCACATAAATCAATTTTCATATTAAAACCCTTTTTGATCCGAGCTCGTATGAAAAAGTTATGGTTGTTTTACCAGGACATAAAGTTTTTTCGCAAAAAAGTCAAAATTTGTGTTTTTTATTTTTTCTAAGAACTAAATCACATAACATAACTACATCTCAAAGGATTTTCAGATTTGAAGATGTTATCATTTTATTTTATTTTTTCTAAAAATGGAAAATGCAATCTCAAGGCGGGTGAGCCACACTTACCGCTGGCACCCCAATAGCGTCGGAGGTTGTGTCCCTTATAGCGCCAGAGAACGGTGTTGAGTGTGCACCGGGGGTAGTTTAGGCAGCACCGACACGTGCGAGCCGACGACACCAGGGGTAACTACAAGAGGGGGGTTGCGATGGTCCCGCTTTAGTGTTGGCGTGTGGGGTTTGTCCTCCGCTAGCGGTAGTAGGTTAGCACTAGCACGCACTGGTAGGGGATGTCGGCGGTAGTTAGCACCAGCGTACCAAAACAATTGTGCACCTGTAGTACCTTTTTTGTATAGGCATTTTCCTAGAAGTGGGATGGAGATCTTGGAGTTTTGAGCTTAGCAACAATGGAGGAAAGAGAGTGTAAGCCGCAAACTTCACTTGGAGAAGAAATATCTCTTTTATAGGGGTCCTCCAAAAGTGGCCATTGCCGGTGCTAAAGGTCGTAGTCTCTAGCAACAACATGGTTAACTAGGGACCCAACTCCATTGCTCTTTTCACTTTTTACCTTGGACATGCATCTTGTGTTGTAGCTGTAATAAACACATGGGATACTAAACATAGGGTTAGATATCCTTGTATTGACACCAAACACCCAAAACATAATTATTAGGGAAATGCCCTTTCAATCTCCCTTTTTTGGTGTTTGATGACAATACATGGATTTGCATTAGTAAAAGCCAGCATAAGCAAAAAACAACAAGTGCATTATAGAATATAAGAGGGCTCCCCTATATGCGTGCACACTTCTAGCTCGCATTTTAATACAAGTGCACAACACATAGGATCAACACTCCCCCTATATTTTATAAGCCAACAAGGGTGCAAAAAAAATAGACAGAGTATATGACAAGTAGAACTATATTTGCTCTAACAAGAGACATGATAATGAAGAGTAAAGACTAGCAAAAATAGAGATATAAGTTACTAACAAAAGTGACCATAAAGGATACTTAGGATTCACATGTCTCATAACCCGATAAAATAACGAGATAAATCCGAGAGAGAGTTCACCACATAACCAAACTAGGCACATAATTTGACAAGCTAAGATAAATGGGCACAAACACGAGAGAACCAAATGAATAAAAGATTGTGCCCGACCCATGAAACTCCCAAAACACAACCTAATAGAACTATTTCTCCCCCATTTGGCATAAAGATGCTAAAAAGGGAAAAGAGCAATGCTACGCGTCCCAAGAGAGTCACTAGGTGCCGTCATCGCCATCGGAAGCATCAGGGAGGTAATCATCATCAGTGGTGTCTCTCTGGATCCTAATGATCCTTGACTATTATGATCATATCTTAGGGTTTTAACTATAAACCTTTGAAGATTCCAAAGTTTGCTTGAGAAAGATCTGATGTTGGTCTTCCTATTCCTTGCTCCTATTCTTAGTTCTTCTGCCTCTCTCCCTCTCTCTCCAAGATATGTGGATTTTGTTTGTTTCCTCTCACTCAACCTCTAGTCTGAGTGTTTTTATGAGTCTTGGCTCTGATTGTGATTTCAAAAGATGGTTATGTGGTCCTATTTATAGTGTTCTTCGATTAGTGTGAGGCTGACACCTCAGGTTTTCATGCAAGTGACCAACATGCTTCTACCGCCTCTCTAGATTGGTTTCTAGCTGGGTATTTATGTCACAGTATGGGTTATAGGTGGTTTTATCATATGCCTAGTATGTCGGGTTAAGGTCAATTTAGTAATTTGTCCTTTGTGAAATCTGGACAAACATTTCTTTTAACTCATGATTTTGTTACTTTCTATTTTAGCAGTGAAGTTCATTTTTTTGCTTAGAGATTTATTTATCCATGATTTAATTATCAGGTTTGTTGAACTGCAAGTGTTCACTGGCTTGAACTTTGCTTCTTTCAAAGAATCCAAAGTTTGAGGTACTGTTGTTTGAACTTATGATTTATGGTTATCGATTTCTACTGCTATTTGATCTAATGCTTCAATGCCTAAGCTAGTTGCTACTGGTTCTGGTCATAGTCTGCTATTGCTACTACTAGCATTACTCTAGTGTGGTTTTACTACTTATTGGTCTAATGTACTACCAGTTGCTCCTTATGTTCCATTTTGTACACTATTCCCTTGTTGTCAACTTTGCAACTATTTGGGTTTGCTCTAAACCTCAAACTTTGAGGTTTAGGACAAGTTCCTAGGCTTCTATTTGGATTCTACATTAAAATGGTTTTGCCTAAGCTAAAACCAACATTTTAACCATGACCCAAATGGTTTTCTTTGATGTTTATCTTGTAGGTCAGAAGACTAGAAGATTGAGAAGAGTAACATCAAGATAAGAATCTAGCTAGGTTTTTGACATGGGTATACCCTGCAGGTACTCGAGTTTGGTATATACGGTCCAGATATGGTGGAAGCCCATAGTGTTGCCACGGCCCAATGAAGACTTCGAGTGGCCCACGGACTCTCGATGACTTGCGAGACAAGAAGAAGTTTAAAGATAGAAAGTTTAAAGGGAAAACCCTAATCTGTAACCGACTCGACCTGCTACCCGAGACCTGGCATATCTATATAAAGGCTAGGAGGGGCGGCGAGGAGGACACACGCAACCCTAGTTTCCACAACTTTTGCCAGATTGCATCTGTGCGCCCCTGTAATCTTCGATTCCTTCGCTAATTCCAAGAGCACACAAGCAGGAGTACGGACCTCTATGAGGCCTGAACCTAGGTAAACCTTGCGTCCATGTGTGCTTATTTTCTAGACGATTGATGCTTCCAGTTCTCCCTCCTTCTCCAAAACCCAAGTCCATAACAATGGGCATTGACGAGTTAAACCCTTGTCAATTGGCTCTGTCTATGGGAATTGGGAGTGCTGATGTCGCGGCTTCTTCGGCCTCATCAACCGTGATCTACAACTCCACAACAGCGGAGATTCGGCAGCTCTTTGGTGCGTTTGACTTCACCGTCCACACGCCGGCCACTCGCCCGGCTTTCGAGTCCGTGGGCGATGGAATCAGCCTGGCGATCGGGAGCTTCCGCTTCCAAGTTGGTCAGATGGGAATGCTTCGCATGCCTGACCAGCCAACGGCATCCGCGATTGCTCCATCATCATGGTTCCTACCACCAATCGGTGCCCTCAACGAGCTCAACACCTCAGCAACAACTGAGAGCATGGATAGCGGCAGTAGTCGTGGATTTGATCTAGGTGGCCTAGCAACGGAAGACGGGGTTTACGGCTCCAGATCCAAAAGTTGCGAAAGCAATAGCTTCCCCAACCACTTCATGTGCGCCGTCATCAACGCCGGCGAAACCAGCGCCAATCGCGACAACGGTGGGAACGGCCCTAATCCACCCAATGGTGGCATACCTAACGGCGGACCACCCAATGGCGGCCCCGCCAATGGTGGCAATGGCGCACCCATCAACAATGGAGGGGCAGTCAAACCTCCAACCATGGTGAACGAACACACTGGTGAACGTGTCGTGATCAAGCTCAACGACCTCGAGTGGGCTCTTTGCCGAGAAGCCCTGTGAGGCAACCCCCTGCCTCCTGGCACACCGCAAGATCTGTTGATGGGCTATCATTGGCTACTAAAGGAGGAGTACAAACGCCAATTACAAACAATTGCGCAACTCGAAGCACGTAAAAAGGCGGCGGACGAGTCAAGTCTTCGACGAGCTGGGCTCTCCTTCCACGAAGGATCCTCCTCCAAGGGCAACGAGTACGTGGCAAACAAGAGGCGGTCTCGAATGGCCCACCTCACTGAGCAGGAGCGCATAGAAGCTGCGAAAGTCCTTGACTTCAGCTCTATGATAGTCGACACATGGGGCAACATGGTCCCAAACACGCCACAACTTGCGGTGACAGCGGCCACCATGTACCTCCACAACAACCAGCCATCGGCTGGAGATCCCCCAGCCGCCATGCACCGATCTACAATCCGGGCTTGGGGTTAATCGAGGCCGCTCTCGAAAAAGAACCAACGCCGAAGCCGAAGAAAATCAAGGCTCTAGCAAAATGCTATTCCTCACCCTCGTCCAACAACGACAGTCACGATCTGTCTCGGCGACGCCGCTCACGACGACACAACCACGACTATGATGCGCGTGATGACATCACGCAGCACAAAATCGACAAGTCAGGGGCACGCCGTGACTGATCGACTGACTCAGAGGACGAATACGTAGAGCTCTGTGGCGCCAAATGCTTTAGTAGGGCTATCAGGCAGAAGCAAATGCCCAAAGGGTTCAAACTCCCATTAGAGAACCCAAAATTTGACGGCCTGCAGGACCCGAAAATCTGGTTGGAGGACCACATCTCCTCCGTCAGGATCCACGGCGGGATTCGAAGCATGGCCATGCAATGCCTGCAGCTACAGCTGTAGGGCGCCGCTCGCGCATGGCTCAACAACCTCCCACGCGGATCCATTCGCAGCTGGGAAGAGCTGGTCTACAGCTTTGTGCGCAACTTCAAGGGCACCTGCAAAAGGCCCGCGTCAATCAAAGAACTGAGGTGCTGCCAGCAAAGGTCGGGCGAATTGCTACGCTCGTACATCCAGAGGTGGTCCATCATCAAGAACTCCGTAGAAAATTTATCTCGGAGGATCGCACAATCGACGCATTCAACAGCGGCGTTCGCCGCATAGAGCTCAGAGAGGAGCTGGGCCGCTCAAAGCCCAAAACAATTGACCACCTGATGGAAATCGCGAATCGGTGGGCAGATGGAGAAGACTTGGTGAAAAACCGCGTCCAGTCTGATGACGAAGCAAAACTCGAACGCAGATGCGATCGCCGAAGCAAACATCGAATGCGCATGTACGATGATCGCGACGATGTCAACATGGTTGCAGTTGGCTACGCCGACAGGCGTGACGACAATCGCAACATCGGCTATCGTAGCGGTGGACACCACGACTCCGGGAAAACCATGCAGGTATGGCAGCACCGCACTCGCGAAGAGGCACCCGCGACAACAATCGAGGACAAACTGTCCGGGCCGTGCAACGTGCACTTCTACATCGACAAGCACGACGGCAAGAAGAAATCCATCCACCTTCTCAAGGACTGCCATGAGTTCCTCAAACTCCACGAGGGTTTGGCTCGGATGAATCGCGACGCAGTCAACAGGGGTTACGGAGTCACCCCAGGCGCTGTAGCACATGGAGCTCCTCCACCACCACCTGGAGTGCCACCACCCGCAGCCACAGCGGTCCACAATCAAGGCGGCGAGCCCTACCCATAGGATGTGGGCAACATGATGATACAAAAGGGATGCCCCTCGAATCGGGTGTAGAAGGCCATCACTCGCCAACTGAACTTGGCGACAAACTCACCACCACCCACCACTGAGTACCTCAGTGGAAGCGACTGTCCCCTCGTACTCGAGGCACAGATCGGGGGCTTCGACATGAGTCACATCTTCATGGATGGTGGAAGCGGCATTAACCTCATGTTCGCAAGTACCTTGCGAGCAATGAAGATCCCTTTGACCTGTCTAGAGGTCTCGGACATGACATTCCCTGGCATCGTCCTAGGAAAGGGCATATATCCCCTGGGCAAAATCAATCTCGACATCATCTTCGGCACCCAGAAAAACTTTCGACACAAACGCATCGACTTCGAAGTCGTCGACTAGCCCTCATAGTACCACTGCATCCTCGGACGCATTGCGCTCGCCAGGTTCATGGCAGTGCTGCACTACGCCTACCTATAGATCAAAATTCCAGGCCCAAACAGCGTCATCACAATCAACGGGAGCTTCGAGAGGTCCGACAGCTGCGACAGGGGATTCAACAGAATTTCCCAGTCCTTTGGCATGCAAGAGTAACTCGCAAGATTGAAGGAGTCGATAGACAATAGTCTGCCCCCTGAGCCGGTCAAGTTCACCCGACCTGTCCTTCGACTCATCGGTGCACACGAAGAAAGTCCATGTCCACCCATTGGACCCGACCAAGACGGACCTCATCGCCAACAACTTGAGTCCCGCATAGGAACTCGCGCTCGTCAAATTCCTCCGTGAGCACTGGGAAATCTTCGCTTGGTGTCCAACAGACATGCCAAGAGTCCCTAGGGAATTCGTCGAGCATGCACTCAATGTCAACCCAGACACAAGGCCAGTCAAACAAACAATTCGGCGACTGTCTGAACCAAGAGCAAAAGCAGTCGGAATGGAGATCAACAGACTCCTCGACGCCAAATTCATACGCGAGATCAAGGAAAGTACCTGGCTCGCCAACACGGGGCTGGTATCTAAAAAGGACACGGATATCCTACGGATGTGCATGGATTTCACCTCCCTAAATAAGCACTGCCCCAAAGGATCACTTCCCGCTACCGCGCATCGACCAGATGATCGACTCCACCGCGGGATGTGAGCGTCTCTACTTCCTCGACGCCTACTCAGGCTATAATCAGATTCGAATGAAGGAGGAAGATCAAGAGAAAACGGCGTTAACAACGCCTTTTGGTGTGTTCTGCTACAACACAATGCCCTTCAGGCTAAAAAACGCAGGAGCCACCTATCAGCGGTGCATGCAGCCTTGCCTCAAGAACCAACTTGGTCGCAACATCCAAGTCTATGTTGATGACATCGTAATCAAAACCAAAGAGGAAGCCTCGCAAATCGACGATTTACGTGAAACCTTCGCCAACCTCGACCGCTACCGGATCAAGCTCAATCCGGACAAATGCGCCTTCGGTGTACCATCTGGGCAACTACTCGGGTATCTCATCTCCGCAAGAGGGATAGACGCAAACCCAAAGAAAATAAAAGCCATACTGGCCATGGAGAAGCCGAAAAACATAAGAGGCGTCCAGCAGACGGCTAGACGAATTGCGGCGCTTAGTAGATTCATCAGTCGAATGGGCGAAAAGGCACTGCCCTTCTACCAACTTCTCTGCAAAACTGACAAGTTCGAGTGGACCAATGAGGCGCAGGAAGCATTCGAAGACCTCAAGTGTCGTCGGATTGAGGACAAGTACGCCATGAGGGGGTCCTCGAGGCGTGTGGAAGAGAGGGGTATGAGACGTACGGTATTCCGGGACGGTGAGCACACAAGTTTACCCAGGTTCGAATCCGCCGGCTTTAGACGGATCCTACTCCTGCTAGCAATCCAGTAATAAGGCAGAGCCGGAATATGGGTTACAAGGGTTTCGCCTGTGCGAGTTGAGATTGTAGACTATTGTGTTGCCCTAAAGGCTCTCCCTAGGACGGCTTATATAGATATCTGGCCTAGGGTTTACAGGAGAGATCAATCCGGCTACGACTAAGAGTTGGTTACAGAGTACATCTTGAACTACAAGTAACATTATGGGCCTAAATCAGTAAGTCTTCTGGGCCTTCCTATAGCCGGATTGGACTCCGTCTTCTCTCGCTGACTGGGCCACCCGTGAAGCAAAGCTCTAACCCGAAGTGGGCCACCCTGGTTAGTGAGGAACTGTGAGGATACCCGGAAAGTATATCCCCAACAGCAGCCCCCGGAGGCCTCCAAGATCCAAAGTCGGATTTTATCACCGTCTAGCTTGATCTTCGGCTTGTAGAATCTTGAAGGGTTCCTGAAACTTCACAACAAAAAATACGATCCGGGTCTTAAAAATAAGTCGGACCTATCAACTAGTTACTCGGATTTTCTAGCTCGATTTTAAACTAAGCCGGAACTTGGTTCCTACGCCACCTGACACAAGCATGGTCAAGTCACGTCATCTGACAGGCGTGCCATCAGCACGACCGTTGGTGGGTCTGCGGTTCGCGGAACCGAGGCGCCGTTTCAATGCATGCGTGGAGATCGAGGAGACGTAATCATCACGTGGGTCCTTCCCAGCTCTTTCCACGATGCGTGGCGGTTATACTATAACATTTGCATGAATCTTGGCACAGTTAGGTGGATATAAGGGGTTTGGATTTCTCCTTCTCCTTTCCACCAGCCCTTTGTCATTTCCCTTTCCTCCCAATCCTCCTGCGCGCATAGAGCTCCCTCGTCCTTTCCCCATAGAACTCCCAGCGCTGCCACTTTCAGGTCATCTTCTCACCGGAGAAATGGCTTCACCATCTTCTTCCTCTGGTTTGGCGGCAGCAGCGATGACGGAAGCAGTAGCGGAGAAAGAAAGTTTCCGAGGAATCTAGATCCCCTGTGCCCTCGACGAGGACGGCCTCAAGAACGTGGAGAAGGAGGGGCTTCTCGCCACCGGCGACTGGCAGAGCGGCTCCCACGAAACCGTCCCCAACCCACACGACGGCGAGCGGGTCCACTTCGGCACCCATCTCGACCGAGGTCTGTCTTTTCCTCCCTCGGAGTTCTTCTCCGAGGTGATAGATCATTACGGAGTTCAACTCCACAATCTTCCTCCCAACTCTCTCTTAGAGATGAGTGCGTATGCATCGCTTTGCGAGGGATTTCTCCGCATTAGGCCAAGTTTGCTTCTCTTCCGGTACTACTTTCATGTCCGGAGAAATTCCATCACTGCCGGTGTTCCTTACATCATCGGCACTATTAGCTTTTCACTTAGAAGTGACCGGGCATATCCCAAAATTTCTGCCAGTGACTCGGTCAAACAATGGCCAGCCACCTTTTTCTACCATAGGGATATTCCGGCTCCCGGCAAAGCTACTGCTTTGCTGGCTTTTGTCGACGGAGCCGCCACGGCCCAGCCTTTCTGGGACGAGGCTGCTCCGGCTCTCACCGATGATCTGATCCTCACTAAGAGGCGGATCGAATATTTGATCAAGCACAAGGGTCTGAAGGGATCCGACTTGGTCCAGTGCTGGATCTCACGTCGGATCCAGCCACTTCAGTACCACGGGGATAGACTGATGCACTCCATCACATCATCCAAAAAAGACTCCCTCCGCATCAGCCCCAAATCCTACACCACTCAAGGCTACATCAGCCAGATCAAGTGGCTGATCAAGGAGCGGATCGAGAGGAGAATTCCGGAGATTTCTCTGGATATGTACACGGCGGAAAACCCCGTGGTGCCGGTAAGCTTCCATCAATACACCTTTTATGTGTCTCAATATTCAAGTTATACTGCAATGATGATATGCTTTCTTGTTTTCAGCTTGCTGACCTCCCTGAGTCGGAGCTTGCTCCGCTTGAAGGATATCCTCCTGAGTTTTCTCAGGAGATAGAAGTGGTCCCATTACCGGACCTTGCGCTCATGAAGCGCAAAGCTCCGACAGTGGCTGTTGGCACAAAGGAAGTGCCTGTTGTGAAGAGGTAACTTTCATTCACAATTTCCGCCTTTGTACCTTTCTTGAATTTCTTTCCGAGATGTAATGTTTCCGACTTTCCTACATTCTCAGAGCAAAGCCTCTCATCAAGGGTAAGGGGAAAGGGATTCCTTCGAAGCCCCTATGACAGACGAAGCTAACCATAGCTTCCCCTGTCGTGGCTCCTCCGACTCCTGCCCCCCAACCTTCTGCAACTCCGGCGATCATTCCTTCTCTGGTGGTTGCAGAAGATCCGGCTCCTCCAACAGAGCCTACGATCCTTGGGTCGCAAACTGACGTCACCGTGGGTGCGTCAGGTCAAGATAAGGGTGAACCCTCTTCGGGTAATGATCCCTCGGCTGAAGTCTTCGCTGACAACCTCATCAGCAATCCGGGACTTGCCAAGTTTGGCCTGTCCTGGAAATCAGCAGAGGAAATCTAGCGGCTGGCCAGGCAAGTCCTAGACAAAAGCCATTTATCCCCCGAAGAGGAAGCGCAAGAAGCAGAGGACGTCAAGTTCACCAACCTTCTCGCTCAAGTCCGCCTTCGTGACGAGAGGATTAGGGCTGGCGAGCTTCCAACAGCCCCAGTGATCCCTCTTACTCTTGCCGAGAAGGTGGCAGTTAAAGTGAACGCGGGTTTAGATAAACTCACCCACGAGCAATATGTAAGTCGGAATTCCAACTCTTGTTTTTACATTATGTTATATCATATCCTCTAGCCCCCAATCATGAAATAGGATATAGAATCCGGGTTTATGCTTTCATTAGGATGCCAAAGAACAAACTAGTGTAGCCCCCAAGGCTCGTGCTGATATTTATACCCGAAGGTAGTAGTTTTAGAGTTAGAAATCTAGACCAGAACGAACATGAGCATAAAGTACTTTCAAGCATCTGGGATTTTCGACTATAACATGATCATTTGGAAATAAGATGGTAAAAACTTCTCAGAAAAACTTGAGGCAACCAAAACTTTTATTTCTCAAAGAACATGTACATATATATGATTACAAAGAAGGATAAACTAAGAATAAAAAGGACGTAGCTGAGCAATATTCCACGGTCTATCCAACTCATCCGGATTTGTACTGCCTCCAGCTCTCTTTCTCTTCTTAGTAGCAGGTCTTTCTTTGACTGGCCTCATGTCAGTTAAGTAGTACGATCCATTGTGCAATACTCGACTAACTAAAAAGGGCCCTTCCCATACTGGGGAAAGTTTGTGCTTTCTTTGTTGCACAAGCCGGAGAACCAAATCACCTTTATTGAAAGATCTGTTTCGAACTCTCTGGCTATGATACTTGCGTAACTTTTGCTGATAGGCTGTAGATCTCATTTCAGCAATGACGCGAACTTCTTCGACTAAGTCGAGATCATTTTGTCGAGAAATCTCGGCATCCTCTTCGATATACTCGGCCACTCTAGGAGAAGTATGAATTAAATCACTAGGAAGAATTGCTTTTGTGCCATAGACCAAGAAGAAAGGTGTGTATCCTGTTGACCTGTTCGGAGTTGTTCATAAACTCCTAATTACAGAGGGTAATTCCTCTGCCCAAGCCCCCACAGCACGTCGTAGTGGTGCTTCGAGTCTCGGTTTTAGGCCTTGTAAGATCAAACCATTAGCTCTTTCGACTTGTCCGTTAGCCTGTGGATGTGCGAATGATGCAATGTCAAGCCGGATATTTTGCTCGTCGCAGAATTCAACCAATTCTCCCATAGAGAAGTTACTCCCGTTGTCCGTGATAATGCTATGCGGATAACCATACCGGATTATAACATCCTCGACAAATATTTTGGTTGTTGCTCCATCACAACTAGTGACAGGTTTAGCCTCAATCCAATTGGTGAATTTATCCACCATCACTAAGAGGTGAGTAAATTCACTTGGAGCTCGTTTACATGGTCCTACCATATCAAGTCCCCAGACCGCAAAGGGCCATGTTATAGGTATTGTTCGCAGTTGATCAGCCGGAACATGAGCTTGCTTGGCGTACTTTTGGCAGCCTTTGCACGTCTTGACTAATCGTTCGGCATCTGCCTGAGCTGTTAGCCAGAAAAATCCGTGTCTAAAAGCTTTTGCCACTAAAGATTTGGCTGCAGCGTGGTGACCACACTCGCCTTTGTGGATTTCCCTTAAGATTTCCACTCCTTCTTCCGGAGATACACAGCGCTGAAAGACCCTAGAAACACTCCTTTTATGGAGCTCACCTTTAACAATAGTATAGGCTTTTGCTCGTCGGATGATCTGCCGGCTCAGCACCTCGTCTTCGGGTAATTTGCCATCTACCAAATAATTGAGGTAGGGTTGAGTCCAGCTAGGGATTATAGCCAGAACTGCTATCAAAGGTGAGTCGGATTTGGTTGGATATTCCTCATCTACTCCCTTTATCCAGGGGACTTTGAGGTGCTCTAAAACAGCGCCATCCGGGACCTCTTTCCGCGTAGAGCCTATGCGAGATAGTGCATCTGCTTCCTCATTTTCTGCTCGAGGGATGTGTTGAACTTCAAACCCTTCGAACGATTTAGATAGATCATCCACGACAGCTTTATATGCTGCCATGTGTTTATTTGCATTACAAATATCCGAGACTTGCTGAGCAACAAGATCTGAATCTCCATAACACATCAAACGTCGGATGCCAATATCCTTAGCAATCCGGATTCCATGCAGCAGTGCTTCATACTCGGCAATGTTCTTTGTCGCTGTGAAGTGGATCTGCAACACGTATAAAAGTTTATCTCCTTGGGGTGATTTGAGCACCACGCCAGCCCCCGAGCCCCCTCGAGCCTTAGACCCATCGAAAAAGAGGGTCCAATATTCTGACTTAGGGAGGATCATGTTCTCCTTCGTCTCTGTCCAATCAGCGACAAAGTCAGCAAGGATCTGGGATTTGATTGCTGTCCGAGGTTTATACTCAATGTCGAAAGCTGAGAGCTCTATTCCCCACTTGGCGACACGTCCTGTGGCATCGCTATTGTTGATTATGTCTCTCATGGGAGCTTTGCTCACCACGGTAATTGGATGCTCCTGAAAATAGTGTTGTAACTTACGAGATGCTAGAAAAACACCGTAAGCCAATTTTTGATAGTGCGGATACCGCTGCTTTGATTCTGTCAGGACTTCGCTAACAAAGTACGTCGAACACTATACCAGGTGTTCCTGATTTTCCTCTAGTCTCTCCACCACCATGACGATACTGACAACTTTATTTGTCGCAGCAATGTAAAGCAACATCGGTTCCTGAGGTTCCGGCATTGCAAGGATAGGAGCAGATGAGAGTACTCTTTTCAGATCTTGTAGTGTAGCTTCAGCTTCGTCGGTCCAGACAAAATCCTTGGTCTTTTTCAGGAGTTTATACAATGGTGCGGCTCTTTCACCAAGCCAGCTTACAAATCGACTGACCACAGCAATGCAACCAGTTAGTCTTTGTACGTCCTTCAGACGAGTTGGCCTAGAAATGTTGAGTATAGCCTTAATTTTGTCTCGTTTCACCTCTATGCCTCTTTGAGACACGATGAAACCTAACAAGTTTCTGGCTGGTATTCCAAAGAAGCATTTCTTCGGGTTAAGCATGATGTTGTATTTTCGTAGATTGGCGAACGTCTCCTCCAAGTCGGAAATCAACGTTTCCTTCTTTTTGGACATGACCGTGATATCATCCACGTATGCATGTACATTGCGTCCGAGTTGGTCATGGAGGCAATGCTGCATCATGTGCTGGTACGTAGCTCCAGCGTTCTTCAGCCCAAAGGGCATCGTAACAAACATAAGGTTCTGAAAGGGGTTATGAACGAAGTTTTGACTTTTTCAGATTCCTTCATCCGGATTTGGTGATAACCGGAATATGCGTCGAGAAAACAGAGGAGTTCCGAGCCTGCCGTAGAATCGATGACTTGATCAATTCTAGGCAGAGCGAACGGATCTTTTGGACAACCCTTGTTCAAGGCAGTATAATCAACACACATCCTTAAATCAGTGGTGTCCTTTTTAGGGACCATTACAGGATTGGCCGACCACTCAGTGCGGATGACCTCTTCTATGAATCCGGCTAACTCGAGCCGTGCTAGTTCCTTAGCTATTACCTTACGCTTTTCATCGCCAAACCGTCATAAGGACTGTTTGACGGGTTTAGCGTTCGGGTTTACATTTAGAGAGTGCTCGACAAGTTCCCTAGGTACTCCGGTCATGTCAGATGGCTGCCATGCGAAGATATCTTGATTTGCTTGGAGGAACTTGACGAGCATGCTTTCCTATGCGCTACTTAGGCCTACGCCTATCTGGGTCACCTTGGAGGGGTCATCATCCTTCAACGGCGTCGTCTTCGTCTCTTCTGATGCCTTGAACTCCGGATTTAGCTTTGTCACCTCCTTCTTCATTGCGGGCATCTCAGATGGATCTATGCTCTTCTTGATCTCCTGGTACTCCTGGGCGTGTAGCACGGCTTCGGCAAAGGCGGCATTTCCATCCTCGCACTCTCGCGCTTTCTTCGGGTCTCCCCTGATGGTGATCACGCCGTTGGGACCTGGAATTTTCATCATATTGTAAATGTAACACGCACGAGCCATAAAAGCCCAGTAAGCCGGACGTCCGAATATAGCGTGGTATGCGCTCTTGAACGGGACTACTTCGAAGGAAAGTGCCTCCGTCCAATAATTCTTTGGAGTTCCAAAAGTAACATCCAAAGTGATCTCTCCCAGCGAATTAGCTTGTCTTCCTGGGACAACTCCGTGAAAGATCACAGAGCTATGGTTCAGCTGTGTTTCCGAGATCTTCATCCGGCGTAGCGTTTCGACATAGAGAATATTGATGCTGCTACCACCGTCCATGAGGGTCTTGGAGAAACCATAACTGTCAATAAGTGGATTGACGATTAAGGCGTATTTTCCTCGCATGTGTAGCTTAGGCGGATGATCAGCGCGGTCAAATGTGATTGCCACCTCCGACCAGTCTAGATATTGAGGGACAGCCGAGACTGTTGCATTGAGCTCGTGGAGAACTGCTTTCTTGACCTTTGCTGGTTGAGATCCGAGGAAGGTGACGTAAGTGTCCTTCTTGGTGGGAAAAGTCTTCTTCCCTTCCGACTTGGGATTTCAAGCATCAGATTCCTCCATGTCGGAATCTTCCTTGGTCTCCTTGTCTTTTTCGGGATTTTTCTTTCCCTTCTTCCGCTTAGCTTTGTAGCCCGCGGTATCGTCTCTCTTGATGTCGTCATTAAAACGTTGGTGTGGGATGAGCCCCCATTCAGCGTTGGTGTGGGACGAGCCCCCATTGGCGTCCAAGTGATGCACACATGGGTTATTGGCAATGTCGGCCCAAGTGTAGGTTTTGCCTAGTTGTTGCTCTCCTCTACCTTGGATCCTTGATGTCCCACGGCCACGCCGGCGGCCTCCGCCATGTCCTCCTCGTCCTCCAGACCCGGAAGCAGTAGTGACCACCGCTGTCTCCGTGTTGGGTTTTTCTTCCGAGGTATTTTTGCGCTTCTGAGCCTGTTGCTTTGTCTTTGCTGACCGAGGTATAGCCAGGACGTTGAGTAATCCTTCTGCGTCGTCGTCAGCATCTGCATACTTGCTCGCTGTTTCTATCATCTCTCCCAAATCAGTGACCTTGTCACACTTCAAGCAGTGATGCAGTACACCAATTGGGAGTCATGTGATGAAAGCTTCAATCGCAGTTTGATCGTTTACTCCCTCACAGGAGTTCTTGGTGTCGATCCATCGTCCGAGGTAATCCCAGCAAGTTTCTCTGGCTTTCTGGGTGCAACGTTGTAGGTCTCCGACCGAACAGGGCCTCCGATATGTGCCTTCGAAATTCCGAAAGAACGCACTTTGCAAGTCATACCAGTTATGGATGGTGTTTGCCGGAAGTTCATTGAGCCATGATCGTGCCGTCTTTCGCAGCATAAGTGGGAGATATCGGGTTGCGACCAGGCTGTTTCTGCCTTTAGCGATGCAGCAAGCTTGGAAGAAGTCCTGTAACCAGGTGTCTGGCCGAGCAATGCCGTCGTAGGCTTGGATATGTCTTGAGATAGCAAATCCTTCTAGGAATTTTGTAGCTCTGATGCGTGGTCCGAAGCACTTTGGGGCCATGTACACGTCATTGTTTTCATAGCGCCGAGCCTCTATATTGGAGTTGATCCTGTGCCTTGCGTCGTTCGGGGATAGAGATCGTCCCAAATGTCGGCTGTGGCTGCGGTGCCTTGGAGCCGGACTTCGGCTTCTGCCACCACCTCCCCCGCCATGTTGTCCTCCTTGCCCTCCTTAGGGGTTGTTGTGATAACTGCCTGGTGGAGGTGGTGGGGCAGCTGAATTGTTTCTAGCTGATCGTCGGTCTCCGTCCGGAGCGTCATTATTCCTGTTCCGGGGAGGTTCTTGACTACGACGAGCCCCCTGCCGGCTTGTTCCAGCATGGTTTCCGTCGTTCCTTCGTCCGTCGTTCCCACCATGGTGAGGCTCAGCCGGACGGCTCTCATGTCTAGGAGGTGGCATTCTCTGACGATCCTCCTCCTGACGTTTCTCCTTATCTTCTCCCTTTCGATCGTTGTACTCTCGTCGGGGAGGATACCTCAGATTCAGTGCAGTGATCGCGTCTTTCTCGGCCGCTGGGGCGACATTGCTCTAGTTCTGTGTAGCTCTATGATGCTGTCCCGACGATCCGGTTCTTGAATAATTGTCTTCCCTGCGTTCGGGGTGATGGTACTGCGCCCGAACGTAATGGGATCTTACGTCAGCCCATGCCAGATCTGTGCGACATTGGTCAGAATCCGAGACCAGTTTTTGACTCCCGGACAGGGCGACCTTCTGCTGCTCTAGTCCCTTGTTGAGTAGCTTGATACCCAAACGGATCTCCTCTGGTCCTAGATTAGCCGATAGAATTTCTCGGGCTGGCACGGTATTCTGTACTGGGGTTGGCTATACCCAATCTCCGTTGCTGTCTTTCCGTGGCTTCCCCATCTCGTCCCCAAAAAGGACGGCACAGACACGTGGGAATTGGTCATCATTGGTGTGATGCTTCCGTGTCTTTTGATGCAACCGAGACATGTATTCCTTGGTTGACATGCGTTTCTTCTCCACCTCGATGTTTTTGGCTTCATCGAGGAGTTGTTGACGACGCGCTTCTAGGGCTTGGGCCCTTTCGTCCAGCTCATCTGCAGTAAGTTCTGCAGCTGTAGGGATAGGTGTGGTTAATGCGGCATCGATGAGTTTACGCGCACCTTCTGTGATCACGTGCCCATCCACCGATGCTTCTTTTTTCAGCTCGTCTGGGATAAGTGCTCCATCCGAGTCTTCCTCGTATTCCTCGGCAATCACCTCCTCTGTCAGAGGGTCTTTTTCCGGGGTCTTGTTCTTCTTGTTCTTCTTCTTTGCCTTCTTGGCAGCGCCGGTAGCAAAGACAACTTTGGGTCCGTTTCCTGGAGTCAAGCTCTAATCGGTACTTTCGGACATCTGGACCTCGGGATTATCTCTGACGTCCATGTCATCCTGCGCTTTGGGAGAGTGTTCCCCGGATCCTTCATCCATGGCTTCTCCTTCTTCTACAGCTTTGGAGTTGTACTCCTCTTCATATTCCGCGGAGAACTTTCGGAAATCTGCCGACGTCATAGATTCATCCGAGGATGCGGAAACGTCAGCGTTTGTTCCAATTGCCTCCAGCACCGAATCGGTGTTTTCTCCAGCATCGGCAGAGCCGGATCCGGATCCAACATATCCGACGAAGTGCGACGCGTGCTTCCTGAGGTACCTGTGGCTTTCGCGATCAGCCATGTTGAAACTTTTAATGGTCTCGAGGATTGCATCTGCGCTTGCGCCTTGCAGTATCATACATCTTAGTGTGTACCTGAGGAAAGGCATGTCTATCCCGGCATCGTCAGAGCCGGAATCAGTGTCGTTGATATGCTCCTCCTGGATTTCGACCTCCATGGGTGGGTCGATCTGGGATCCGGCTTCTCCAGGGAGATCCACTCTAGACTCGACTTGGACCGTGAGGTCTTCTTCAGGCTCAGATTTCTCCACTATCTCCGCAACTGGTGCGGGCTGGGTGGGATTAGGGTTTTTTGAGATCCGGAACTCTGCCGCCTCCGTGGACAAAGGGGACCCAGAAGATTCTTCTGCCTCTATCATCACCGCTGGGGTGGGTTGGGCAGGTTCAGCGAAACCGATGTAAACGTCGATCTCGCCAAAAGACATGATTGTATAGGAAGTCACGGCCTCCCTAGCCGGAATCCAAGTCTCGTCGAGAACGATGAGAGGGACGTCGCTGGCGTAGAGGATGCGACCGACGGCGATGGTCTCACCGATTCTGATTCCTGCAGATTCCGCTCGGAACAAAGATCCAAAGCTCACTTGCCCCAAGGTGGGCGCCAACTATCGTCGGATTGAGGACAAGTACGCCATGAGGGGGTCCTCGAGGCGTGTGGAAGAGAGGGGTGTGAGACGTATGGTATTTTGGGACGGTGAGCACACAAGTTTACCTAGGTTCGAATCCGCCGGCTTTGGACGGATCCTACTCCTGCTAGCAATCCAGTAATACGGCAGAGCCGGAATATGGGTTACAAGGGTTTCGCCTATGCGAGTTGAGATTGTAGACTATTGTGTTGCCCTAAAGGCTCTCCCTAGGACGGCTTATATAGATATCCGGCCTAGGGTTTACAGGAGAGATCAATCCGGCTACGACTAAGAGTTGGTTACAGAGTACATCTTGAACTACAAGTAACATTATGGGCCTAAGTCGGTAAGTCTTCTGGGCCTTCCCGTAGCCAGATTGGACTCCATCTTCTCTCCCTGACTGGGCCACCCATGAAGCAAAGCTCTAACCCGAAGTGGGCCACCCTAGTCAGTGAGGAACTGTGAGGATACCCGGAAAGTATATCCCCAACATCAAGCATCTACTATCTACCTCACCAGTACTGGTGACCCCACGCGAAAGGGAACCACTGCTGCTATACATCTCCGCCACCAACCAGGTGGTCAGCACAGTACTCGTGGTGGAACGAGCTGAAGAAAACAAAGTCCACGGTGTACATCGCCTAGTCTACTACCTCAGCGAGGTGCTCACGCCAACAAAGCAGCAGTACCCGCACTACCAGAAGTTGGCATACGGCGTCTTCATGACAGCCAGGCGACTGTGTCACTACTTCCAGGAGCATCCAATCATGGTGGTCAACGACGCCCCGCTTGGGCACATCCTCAACAACCCTGACGCCACTAGATGAGTCGCGCTTTGGGGAATCGAGCTGTCTCCACGAGACATTACATATGAAAAGCGCGATGCGATAAAATCGCAAGTCCTCCCTGATTTCCTCGTGCACTCGATGGAGAACCAGCTCCCTGAAAAACCAGATATGTCCTACCTCTGGACAATGCACTTCGACAGATCTAAGCATAAGGACAGGGCCGGCGCAAGTGTCATACTGACATCGCCCGAAGGAGACAAGCTAAAATACATTCTGTGAATGCAGTTCACCGCCTCCAACAACGAAGCTGAATACGAGGCCCTACTTCACGGGATGCGGATGGCAAAAGCCTACGGCGCCAAGAGGCTCATCATTTACGGTGACTCCAAGTTGGTCGCCAACCAAACGATGCACGAGTGCGACACGCTGAACGACAATATGATCGCCTACCGTGACCTCTATGACACACTCGAAGGGGACTTTGATGGCTGTGAGCTGTGGCACGTAGGCCGCGAAAGCAATGAAGAGGCAGATGCACTCGCCAACATTGGCTCCACCTGCGCCCCCATACCACCTGGGGTATTTCTCGAGTGTATCTGTGAACGCTCCATCAAGCCAAAGGCCGCCGAGAAGAAAACAAGCGCAACAATAGACTCGGGGGCTACGCCACCCAATGAGCCAAGGGCACTCGACGACCTGGAGCTCGACACAGGACTCAAGGGACCAATGGGGGTCATGATGATCGAGCCATCCTGGACTCAACCCTACATCACATATCTTCTCAGCAAGAGGCTACGAGATGACTAGACTGACGCACGACACATTGCACAGTGATCCAAGGCATTCGCCGTCATCAACGGTGAACTATACAAGCACGACATCACAGGAGTACTCCAACGATGCGTCTCCAACACGGACAGAAGGGTCGTCTGATGGGTTCGTAGCATGGAAAACAAAAAATTTCTACCGCAAGAACGTACAAAACCTAGATCTAATCTAGATAAAAGCCAAGATCTAATCTATTAGACATGAGCAACGAGATAGATGGGAACTAACCCTCATAGATCCGAAAGCGTTAACGAGATTAGATCTCGTGGTTGATGTAGTCGATCACTTGTCGATCTCAAGATCGTGTGGACAATCCTTCCGGCGTCGCGTTCCAGCAGCGCTTCCGCCCTCGGTCAAGTAGACGATCCTTCCGGCGTCGCGTTCCAGCAGCGCTTCCGCCCTTGGTCAAGTAGCCGATCCTTCCGGCGCCACGATTCGGCAGCGCTTCCACAGTCGGTCACACGTGCGGAGTCGAAGCAGACCTTCCTCTCCCCGTTCCAGCGAGCAGCGGAGGTAGTAGATCTTCTCCACGGAATCCCAGCAGCACGACGGCGTGGTGGTGGTGGTGGAGTAGAGAATTCTGCAGGGCTTCGCCTATGCCTGTGCAGAAGATGGTGGAGGAGAGAGGCGGCAGAGATTGGGTGTTTTGGGAGCAAGGGAGGAGGGGGTGCCCCTGCCCCTCTATTTAAAGAGGGGAGGCGCCTAGGGAGGGGGAGTCCTTGTAGGACTCCCCTCCCTCTCTAGGCCGGCGGATTGGAGGTGGGGGGAGGAGTCCTCCTCCCCCACGAATCCGTATCTTGATCCACCAGGACTCCTTGATCCCTATCTTGATTTTCAAGCAAACTCCAAGATATCTTCTAGAACCTTCCGGAACATTCCGAAACCTTCTAGAATCCTCATACAAACACTCCGGAACATTTCCTAACTCATAAAATGATCTCCTATATATGAATCTTATTCTCCGGACCATTTCGGATCTCCTCGTGATGTCCCGAATCCAATCTGAGACTCCGAACAACATTCGGTCTCCAACGCACATTCCATATCTACTTAAAACAACTTCGAACCTTAAGTGTGTCACCCTACGGTTCGTGAATATGTAGACATGATAGAGACACATCTCCTATCAATAACCATCAGCGGGACCTGGAGATCCATAATGGCTCCCACATACTCAACGATAACTTCGCGATCGATTGAACCACTTACATACGAAACTAATTCCCTTTGTCTCACGATACTATACTTATCCGAGGTTTGATCGTCGGTATCTCCATACCTAGTTCTACCTCGTTGCTGATAAGTACTCTTTACTCGTTCCGTGATATGTCATCCCTTGTGACCTAGTCACATGCTTGCAAGCTAACTAGATGACATTCCACCGAGAGGGCCTAGAGCATATCTATCCGTCATATGGATGGACAAATCCCAATCTTGGTTCATGCGCTTCAACACATACTTTCAGAATACCCAATGACACTTTTATAACCACCCAGTTACGAAGCGGCGTTTGATGTCATCAAAGTATCCATCCGGTGATGGTGATTAACATAACCTCATGGTCGAAGGAATAGGTTACTATGTATTTGAAAGCTTACAGCAAAACGAACTTAATGACTTGATCTTATGCTACGCTTACTATGGGTGTGTGTCCATCACATCATTCTCCTAATGATATAACCTTGTTATTAATCACATCCTAATGTCCATGATCAGGAAACCATGATCATCAATTAATCAACAAGCTAGTTCAACAAGAGGCTCACTAGGGACTCTTATATGTTTACAAAACACACATGTATTAGTGTTTCCTAATAATACAATTATAGCATGGGATGTAAACATTCATCATAAACACAAAGATATAACAATAATCACTTTTATTATTGCCTCTTGGGCACATCTCCAACAGTCTCCCACTTGCACTAGAGTCAATAATCTATATCACATAGTAATATACCTAACACCCATGGCGTTTTGGTGTTGGTCATGCTTTGCCCTAGGGAGAGGTTTAGTCAACGGATCTGCCACATTCAGATCAGTGTGTACTTTGCAAATCTTTATGTCACCATCTCGGACATACTCGCGAATAGCGTGGAAACGTAGCTTGATGTGCTTCAGCTTGCTATGTGACCTTGGCTCCTGCGCATTAGCTATGTCACCTGTGTTGTCACAGTAAATGGCCATCGGGTCCAACGCACTGGGAACCACGCCGAGTTCAGCAATGAATTCCTTCATCCAAACGGCTTCTTGTGCAGCCTCCGAAGCGGCTATGTATTCCGATTCAGTTGAAGATTTCGCCACAACGCTTTGCTTCGCACTCCTCCAGCTCACTGCAGCACCATTCAAAATAAATACGTATCCCGATTGTGACTTCGAGTCATCTGGATCGGTGTTCCAACTAGCATCGGTGTAACCGTTTACAACAAGCTGTTCATCACCTCCATAAGAAAGAACCATATCCTTAGTCCTATTTAGGTACTTTAGGATATTTTTGACCGCTGTCCACTGCTCCTTTCCAGGATCACTTTGATATCTGCTAGTCAAACTAACAGCATGTGCTATATCCGGTCTTGTACACAGCATGGCATACATGATAGAACCTATGGCCGAGGCATAGGGAATTTTATTCATTTTCTCTCTATCTTCTGATGTAGCTGGACTTTGAGTCTTACTCAAGGTCTTACCTGACAACATGGGCACGAACCCTTTCTTGCTCTCTTCCATTCTAAACTTCTTTAGAACTTTGTCTAAGTATGTACTTTGTGAAAGCGCTATTAGGCGTCTTGATCTATCTCTATAAATCTTGATGCCTAGAATATATGCCGCTTCGCCAAGATCCTTCATTGAAAAACTATTATTCAAATAGGTTTTGACGCTATTAAGAAGTTCTATATCATTCCCAATCAACAATATGTCATCTACATATAGTACTAGGAATGCTATAGAGCTCCCACTCACTTTCTTGTAAATACAAGCTTCTCCATAAGTTTGTATAAACCCAAATTTTTTGATTACTTTATCAAAACGTTGATTCCAACTCCGGGATGCTTGCTTCAGTCCATAAATGGAGCGCTGAAGCTTGCATACCTTGTCAGCATCTTTAGGATCGACAAAACCCTTGGGTTGTACCATATATAACTCTTCCTCAATGTCACCATTAAGGAACGCCGTTTTGACATCCATCTGCCAAATCTCATAATCGAAATGTGCAGCAATTGCTAACAAAATCCTCACAGACTTTAGCTTCGCTACTGGTGAGAAAGTCTCATCATAGTCAACTCCTTGAATTTTTCGGAACCCTTTCGCGACAAGTCGAGCTTTATAGACGGTAACATTACCATCAGCATCTGTTTTTCTCTTGAAAATCCATTTGTTCTCGACAGCCTTACGGCCATCCGGTAAGTCCACCAAAGTCCACACTTGGTTTTCGTACATGGATCCCATTTCGGATTTCATGGCTTCTAGCCATTTGTCGGAATCTGGGCTCACCATAGCTTCTTCATACGTCACAGGGTCATCAGCGTTGACCACCAACATGACGTTCAAGGCAGAGTCATACCAATCAGGAGTGGTACGAACCCTCGTTGACCTGCGAGGTTCAGTAGTAACTTCGTTCGAAGTTTCATAATCATTATCATTAGCTTCCTCTTCAATTGGTGCAGGCGGCACCAAAACATCTTCCGGTGCTACGCTACTCTCAAATCCGAGAGAAGGTTCAACAACCTCATCGAGTTCTACTTTCCTTCCAGTCACCTCTTTCGAGAGAAACTCCTTCTTAAGAAAGGATCCATTCTTTGCAACGAAAACTTTGCCTTCGGATCTATGATAGAAGGTATACCCAATTGTTTCTTTAGGGTATCCTATGAAGACGCATTTCTCTGCTTTGGGTTCTAGCTTATCAGGTTGTAACTTCTTTACATATGCTTTGCAACCCCAAACTTTAAGGAACGACAACTTAGGTTTCTTACCAAACCACAATTCGTACGGTGTCGTTTCAACGGATTTAGATGGTGCCCTATTTAAAGTGAATGCAATTGTCTCTAATGCATAGCCCCAAAATGATAACGGTAAATCTGTAAGAGACATCATAGACCGAACCATATCTAAGAGAGTTCGATTATGATGTTCGGACACACCATTACGTTGTGGTGTTCCCGACGGTGTCAACTGTGAAAGTATTCCACATTTCTTTAAAAGCATGCCAAACTCGTAACTCAGATATTCACCTCCGCGATCAGAACACAGAAACTTAATCTTCTTGTTACGATGATTTTCCACTTCACTTTGAAATTCCTTAAACTTCTCGAAAGTTTCGGACTTATGTTTCATAAAGTAGAGATACCCATATCTACTCAAGTCATCCGTGAAAGTGAGAACATAACGATATCCACCACGCGATGCTACACTCATTGGACCGCACACATCGGTATGTATTATTTCCATTAAGTCTGTAGCTCGCTCCATTGTACCAGAGAATGGAGTCTTAGTCATTTTTCCCATTAGACATGCTTCGCATCTTTCAAGTGATTCAAAATCAAGTGATTCAAGAAGTCCATCTGAATGGAGTTTCTTCATACGTTTCACTCCAATGTGACCAAGACGACAGTGCCACATGTATGTAGAATTATCATTCAATTTTATTCGTTTAGCATCTATGTTGTGAACATGTGTATCACTACTATCGAGATTCAGTAAGAATAAACCATTCATCTCAAGTGCATTACCATAAAAGATATTACTCATATAAATCGAGCAACCTTTATTCTCAGACTTAAAAGAGTAACCGTCTCGCAATAAACAGGATCCAGATATAATGTTCATGCTTAACGCAGGCACCAAATAACAATTATTTAAATTTAAAACTAATCCCGAAGGTAGATGTAGAGGGAGCATGCCGAAGGCGATCACATCAACCTTGGAGCCATTTCCAACGCGCATCGTCACCTCGTCTCTTGCCAGTCTTCGTTTATTCCGCAGCTCCTGTTTCGAGTTACAAATATGAGCAACCGAACCAGTATCAAATACCCAGGCACTACTACGATTACTAGTAAGATACACATCTATAACACATATATCAAATATACCTTTCTTCTTGATGTTGCCGTTCTTCAGATCTGCCAGGTACTTGGGGCAGTTACGCTTCCAGTGACCAGCACCCTTGCAGTAGAAACACTCAGTTTCAGGATTAGGACCAGCCTTGGGCTTCTTAGCAGGTGCGGCAGCTTTCTTGCTGTCCTTCTTGAAGTTGCCCTTGTTCTTAGGCTTGCCCATTTCTTGAAATTGGTGGTCTTATTGACCATCAACACTTGGTGCTCCTTCTTGATCTCCACTTCAGTAGTTTTCAGCATGGACGACAGTTCAGGCAACGTCTTGTTCATGCAGTGCATGTTGTAGTTCATCACAAAGTTCTTGTAACTTGGTGGCAGTGATTGAAGGAGACGGTGAATCCCCAATTCATTAGGAATCGATATTCCCAACTCTTGGAGCTTCTTTGCGTACCAAGACATGGTGAGCACGTGCTCGCTAACGGAGCTTCCTTCTTCCATCTTACAGTTAAAGAACTTTTCGGAGGCCTCATAGCTCTCCATGGCCACGCGAGTCTCAAAAATTAGCCTGAGCTCCTTAATGATCTCGAATGGGTCGTGGTGCTCAAAACGCTATTGGAGCTCCGCTTCTAAACCGTACAGGATGGCACACTGAACTGTGGAGTGATGATTCTTCCGAGTGGCAAAAACATTCTTTTCGTCATCGGTGGCATTATCTGCAGGTGGGTCACCTAGCGGTGCATCGAGCACATAGGTCAACTGACCAGCCCTGAGGACGATCTTCAGTCCACGGAACCAGTCCGTGAAATTGCTTCCATTGTTCTTAAGTTTCTTCTTTCTCTAGGAACGCATTGAAATTGATGGAGGGGGTCGCCATAATCTACAACAATTTGCAAGTAGTTTAGACTAAGTTTATGACAAATTGAGTTCAAATTTAATTATTAAACTAACTAGGTGAACTCCCACTCAAAACAACATCCCTCACATTGTCTTAGTGATTACACGAACCAAGTCCACTACACCAAGTCCGATCTTCACGAGAGAAGATGTAGTTTCATCGGCGAACAATCTTCATGTTTATCATATCAATTATATGACTCATGCTCTACCTTTCGGTATTCCGTGTTCCGAGACCATGTATGTACATGCTAGGCTTGTCAAGATAACCTTAGTTTCCGCATGTGCAAATCTGGCTTGCACCCGTTGTATGCACACGTAGAATCTATCACATCCGATCATCACGAGATGCTTCGAAACAACGAGTCTTAGCAACGGTGCCAACTAAGGGTGAACACTTTATTACTTGATATTTAGTGAGAGGGATCATCTTATAATGCTACCGCCGTGATCTAAGCAATACAAGATGCATAAAGGATTAACATCACAGGCAATTCATAATTAGTGTGATATGATATGGCCTTTTCTTCTTGCGCCTTTGATCTCCATCTCCAAAGCACGAACATGATCTCCATCATCACCAGCATTGCGTCAAGGTCAGTGGCGCCGCTTCATGGTTGTCCATCATCACCAGCAACTATTACAACTACTTGGAATAAAGCTATTACAAGATGAATAGACACGCAGGTCTTAACAGAATTAAAGACAACCATTAGGCTCCTGCCGGTTGCCATATTACAACAAGGATCATTGCATACATCAAATACAATCACAATCACATGTTGGCCATATCACATCACAAAACCCCTGCAAAAACAAGTTAGACGCCTCTAATTTTCTTTGCATATTTTACGTGGTTTGGGGCTTTCGCATAAGACCGATCTTACCTACGAACAAGGACCACAACGTTGATACAAGTGTTGTCAAGATGCTCATTGTAAATCGAATCTTAACTATGGTGGGAGAGACAGACACCCGCAAAGCCACTTGTGCAAAGCAAGTTGCACGTCAAGCGTGAAGCAAGTCTCATGTATGATGACATGTAATGTTAGCCCGAGCCACTTCATCCCACCATGCCGCAAGATGCAAAGTACACGCTAAGACACCGAAAACAAAAGCATCAACGCCCACAAAAACATTGTGTTCTACTCGTGCAACAAATCTACGCATAGATACGGTTCCGATACCACTGATGGGTTCGTAGCATGGAAAACAAAAAAATTCTACCGCAAGAACGAACAAAACCTAGATCTAATCTAGATAAAAGCCAAGATCTAATCTATTAGACATGAGCAACGAGATAGATGGGAACTAACCCTCGTAGATCCGAAAGCGTTAACGAGATTAGATCTCATGGTTGATGTAGTCGATCACTTGCCGATCTCAAGATCGTGTGGACGATCCTTCCGGCGTCGCGTTCCAGCAGCGCTTCCGCCCTCGGTCAAGTAGACGATCCTTCCGGCATCGCGTTCCAGCAGCGCTTCCGCCCTTGGTCAAGTAGACGATCCTTCTGGCTCCACGATTCGGCAGCGATTACGCAGTCGGTCACACGTGCGGAGTCAAAGCAGACCTTCCTCTCCCCGTTCCAGCGAGCAGCGGAGGTAGTAGATCTTCTCCACCGAATCCCAGCAGCACGACGGCATGGTGGTGGTGGTGGAGTAGAGAATTCTGCAGGGCTTCGCCTATGCCTGTGCAGAAGATGGTGGAGGAGAGAGGCGGCAGAGATTGGGTGTTATGGGAGCAAGGGAGGAGGGGGCGCCCCTGCCCCTCTATTTAAAGAGGGGAGGCGCCTAGGGAGGGGGAGTCCTTGTAGGACTCTCCTCCCTCTCTAGGCCGGCGGATTGGAGGTGGGGGGAGGAGTCCTCCTCCCCCACGAATCCGTATCTTGACCCACCAGGACTCCTTGATCCCTATCTTGATTTTCAAGCAAACTCCAAGATATCTTCTAGAACCTTCCGGAACATTCCGAAACCTTCTAGAATCCTCATACAAACACTCCGGAACATTTCCTAACTCATAAAATGATCTCCTATATATGAATCTTATTCTCCGGACCATTCCGGATCTCCTCGTGATGTCCTGAATCCAATCCGAAACTCCGAACAACATTCGGTCTCCAACGCACATTCCATATCTACTTAAAACAACTTCGAACCTTAAGTGTGTCACCCTACGGTTCGTGAATATGGAGACATGATAGAGACACATCTCCTATCAATAACCATCAGCGGGACCTGGAGATCCATAATGGCTCCCACATACTCAACGATGACTTCGCGATCGATTGAACCACTTACATACGAAACCAATTCCCTTTGTCTCGCGATACTATACTTATCCGAGGTTTGATCGTCGGTATCTCCATACCTAGTTCTACCTCGTTGCTGATAAGTACTCTTTACTCGTTCCGTGATATGTCATCCCTTGTGACCTAGTCACATGCTTGCAAGCTAACTAGATGACATTCCATCGAGAGGGCCCATAGCATATCTATCCGTCATATGGATGGACAAATCCCAATCTTGGTTCATGCGCTTCAACACATACTTTCAGAATACCCAATGACACTTTTATAACCACCCAGTTACGAAGTGGTGTTTGATGTCATCAAAGTACCCATCCGGTGATGGTGATTAACACAACCTCATGGTCGAAGGAATAGGTTACTATGTATTTGAAAGCTTATAGCAATACGAACTTAATGACTTGATCTTATGCTACGCTTACTATGGGTGTGTGTCCATCACATCATTCTCCTAATGATATAATCTTGTTATTAATCACATCCAATGTCCATGATCAGGAAACCATGATCATCAATTAATCAACAAGCTAGTTCAACAAGAGGCTTACTAGGAACCCTTTTATGTTTACAAAGGACACATGTATTAGTGTTTCCTTATAATACAATTATAGCATGGGATGTAAACATTCATCATAAACACAAAGATATAATAATAACCACTTTTATTATTGCCTCTTGGGCATATCTCCAACAAGTCTAACCGATCCAAAAACCCTAGCCGCCGCCCTCCCTTCCCCAGGCGCCGTCGGCTCCCCCGCCACCAAACCCTAGTGCCGCCGCCCGCCATGGCGCCGCGCTAGACGCCGCACACGCTTCCGCGTAGCGCCGCCCCCAGGGAGATCGATCTCCATGATCTTCGTCGGGGGCCGCGCAACCCGTACGCAGGGTTCGTCCGCCGATCCGTGATCATCGCCGCGCCTCTACTCCGACCATCGGCATCGACGATCTACCGCGCCCGTGCGTCTGCCATCTCCGCCGCCGCGCCTGCTTCGGCAGACTGTCACGGCCTCACGGCAGGCTGCCGCTCGCCGTGGCCGGCTACTGCGGCTTCCTCGGGAGGCTTCCGCGGCCGACCCCCCTCGGATCGTCTTCGTCGTCATCACCCAGGACTGCACGGACAACGCCGATATTGACTCTGATCTACGCGTCGTCCACGCCATGGTGCATACGGCGCACCGTCGGTCTGATCAACCGGTCCGGCGCCTGTCTACGCCAAGTACGTCCCCGAGCACGCGCCTGCCACCGATCGAGCTACGGGTTGCCGCCGTCGGTGGCCTCCAGCTGCTGCCCCGACTCGCGCCCTGCAGCCACGCCGCGCCTTCGGGCCATGGCATTGCTGCGCGTAGTCTACTCTGCTAGTCCCTCTGACATGGCGACAAGTTCATGATGGTTCCCACCCCTCGCATGCCCGGTACTGGCAACATCGGAAGTGCTTTCGTCCCCGACGCGTTCCCGAGTCTAGCAAACTCGCGCCGGACGCCTCGTCTTCATCGGCTTCGACAACGTCTTCTCGACCGCGTCACCGACGAGTTCTTCTTGCGTACTCGGTTCTGGCAAAACCGGAGTATGCCTTCGTCCCCGACTTGCGCCTAGTTCTGGCAAAACTATGGCCGCACCTCGTCCTCGACGGCTCGGACTGCATCGGCTACGACGTCGGCCCCTTCTTCGACGACTGCCTTGACACGTCTCTGTCAACCTCCTCGCGCGCTATGCGCATGCGGCTTCATGTGCGGCTTCCTCGACACCGGCCACGACATCGACCACGGCGACCCCTCGCACAGCTACCCCGACCACGGCACCGCCCAACGCTCTCGGCTCCCTCGACATCGGCACAAGGGCTTCCACCTCGCTTGAGCTTCACCAGCATCCTCTACAGTCCAAGCTTCGCGCCGTGACACCGTCCACAACACTCCCGCTCGGACTGTGGGAGGATGTCAGCCCACTGGATGCTACTTCGGTTTCTTTCCAGTCTGACCGTCCGCGACATTCCAATTGTTCACGATGCTCCCGCTACGACTGCGGGGGGATGTTAGAGTATACGTGTACGTGGTAATTGAGGTAGTGTAGGATAGTTAGGACTCTAGCCTAACTTGTCTTGTACTCCAAGATGATCTCATGTACGCCTATATATACTCGCTCATGAGGCTCAATAATACATCCAACATATTCCGTCAATCTATCTCTATCCTCCTACAACAAGAAAAGAAAGATTTGTGTTTAGCAAGAGGGAGTACAATACAAGAAAAGAAGGATTTGTGTTTAGCAAGACAGAGAACGGAATAAGTAAAGAGAAACTAGTGTGTACCTTTACTTGAAAAGCAAATATGACAGATAGGGTACGACATATTGCTTAGGGGGATAGGAATGAAGGAATGAATTAATCACTCTCAAAGCACTACATGCAGGCGAAGAACAGACAAAAAAGCCTTACACCGATATTTGTAATCATGTACTCCCTCCGTTTAGAAATATAAAACATTTTAGCTTTGTGAAATGAATGTATCAAGACACCTTTTAGTGTATAAATTCAATCCAAACAACTATAAATCTATATACTAAAAGACGTCTAGATACATTCGATTCACAAAGCTAAAACGTGTTATATTTCCAAACGGAGGAAGTACTAGCAAATTACATGAGATGTGAAATTGACAAAAGCTAGCTATCGCTGCATGCGACAACTGCCAATCAATAGAATGCACTCAAAAAATCAGAAGTGGGTCAAACCTGTGTCAGTTTCACATCTCAACTGGGTGAAAAAAAGAAATGATCCTCTGAATATCTGATGTACATAGCCGGGTTTTTTTCCTATGTACAAACACATGGGTGGATTGATTTACACTACACTGCTATTTACCTTTCTATACACCATGAGAACAAACATTTTACACGGGTATGCCAACTACACTCTAAGAGATCACAACCGAAACAGCATGTATTTACACATCTCGCCTACATACAGGGCATGAACTATGGCCAATGAGCCATTTGTCCACACAAGGCTGATGGAAGGTGTGAGAACACAATGTCAACCTCCTCGCCGTCTCTCCCGTCAGAAGATCCTAGGACAAGAACAGAGTGTCAGGATGTCGAAAATAAAGTTAAAATAAGTACTCCCTCCATCCGAATATATAGGTGATACCCAGCATGCATTTTGATTGGTTATGACAATTTTTAAAACAGTAGAAACTCCATTAGTATGTAGTTTGTGTGACACAAAATTAATGTTATTCGTTCATATTCAAAAGTACTTATATTCTTGATTTTATATCACATAAACCACATGTTAATGGAGCAATTGTTGATCAAAACCTTGTTATAAAAAAATCAGAACAAATGGAGTCATGAAAACACAATTATCAAGGTTGTTTCATTATATAGTGAATGATAATATGATATGCACACATTAAACTCCGATGCATTCATGAACCAACCCACGACTTCACAGAAAGCAAAGATAGATTTTGCTTACTTGCGCAAAAAGGACGTACTCCTTCAGTCCCAATTTAGATGGCGCACACATTTTCCAAGATCTACATTTGACCATTAATTTTACCAACGAAACAAGGATAATATGCCATGAAAGTTATACCATTGTGTTTGTATTCGAATGAAGTTTTCAATGGTATAATTCTATAACATGTGACACATATATTATTGGTCAAAGTTCAGACACAAAAAATGAGGGTGCACTTCCTTTGGGGTGGAGGGAGTATCAATTTGGAAAATAATATAATGTGAGGATGACAGGTGGAGCCTATGGCAACATGTCAAACTTCTTTCTGGCGTGTTACCAACTAATTTGCTCCCAAAAGCTGGTCACCAGCTTTGCTAAATAATCAGGACTAACAGATAGGTCTGAGTAAACAGAATCAAGGAAGCAAAATAAGTCCAGGTACAAATTTGATCAAGTAGGTTGTTTTAGTTCTCGGCTGAGTTTCGAATTGTGATAATTTCCATGAGCACACACCTTTGAAAGGGACATTATCGCATGATACATAAGATTATTTCAAAGAGTCTAACCAGACAATATATGTAACATATATTCCATCCTTTATAGATACTACCACATATTTATGTTAAGCCAACAATAAGTACGATGATTTTGAGTGAAATCCCTACGGAGTTACTTATGTTATGCCAACAATAAGTACGATGATTTTGAACCGTCCATCCAAATAAGATATATACCTACCAGACTAATATATTAAGGCGGCATAAATTACAGATCATAAATGGTGAAATCATTTCAGTACTAGGTACATTCGAATAAAATGTGTATGTAATCTTACACTTATGTTATGCCAACGGTAAGTAAGATGATTTCGAACCGTCCAGCGAAACAGGATATATACCTACCAGACTAATATATAAAGGCAGCATAAATTACAGATCATAAACGGTGAATATATTTCAGTACTAGGTACATTCGAACAAAATATGTATGTAATGTTACACTTGTACCTGCAGGCAAATAGGGCAAGACAAGTTTTCACCCATTGGCTCTTGCTTCTGATACATCACCACATGGTACGGCAACTTCTTCAAGTTATCTTGCGAGAGCCCATCAGATGAAACTTCTCCAAGGATATCATGCGGATCATCATTGCCAAACTCTGTGATACCAACCTGTTGAATAGCAACTTCAGTAGGAAAATATTATGTGTGCCGCAAATGGTAGAAATTTTTCAATGAAATTTCGTTTTGCTGTCCTCACCATACTATTTGTACAGAAAACATTATCAAATGGTAGAAATTTCACTACATCAATGAAATTTCGTTTTGCTGTCCTCACCATACTATTTGTATAGAAAACATTAAATGGTAGAAATTTCACTACATCAATGAAATTTCATTGCTTCCCTCACCATACTAGTTATATAGAGAACATTATCAAATGGATTAGCATACACCATACAGGTATAAAGATCGCCATGAGTCCATTACTAGAATGGTCAATGGAAAAAGCTCTCCAATTGGTAACAAGAATGAAGAGAATAACAATCATTTGGGCATTTTCTTTTACAAAGGATACCTGTTAGGGGTATAGAACAACTGACCTGCCAACGATATGCCATATACACTGGTGGATCATATTGCTCTCCCAGAAGCTGAGCGTGAAGGAGCTGATCCACAAAATCTCCCTGGAAAGTGAACAAACATTGGTGTGTCAAAAAATCCTCTATGGACAATGGATCAAGAACTGTCATGATGCCATCCACTGAAGTATAATATATTTAGAAACTTTGCATTAAACATTGAAGAACATTTTATATAATCCAAGAAAAAAATGCGAGCGGCAGCTCTAATTTAGAGCACCATCAAAAGGATGAACTGCAGTAGTAATATTACTATTCCAATTGGCATATGTTAGGGGAAACAGAACCAAAGTATTCTGCTAGACTGGCTAAATTTTATAATACAGACTGATTTGCTGAAGAGTCCTACGGCGGCGCGGACCATGGATGGTACTTCCTCCGTCCCGGTTTAAAGGGCACATATAGCAATTCTCTGGGCCCTGGGCTTCCTCTGATTGGGGCTAATTTGGCTCTCACTGATCTTCTGATTGGCTCTTCCTCTGAAACTAAATCCATATGTGCCTAGGAGGTGGGGAAATTTTGGGATTGCATGATTTCTAAACCGGAACGGAGGGAGTAGCTTCAATTAAAGTAACTTTTAGGGATCGGAGAAGAGAGGCGTTCGAACTTACGAATAACATGGTGAAATTGACAGCAATGATCATGGAGAAATTTTAGCAGGTTATTTTCTTAGAGTACTGACTTGAAGAGTAACGGTAAGTTGTGCATTTTTCGTTCAAACAAGATCAATATTAAACAAAAGAAATACAGCTACATATGTAAATGTGCAAAGTACGTGCTGACTTACTAGTATAACACAGACTGATTTGCTGAAGAGTCTTAAGGCGCGGACCATGGATGATGTACTCTGTGGGGCCGATCTGTCGGCGCGCCAATACGCGCGACAAGCCTCGAGGACTTCAATGGATAGGAGAGCGCCAGCGAATGCCCCCAATCCAGTTCCTAGGAGAACGCCGGGGTCAGAAGCTCTCCCAGCCAATGCGCCCGTGACCGCCCCCGTGATGCCTCCAGCTACAGACATGGCAAATCCACATGAAAATCAGACCACACAGATCAAAAATCTCGGTGCTAAGTCAATCAGATTGGCTATTACTGTATACGAAGGCTGTGTCGGCTGAAGAAATGGTAAGGCAAAGAGGCCCTATCCCTTCTCTACCAATCGAGAAGCGCTTCGAATCACCGACGAACGCGTCGGAAGCTAGAACAGGCAACAGAGCAGGAGGCAGGGCGCGTACCAACCGCGAAGAGGCCTGTGAGCACGCCGGAGAGGACGCCGGCGATGAGCCTGGGGAGGGACGTCGCGGCGCGGCGCTCCTCCTCATCCTCCTCCTCCTCCTCCTCCGACTCCGACGGGGCTCGCGGCGAGACCGCCTCTGCTGGCGCCACCTCCATCCCGATCGACCGCCACGAGGCAGTACTCCGCAGCTTAGCGCGGTGCCGGGGGTCGCGTGCGCGGTTGCTGGCGCATAGAGGAGGAGGGTGGCTCGTGGTAGCCGGGATGAGAGGTGGGGAGGGAACGAGGCGTGACGCAACCTCTCAAACGAGTCGCCGCTCGGACTGCTGCCTGCTGGCGCCCCAACTAGCTAACCGCTGCCCGTTGCTTAACGATTTCCTGTATTTTGTTTCATTTCCAACACATCCATTATGGGAATTATTACAAAATGGTCCGTGGATTGAGAAACACATACTCCCACCTTCCCAAATTAAGATGCCTACTAGTTTTGGTCAAAGTCAACCTTTCTAAATTTTGACCAACTATATATAAAAATATAGTAATTTTTGGAATACAAAATGCATATAATACGAAAATATATTTCATCATGGTTCTAATAACATTGAGTTTATGTTGTGGATGTTTATATTATTTTATATATACTTGGTCAAAGTTTATAAACTTTGACTTTGATAAAATCTAATAGGCATCCTAATTTGAAAAGGAGGGAGTACTGTATTATACATACGGAAGTTGGATACAATGAGTGATGGGTGCATGGCAGACCAAATAAGTCCCCAAAAGATTCTTGGCACCAAAAAAAACACTTAAGTACCTTTCAACAATAAAACATGCTGATATAATTTATCCGGAAAACTAAAGTCAAATTTCACAATAATTGATCTGCTCCACGCTTCATGCGTCTCCACCTTTGCTCTCTTCTAGAGTACTAGGCGCACATCACATGCTTTTTCTTCTTTTCTCATTTCATTGACACCACACTTTTCCCTCTGGATACTATCTCTATCGTGCATTCCTCATCATTACTCATTACCTCGCCTCCTTCATCTCCGTTGCACCACTATGGCACCGCATGTTTACTACCCATCGCGTTCATCTTCTTCTTTTTCCTCCTATGACACATGATTCTAGCGCGGATATTCTACCACCTCGTCCTTAGGAGTAGCTGTGGAGAAGAAGCATGAGGAAATGGCCTTCAGTGGTCGTTCCTCCCCAAGAACATATCTTGTGCTACGTTAACTTCCGAGCTAGAACCATGTATGAAAGATGATCCTACAAGCGACCAGCAGAAACTAGTGTGGATTGAGGAAGAATTCGAGTTACCCACTGCCAAGGTGCATCAAGCCCGATCTCAGTCTGGTCGTTATGAGGGTTCAGACTTCAGGATGCAAAACAATTCAAATGAAAGGAGCAACGTAATATCCAGGACATGACTAAGATTCTACAGGAGAGAATCAACAACTTACGATAGTGAAAGCAACGCAGCAGCAAGATCAAGCAAAGAAGCAGAATCCAGTTTCAGACACAACAATTAACAAGCGTGTACCCACACATTAACATGTCATCTTAAACTTACAAATATGAGATAGTTCAAACATATAAACCACCCACATGCACACTATAGTTTGGAGTTATACAAATTCATAGAAGGGGACAATGATCTGGTACCCAAAAGGGGAAACAAGGCCATTTTTATTCGTGTAGTACTGGGCGTGAGGATGACAACCTCATGTCAAGACCATGCTGGACATCTAGTCATCATAGTTGTGGCGACGATGGTGGTGCTTCTCATAACGATTCTTGTTTTCATCATCAGAGTCCTCGTCATCCTGTAAAGCAGCAGCAGGAAATGATAAGGGTTGATGAGAAAGACTTGGTTTTAACATTCTGAGACTATTTCTATAGAGAGAACAATCTTTGTCTGCTTCTAAAAATGCACTAAAATTACTCTTCCCTGACCAAAAACAGTGAACAGGTGGCACAACTAAAACTGCAAACACTAAAAGAGAATATAGGAAATATACTAGTACTAGGTTTTGAGTGTTTTGGCACACTTTCTTTAGCTCAAAAGTGCAAGCATCGTACTTACTCAAATATACATATGACAGATTATCAAATTTACAACATAACAATTGTAGACGGCCATGAGTCAGCATTCATATAGCTAGCTGTTTTATCTAGATGAACGACTATTCTCACAAATCTGCTGTGAGAGATAACTACTGCATATGCCCAATTATTTTACGAGCATATCAGTATCAAGTAACAAGAATTTGCACAACACAAAAATGCCAGAGTCGATCAGTACTGTCAAAAAACCAAAAGTAACGCCAGATATGCTAATGCTCAAACAAAACAGTGAATGATCACAGACAGGAACTTACATTCTTCTTGCGGCCGTATTCCTCTCCTCCGCCGTAACGTTTCTTCTTTTCATCATCAGAGTCGTTGTCATCCTATGAAGCAGCAGCAGAAAATATGAGGGTTGATAAGAAAGACCTATTTAACATTTCAGAGATTGCTTCGATAGGAAGCACTATGTTTGTTAGCTACAAAATACAATGCACTAAAATTACTCTTGTCCGACTAGAAAAAAAAGCAAACAGGTAGTACAAGGAAAAATGCAAGCAGTACAAGAGAATAGAGGAAACAGAGTGCTGTTGTTGTAGGTTTTGGCACATTTTATCCAACTTAAATTTACAGACCTGCTATTTACTTGCATATGTACAGATGATATATTATTAAGTGCATAATATAACAACTGCGGACAAATATGAGTCATCTGGTTTGCATTCTTATAACTGGGAGTTTAATGTGGATGAAGGACCATTACTGTAATTTTCACAAATTTGTTTAGTTACACTGTTATGACAAATTCTACTGGGGCAGATAATTATGGTATAGGCCTGGCTATCTCACAACCATATCAGAATCTAATTAGTGAGCAACGAATTTGCACACACAGAAAGGCTGTGCAGAGTGGATCAGTACCATCAAATAATCAAAACAAAATAACATATAGAATCAATCAGTTTGTCAATAGTCAAACGAAAGAACACATACAATCAGTATGATCAAACTCATACTTATGTAGAAACATGAACATACTTTTGGCATAATGAGGACAAGTGGAAGTTTTCCCAGTGCACTAAGCAGTAATTAACATTTCAATTGATCAGCTGAATAGAATATGTTTATGCTATAACACTCTACTAGTGAGCTAAACACAGATATCAGCATCTAAATCTACCATATCAGCACCTTCCTTGTTTCTTTACCACGTTATAAAGCATGATTTCTCAATTTGGAATTGGCATGCTAACTCAAAGCCCTGCCAAATTATATGAGCTGTTTATCAGCTAACTATTATATACTTGAATGGCAAAATATGGTTACAGCCCTCCCACCAACTGGAGGACCTAATGAAATTACACCCACAACCGCAAGTAATAAGCATTCAACCTTTCCTCAGCTGCTCACTACGTTACAGTCCAGAGGCACAACGATCCATGGAAGAGCAAGCAATCACGCAATAAAAGAGTTGATCACCACAACATGTATAGGCAAAAGATGGTTGTATCTACCACATCCCGACTAATGGAAGGCCTAATGCAACCACATTGACAAGTAATAAGCATCCAGACTTTCCTAGACAAGCTAATCACTATAGTAACATGCATAGGCACAAAACAGTAAGTAATCGCAGACAGGAACTTACTTGCTTCTTGCGGCCATACCCAGCACTCTGTCCATAACCATATGAGCCCTGAGTCTCCTCTCCATAGGGCTTCTGGTACCCACCAGAGCCATACTCACCCTCGACCTCATCTTCAACCTTCTTCCCATATCCATACCCGGAACCACCATAGCTCTCCTCCTCGGTCTTCCTCCCACCGTAGCCACCACCACCGTACTCCTGTCCCCCCTGCGGCCTGCTGCCGTACCCGGATCCGTAGCTCTCCTCCGCCTCCGGCTTCCTTCCGTACCCAGAACCATACCCTGACCCGTAGCTCTCCTCGCCCTGCGGCTTCCTGCCGTAGCCAGAACCGTAGCTGTCATCTTCCTGCACCTTATTCCCGTACCCGGAGCCGTAGGTCTCCTCCTCCTGCTGCGGCTTCCTGCCATACCCAGATCCGTAGGTGTCCTCCTCCTGCTGGGGGCGGAAGCCGTAGTCGGGCTTGGGCTTGGATCCGTAGCCGGAGTCGTCTCCGTCGCCGCCGCCGTAAGAGTGCTGCTCCTCCTGCTGGGGGCGGAAGCCGTAGGCGGGCTGGGGCCTGGATCCGTAGCTGGATTCGTTGCGGCCGCCGCCGCCGCCGTAGGACGGCTGCTGCTGCTCGTTCTGAGGGCGGAAGCCGTAGGCGGGCTGGGCCTTCTGGTGGTGGCCGTAGGGGGAGGGCTCCTCGGCGGCGTAGTGGGGCGCGTCGTAGGAGGTGGAGGGGGCGGAGCAGGGGTAGCAGGTCTCGTCGGAGGGCGGGAGCGGGCGGCCGAAGGTGACGAAGAGGTCGTAGCCGCCGCCGTAGGGGGTGGGGTCGAACTCGTCGAAGTCATCGGGCTCGTCTGTCGGGGCGTCGCGGGACCTGGAGCTGCCCCAGTACGCGGTGGCCATGGCTGCTGCGCTGGTGAGATGGATGGGATCGGCGCGGAAATCAGGAGAGGGGAAAGGAGCAAGAGTGGTGTGCGACTTGGGAGTCCAGGAGGCGCGTTGTTTATGGTGTGATTGATTAGCGCGTCGGCGTCGTGTGGGAGGGAGTGGACGCAAGATCTGTGGGAGACGCGGGGTGCACGTGGTGGCAAGGTGCGTGGCTGGGCGGTGGGACTGGGCCGGTGACCGGGACACCGGGAGTAGTGACTAGTATCGGAAAGACGGGCAGCGGGCAGCCGACAGGAGACGCTGGATGCGCGGCACCGGAGATGGCCAGATTGGATCAATTTTTCCTCCCTCCCCATGTGAGCGCTCGCGAAGGGTGAAAATGGCACGGGCCGTGATCGGTTTGTTCGGCCCACGCGCTGGTAATTTTTACTGGAGAGTTCGCAACATAAAAAATGAACAAAGTTCCATGAGAGAGATATGTACCTGTAAAGTTATATAGCTATGTCCTTCAAAAAAAACGTTATATAGCTATGTATGCATGTTACACAGTGAAGAGGCCAAGGATTTGGCGTAGTACCATATTACCTTCAGCAGCCCAAGAACGATACTAATTCTTCCTTTAAGAAAACAATATGCCAAGTTTCAGCACCACATTCGCTTTCCCACGGTTTCCCACTATGAACCATGACAAAGAACGTGACCGAGCAACCCAACTACCTGAGCACGACATTACATAAAACAGGGAAGTATGGGGGAACTTGTTGGACTGCACCTTTGCCACCTACTTTCAGTTTCAGGAATAAAAGCATACAGTTCATGTGTAGCAAAAAATCAATTAGCACTCTACTCTATAGGATATTTTTGTACACTTGTTGCAGCAATAAATAATAAGAAAAAGGAAAGAAAATAGAAGAGTCAAAGACTGCTGCTGTAAGGAATTGTGATTTTACTAGTACAAACAACATATTTTTTTCCTTTGCAATCTAACCGCCAATCCCGACGAAATTTGCCATGGCGTGATATACACAGGGCCCTGCCAGAGTACCTTTTGATGCTCAAGGTATGATCTTCCGATGAAGAACATTAGAACTGGTGTTATCTTGAACTTGAACACCCAACCTTTGGTGGACAAAAGAGGCATGACTAACCAAAGGTCAAAGGAGGTGGATCCCATTCTACCTGACACGCCAACTCTGAACCCTGAAGTCTGAACTTAGCTATGTCATTGCCCAACATCATTGATGTGCAGTAATTTGGAGTTTTCTCTCCTTTTCTTTTCACTTCCTTTTGATGGATGTGTTTTGGATTGTCATTCACCCGATGGATGGACTGAAGCAGTAATTCTCTGCAGATCTCTGCCAGTTTCAATGCAAAATTTACAGCTGTATTTGGAGGACAAAATCACCTTTTCCATCCTTGATGCTATTGCTATACAAAAAATGGTATAGTTACAGATGGGCAGCTGCTGGAAGGCACCAAAGACCAATGCATCTTTTTTTATGTTGATCAGCCTTTTTTTCCTCAGTCATCGGTTTGATGTACTCGCTGTCTTCTTGGTTGGTTGGCAGACAAATTTTTCAATACCCGTTTTAAGGCAGCCATGATCTCTGAAAATGATGGACGCATCTTTGGGTCTCTACAATCAGACAAAATACAAAACAGAATTCAGACCAATAAAAGGCAGAGATGAAAAGAATCGTAAGTTGGATGACAGGCAGAGAAGAAAATAATCATACTTTAAGATATCAAAAGGTAAACAGCACTAACCTACACAAAACAATGTACCACTTTCTTATAAGCATGGCTATGGTAACCTGTCATTTTAGTATTAATCATCAAACCGTAACATGCATATGTGGTATCCTAATTTATATGTAGGGTAGTCAATAAAATGTGTGAAATTCAGACCAACTTCCTTTGCTTGCACCATTTTGTACAAGTTGAATATTATAAGTAGGAATTTCGAAGAATTTATGATGGTACCAAAAAACCTAGAAATCTGATATCTGATCAAGTTTACAAGATTTGACTTCTAAACAGAAAACTAGCAAACTACAACAAACTTGAAAATACAAATATCTCAGTCAATGTGTCATCTAGAATTTTGTTGTATATGAAAACAACAGAAACAGAAACCATAGCGAGAAACAGAATCTACACACTAAAAGGCATCTAGATACATTAGGTTCATAAAAGCTAAAACATTTTATATTTTGAAATAGAGGGAGTATATGCTCATAAAATAACATAGCAACCAGCAAGTTAGAGCATACTAACGTCTGCCAGCATTTCTCAATTATCTCTGCTACGGTGGGATCCACATCGGCTGGAATATCAAGGCGTCGTTGCTGAAAACCAACAGCTCCAACAACTTGCATGGGATTCATACCTTCCCATGGCTGTAACAAAGTACAAAGTTCCCATAATATAACCCCATAGCTGAAAACATCACATCTGCAATGCATTGAAGGGTAAACAAATCATTTTCCAAAAAAAAGGTAAAAACACACAAATGAGAGAGCGATATAAAGAACTTTACTTCTCATCTGATGGTTCATTTCGAAGTACTTCTGGTGCCATCCACTCCGCCTGCAATTGATGCAGGTGGTCAGTAACCGGTAGAAGTATGTAACATAGAACCATCTACGTGATCAGTAAACTTCTACATTTAAAAAATGCAGTGCTAACTTGACCATAATACAGTAAACAGACAGTCAGGACTAGCTAAACCAGCTCTGCCTGAGCACTTGCATGAAAATTGCCATATCAAGGCTGTACGTTCTTATCAATATACTGCTATTTCGTCATCTGTACATTCTTCCAATCCACGTCAGTCTCATACCTACAGGAATGCAAATATAGCCGTAGACTAACTAGTAAGTATGTGTAATCAAATGATGGATCAATAATCAAAATCAACTACACAGGGACCAATTTGTGTTTTTAGCCTTGTTATCCAGGGTCCTTCTGTAATGTAGAGAGGCCCTTATGCAATTTGTTACCTTTTCTGGACTTCTCTGTAAATCTATGGTGTACCAAACCCATTCAATCCAATCTAGCACTTGCTAGGGCTCGAGGCCTTTTACCTTTTAAAGATTCATATCACAAAAGATCGAAGAAAGAGTCCTAAATGTGCTTCTGGGCCTGGCCAACAAATCTACCTTCTCCCAACCCCTCAAGCTACTTGCTAAACAATCGAGTCTGCTAGCGTTTCAACTTTTCCTATACAAAGGAGTTACCATGGTATTATCCCGTACATGTCTAAGACTGTTTTGCATTGAGGTGGATTATGAAAATCCCGATCGCCTAACTAGATTTTGCTGATTTGCTCATTTGGCTAGAGTAACCAACTTGCTTCTATTTCCGCAGCTAATCCACAGCAGGTTATCTCTTCCCGCTTTTCCAACATAAAGGTTTCTTATTCTCATAAGGGCAGAAAAGGTTTGACTAAAGATGATCATAATTCATAAGCAAGCTTACTGTTCCAGCTGTGGATCTTGAGGAAAGGAAGGTATTATGCTTTATACGTGATAAACCAAAATCACAAACCTAAACCATAACAAGACAATGAAAATGGTTATACAAGGATTATAGATAGAAATTCCATAAAGAATCCAAAACATATCACTGTTGGTGGGGTTTGTTTATTACCTTGACAACCCAATTCTTGTCAACAAGTAGGTTTGGAGACTTCAAATCTCGATGAACTACAACAGGGGTGCAGTTGTGTAAATAATTCATACCACGGGCCTGAGGCAAACAAGATTCAAGCAGGCAAGTTGGAAAAGGTTGTCAAATTTAGTCCAACTTTCTGCACACGAGTGAACTAGGATAACAAAGACCCAGACTTACCACATCAAGTGCCATCCTTATACGTTTTTTTTCATCCAATTGGTTGTTGGGGCGACGGATCAACCGAAACAAACTACCTCTGCATTGTCAGTATCACAGTTAGCAATTATGGTAATCAACAAGTCCATAAATCTACTGAGATCAAACAGTAAGGTCATGACAATGTAAACCTAAAGAAAGCTTAAATATACTACTCCCTCCGAGTCAATGATAGAAGTCTTTTTGGACACACACATGGTATTCGAGATGACACTTCGATCATCAGTTCGATGATGGTAAATAGTTCTTAAAAACAGAAAAAATGTGACGGATGAAATGTTGTAAAAACACCTAAACTGTGTCTCAGAGGGAGTACATATATAGCTATATGCCTACATCTTTTGCTATCTCAGTGAGGTCTTGCATCGTACATCAATTTCCAAATTACTCTTTCATATTCACTTCAGTATTACCTGTTACATATCCACTTCTGTATTTGCTGTTACCTAGTACCTACTGTGAATTTACTGCTCATATGGGCATAGATCCCCATTTTCAAAGAACACGATGCTCCAAGAAACACGCGTATGTATTAAATATAATGTTATGCACACTGGCAAAATTTTAAGGTCCAATAAGTCTGCTATAGGGAACAAATGAAAAGAAAGTAATAGTGCATGATGCAGTCCTTGTCTTTTTTGCTTCTCCACAATATGGATGAATTTAATCATGAAATTTGGCATGTGTATCAGGCATTACATGTACTATTCTACATCGATGATTTTTCGCATGTGCGTACTCGAATAGCAGCAGCTTGATCTAGGAGAGGAGCACATGATAATTTATTAACTTATGATATAAAAAAAGGAGGGGCTTGGTGCCAATAAAGATAAGTTTTGCTCAGAAACACATGGCCTGTCCCAAAAATATACGATGACATGATCTGTTCAATTTTAAATGAAGAGAAGGGCCAGAAACATTTTGTGCAATCTAGATACAAAGAGGCATCAAGAGTGTCTTTGTGCTTCAACTGGATATAAACCAGACCTGGATTAGTTACTGCCGTCTCTCGGAGTTTCTGTTAGGAGATTATTTGGCACTCCCTCCATCTATGTATCCAAGGCCAATTGAGCTTGTCTTAAGTCACACTGTTTTAAGTTTGACCAAGTTTATAGAAAAAAAAATCAACATATACAACATCCAATAAATATATTATGAAAACATATTTCATGATAGATCTGGTTGTATAGCTGTTAATATTCTATCAATAAACGTGGTCACACTTAAAACAGTTTGATTTAAGGCAAGATAAGTGACCAGCTAGTTGTTTTGGTAGTAAACTAGTAATTCACTACATTAATCGTATATACACAGCTAGTTGTTTTGTTCGTTCAAAAGATTATACATTCCCGTAAAGATCGAGTAGCTATGAACTTTTCAGAAGGTTGACTTGTGTCAACAAATTACACTGTGCAATGACTTCATTGATAAATTCTTGGAACAGCGCACATGAACCTCCTGGTATTTTCTGTTGGCCACCTTTGGGCCAAATACATCATGTTTTAGTTCCTTTGTAAATGAGATATTAGTCTGTGAAGTAATAAGTAATCACTCATCCATTTTAGAAAAACAATAAAGAAAATGGAAGGTAGAGGCAAGATATTGGATTAAGAAAATATCATAATTCTGGGAAAATATGTGTAACTATCCTTGGTACTCTAAAATTCAAAAATATATCAAGGGAGTTAAAACGAACCTTGGAAGAAATTCAGTCAAGATGGAAAGATTAGGTACACGAGTGACAGCACCCATAAAAAGAACAACATTTGGATGCCGCAGTCTCTTCATTATTCGCACCTATACAGCACGAAAGACATCAAAAACATGTTAAGTATAGTATACCGGTATGTGCTTACTGCTGTATTTTACTCGTAAAAGTTGAAGGCACCGGGAAAACAAGTGAAAGCAATGACAGCCCTATTTTCAAACAAAATCATGAAAGTTATAGGCCTTATGTCGAATGGAGGTTGTATTTGGAGACAGGTCTTAAATAATTATCAGTCACGTGAACTTGATCTTTTGGCAAAAATACTGCTGCCACAGGCTACAACATATGTACAATGAGATCTTATCAGCTCAGCCATATGTATTTCTCAGATGTACTATACACGAAACTAACATCACCCAAATGGAAGATATGTGAAGGTTTAAATCCTTATGACAGGGGCACATAATAATTTGTACACTCTCAAAAGCAGAAGTAAGAAAGCCAGTACTAAACCTATGAAAAAATCAATTAGGGTCTTCGGGGATTCTAGTTGCAGAAAAAATTAATATACCTCAGCTTTTAGTTCTTCCAGAATATCACTTGAAATATCTTGTTGCAAGAATTTCTTGACTGCAACTTCCTACAAGTGGAAGATATTAGTACGACATAAGAAGGAACATTACAAAAAGGTAATCGAAGACATTACTACGATTCGAAGAAAACAGCGTGAAAAAGGGAAGACCATTCAAGTTAATCAAATCAATTAATTTTGTGGCATGGTACTTTTTGACTTTCAGTGATTAATTCCCAAGTGTCTGACAGTTCAAGTGGGCAAACTGATTAAGGAATGATAACTAGAACAAATTGGCCTCTGATCCAGTACAACCCCCTCCCCCCCCCCCCCCCCCCTAAACTCGTACAAACTCGTATAATCTCAAACACCAGGATGGCTCAGATCGCTTGATACCCCTTCGTAATTAGTATAAATATGTACATGTAACCCTGTACAAAATGCCGTATAACTCAACCAAATTATGCAGTATCTGTACTAGTACGGCTCTACGCAAACGAAAAAGAAAGCACCGCTGTACGCCGGATCATCACCGGCGACGGCCGTGTCCGTGCGCGGTGGTAGTGGTAGCGGTTGGGTCCGGCGAGCCGGTGACTCATCCTTGCGGCGGCGGTTGGGTACGGGGGAAACGACCACACCAACAGCTGGTAACGGCGGCGGCGGTTGTCATGATGGCTGCCGGCGGCGGTTGTGCGGCGATCACCGCTGGGACGGTGGGCGGGGGGTGATCGGGTGCAGAATAGCGTGCGGGAAGAATGCCATTGAACTACATGTCCGATCTGTATGCCTATACATGAGTACTACTCGATTTTCATACGGATTTCGATATATACGTGGGCGTATTTGTACGAGTTTAGGGGGAGGGGGTTGTACTGGATCAAACCCCGAACAAATTTTAATTGGTCCATGATTATGATTTGAGGACTCTACCTTATCAGTATAAAGAAAACAACTATTAAAAACAGTAAGTTTCAAAGCAGAGAGGATCAAAAGCAGAAGTTAAACAAAAGCAACAGCAAAACATGACCCACCCACCCATAGAAGCAAGGAAAACAAGTACTCCCTTAGATTTGTCCTAAGTCAAAGTTCTTTAAGTTTGACCAAGTACAGAGAAAAATGTTCTAATATCTACAACATCAAATATGTATATTAGGATATATATTCTATGGTGAAACTAATTTGGTGTTGCAGTTGTTCATATATTTTTCTATAGAACCTCACGTTTCTTGATTGGAAGTTAAACCCATTAGAAAAAAGTGTAGGCGCATTATTCCAACTTGGTGATAACTTTGAAACACGTTGAACCATTTTTAGTGAAACTTACTGTTCCATGCCATTCCCCTCTATACACTTCTCCGAAAGATCCTGAGGCGCAAAAGAGGAGAAAGTTGTTAGTTGAAAAAGTACTACGTACATATTACAAGACAACAATGCTGTTTCATGGGAAAGCCATGTCAAAGATCCTAAAGCACAAAAGAGAAAGTGGAAACAAAATATAATCCAGCATTATTTTTATTTTCCAAGGACGATACAACATTATTTCAGGGTATGTTTATGTTATTTCATGGGAAAATCATGTTTGGTGAATGGTAGCTCAGTGATACTGCAAACAATCTTATAGTTAAAAATTTTAACAGAGCTATGAAGAGAAATAATTTACAGATCAAGATAGCTTACCTAGCCCAACACGTTCTCCCAGAGTAATTTCTTCCCATTGGATCTCGAACTCCGCAACATCATCCATAGCTACATCAGACCTTACACTCTCTGTCCCTATTGACTTGTCAGATATCCTTTCAGCTTCCTGAGACACTTCAACCAAAGCATTTCCTTGCTCGGGGGAATTTTCTTGTCCATGATCAATTTCCAGCTGATCTTTATCCCAGATGTCATGTCTAACTCTAGGGACTGGTCCAGTTGCCTCTGAAGAACTTGGCAAGCTAAGCAATTGACAACCATGATCCAAGTATTCGTACTGCTTAACAGCAGCGGATGTGGCAACAACTGCAGCAGCAGTGGCAGCAGCAGCAACAGGCACATCTAGTCTAATATCACTGTTAGATTTAGCTGCAGCAACGACCATTGAAGATGCAACCACTGCAGCAGTTGCAACGGCAGCAGCTGTAACAGGCATTTGCTTTATAAGTTGAAATGGATATTCCCGGGCAAGCGCAGATGGTTCGTACAGAGGCAAAGAGAGATTAGTGTTATCATGGAAATTCGGGGGATGATAAACACCCATTCCATGGACAGGTTTAAGATCCAGAGGCATCCGATAAGGAACAGCCTTTGTTTGGTGTTCATGTACAGGATGAGGTGGCAATGAAGAACCATGATCACTTTCATCATGTGATGTGGATTCAAGCTCATTCATCCTCTTTATCATTTCACCTTTTGTTTGAAACAGAGATGTGTCATACACAATTAGGTCTTTTGGCTGCTCCCTAGATTCTTCTGAAAACAAATCAGGTGGTGGCACAACTCCATTTTCAAGTAGTACAGCATGGATCTTCTCAGCTAACTGGGGGTTATCTTTTGCAGCACTAATCATATACTCTGAGACATCTTTCACCTTCGTCCTCCGTACAGCTGGAGAGTTGCCCACCGCAGAAGACGAAGGTGAACTTGATGATGACTTATTTGCTGCAATCGGCTTTTCTTTGTTCTTCACAGCCCCAGTATGGTCTGTGTTTCTAGATTCATGGATAATAGGCAAACTTTCACTTGCATGTGAGCCAACTGATAGTTCCCCATATGAACTTGATTGCAAAGATCCTTGGTTACGAGTCTGGCCAGTTATTGCGCCATATGGATCCGAGTTCCCACCATTGGTAGGTGTGGATCCTTTAGATTCGTTCTCAAAAGAACCATACACAGGACTTGAAGCTTCACTAACAGAAGACCCCAGCTGAGTGTTGCCGTCATCTTTATCACTGTTGTGGTTATCTGCAAAGGAAATTTCTTCAAATTCTCTACCCAAGTCTGCACCGTCTGAAGGAATAAGAGTACCAGGATCTGACATGAGATCGACAATGTACTCCCTGCAAAAACGTTAAGTACAAATCTTACAATTGTAATGTATTAATGTAATGCAACTTCTATTTTTCTCATTGTTAAGTGCCGTAACAGAAAAAATCTATCAAGAATTGGTAACTACCTTCCATCATTCAATTTCACAATGTTCAAGGCTCCATCGTCTGATCCAGTGTACTGCCTTCCTTTAACTAGTCGACAAGGAACATCAAGGTTGTCGGCCAACACCTGCATTCATGTTTGCAATTATTGGGTATTAACATACTATAGACAACTAAAGGACAAGTCCTACATTGTTGATGCTTATGCATTGCGCTTATTATGTCAAGAATTCAGTGTGAAGACTAGTAAGAGTACAACAAGAATATAGCCAGGTTTCGTGCTACTGCTAGAACAAGGAGAGCGAGAATGAGCTCATGTCAATTTATGAGCTAAACTTATATCTGAGAAATGAGAATAATAAATCAGGTATTGCATTTGAGAAATAACTGGATCTCAGTATTTTTGTGTTATAAATCCCATCAGATAAGTTTGCAACTAGAAAAGGATAGAGAGCTCAGATGGCTGAGCATGATGTAGTAAGTTACTGACCTTAAAAAGCAGCGAACGATGACGAGCCAGACCAAGTGTGAGCCGGCCAAGAGGCATAACTGCACTTCTGATACTAGCTCTGAGCAAACTGCTCATATTCTGGTACTTCAACAGCATGTTTTCTGGATCAAAAACTGGTCCACCCATGTGGTTTGCCACTAAAATAGCTAGTCTCTGAATCAAAATACGGCCAACATAATGTGAACTTTGTGAGCGGAAGTCCACAGCCATGGTGAGTGCCTTCTTCCCTAGTTCTACAAGCTCGGAGTCTTGCGCCCTGTTGACCAATACCACTTCTGTTTTAGCTCCATGCGTAAAAGGTTGCTCATGCAGTTCCACCAAGGAGGGTATGGTTGGCACTGCAGACTTTCCCCCGATGACCAAAATGTCATAGAAACCATCCAAGATTTTGTCGTCGTAGCTAAGGGCACTGAAACTCTGTGAAGCACGAACAAATCTACCATATAAGGCAAGTAAGGAAATTGTAAGCTTCGCTATATGCAGGGCAATATTCACCTAAGAGTTTATACTCTAGACTTACAAAAAATATATGTGGTGATATTTCAGGGTTAGGTGTTCACATACAAATTACTGATGGGAAGTATATCTTATAAAATAGCCAGGTTGCTCATTATTTCATTCAGATTTGCTAGCGTGCCAACTTAGAATTTAATATCTCAGTCGACTATGCTTAGCCGCCAGAATGGCCTCAGCATGTCTTCTTATTATTTTACAACTGGATGCAGTACCCAGGGCTTAGGGTGTAGACTTTCAATTAAGAAATTCTCGGTTGACTGAGCCCTAGTCACTGTCGAACCCTTGAAGCCTGATGTGTTATTCCTCACAAACATCATTCCAGAGCAACCAGTAAAGGTAACGAGCATATACTGTATCGAGCTAAGTTGCATAACTACACAAGCACCTATTAGATCAACTGTCTGATGATTGAATTGGCCAGTTATTGAACGAATAATGCCATCATCAGCATGCCCTTGTAGGCATACTTCAGCAAACAAATGCGTGATACGATCTCGTTTCCACTGACCTAATGGATGCGCCTGAGCAATCTAACGGACACGTCGCGTCATCAATCAAAGCACGAGCGAGAGACCCCATGGCAGCCGCAATGCGGACCAGGCATGAGTGCATGACGAACAAGCAAATAGCAAGAGATGCGTACGGATGGATGAAACGGGTGAGAAGGTTTTCAACAACTATACCCAGTAGCGGAAGGCGAGGACCTCGGCGGCGGAGCTCTGGAGCGGGCAGGAGCCAAGGCTGATCTGCTTGGCCACCTCGATCTGCATCGCCTCGGGGTCCTCCCTCGCGCTCATCTCCAGCGCCAGCTGCATGTGGTACTCCTCCAGCTCCACCTCCTGCTTCTCCTGCTTCTCAATCTCCCGCTTCCTGCCCTCCGCCCGCGAATCCCTCATCTCCATCTCCTCCTCCTCCGCCCTCCTCTCCTCAAGCGACGCCGCCAACGCCTGCTCCTCCGCCTCCGTCTCCAGCGCCGCCGCAGCCGCAGGCATAGGCGGCGGCGGGTGCGGGCGTCCAGCTACGGAGCTGAGCCAGCTCGAGATTCCGGAAGCGTGCTTAGGCTCGTGGTGGTGGCCCCCAGCTACGCCGCCTCCGCCCTTTCTGGAGGACGGCGGGGGAGGCGCGGGCGACGAGGCGCCGTCGCCGGCGGAGTCGCCGATGTGGAGCTTCCTGAGGAAGTTCTTCATCACGCCTTCCGCCGCCGACGCCGCCGCCCGCCGACGCTACCTGTTGTGATGCTGGTGCTGGGGCGGCGGTGGATCCAACATGGCTCCGGATGCAGCAGCGGCAGAGGAGACGAAATAGCTATTGCTAGGAGGAGGCCGCGGTATTGACCTGCCCGCCTGCTTGCGAGCAGAGCAGCCCGAGCCGCATTAACTTAACCCCGTTTATTACTGTTCGCTCCGCTGCAACTGGCTGGCTGGCTGCTTTGCTTGCGGCTGCGCTACAGTCTCGATCTCGAATTCCCGATACGATGTGCAGCGGACGGGGGGGTGCTCCTAGCTTAATTCTACATTTGGTTAAAAACCATTTTGATGCCTGTGCGTGATTGGCGTATACACTGCGTACGATTGATAAACAAAGTTCATTAGTAGTGCAAGGAAAGTTCTCGTGCAAGTGCGGACGAGGGGGACGCGGCTGGCTCCTGCGACCACGCGCCGTCTCGATGACGTGTGGGACCGCCCTGAATCCGCGCCTGCACGGCAGCGACGAGATACCGCGCGTGACGTCGCCGTGACTGCTCGGAGACGAGCAGGCGCGATCGAGGAAAAAAACTTGCGGAAGAGGACATATGCACGAAAGGGGCGCCGCCGAGCAGGGAAAGCGAAGGCTGAGACGAGAACTCGAGAAGGCAGCGTGGACTGGGCTCACGCTGGACGCTATGGTCTCTGCCCCGCGGGACCCAGCGCATTGTACCGGTGGGACCACGAGGGGCCATGGCAGCTGTCCCACTTGCGCCGGCTGTGCCGCGGCGCTGCGAGCAGGGAAGCAAGTTGGTCTAGGCCGGTTGAGCTGCGGGCCCAGCACCTCGTAAATCCCGCGCGCACGATTACCCACAGCAAGTGGGCCCTCGGATTCCCCATGCTCCCAAGCGGGCCTACGTGGCATTGAGAAGGCTGAGGCCCCACGCGCCCCACGAGATCGAGAGTGGGTAGGGTCAATGACTCACTCCACCAGGGTGGGGTACTGGCGTACTGTTGTTGGCTGCTGTACTGCCCACTGGGTAGAGCGGCGTGTGTGGTGAGCCCCACGGGACAGCCACTAGGCCATGGACCCAGGCCGGACGGGATTGCTTGTGGGATTTGATGAGGCCGTGTCGCCCTTGTTCCCTAGCGGACAAACCTTCTCGGTGTGGGTTTGGGAGGATGGCAATGGATCCGTGCACTCGGTTTTTGCTCTACCATGCTGGGATTGAAGATGATCCGGATTAAGAGTATCTCTAACAGTTGCCTAAATTAGGGCAGTCCCATAAAAACTGATTTATAGGGCTGCCATATAGCTATTTACGGTTTTAAAAAGTTTAGAGATTAATAGTGTATATTTACAGCATGCGTCGCGCTGACACTAGTCGGACGGGCTGCCCAATTGCCACGCTGAATCTTCTCCCCTTCCCGTGGCCGCTAGCAGCCGTCTGGTGTCGCGTCGTTGTCGATCCCATCGCTTGTGCGTCGTCCTCCACCAGATATGTCGCATCCCCACTATTCCCTGTCGTTTTCCTACAATTCCCTACCACCGAATCGACCACTCCTCCGTCGCCACCACTGCCAGGAGATGTCGCCACGCCGCCACCCGAGAAGCAACACCGGCTTCCTCAGCATGATGTCATGCCCTCCGTCCGCTTCGCCGCCGAAATCACGGCCGACCACATCCGTTGGTGGCTCGGGACATTGGACTAGGCCGACCTCGTGCGCGCGTGGGACACGGTGCGTGAGATTCAGACGCATGACGAAGCGGAGTTCCTCGTGACGTCGGTGCAGTACATCGACTGTGTTGGCACATGGCAGCGGCGTCACCGCGCCATGATGAACCAACATGCCTCCCAGATCGACAACATGAATATGGAAAGGCTGCGCGCGACCACCTCGAGCTCGTGCAGGCAAAGCTAGACTTCTACGTGGTGAGGAAGAAGAAGGATGAAGCTAGCCCCTCCACCGTTTCCCACCATCCACCATCGTTATCCCATGAAGTTCCTCCTCGAAGTTAGATTCCGACTTCTAGAACTCCTCCGATGACGACTTTGATTGGGATGATAGTAGATTGTCGAATTGTCGAAGTTTACGTCCAATTGTTGAGCTTTAGGCCAAATTGTCAGAGTTCACTGTATGAACCGTTGTTCCAAGTTTAAATTCGAATGGTTTAAGTTTGCAACAACTACTTTTCACCTGTGTCCTGACTTAAAATATGGCAGTTGTCGTGATATGAATGCTCCAAAATACATCACCGGGTAAAGTGGCAGTCGTTTTTGATAACAGCTGCCATATAACCAAAATGTGGTGCCTTTTATAGGGTAGCTGTTAGAAATACTCCGAGGCTGCTTTTGGAGTTTGGTTTATCATCCTTCTCTACTTTCCTACCCCCCACCCCACCCCAATTGCGTATATTAGATAGATGTAATAACATCTTATATTATAGGACGGAGAGAGTAATTTTTATAAAGGATTTTAAAAAGGTTCTAGTATATCATAGTCAGAGGCGGAGCTATGTTCAAGGACTAGTGTTGATTGACACCGGCGACCTCTGGAAATACTCAAGGTGATAGTTCTTGTACTCCGACGGTATAACATACTCAAGGTGCACTGTAGTATGTGACTGCAACAACTCACTTTTTCTAGCTTCGGCCCCGATTATAGTTCGACAACCCCTAGTCGAGCCTAAATTGTAATTGGTGTCTCATCCTCGGAGCCCTCGAATCCAAGATATTCATCTGTACTAGTGCTGCAACAATCACTTGCATCTGTAGTGTTGTAGCATGCAGCAACAATTGCAGAGACGCACCACCAAAACTTGATGTCTATTTTTTTAGCAAAAACGTAAAAGACTTTTATGTTTCGATTCATTGGTATGTAAAAGAGAGTTTAGTACAAATATACATAAGCTGAGAAGAGCTAACACCCATACAAGTCAATCCATTAGGACTATGGAGTGGCGGGGATCAAGACACGAAGGCCAATCGCACCGGCAACAGCCCAAGAATGAGCCACAGTTCGAATTGTACCGAGAAGACTACCCATGTTAGATGACGCATTGTCGAAAACGACCGTGTTATGCTGCTTTCAAATCCACCATGTCATCAGCATGATTAGCGAGGACGTCCCCGTGCACGTAGCTCGGGGGTAGAATGCGAAGCCTGTGGCCACCAATCAATGAAGTCATCTTCTCCATCCGGTGGTGCAGCCATGGATCAAATCCAGGATAACACCTCATGGCAGATTACCTTGGAGAAAGGATAGCGCACCAAGAGGTGGGTCATGGTTTCATCCGTCTGGTCACATAGGGGGCTACGTGGAGGGTGATCTAGTCCCCGTCTCGCCAGTTGTTAAGCCGTCCAACAGCAGCCTGACAACCAGACAAGCAAGCCAAATGAAGAACTTGACTCGGGGAGGGGGGCATACTTTCCAGTTCAGTTTCCAAGATCTCGAAGAGATTGATCCCTGAAAGAGGAACTCATAGTAAGACTTGACAAAGTATTGAGCGTCAGCCGTCCACCTCCATAGGAGGGTGTTTGGCTCCTCCGAAACCCGCAAGTCACGAACCTGAACCCACAATTGGACATACTGCCATAGGGCAAGCGGACTGGCCACACCCTGAATGCCAGTGGTCCAACGGCGCTACAGCAACGCCTCTCTCACCATCCGGCGCTTGATAGCGTGCTTGGAGATTAGCGTGAAAAGCTATGGCGTTGTCTCCTCGATGGTCTTTAAACCAGTTTGCTAAAATCTTCAATGAGCTAGTAACATAGAACATGCATCTTTAGAAAACCACTCCATCCCCTACCCTCCTAAAAAATCAAGTCATTTTTTGGAGTTTGCCTATGTCTAAGTCAATTGAGATTTTATTAAGTCTCGGTCAATTTGGAAAGGTGCAACTTTCATTCGGTGAAATGTGCAACTTGCTCTTTTTCAGCTAGTTACAATTATCTATTATAAAAAAATATAGTGTGTAGTTTTCACTAGGTAAGTTGAACTTTTCTAAATCGACTAGGATTTTAGAAATGAACAGAAACAAAGCCAATTATTTTGCTTCGTCTCATTGAAGAAAATCTCAGTCATCTAAAAAGTAGCTAATTATTCTTTATGTTTGTGTGCAATTTTGTCCACCAACCTCAAAGGTCATAACCACATTGCATTCAGATTCTTATATCCTGCAAAATGTGGCTAAGAATCCATGCATTCAGCCTTACCAATCTTTTTGTATTCCAAAAGCGTGTGTTTCCCAACAATCTTATACATTGAATCCTCGGTCACAACCTAACGATCGTCTTGGAGCATAGTCAGCTTTCGTCATTTTCAGAAATTTCTAGGTGCGGAAATAAAATAGAAACTCTAAACAAAAACGTCATGTGGTGCGTGTGTTCCACCTATATAAATGGTAAACCACAAGATTCAGGCCGAGAATATAATAGTAGTAGTATTATTCTTCATTGAATATGCAAATAAACCCACAACTGATGTATACCAAGCCTTTTGTGCAGTGTAATTTGTGCTAGTCGGCCGTTGTCGGCCGACTTATGCGGCCAACTAGCACATCATTCATCGTCACGGCAGACCAATGCCAATCTGTACCAGTTATCCGAAGTGTAATTTGTGCAGTGTGATCCATGGGAAAATATGTCACTCCTCTAGGTAGCCACGAAGAAGGCACAGGCACAAATTGACATGCGTTTTGGGATGTCGAGTCATCGACTCGTCTAGGCGGCCAGCACCAAAGTTCGCCTGTTAGTCTAGTCTGCACGTACTCATCCATGAGCACATGAGCTGGAAAAGCGCGCGCGCCGGATGTGAAAGCTGAAACTGACTATCGGCCTATCAGATTATCGGTCTACCCACTTCCCAGTTGCTTTCAACAAGATGTATATTGTGCGGCCAATAACACACAAGATGGCAAGTTCCTGCCATTTTTTTCCTCTGCGTCCCTGGTTGCCACTAACTTGCTGAGAATGCTTTCATACCAGGCAGCCAGCTGCTTTGCCCAAAAGGAGAATGTGTTGCAGCGCTGGACATCTTATCGTATGAGTAGATTTTAGTCCTGATCGATCGAGACACTAGCTAGCCCATGTGTAGGTTTGCAGCCGTGCTTCAACCCGTAGGGCACACCTGGATTCGAGAATACCAAAGGAAATTCTTAGGGAAACCCAAATTATATCCATTTGGCCTCAAATCTTCTCCTTTGGGAAGGTGCGGACAAACTTCCGCGGAGACAATATCATGGCACCAAGGGCATCTTGTCCGCGTCCGATTTATCTGCGTTCTCGTTTCACTTTATTTTGACATTTGACATGCTATAGTGCATATAAGTCTTCTGAAAAGTCAAAATTCATAAACTTTGATTAAGTTTATCCATAAATTTATCTATATTTACAACACCAAATGTACACCATCTGAATCTAATGGTATTGATTTTGTTTTCTAGATGTTGGTGTTTTTCTATATATTTGGTTAAACTTTATACCATTTTGGCATAAAGAAATCTTATATGCATACATTTTGGCAGGGAGGGAGTACAAAGCAATTGCAAGATTTTTTTTTACACAAATAAATTCAGCATTGATTCAAACTTTTAAATACCGTTGTTCAAACAATAACTCAAATAAAATTCAGAACTAGGTGATCCTAAAAATAGACAAATTGTGCACCAAACACATGAACAAGAAATGGTTTCCTTGACGAATCCACACGTGCTCAACTAGATCATCTTTTAAGTTGTTGATGAACACCTTGGTACATATTTGTTGATGCATCTAAGGAAATCTTTGAACTCAGTCGGTGCATGTTATGGCTCGACTACAGGGCACATGACGTCCTGATTGAGATCATGTATTTGATAATAACGCTCATCCTCCACAGTCATGTTCTCCATGAAGACAAAAACAATCAAGGCCTCCCACAGTTGATATTTGTAATATGTTCTAGCAGGTTGGCGGACAATAGTCCACTTTGCTTAGACCACACTAAAATTCATTATTCTTCACACTTTCTTCTTTCTGCACGGAGAAAGCTCTTTTGTTACCTTGAGGGTTAGGAGTTGTCATTGCAAATGTCGTCCACTAGGATAGATACCATCACCAAGGCAGCACCCCCTTGTCATATGTTGGCCATTGATCTCAAAGTTACACCCTAGAGCGTTGCCTTCAGCGAGTATTACAAACGTCATAGCATTGTGGCACATTGTGTCATCGTGGTAATCTGCCGTGCCCATGAAAGAGTGTTGAATCTATAGATCATGTGATGTCACGACTTCAAAAATGACAAGTGGCTCTCTAACATGATATTAATATTGCCATTGCCATCCAGATAAAATAATTCTTACATTCGTACTACATGCAAAAACAATTTGCAAAATCTTACTGCATGCAATTGATGTATCCAAGTAACACATGAAATCCTTTTGCATTTCCAATAGCTAAGATCCGGGTCGTGTCCTGAGCATTTGGTGGTCTCAAGTATTCCTCACCAAATACCTTCACTGCCTCTAGAAAAAAAGATAGATGGCATCAAGGAACGGGGACTAAAAAATGTGAATACACTCATCAATTTGATAAGCATCAACTTCCTATACAAGCATCTAGATAGCATCAGTGTATTTTTAATATAATAAAGTCCAAGAAGGATGGCTCAATCTCTCTTCAGTCTTAAGTAGTCAATCGTGGGGCCCTCGCAACCTCCATGAGAAGGTTGAACACATGCTTGGCTATCCTGGAGTGTCGCTAAAACTTCTCCGGTGGAAAACTTGCATTCTTTCAAAAATAATCATTGTATAGGAGTACATGACCGGCTACCATGTCGAAATTTGACCATCGCATGCCCCAGGTGTTGAAATCCTAAAATTGGAAAATGCACTCAACTCTTCCTCAAACCCGGAAAGAGTCGTGGAAATTGGAAATCATTTTCATCTTCATAATCACCGGAATCATCATCCGATGATGTTCCAAAAGTTTAATGTTGAAGAACATGCCATTACTATCCAAGGTCCAAGCATAAAAAATGTAATATTCATCACACCAAATTTCGTTGAATGTCATCAAATAGAGTTTTCATTTTTCACCTCAAATCTTGTTCGGTCAAACGACAGAACACCTTGTGTGCGGGTGATATGGAGGTGGAAATCGAGGGCATTGAGGGCCCGTGGCCGACGAGTGAGGTAGATACAAGCTCATAACGATCTTGCCGGTCTCCCACAACGGCAGCAATACGATTTCTAAGTGTTTCCATCTGCTGTCCAAACTCGTCTGAGGACGTGGAAAGCAAAAAAAACATGCATAGGCAGAGTAGGAACACAGGGTGGTGCGGCACGGGAAAAAGGTTGGCGCTAACGCTTGACATAAGGAGAAGTCATGGCAGGGAAGAGAGAAGTTGGTGGGAGAAATGGGTATATTTTGCTGCCAATGGGGCCAAGCCTGTTGGGTTATCCACGTGGCGGTGGATAGTACAGACAGCCCCCAAGACGCCCCAAAATATTGGGAGAAATAGGGAGGGGGTACAATATGAATAGTTTATCTGTTTATGCTTGTTCTTGGGGCTGTTTTTTATTGCCCAAGGCCGTTTAAGGGTACCCTTAGAGTTGCCCTAGCCCTACCGAGTTAGAGTAGTATATTTGCTTGGTCAGAAAAGAAGGAAGAAGGTGTAGTTTTCATGTGTGAGCTCTTAGGGATGTTCATGTCCTTGAACTTCCGTTTAGCCTCAAACACACACTAATCTCGAAAAGTCGAGACACTAGTGCAGATTGTGTATTCGCATATGATGAAAATGGCCCTTCAAACACGGTGAATGGCTCAAGTAAAAAAAGGTCAAAGTAGCCTAGCACGTAATTTCTGTTCAAAATAGAAAGGCTTTTGATGGCAAGTGTTGAAAATATAAGCAATAATCTATATGATTTAATCCGAATAATAAACTGATAAAGCAAGATCATACGGACAGTACCAAAACTAAGCATATAGATCAATAAAGTAGATGAACATATTACATCTAAATAAGATAAATATATCACATCTACACTAAACACTAGAATAAAGAAATCTAGCAGAATATAAAATAGAAAGTTCAGGATTACGTACGGTATAGCAGCGGCAGCAACAGCCGCAGTGGTTGCAGCAGCGTTAGCCGCAGTAGTGGCAGCAGCGTTATCGGCCATTTTGTCGATGTAGAGGCTGCCGATGTCCGGGAAGAAGTCCTCGTCGGGGAAGGAGTCGTCAGTGATGGCGTCAGTAGTCGCGCTTGAGCGCTTCCCAAAAATCTGATCGTCCCTCACCCGTACAGGTTCACAAGGAGGCGGGGTTCCGAAGGCCTACCGTCCCGATCTGCAGTGCACGCCGCAAGCCGGGATGGGGAAGACGAAGGTGGCGGCGCAATAGACTGAAAGGAGACGTGTGTGGTAAGCGATGCCGATTAGGTTTAGCGCATACACTTATATAGCGCAGGTCAGGGAGATCGTGGGACTCAACCCACGTCCGAGTCGGTAACAGCCCACGTCCCATAAAGACTGGAAACGGCTAACTAATTAACGCGTCCGTTAATGACTCATAATTAATTCACGATTAATTTTCCTGACTAGCAAAAATAAAGCTCGGCTCGGCGAGATTACCGCGATGCGCGCGCGTCGTGATGAGACGAGGCGAGGCGGACGGCGTCGAAAGAGGAATGCGCAAGAGCTGCTCTTATTCTCATATCTTAGTGAGTGATGAAACATCCTAGTATATAAGGAGGTGTAACTCTCACTCAACTAGCAATGTGGGATTAAACTTTGGCACTACTAGCACAGTCATATGTTGTCATGCACAAATGGGCCAAAGAAAATTTCAGAATTTATCTAATGGGCCAACATCTCAAAACTCGCCAAATTACAACAGCAAGTTCCTATGCGACACGACCAATTAAAACAATGAATCCATCAAGTTAACAGATGGCTAAACATTTAAAATTCCTGGTCATCTAAGATTACAAAACAGTAAAATATACCCCTAGTTAGGCGCAATCGTGCAAGTGTAGAAATAAAGAACCCTTATTACAAATCAACACAAATTCTCCACCCCTAATTCCGCATTTCTTTTTTGTTTTCTAATGTCCTAAGTGACTAGGAAGAAATCCTTAAAATATACTACATTTGTTCCTAAATATAAGATGTTCTAGCAGTTTAAATTAAATTGTTGGAACATCTTACATTTATGAACAAACTAATAGTTGTAAAAACATTAAATTGTAAAATGTGACCTTGTAAAAAAAGAAAAATAAAAATATTATATCTACAAACAACAGTTTGTATATTCTTAAAAAAATCTTGCTCGTCCAGAACCCAACGATTAGCAATAAGTTTTAAGAATAACAAAACCTATAAGGGGACAAGCCACACTGCCAAAGGTTCAAAGCCTAAGAAAAATGCCGAAAAGATCTAGACCAACAAGTGGAAAACAGGCCCATAACGGCCAGTTTGTACGCACCTTATTATAATACTTTTTCTGTTTTAAAATATAAGATATTTTAGTCTTTTTTCAAACGCATGTATCTAGCCGTCTTTTAGTGTGTACATTCAAAACAAAATGAGCGAACTTACCCACTAAAATGATCTAGATACATGTGCTTCAGAAAAGTGCTAAAACATCTCATATTTTAAAACGGAGGGAGTATCAATCAAATCATTTTGGCACATCTTATATAAATCCAGTCTTGATGCAAGTGTGGAAATTAAAAGCCTGGGAAAGTATTAGGATTTTGACATTGAGCTTTTACATGGAACCATTTCACGCAATAACACTCTTGCTAATAAGCACATTATCTAATCAAGTACGTGTCTTGTGTGCAAGGTATACTGTGAAGATATAACAAAACTTTTCTTTGAAGAAATGTAACATCCCAACGTTAAGTAATCAACGAAGGGTAGAAATAAAAATTTGTGCATGTACATGCATTCATCTGTAAAATTGGGGTAATTTTTTTGCCAAAACAAACCCCTGGGGAGATCAGAGTTTTTTTCACTACTTTGAGTTAGGGTTTAGCTCTCAAGAGTGTTTGCTATAAATTCTGACATGATCCTTAGGAATTATTATCAGTTTGGGTAAATAATTTGAATTCATATTTGAAATTTGAAACATTTGAATAAGATTAGTAAATTAGAAGTAATTAGTGTTTATTTGAATTCTAAAAAGGTTTAGTTATTATTGTTTGAATATTTAACAATTATAAAACAATAAAGGAAATTGAGAACAACACAAAGTGTATAACTCAAATAGTACTTCTCAATTCTTTCCTTCATTCAACAAGTAATAATGAATACAAGGGTATTTGAAGTAAAAACATTACAGAGACATCTCAAAGAAATAAAAGATTTATTAAATAATGAATATATAATACATTGTTCTTACAAAGGATAAAAAGAAAAGATTACAATTAAAGAAATAAAAGACTTGTCCTAAACGAATCCTAAACTAATCTTCTTATTCTTCACTTGGTCCTGTACCTGCAAATAAGACAAAAAAATAAACAAAGAAGAGTTTAGTGTTAGTTTGCTCTCAGTCTTAAGTAGTGTAATGCACTGTTTTCCAAACATCATTGAGCAATTAGAATATAATAGGGGCAAATTTCACCAATGTGTAAACCTGTTCTTATCAAATTCTTGGCATCAGTACACATCATTGGCATAGGGCAAGTTTCACCATTTCAGCAAAGGAAAATAACAATCCAAGCATAATACCAACTGCCATTTGAACAAATCCACAGTCAAATATCTTAACATTGAAACTTGAGTCCAGTGGAGCCCACTGGTAAGCAACTTGGTCACTGCATGCATGTTGTGTGTTGTCAACACAGCAACAGCATCCCAATACACATAAAAGAGGTCACACAGCCGCAACATAACTGCTAGCTTTCACCTCAGTCTCACATCATCACAAGCTATCAAGAACACAGCTAACATCACCTCAGATCTTGCCAGATCCCCAAAAGACAAACCAACCATTCACCACAGAAACCCAATCAGATCATCAACAAGATGGTGACCTATATGGGGGTGGTTTAGGAAGTGCAGAGCAAGGAGAAGGAGGAGTAACAATTCCAGAAGCTGATCTACAAGCTCATCAACAAGGCTAGGCCAAGGCAGGAACCACATCTCTTCACCAATTACTAATAGGCTGGTGATTCATAAAGCAAACATGCTTTGTATCTGTTCTTGTCCATTCAATAGTAAAGATCTATTGGATAAGCAGAATCCTCAGAGATGCACCCAAGTGGGGTGTATACTTCATCATTGGAAATAATAAACAGCCACTATAAAACATGTGTTCTTACACAGAGGGTTTCAGACCAGCATCATCAACCCTGTTATCTAGTTCTAACTAGACAATCATATAAATCACAGCTACTAGTAGAGTGCACATCCCCAGAAGGGTAGCACCTCTGTACCTAGTAGGTTCACATCTGCTTGAGTATAAGCTCAAGGATATCCTCTTCAACATAGATATTCATCTTCCTAAAAGATTTAGGAATCATTTACTTAAAACTAACTATCATGGAACACATGAGAAGGGAGGTGGCAAGTAAAAACATCTGTTTTTACCTAGAAGTGTCTCAAACCAGTATCATAGGCCAATATATTTAACAATTGAAACACTGTATTCGATAGAAGTTCTTCAACGCTTACAATATAAGCCAATACAGAGTACAGTTTAGGAAAAACTTAGCATTAGACAAGAATTGTGTACCATTCAATAGAAGGTGTCACAAAAACCCATACTAACAAAGTAATCCATATACATGGGCTCCATAGAGAAATCTTCTCAAGAAAGTGCTTAATCATTTTCCTAAAACAACAGTTAGGAATCATTTCTGTCATCTACAAATACTATCATCAGATGTCATCAGATAACATTATTTACAACAGATATCCAACTCTGATGCTTTCATACCAAAGCATAGCGAACAGAACGGCCAATGAATCAATATTAATCCAGATGCTAACCATAGCCTCACCAATCAAGTATAGGACAATAAGTAAAATTTAGACCATAGTTCACTGTCAGAAACCACTGTCATCATTCACAACCTCAATACAGCAAGGAATGCTACACAACCTAGATTCAGCTGGTAATCACATAAAACAACTTCATCATCTTGAATGATTAATATACCAAGGGAAGAACCCTAGCATAGAGGGATGAAACCTAATCAGGGTTCACAATGAACAACCACATGGAGGGTAGTAAGGTGAGACAAATGTAGAGAGGGAAAGGAAGGCGAACTCACCGGTGGTCCTCGCAAATTTTAGAAGAGGAAGCGGTGTGGCCGACGGCGGTGTAGACAGCGGCAGGGGAACACCTGAAGGCGCTGCGGCCCGTGCCAGGCCGTAGACATGGCGGACACAGGATCACGAAGGCACTGGTAGCACCACATAGCCACTAGGGGACCGGAGCGGCACCATGGGAGCGGCGGAGCTCCAGATCACCGACGACACCCGAACCATAGGTATCAGGATGGAGGTAGCGTGGTCAGGGAAGCGCTCTAGCCCCAAATCACGTTGGACCAGTCGACGGAGCATCGTCGACTGACCCATATCATGTCATGGTGGCGGCCAGGAAGTCTAGGAGCGGCCAGAATCGCACGACAACGACGGTGGCACCACATCACCATGGAGGGGAACGACCAAGAGGAGAGCACGAGTGCGCGAGGAAGAGAGAGGCGTACTGGCCAGTCTGGGCCAGTACCGGGTGAGACAAGGGTTGACCCAACTCAGACGGGCCGGGCCAGCCCAGTGGACCAGGCCCGTGTTTTAAAAGAAGGGCTTGTTTTAAAAACATAATTACAAATATACCCCTAGAACTAAATGAGCTCTAGAAAAAGATACAAATAATACAAATATTATATCTATGAAATCACAAAAATATCCTCTACCCAACAAAAATAATAGACAGTAATTTTAAGTAATTAAATTGAGGTATATTATTGTAATTATATATTACTTTTGGAATTTTACATAAGTAAATAAAATACTTAAAATTGAATAAAATTAACTTTAAAAATCCTAAATAGATATACTATTGTAGAAAATACTAATTAGTATTTTTGGAAAGTAAGTCAAGTTTGTTAAAAATAAAATCTTTATTCCTTATTGGAATTTTAAGAAAATTATATAAAGAGTTAAAAATTAAATAAAATCATTTTAAACTCTTAGAATATTACTAGTTATCACAAAAATATTAGATATAAGAATTATGTACATTTAAGATTCTTTGATTATTACATTATTTATATTAATTAAAAAAATATAAAACCTATATAAGGTGGGTAAAACACGCAAAGAAGAAACATAATAAATCATTGCATTACATCACTATGCATAGCATATTGCTTCTTTAAATATTGGCCTTACCGGGAAATAATGGTGTTTTGTAGAAACAAGAACTCAAGGTCAGGTGGAATCATCCGACTTCACTACCTTGCAGTCACAAGGCAAGTTCATCACTTGCTCATGTCCTTTGAAGAGTCTCTATGAAAATATTTGAAAATGGTGTGTTATCACCTATATTCTAAAATAGACAAAAAATCAGTATTTTCCCAAATAAATGAAATGTTATTATCATCCTAAGTGGTGATAAATACTATGAATGACAATAGAATCTAGGATTCCAGTTGCCAAACAACTAGGACTTAATAACCCATAAGATCAGTGATTCTAGCGCCGTATATTATGCGTTAACCATAAGAGTTGGAATGGGATGGAGAAGTCAGCTAGATCTTTTTCCTTTCGCATGGACGGATGACCTTATCATGAGGCTATAGATTTCTCGTGGATAATCCAGCAGATGGGTGGGAACCCTAGTTCCCTATGATATTGGTGCCTAGACTATCCGTGAGGGGCTGTCGGAGGTATTTCTGCCACTACGTTGGGGGTTGCCAGGGACAAGATCTACTCACTGGAGTCTCCAATGGGTTGTCAGGGTTATATCTGCCTATATGGGGGCTAACAGAGGTATTCCTGCTTGGGGGATTGTGTCTTCATGCAGGGTCGCGGAGAAGGGCAGTGATTGGCTTGGATCAACTTTTGGGCCCCACGTCAAGGAATTGTGGATGAGAAAGTACGCCCGGATGTGCAACAAAGATTTGATCTCTTATGGGTAAAGCAACGCACCTATGTAGAGTGTAAGAATTGTGACATGTTACTCCCTGTTTCGGGAAGGAGCTACGAACGCGGTAGGAAAGGAACTCCATGAAGTTTTGGTCAACTTGTGAAGGCTGATGGGCATAGTTTTTGATGATAAAATCAATCTTTGAAGAAATGCTTACAAAAACTGCATAGTGCCAAGGACTTAAGTCTGAGGTGGTAGTTGGAGTATCAAACTTCCCACCGTGTATATAATGAACTTGCTGGGTAACGTTGTTACTCACACTTTCCTTTGATCCTTTGCTTAGACTCTGAGGAATAGAAGGATAACCAGGAGTATGATACAGAAGTCTAGAACGACATCTACTACGAAGAGACAGACCTGTCTGGTGGAGTTGAACGGGTGGACTATGAGATACACTATGGAGCTGAAGACAACGAGTCAGAGTATTTGTCAGGCCGGAACTTAGTTATCTAGGTTGAGCCGAGTAGCATGAACCCTATACAATAAGCTGTTGAGCTCATGTCTTACTTTATCGTTGTGTCTTTCGTTCTTCCGTTGAACTTATTAAATAAGTTGTATGGTTTGTAAGTTTGAACCTTTCAAAGATCTCGATCTTTTGGTATTGTAATAACAATATGTGTAAGTTTGTAACTAGACCTGCAATGTTTCTGTTGTACCACTCTGAGGGATGTAATATTTGCAGAATGGTGTTCCGTGAGTGTTATGTCAACAACTATAGTATAATACAACATGAAGTGGTATGCTGGGTCACCGTAGAAAATATGGGAGAAAATTTGGGTATTTCAGAAATCATCGTGGAAGCATGCACATCAGACCGTGCAGGGTCAGCTGTTATGGAAAAGCTATTAAGAAGTAGTGACAAAGTTATTCGTAGAGGCACTAACCTTGGTCTCAAAGAACTAATTGCTGGTGCTTGTTGGTACATATATATGGTGGGAGAGGAGGAGAATTACATATGACAAACCAGTTCAGAAGCCTTTGACGTTATCGCAAGTTCTCCTGGTTTTGGCTTTGAACTTTTTAAATCTTGCAAGAAGCATTCAGGCATTAGATGTCATGGTTGAAAGAAACCACCTGAGGGTTTTGTGAAACTAAAAAATGATGTTGCCTTTTTTATATAGATAATTTTACAGGTGCGACTGGTTCAGTCTTATGAGATGATCATGGCATGTTCATTGTTGGACCATGTCACGGTATCCCAAATATTGGAGATGTTGCAAGGACGAAAGCAACCAAGTTGGTTGTAATAAGCCTCTGATTAGTGATTCGTATAATGCACAGCGGGTTGGGGCGTTTGCTGGGAGCTGTTGCAGCTATATACATAGTGCACCTTTCTAGTTCGAGGATTTTGTTGTTAAGTTTACTCATTGCTCTAAGGAAAGTAATTTTCTGGCTCATCATTTGGCTTCTAATATGGAGGGACCCTCAGACAATCACTTGGCATGAGGATCCGTCTGATTTTCTTATTAGCCAAGCTCCTTTCACAAAGATAAAACATCTTATATTTTGAAACGGAGGGTGTTGGGGGGATGACCCTAGGTAGGGTCGAGCTGAGGTGTAAGAACAGAGTCTGCCGAGGTATAACGACGTCAAAGCATATGCTGGCCGAGGTATCTAGAGGCCAGCCGAGTCACAGCCGACTTACCCATGGTCGGTTTCGTCCAATAAGACCCCAGTCAACATATATCATATGTCGGCTTCGTGAAAGAGTTGTTTCATGTTTGTAGGTATCACCTCGGCCGAGTTAGGCAGACTAGAGCCGAGGTACAAGTTGGCGTACACTAGAAGGAAGGAATCATCTCGAAGGTCAGCGCTTTTCTCTCTCTAGTGGGTTATCCTGTAGAGACAGTGCTAGAGACAAAAGCCAGAGAGACAGAGACATTGCACAGGCCCACGAGCATGACAATATTTGATCGCCAACGAGCAGACAACATGGACTCTGGGGCATTGCCTCATAGAGGCTGACGACTTACGAAAGGAGAGCACCGTTTTGCTATTTCAGGGAGAGCATCTCCAAAGAATATACCGTCCATGTATGCCCTAAGTGTAACCTGGCCACCCCTTTATAAGGTGAGCCAGGTCCTCCAAGGAGGAGGTCGTTCATTTTGGTCAAGGGAAAACCCTAGCGTGAGAGTAGAGAGTACTTCTTCTCGTTTGCATCAATAGAGAACCTTTTCCTATGTATGAATCTATATTATTCAATTCCAATTTCTTCCCAAAACTTTCTAAGAAAAATCCTGAATTGGATCCAAAATTGACGGGTTAATGTGAGCTTATCCATGCTGTTAGGCACTCTTCAAATTGGAATCCATTTTCTAACTGGCTTTCCCTCCTCAATACAGCTCAAGGAGCATGTGTATTCTCCATTGATCCACATAATAGAGATCTCAGTATGTGGAATCACCGCACTATCCCTCCCTGAATACCACTAGTGCACATTGGCCCCATCTTTAGCCTACCCATGGCATCTGGTGTGACACCACTACGACAGTTGGCGCCCACCATGGGCCCAGCAACGGTGCTAGATGGAGTCAAGATCTGGACGGGAAACTTCACTGCCACTGGAGAGCGCACCGCCTCCGAGCTGGTTTAGCGATTCGGCTCACTAGACTACGTCATCGACAACACCCGCAGCATCGGCAACCGCCCACCTCCGCGTAACGGCCTCTTTGTCAGCTTCAGCGCACTCAAGATACACATCGGGGTCAATGATTCCTGCGCGTACCCGCAACCAGTCACCATGGCGGGAGAGCCTCCTCTCAGTGTGGCTCGCGGTTGATGAGTGCATATTTGCATCATGTTTTACATTATTATTTTGCATTATAGATGTAGGACCTTGGTATTTTACAGCGCTCGTGCGCACATTTTATGTCTGTTTTCACCATGATCCAATGGATACAATTCTTAGAGCAGTTATACTATGGAGAAAAGGAGTAAAAAACAGCGTACGTCGCTTATTTGGGAAATATTAATAATACCAGTAGAAAACCAAAAGCGATAAAAGGAGGCAGAAGGTTCAACGACCAACTATACGATCGGAGCAAATTTTCTGGCCGTATAGTTGGTGCCACCTCCGCCTCCTCAAATAGTTTCACCCCGTGCAACTGGTTCAAAGAGACGACATACAGAACACCCAGAAATCGCAGAAACCTCAACCCTGGAAGGCATCTGGAGGGGGAACTCATCCACCGGGATCCATCTTCGCCCTGCGCAGGTCCAGGAGGCTAAGACATCGATCTTCATCATCGACCGCTGCATCACCACCATCTCCATCCATCCCATCTACATCTTGTCTAGATCTTGTTATAATTCCCATACTCGTTATGGATTTATACAAGTACTATTCATCTATTATTGTTTCCACTACCATTGCCATGATGTTGATTGCCTCCATGTTTGAGTAGATCTCTGGTTCTTGGGAAGATGGAGAAACCCTAGTATGAGATTGAAATAAGATAAAGTCTATTATGATATTCATCACTGTGACCATGTGTTAGATTTTCTACATCTTGATGTTGAGAGAAGTCGACCTCTCAATATTTGCCTCTCATGGGGACTTGGTGGAGGGAACTACTAGTTGGTAGACGGAGGCGTGCTAGCACTTACAATGACTATAAAGATGTTGGCACCCCTTACGTATCAACTTGGGAAACCGAGGAAACTCACGGAACACTATCCATGCCCTGGGATACGTCCTACGGTATTACGTCCCTTAATAGTGCAGTAATTCGATTGATGTCGATTGCTGACTGATGTGGTTATGAGGATGATGTGAGCAGCGGTTGCTGCCTATTTGTCCAAATATGGAGTTCCTTCCACACATAAATAGTTGAGAATGTTCATGATAATAATCTTTATCTTAGCTCCTTATAATGCTATTGTTGTATCCGCTACTCCCTGAGAACGATTTTCCCCTATTGCAGTTCCAATCTCTCTTACATACGCGATACTTACTTTCTGTATTCAGTTATTTTACTTTACATTATTATTGCTCTTATACCTAAAAACCCAAAAACACCTTTTACACAATACTTGCATTTTTATCTTGTTATTTAGAACTTTATTTAGCATTTCTTTCGTAATATTTATTTTAAGAATTATTAGACTTTAGACTCCTGCTCCGTGTGGGATCGATATCTTTATTTCGAAACTAGCTACAAACAATCTGTGCACTTGCAGTCATCAAGCTATTTTCTAGCGCCGTTGCCAGATAGCTAAGCGCTCTAGGTCTTTTAGTTTTTGCTTATTTATTTTGTCTTGCTAAATTTTGTTTTGAGTTACAGGTTTCCACCAACATGATGGAGTTCGAGCATATGACTAGTGCTAACCCACTCAACTGCTTTGCGAAGCCCTATGATATTTATAAAAGAGACAGCTCTAATGAGAAGACAAGGGGGTTTGAAATAAATCCTCTACTGCTTGGTATTTTACACAATAAGCAATTTACTGGAGATGAAGAAGATCCTGATCCATATGAGCATATTGCATGTTTCAAAGATATATGTGGCACTTTTCTATTGACGGGATATACAGATGATGATGTAATGGTTAAACTTTTTAGTCAGACTTTGACTAGTATAGCTCTCTGATAATATAGATCTCTACCACCTAAAGCCACTACTACTTGGGATAATCTAGCCTGTGAATTTTTAGCAAAATATTATCTATTGTCAAAATCTTTTGGAATCAGGCGTCTTATAATTTCTTGGAAATACCGTTCTAATGAAGGACTAGTAAGAGCTTATATCAGATTTAAATATTTACTACGACTATGTCCGCATCATGATTTACCTGAATGGTATTTATTGCATATCTTCAATGGCAGTTTAATTGAACCTAATAAAATTGAACTAGACTCTTTCGCGGAAGGAGCCTTTATGAATCTTCCTATACCTAAAGCTTGGGCTTTACTTAGAATTTGTAACCACAGAGTGTCATGGAATTTTGGTCTAGGAAATGAAGGAGGCGTAGAAATAGACACTACAAGAAAAGTTGGCTTTTACAACAGACAATTTTCGTGGTTGAAGGCCTGTTTTCCGTGGCTAAAAAGTCTTCTACGACGGATGCCCTTCATGGCAAAATCCCTGTCACAAAGAATATACCATAGTTTTTTCTGACTGTGGCGGATCGCACCCTTCAACCACAAAAACTTGTTCCGTCGTAGTTCTGTTCGCCAGCCGTGTTGACTGCTGACGTCATGCAAAATGCCACGTGGCAAACACCGTTAACGACCAGTTACCGCCGTTAATGGCCATGAAAACCATGGTAGAAGCCAGGCCCAGCCAAGGCCTGCTCATAATTAAGTGGGCCAGCCCATCAAGATAGCCCAATAATATTACGGCCCATTACTGTTTCATCTGACAATGTTTGAAATAGGCCCAAAGATGTGGCCACTAGCGGCCCGCGAATGTCAAGCCCGTTACTGTTTCGGTCTACAAAAGCCCACACTTTTCGAATACTGTGCGGCCCGTTAACAAGCTGTGTCAAGTAGGCCCGATACTGTTAAAGCCCACGGTCAGCCCATCATTGTTCTCACAGCTCGTCATGGCCGCCTACGAACGACCCACTTTTGAGAAGGTCCGATACTATTCTGGCCTTTTACTATTCTAGATCGTTACTGTTTTGGCTGTGTACTATTCATGTCCATTACTGTTCTGGCCCGTTACTGTGCTGGTTGCCCCTGTTCTAGCATGTTACTATTCAGGCCTGTTACTGTTCTAGTCTGTTAGTATTCTGGCCTATTACTGTGCTGGATTGCCACTATTCTGGTCCGCTGGTGTTTGGGCCTGTTACTGTTTTGGCCTGTTACTATTATGGCTTGTTACTATTTTGGCATGTTACTGTTTTGACATGTTACTGTTTTGGCATGTTGTTGTTTTAGCTAGTTACTGTTGTTGTTTTGGTTTGTCACTATTTTGTCATGTTACTATTTTGGCCAGTTATCGTTACTGTTTCGGTAATTCTGAAACCTGATCGACCTGGCCAGCGCAGTCATGGTACCACCATGCGTGGACAGCGTCAACTAAATGCCTACATGGCCTATGCGAGTTATCTAGATATTACATCAGCTGCAAACTTTTTAAAAATATTAAAAAATATGAACAAAAGAGAAAGAAAATTCAGCACTTCAGTTGTGAATCAAGTTGATAGCAGAGTCCTCAATTTGCTTTCTCAATCCATCAACTGCATCTCCCTTTGAGTGTGATAGCTACATTGGAAAACCAACTTGAGATATGATCTTGCAGTCCCCTCTTTGGTGGCGATAGCAATAATTGCAGTCTGAAACTAACTAATAACAAGTTAATACAGCAAAGAAGACAAACTACTCATAGCTAAGAATGAACCAGATATTAATTATAACTGCATAATACACACAAACTTGTAGAGCAGGAATGCAAACCATGAATGAACTATATAATAGAGGATGGTTATGTCGTTGCCTAGGACGAACCAGAACCGAATACGAGATATAATGGTGTGGCTTGTGAACCTGTAGAACAGGACAAACAAGCATTAGACAAGTATGTCAACAATGAAATGAGCAATCAAACAAAGTGTTTCTTAGAATTTCAGTATAAACTAGCCAGGTCATTTCAGCAAATATATATGGAAGCAGTGGTATCTCCTGGAATGCAAGAGACATTAGGTGACTCGGAATTTGCGGTGAGCTACACAATGGCATGCAGTTACTGTCATAGCTAAGAATGAACCACATAGAAATTATAACGGCATCATACCAGAACTTGTTGAGCAGGAATGGAAAACACGAATGAACTATACAATAAAGAATAATTATGCCGTTGATTAGGACGAAGCTGTACCAGATACAGAAAATATATAATGGCATCGCTGGTGGACCTGTAGGTTGTGCAAACCAACATGTTCAGTGTTGCCTTTTTGAGCCCTACGCAAAGAAAACGAAAATACTCAGTGTTGCATCTTTTGAAGAACCAGATGGCAACAACAAAATTATAATCGAACTAGTACGAAGAGTTTGGACGGGTACCACAGGATAGCAGAACGATGTCATGGAGGAAATAATAGTAGGAACTTAGCTCAGGAATAACCAGATAGAGTCAGTAACTATGTAGCAGGAAATCCACACTGATATTTTCTACTGACATTACATTTTGCAAGAACTACACAATAGCAGGCATTTACTGGTGTACGGAGCAGCTAAGATAAGAACATGTACATGACAAAATAACAAACATGTGCATGACTTGATATTTGTAGAGCAGCGAATGCAAACCAACATGTCTGATGACATTGTATGTACTAGCACGAAGAACAGGCGTACCCAGTGACTTGTATGTACTAGCACGATTATAAAAATGTAGTTCACTGTGACAGGCTTGAACCTGCTATACCGATGACAAAACAAAAACGGGTTGGAGATCTGGTTACCTTGGTCGGAGAGGCGTCTAAGCATCATCGGTAGCGTGCGAGTGACGTCCAGGTCATCGAGAGTGATGCGGTTGCGGTGGCTGTTAGCATTAGGGAAGCAGATCGTGGGCGGTCGATGCCAGTGCAATCAATGGCGACGACCGTGTAGCTGGTCTGGAGCAGTGGACATAGAACTTGTTGAATTAGATCTCGTCTGGTGGACAATGGTGAAGCTGCTCCAGTACGGTTGGGTAGCTTTCGGCAGCAGGGAAGCAGAGCGTGGGCGGTCAACAACACCATAGCCATGGTCAGCGAGACCATAGCTCTGGTGGAGTGGCAGAGAGACCCGGTGAACTAGATCCGATGGGGTGGGCGTCGATGAAGCGGCTCCATAGCCGTGGAATTTCCACCGGGCGATGCGAGCGGTGGTCGTGAAGGTGAGGGCGTGGGAGAGAAGCCTGGGATTTTGGGAGGGCCAGCTAGAAAAATTGCACGAATCTGGTCTATGCAGGTGAACAGAAAAATAATTACAATCGTGCCCCCAACCTACCGACTTTTGCGTGCCATAAGGCGTCAAAACAATGGATAGAAAAGAAATTTAACGTCAAAAGTTTTTGAAACGGAGGGGCGCGAAATGCTTCAAAGTCGGTCTTTGGTTTTGTCGCTCGATTGAGATTTTGAATTTGGCTAATAATAGAAAAATGGTAATCCCCCGGTGGGAGATTTTGCCTCAAAGTTTTTGAAACGGTGGGGCGGAAAATGCTTCAAGGTCGGTCTGTGATTTTGCCGCTTGACCAAGATTTTGAATTTGGCTAGTTGATAAATAATAATAATAGAAAAATGATTCTCCACAGTGGGAGATTTTGCCTCAAAGTTTTTGCTGCCCGATTGAGATTTCTCCACGGTGAGACGGGAAATGCTTCAAGATCGGTGTGTGAATTTGCTGCCCGATTGAGATTTTGAATTTGGTTACCAGACAAATAATAATACTATAATAGAAAAATGGTACTCCATGATGGGATATTTTGTCTCAAAGTTTTTGAAATGGTGGGGCGGGAAATTCTGAAGGTCGGTGTGTCTTTTGCCGCTCGATAGAGATTTTGAATTTTGCCTATAGGATAAATAATAATAATAATAGAAAATGGTGCTCCCCAGTCGGAGATTTTGTTCAGAGTTTTTGAAATGGTGGGGCAGGAAATGCTACAACGTCGGTGTGTGATTTTGCCGCTCGATTGAGATTTTGAATTTGGCAAGAGTCCAAGTTGAAATGGATCGTATGGGCACCTAGAGGAGGGGGGGGGGGTGAATAGGTGCTACACCAATTTTTAATTCTTTTTCAGTTTTAGGCTTAGCACAAAGGATAAATTCTCTAGATAGACTATTGGATGGAATTTCCCTATAAGCAAACCTATCTACTAGCGAGTAAAGAGCGAGTGGAAGAGGAACGAGTAAAGCAAAGTGAAGCACGCGGAGACACAAGATTTGTTTGACCGCAGTTCCTTCCTTGTTAAGGGAAGTACGTCTACGTTGGAGGGGTGGACGGTACTAAGACCACCACGCCACAAAAGGCCTCACCCTGTTCTCCGATGGATCTCGCCACAACAGCCCTGATCCACCTTCCACTATAGGTACCCTTCGAGGCGGGCACCGGTGCCTTTACACAACTAGCGGGACAACAACTCCACAACAACTTGGAGGCTCCCAAAATGACAACAAGCTGCCACAAAAACAAACTTATCAAATACAATAAACAAGATCTAGGTATTGACAAGAATACTAGATCAAGGATTTCTCCAATCGAATGGAGAGGAGTTGAAGCGCTTGATTCTTGATGATGATGAACTTCTCCTCCTTCAATTCCACCAAAGATCAAGACCTTCAGGTGGTTGAAGTGGGAGATCGAGATTTAGAGCTCTTGCACAAGGTCTGGTCAAATTTGAATGAATCAAGAATACTGAATGTTGGGGAAGAAGGGATATTTATACCCCCCCTTCAGAAACCAGCCGTTGCAACCTTTGGGGGCCGGATTATCCGGCCCAAGTGAGGGCTGGATTATCCGGTCTGGGGAAACACCGCCCCAGACTCAGAATATCCGGCAGATAATCTGCCCCCCTGACAGAGCGACGCGCCGAGCTTGCCCTTGATCAACTTCTGGGGGCCGGATTATCCGGCCCTATGCGAAGGTCGGATTATCCGGCTTGGGGAAGAAAAACTGCCCCGGTTCGGATTTTCCGGTAGAAAATCCGACCGGATACCGAGCGACACGCCTTGGCTCCTTTTGCTCGAAAACTAGGGGCCGGATTATCCGGCCCATGCGACACCCGGATTATTCGGCCTGGGGAGGAAAAACCGCCCCAGTTCGGATTTTCCGGGAGAAAATCCGACCGGGTACCGAGCGACGCGCCTTGGCTTCCTTGAGAGATGAGGTAGGCCGGATTATTCGGCCCTTGGTGGGGCGGATTATCCGCCCCCCCTCAAAACTTCCTGCACACTTAGCACACATGAAAAGTCTCCATAGTATTGTTATCTAACATGCAAAACATAGGAAAACATGAAATGTTCTTTCAGTCTCCCCCTTTTTGGTGTTAGATGACAATACCAGGATTTGAAGGAGAAAGACACAAGACGGACAGAGATAACTTATGAAAGAGACTCCCCCTCAATGTGTGCATAATAGAGTTTTGCATTGGAATACAAATGCACACAAATAGGAGAATCTATACCATAGACATGTGAGCAAAAACACATACCACCGAAGTAGAGAATAGGCATCCTTGACATAAATCACAATTATTACCGGATAACCAATATGAGCGCGCGTGCCTTCCGTGATATACCTCCAGCAATAGGATATGAATAGGTAGATCTATAAGCATAATCCATGATATGAAGACCATAGGCATAGCATAATCCAGATAACCACAGAGTCTCAAACAACCAAATCACGAATTTAAAGTTCAACGCTAAATGGGCATAAGCAGGAAATAACGAATAGAAAAATGCAAGTGCTTATGCCCGACCCATGCAAATCCATGGATAACCTAATAGAACTACTTCTCCCCTTTGGCATCGAGACACCAAAAAAAAGGAGAAGAGCGATGCTAGCGCCCCATGGGATCACTCATCGTAGTCCTCGTCCTCATCCTCTTCTTCATTCTCTTCCTCATCCTCATCTTCAAGTTCCTCAGTGTCACCTTCCTCATCTTCATCAGCAGCGGGCGCAGAGGGGAACAAGTGACGCTCCAGCTCACCATAGTTCAGCCCGGAGGAAGAGTTCCACCGAGCATATGGAGTGGGAGGTGTAGGTGCCGGAGGAGCACCCGAAGCGCCAGACATGTGGTGGAGAATGAGCTGCTGGGAGTGAGACAACTCATGGCGCTGCCTGTAAGCCTCGTAGTGACCCTTGCGTGTGTCCACGCCCATGCAGAGAATGTGACGCTGGAACCAGTTTAGCTGCTTGATCTCACGGGCCACGGGAGGCACAGGGGGCCTGCGAGCATCCCTCATGAGACCCTCAAGAGCATAGGAGGGGTGAGAGGTCTTCCGAACCTTGTTGTATATCTTCTTGGCCTTATGCACCGAGTCAATGTGGAACTCCTCAGCAGGAAGCAGCTGGCGGATGAGCATCATAATGTAGGGCGCGTAGGGAATGGACAGACGGTTGAACATAGCATCACACAGCTCATGGTAGATGAAGTCCATGACATCCAGCCTGTACTGCACTGACTCGTCCTCGCAGGAGGCAACCTCATGAGAAAATTGAAGTAGCTGAACAAGGTGACCACGAATGCTATCATTGTTGCCCCCACTCGGTGTAATAGAGTCGCGGAAGAGACCCACTAATGCAGCATAGATGGGAGCAAGATCAGCCACAGTATTGACAATGCCATTGTCCACAGTGCACGGAAAGAGAGCTGCATCCTTGTTGGGCTTCAACTGAGTGATGATGCGGTGGCCACTGGCTCTATCCCTGTTGCGGAAGGAGTACCCCAGAACCTCAGCAAACACGTGAAAATCAGCAGTCATTGGCCTGTCATGAGTCATCCACTTCATAGTGCGACGCTCATCCCCACAAATCACCAAAGTGGAGAAGAACTGCTTCACCACCTCAGAGTCAAAGGAGCACTGGAGAGACATGAGATGGTGCAGCCCCATCCTCTCAGCCACATACATCGCATCCACAAGATGCGCCTTCTCCAAAGCATCAGCAAGTACCAAAGGGTGCATAGGCCTAATGTTCAGCCTGGCATAGATGTCTTCATAAATCCCCTTCTGTTCTGCACACCAAAAACGAGTATCCCCCAGCTCAACATCACGAGGCAGCTCAGCAAACAAGTCATGGTGACGGATGGCAGAAAAGGAGACTGCATCCAGAGCCCTGTAGTTGATCTTGGGCTCCTTGCCCTTCCTCTTAGACACCCCCTTCCTAGTCCTCTTGGATTGTTCAGCCATTCGCCTCTCTTCATTCTTCCTTCTCCTCAATTCAACTTCGTCCACTAGGTTACCTTGACTGTCGTCCCGAAAGTACTTGGCGCGAGGACGGCGCTTGTAGGTCTTGGAAACACCGGAACCACCTGTGAGGAGAATAAGGGCGATAACAAGGGGATAAGCATACACACAAGTCCAAGAGAGAATGGAAAAAGTAGTCAAAAAGTTCATAGGACAAAACTACTCAATGCATACACATAGTGAAACTGAAGCAGAATCGAATCTGTCAGGCCGGATTATCCGGCCTGGCCAGGGGAGGATAATCCGGCCCTGGCAGAAATTTTCGATTTCACCTAGACTGCATGCAAAAAAGTAGATCGGACCTAGATACTACAAGAATATGATTTCTATGCGAAAACACATCCTTCCAGACAACGTTCCACCCAACAAGATACACATCTAGCCAAAGATGGGGAGAGAGGGAGCTACCCTCACTCATTGGAGGAAGAACGCGGAGGAGAAGGTACCCAGAGGCGCGAAGAAGAAGATCCGGGGAGGCCCAGAAAATCCGGTGGCCAGAGAGGCTCCGGGGAGGGTGAGGCGCGGCAGGCGGCTGTGGAGGAGGAGAGGGCTAGGGGAGAAGTGCTGCTCAATATGAGCCCTTCCCCCGAGCCCTACCCTTTAAGATGAAATCCGCCAGGGCCGGATTATCCGGCCAACACTTGGGCCGGATTATCCGGCCTAAATTCTGGAGTTCTGTTATACATAGAACCAGGCCCGCGCGTCCCCAAACAACACCCCCACAAGGTGTCCAAGGGACTTGTGTGCAAGAATAGATGGCTTAGGGGTAGGGAAGGCTTAGGATTAAGAGAGTCAAACTGAGATGGTACTAGACACTCAAAATTGCAAAATTCAAATCAAATAAAAGCCAAGATTGAGTGTGATTCCCATAAGAACATGAGAGAGCAAATAACAACCAAAAAGATCCAATTCTCCTCAAGGGAGAGGGCGGTGGCCTAAGCCACCTTGTTGGAGTGTATGGGGTGACACCGCGAAGATATATCTTGGGTTCACGACCAATACTCATCAATAAGCTCATATATCACAGAATGATATTAAGAGAAATGATTTATCTTGCTTTTGGCATTATGGGGGGAGGGTTAGCCCAATGATTTAGGACCACACTCCCCCTATATCCATGCCCACACCTAGCCCAAACACGGATTGAGATGTATGAGTCAGTGCATGGGTAATCAAGACAAGCTCCCGGAATCAATGATATTTAGCTCATTCCTCAAATAGCAGAATCTTGCTTCATCAAGTGGCTTTGTAAAGATATCCGCCAGTTGGTTCTTTGTGCTCACAAAGGATAGATCAATATCGCCGCGAGCAACATGGTCTCGAATAAAATGATTCTGAATCTCAATATGCTTCGTCCTTGTGTGCTGAACGGGATTGTACGCAATTTTGATTGCACTTTCATTATCACATAAAAGAGGCACTTTGTCACAATTTACATCGTATTCCTTTAAAGTTTGCCTCATCCACAATAACCGAGTACAAGTGCTGGCAGCAACAACATATTTAGCTTCGGCGGTAGAGAGAGATATACAATTCTGCTTTTTGGAGGACCAACATATAAGAGATCTTCCCAAGAATTGACAAGCTCCAGAAGTGGATTTCCGATCATCCTTATCACCAGCCCAATCTGAGTCAGTATAACCACATAAAGAGAAATTGGAGCCCTTGGGATACCAGAGACCAAAGTTGGGGGAATGAACCAAATATCGAAAGATCCTCTTGACCGCCACTAAGTGGCTTTCTTTAGGAGATGCTTGATACCTTGCACACACTCCCACACTCAACACAATACCGGGTCTAGATGTGCAAAGGTAAAGAAGAGAGCCGATCATGGACCGGTATACCTTTTGGTCCACATCTTTACCATGAGGGTTAAGTTCAAGATGACACTTTGTTTGCATCGGAGTGGCGACACCATTTAGATCCGTCATCTTGAATCTCTTGAGCATGTCTTGGCTGTACTTTGCTTGATTAACAAAGGTTCCTTCTCTAAGTTGTTTGATCTCGAATCCAAGAAAGAACCGTAATTCCCCCATCATAGACATCTCAAACCTGTTAGTCATAAGCTTTGAAAATTCATCGTTAAAAGCTTTGTTAGTAGAACCAAAGATGATATCGTCTACATATAGTTGGCATACGAAGAGCTCCCCCTTAACCTTCTTAGTAAAAAGAGTGGGGTCGATTTGCCCAACTTCGAAGCCACGATCTAACAAAAGCTCTTTAAGGTGCTCATACCACGCACTTGGGGCTTGTTTAAGGCCATAGAGTGCCTTATCGAGTTTGTAGACATGGTTCAGAAAGTTAGGATCCTCAAACCCCGGGGGTTGCTTTACGTATACCAACTCATGTAGAGGACCGTTAAGGAAGGCACTCTTGACATCCATTTTCTCCAGCTTAAAATTGTTATGAGCAGCATAAACAAGAAGGATACAGATGGACTCAAGGCGAGCCACAGAAGCATAGGTCTCGCTGAAGTCGATGCCCTCAACTTGGGAGTACCCTTGTGCCACAAGTCTTGCCTTGTTCCTCACAACAATGCCATTCTCATCTTGCTTGTTCTTGAAAATCCTCTTGGTGCCGATAACATTGCGGCACTCTTTGGGTTTCTCCACTAGTTTCCAAACTTTGTTGCGCTTGAAATTATTCAATTCTTCATGCATAGCAACAACCCAGTATGGGTCTTCAAGAGCTTCAAATACCTTCTTAGGTTCCACCATGGAGATATGAGCTTGATGCTCACCAAAACGGGCCAATTCTCTTCTTGTAGAAACCCTTCGTCGAAGATCACCAACAACCTTGTCGAGAGTGTGACCCCTCAACTCAAGGTTACGATCAGCCCGAGCCTTGCGACGAAGTTCAATAAGTTTGTTGTCTCTTGGAGGAGGAGATTCATCACTTGAGTCTTCATTGGAAGCATTTTCTCCGCCTTGACCAGTAACTAGAACATCAGTAGCAGGTGGTGGAGACGCATGCCCTTGAGGTGAATCTGTAGCCGTAATAGGAGGCTGCAGAACTAGAGAGTCAGGGCTGGATAATCCGGCCGATGGAGAGGCCGGATAATCCAGCCTGGGAGTACTTGCCACAGCTTCTTCAGGAGGCCTGGGACTTGCTTGAACTGGTGAGGGGCCGGATAATCCGGGGCTAACCGGAAAATAGGGCCGGGAGCTTGCGTTGAAATCTTCACCAGCAGGAGCAACATGGTCAGCTGTAGCGGGGTGGTCAGATAATCCGGTGTCAACCGGAAAATCCGGCCTGGAGCTTTCTGGAACATCTTGACCTTCAGCATTTGGTGTAGAAGTTTCCCCCGTGGTTGGAGCATGTTGAGTATGTGTAGATGAGGGCTCTATATGAGTAGAGCATTGTCCTTCCCGGTCCGCCACAAGGGGTTCCTCAATGGGGCGGAAGAATCCCACGCCCATTCTTCTTATGGCATCTTGGGGTATTTCAACATCTGCATCACAAACACCAACTTGCTCCGCACGGGAACCGTCATTTTCCTCGAACACCACACTACAAGATTCTACAATAGTTCCGGAGAGCTTATTGTAGACTCTATAAGTGTGGGATTCGACACCATAACCAACAAAAATACCTTCTAAAGCCTTAGATTCAAACTTAGATAAACGAACTCCTTTAATAAGAAAGAAACACTTACACCCGAATACCCAAAAGTATGAGATGTTTGTCTTGTTACCGGTAAGTATTTCATACGGAGTCTTGTCCAAGATCTTGTGGAGGTATAAGCGGTTGGATGAATGACAAGCAGTAGAGATTGCTTCAGCCTAGAAGTTATATGGAGATTTAAATTCGGCTAACATTGATCTTGCCATGTCCATTAGAGTTCGATTCTTCCTGTCGGCTACACCATTTTGTTGAGGGGTGTATGCAGCGGAATATTGATGTCTTATCCCCTCTTCACTTAGGAACTCATTTAAGGTGTAGTTCTTGAACTCCGAGCCGTTATCACTCCTTATAGCCAGAATGGGGACGTTGTGTTGACGTTGAACCTCGTTGGCGAAGTCGATGACAGTTTGTTGAGTTTCACTCTTCAACTTGAAGAAATAAACCCAAGTGTATCTTGAGTAATCATCAACAATCACTAGACAATACTTCTTCCCACCGAGGCTTGCATGTGATGGAGGTCCGAATAGGTCCACATGAAGGAGCTCCAAAATCCTTTTTGAAGAGATAATGGTTTTCCTTCGATGAGGTGAATCATGCATTATCCCTTCAATAGACGCCCTGCAAACACGATCTTTGGCAAAAGAGACATTTTCTTTTAGTCCAAGAATGTGGCCACCCTTGTGGAGACTTTGCAAAGTTCTCATATTAACGTGGGCTAGTCGGCGATGCCATAGCCAACCCGCGTCAGCCTTTCTGAAAAGACACATCGGGCCTGTAGTGGTTTTCCCCGAAAAGTCCACCACGTACAGGTCCTTTTCGACATATCCCACGAAAGCGACTTTTAGAGACTTGCTCCACAAGAGTACCACTAAATCAGCATCAATGTAAACTGCAAAGCCCATCTTACCAAGGGCACAAACTGAAAGTAAGTTATACTCGAGGGTCTCAACAAGCATGATGTCCACGAGAGAGATATCGTGAGCCACCACAACTTTGCCGAGACCCAATACCTCAGATTTTGACTTGTCACCATAGGAGACGGTAATGTGATCAAGGTTTGGCCGCATCTCCGTGATGATCTCCTTGCTTCCGGTCATATGACTCGTACAACCGCTATCGAGTACCCATTTAGAACCACCGGAAGCATAGCCCTACGAGAAAATTACTTCTTGGTTTTAGGTACCCATTTTTCAATGGGTCCTCTCATGTTAGTAACAAGGGTCTTGGGAACCCAAATAGACCAAGGAATGTAACAATCATAAGGCCCTATATAACTAGCATAAACATCACCATAACAATCACAATATAGTTCAAAGTTAGGATTGTTGATCCCTGCAAAACCATCATGATTAGTCTTGTTATTGGTAATGTTGCTAGTCTTCGATTGAGCAGTCTTGTTGTTGTTGTTGTTGTTGTTCTTCTTCTTCTTCTTCTTGTTTTTCTTGCTCTTTGTCTTGGGTATGTAACCAAGACCTTCTTTACTATTGTTTGTCCTTTGCCTGCTCAGTATCTCATCAATAACCCCTTTACCTTTGTGTTGAGAACTTCTTGCAAGATCTTCTTTTCCAAAGGATGAAGAGGAGGTACTTGGCACATAATATCGTTTCAATTGATTTTGGAGCTGGTCATGGGACTCAGAGTAGAATGATCACTCTTCAATGCCTTGTGAGCACTTTCAAGATTATCAAACTTCTCCAAGAGTCTAGCATGAACATCCCCAAAATCAATCTTTTCTTTCTTTAGTTTCTTTACCTTGGCAAGAGCATGATCACATTCTTTAATGAGCTGAGCTACAGCTTCTTCTTGTGACTCCTCAAGGGATTCGAGTCTTTCTTCCAAAGAAACTCGAGCTTCCACTTCCTCTTCCAAGGCATTCTTCAAAGAAGCTATCTCCAAGGCATCTTCTCTTTCAATTCTGCCCTTTTCTTCAAGGAGATCTTCGGCTTGAGCAAGTTGACTCATAAGAGCATCAAAATGGAGTTTGTGCTCACCTTGTAGGTTAGTGAAAAAAGTATCCAAGGCAATAACTTCTTCTTTCATTACAAGACTGTCATGATCATCCATATCCAAAATTATGTTAGTCTTAGGAAATGAAGAGCGAGAAGTTGATACCTCGGATCCTCTTGCCATTAGGCAAGTTGCGTTGTTGTCGATGGCGTTCTCGTTTGGCGAGTCGAAGAGAGAGGAGGGAGTTGATGTGGTGGCTATAGCAGCCACTTCGCAGGAACTATCATCATCCTCTTCATCTTCACTTGCGGAGGAGTATTCCTCTTGAGCTACAAGGACAATATTGGGTTGCTTCTTGAAAGGGCCATTCTTCTTAATAAACGGCTTCTTCTTAGGAGATTTAGATTTCTCTTTAAGAATGAGCCTACCACCATTGTCTTCTCTATTTTGATAAGGACACTCGGCAATAAAGTGCATTCTATCTCCATAGTTGAAGCAAGTTCTCAATCTTGGGCCACTTTCTCTTCTTCCATTTGACCCGTTCTTGCGCTCAAGATCAGACTTGGCTTTGGCAGGGTCCTTCCAAAAGTTCCTTGCATAGAATGCCATGTACTCACCATGAGCACGTTTGACCTCATCGGGGCAGTCCATGGATACCCCCTCAAAAACTCCTTCATCTTCCTCTTGCTCAACAACATTGGCTTTGGGAGCCACATTGACACCCTTTTGCATCCCAATGGCCCGAGCACGGGCATCTTCAGCATTCTTGCCGCCACTTTGAATGATGACATTTCTTGCATGACTTCGTTGGATGTCATTTGATGATAGTTGTGTCTACCTTGCAGGCTCTTCAAATCCGTTGGCTCGAAAGGCATTAAGGCACTCACATGTTTTCTTTTTATCCATGCATCATCAATGTGAGTGGCCCCATGCTTCCAAAATGTTGTTGCGATTCCCTTGAGTCTTCTATACATGTCCTCATGGTTTTCACCATCCAACATGTAGAATCCCTCAGCTTCATTACTAAGGGCATCATACCTGTTTCTTCTCATGCTTTCGTTTCCAACGAAAAGGTCTGTAAGAGCATCCCATGCCTCTTTAGCTGTGTTGAGATGTTCAATGTGTGGCATGTCCTTGGGACCCACACCCAGCTGTATCATGTGGAGAGCGGTGGCATTCAACTGGCTATCCACAACTTCCCTTCTTGTTAGATTGGTTTGATCTCCAATATGAAGACCTTCTTCAATAATCCTCCACAATTCAATAGAGGAGCTGCAAACATGAGATTTCATTAGGAATTGCCATTGGTTAAAAGAAGATGAAGTGAGCTTGGGTGGATCACCCTATTGTTTATATGAGGATGAGGGATAGGTGGGTCGGGGGAATATACGTGGCGAACCTCACTATATTCCTCCTTACCATTTCCCTTTTTGGAGGTGGAGCCATTTAGTTTTTCACCTTCCACATCATCATCCTTGGATCCGGTGTTACCCTTTTCCTTAGATGATGGTGTGGGAGCCTCAGAGGAGGATGGAGATGGAGCTATGGATGATGTAAGGCGAGCAATCATTTGATTCATCTCCTCCATCTTGGCCTCAAAGGATTTCAACAAGGTTGTTTCCAACGACTTGAGATCATCCATTGTGACCTTATCCACAACCTCATTTCCATCATCCTTGGTACCCATACTATTCTTAGGAGGTTAAGCCCGAATTAAGAGCCGGGGCTCTGATACCAATTGAAATGGATCATATGGGCACCTAGAGGAGGGGGGGGTGAATAGGTGCCACACCAATTTTTAATTCTTTTTCAGTTTTAGGCTTAGCACAAAGGGTAAATTCTCTAGATAGACTATTGGGTGGAATTTCCCTATAAGCAAACCTATCTACTAGCGAGTAAAGAGCGAGTGGAAGAGGAACGAGTAAAGCAAAGTGAAGCACGTGGAGACACAAGATTTGTTTGACCGCAGTTCCTTCCTTGTTAAGGGAAGTACGTCTACGTTGGAGGGGTGGACGGTACTAAGACCACCACACCACAAAAGGCCTCACCCTGTTCTCCGATGGATCTCGCCACAACAGGCCTGATCCACCTTCCAATATAGGTACCCTTCGAGGCGGGCACCAGCGCCTTTACACAACTAGCGGGGCAACAACTCCACAACAACTTGGAGGCTCCCGAAATGACAACAAGCTGCCACAAAAACAAACTTATCAAATACAATAAACAAGATCTAGGTATTGACAAGAATACTAGATCAAGGATTTCTCCAATCGAATGGAGAGGAGTTGAAGCGCTTGATTCTTGATGATGATGAACTTCTCCTCCTTCAATTCCACCAAAGATCAAGACCTTCGGGTGGTTGAAGTGGGAGATCGAGATTTAGAGCTCTTGCACAAGGTCTGGTCAAATTCGAATGAATCAAGAAGACTGAACGTTGGGGAAGAAGGGATATTTATACCCCCCCTTCAGAAACCAGCCGTTGGAACCTTTGGGGGCCGGATTATCCGGCCCAAGTGAGGGCCGGATTATCCGGTCTAGGGAAACACCGCCCTAGACTCAGAATATCCGGCAGATAATCTGCCCCCCCCTGACAGAGCGACGCGCCGAGCTTTCCCTTGATCAACTTCTGGGGGCCGGATTATCCGGCCCTATGCGAAGGCCGGATTATCCGGCCTGGGGAAGAAAAACCGCCCCAGTTCGGATTTTCCGGTAGAAAATCGACCGGATACCGAGCTATGCGCCTTGGCTCCTTTTGCTCGAAAACTTGGGGCTGGATTATCCGGCCCATGCGACACCCGGATTATCTGGCCTGGGGAGGAAAAACCGCCGTAGTTCGGATTTTCCGGGAGAAAATCTGACCGGGTACCGAGCGACACGCATTGGCTTCCTTGAGAGATGAGGTAGGCCGGATTATCCGGCCCTTGGTGGGGCGGATTATCCGGCCCCCCTCAAAACTTCCTGCACAGTTAGCACACATGAAAAGTCTCCATAGTATTGTTATCTAACACGCAAAACATAGGAAAACATGAAATATTCTTTCAGAAGTAATACTAGAAAAATGGTACTCTGTCGGTGGGAGATTTTGGCTGAAAATGTTTGAAACGAAGGGGCGCGAAATGCATATGAGTCTGTTGGGATTTAGCCGCTCGATTTTACGATTTTGAATTTGGCTAGCGGCGAAGTAATGATAGAAAAAGATAGTTTTAAACTAGTACGCTATCTGGTCAGGAATTGAAGGCCGAGAGTCACATCAACTGACCATCCATTACATAATTGCGCAGAACATTGGTGAATTTTGCTGCTCAATTGAGATTTTGAATTTGGCTAGAGTACAAGTAATAATTTTTAAAAATGCTACTACCTATTTTTAGAAATAAAAAAATATTCCCATAGAAAAAATAATGTTGACTCCATCTACGAAATTGTTTGGGCTATAGGTTTTTACCCTCGATTAACATTTTTAATTTGGCTATAGTCCTAGTAACAAAAATTACGAGCAAACCCCACCACCCAACCCAGCAATTTCACAATCACCATTGGTCATCAGTACAATAGGTCAAACGGAATTTCGCAGTATACGAAAGATTAAACATGGGGCCCAAATATTTCGTGTGTAGGCGGGAGCTTTTGCCTCTCGATTCAGAATTTTAAGTTCATGATAGTCCAAGTAATAACTTCTAGTAGACCATACTTTCCTCTATTCATGAATCCAAGGCCTGGTCACATCAACTGATCATCCATGACCTTGCTCAAAGTAGCCTTTTTCTGGACGGAGGGGTAGAAAATTGGATACCATAATCTCGGATTCAAAAATATTATGCGGGACGGCGGGAAGATTTGCGGCTCCAGTATTTTTTTGAATGTGACTACTCTAAGTAACAGAACATAAAAATTGTATAAGGTCTTTTTTTGTGGGTCGTACTCCATCTGTTCATCAGTCCATTCAGACGTGAAAGAAAATGTTGAGCTCCGATTCAAAAATGTATTTCTATTTATCACATGATGCATATGAATATGGTGTACAACAAAGGGCTAAGGCATTGTTTTGAGAACTTGAACCTTATGATCAATGATCCAGGACAACAAATCATGCCGGAGGGTGCTTGGCCTCCGGGATCCGATCGTATCGCGGCAAATCCTGGCCACGATGCGTTGAATCTAGCGAAGCTCGGCGGCGCATTTGTGGCTGGGGAAATGGCTCGTGGCGGCCGATTCCGACGACATAGGCTACCACAAGAAGCAAGAGGGTAGCTTGCCATCGGCAGAGCACATATCCGGCGAAGGGCAGCGGGCCGACAGCGAATGTGTGGGTGGGGGAGAAAAAATAAAGGAGTTGAGGTCACGGTGGCAAGTCCTATATTTATTCTCCTCTAAACGGCGATATGGCTTAGGGTTAGGTTCGGTGCGGCTTCGGCTTCGGTCGTTAGAGGAGTAAATTTACTCCTCCATTACCGTTTTGGGGATGGGTTAGAGATGCTCTAACCCATCAGGTTAAGATGTTTATTTGGGCTAGGTGCAAAAAATTAAGCCACAAACCGTGCTAGCCACAAAAAAGGTCATGTTTCTGTGTTCTGTGCAACAAATGCCACAAAGACTGGTGTTACATGCAATTTTCTCCATCCACACATATTAAGTACACAACAATCCAACCTTGCAGCATATAAAGCAACAATATTAAGCAGGCTAGCAATCCAGACATCACGCATTCAATAATCATACTACTTCCATATTGGTGCATTATGTTCCCCAATAGTACCTCCATTGATACTATAAGGATCTTTAGCAAGCTAAAACAGCTTTGCTAAAAAGGGATATATTTTGAAATAGAGGAAGTACATTATAAGTTACCAGACAAATTAAAGATATGTCGCAACAAGGAAACAAACCAAGTTCATAACAAGTGTAGACTAGTGCACTAACAAATACTTTCAGCTTCAGGTTCCATTTCATGAAAAAGGGACTGACCTCAGCTGTTAGTGCTCAACCACAAATACCGAGCATCTTCATGACTTTCTCCTTATTTTCTATGGAGTGCTCCAGCCGAATTAAAATTTCTTCTGACTTTGTGATCAAACATTCATTGTATACACTTAGGGCAGATGATAACGATTGTTCAGCTTGGAGTTGTTCCTCTAGAACTTGAATATGCAAAGAAATGGCCTTGGAGTTGGACTTGAACTTGAACTTGGAATTTGACGAGCTCGCTGGGAACCCAACATTACACAGCAACATATTCTTGGCTATAGCACCGCGTTGTAGTACCTTGGAAAATAAATCCACACATTCTTTTGGAGTTTTTACTGAACAGTCTTTCCCAGGATTTGCCATCTCCTCTTTCAATTCAGCCTGGAAAGTTTTCAGTTGATAGACATGTGTAAGAGAAGTGAAGTTTCTACCAAGAAACATGCAGACCGGTTTAACATGTGCATGAACTACTATAATTGGCAGTGCTGATAACGCATCTTATACACTTCAGTAAAAAGATCTTTTTATCCTGTATCTTTTTTTGATGTCATTTACTAACAAGACTAAAAATGTGGCTTCCTGTGTAAACACTGTGAGGTGCAAGATATGCCAACTGTTTGTACAATTCATAACTGAAACTAACTTTAGTTGCAAATTATGAAGGAAAATGAAAACAAAACTGAGAAGCAGTCCAAGCAAGGTTGCATATCAAATTTATACGTACAAATCACTGCAAGTGCAACATCACAAAATGCAGAGAAGACTTACAACAACTTCCCTTACAATGACACCATATCTATCCGTCTAGCATCCCTCAAATTTCTCCAGTATAGTCAACTATTTTTTTGGATCCCCATTAGACTTCGTCTGCATTTGGACGGGCGAAAATAAATTGCTTCCCATGGTGGAAACGGAGGTTGAATGATAAGATGCATACAGATTCCACAACATCAATTACATACTTATTTAAAATATACAGTACAGAACAACATGTCCTTACCAATTGGTAGAGGTGCCTAATTATGCCGCGGGATCCTGTGCGACTTAGTACTCATACTTTATTACGGCTAGAATAGTTCTTTTGAGCAATGGCCTACAAAATGAGACTTGTAAAACACATGCATAAATACGAATTGACAATGCGATCTAGTCTCAGTCTTCTCAAAGCATACCTCATTCTTCTGATCAAGCCGGTGGTGGAGAAGATCACCCCACTGATCGTCAGTCATGTGATCCACAGGAGACGTTCTTGTAACATCCTTAAAACACTTGCCAGAGAAGTGTTGCTTCTTTAGCATGTGGTGCTGTTGATGCAAACATGCGGAGAATATGCTTTTGAGAACAACCTTTACTTCCTCGCTATTCTCATCGAACATGAAAAATCTCTGTAGACAACAATGAGGAGCATATATAACAAACGACAAGCTAAGAAGACAAGGGATAGAGCAATGGAGTATGTCCAAGAGACAGAGGACTTACATGTAACTTCTTTAGTAAACATTCAAAATGCTCAGGGGTATTTTGGTGGTGTTTCCATGAGGGCAAGATGGGAATATCATTTCTCACGAAAACGCCCGTGATCGATGCAATATAAGCTGATTCATGTGGATTCAGTGGCCTTCTGAATCCTGCTATAGATGTGATTGGAAGTCTTGATTTAGTTATTTCAAGCATCTGCTCAAGATTTTTTCCCAGCGTCGGCCCCCTTGTTAATCTTCATTGTAGCGCAAGTAAAAAAATTACATCAAAATATCAATGTATACATATTACATATAAAAGGGCATGTTACTAGTCTCTGAACATATAACAAATTTGGTGTCAAGCTCATTTGCAAGGGAGTATATGTCTCTGTGAGTACTAAAGGTTTTTGGGAGATCATAACCAGTTCATTGATGAGAACCTGCTGTTGAAACTGGTTCTGCTGCCAATTCTTCCTGGGTAACCAGATGGGCTATTGTCAACATCCGGATTTTTAATCCTAGATGCCTGTTATGCCATACATCACAATCCTAGGATTACCATTTTTGCGAGACATAACAGTTTGGATATCACAGTACATCATCCATTACAAACCATAATAAGGTCTTACACAAATAAAGGATCTCATGATCCAGTATTAATACAACAAGCAATGGAGATAAATAATAAGCGTAGCGGTGGGGTCCATCTTCATGGTCACAGGCAATGCTAATGATGGGAGATAGTCCTAGTTATCATAGCCGTCCTGCGATCCTTCATCTTGGTAGTCCTCTTTATAGTCTGGCCACAGGAATAGCCAGGGACAAAAGCCATGAGTACTCTTTAAGTACTCGCAAACTATCACTAACAAGTAAGGTAGTTCTAGTAGGATTTCTAACTCTAAGTTCATTTGTAAAGTTAAGTTTGAAACCTAAGCTGAGTTCAGAAATAAAGAAAGATAAAATAAAGTTTGAAAACACCTAAGTGGGAACTTAATTGTAATAGTCACAACTCTGTTGTGGTCAAGTCATGTCACAATTCATTTCATAAGTTGTTTTGAAAACATCTGACAACGAAACAGTATGGCCACTCCAACTGTCCATAACCGCGGACGCGACTATTCGAATAGTTTGACACTCTGTAGAGGTACACTTTCACCACAAGATTTGATACATTTGTCAGGGATAACCCTGAATCATCATACTTAGTATGCAGATAATCAAACATAACCTTTCCTTTACACACCCTAGTATAAGCACCTCTCCTATGAGTATGGCCTCCCAACCATGACCATCTGTCATCTTGGGCACTGCATAGGTGGACAACATTGAGAGGTAGCCTCAGCTCAAACCTCTCCCGCGAGGGAACTAATACTAATGCATATAAACTTCCGGCTAAGCCTTACCCAATTCAGGTATTGTGGTTGTATGGTAAAATTGGAATGGTATCGCATCCGAACCCAACCATCAGTTTTGTAAAAGGGGTAAGGCTCATGCCTCAACATTTTCATCATCATAAACCATTTGTGTTTCTCAACGCCTGTCAAAACATCTCAATAGAATGACTCATCATTCCAAGGTTTTCACAATTTATTTTCACCAAGTATTCCCATCTAAAGTGAATCAAGTTTTGGTTTAGCTCTAAACTACTAAGTTAAGAGTGTTCACTAGTATGGGATGCTAATCTCAATCTCATGCCATAGAATGACATCTAAATCTAACTAGATAGGTCAAGTTTTATACTTTTTATGCTACCTTTAAACAAGTAAAGGACTTTCGTAAAGTAAAGAAGGTAAAGCTTGTAAATAAAAACTTGGAGTAGGTATAAGTCAAAAGGTATAACCAAAGCTTGCCTAATGCATATTTCTTAGGTTATCTATCTTAATTCTAGCTTGCTAACAATAGCTTGCTCAGTTTACTTGAAGTGCTAAGCTTGCCTTGGGTAGTGCGATGGTTGAAGTTTTCTTCCTCCTCCTCTTGGTAGAACTCCTCCTCCTCGAAAGCTTGGTCGGTACTATCGTCTATAAATACATACGGGATACACAATCACCAAACAATACTTAACTATTCTATTTAGCACACTAAGGCACACATTTGATGATCTATTATCATCACAAGCATCACAAGGTTTAATTAACTAGCTTCATTCTTTTTATTTGAGAAAAGTAATTTCTACTCATTGAAAATAACTAAGATTTAATATTCTCCAATTAAAATATGGGATCATGTGGACACATGTCATCACCACATATTTTAACATATGGGAATGTGATTTGAAGGTTGGATCACATTTTAATAAGTCTAAGTTTAATAATTAGTGATTTAAAGTGACTAGAAATGCCTATATAGCATTATTTTGGTACTAGTCCAAAGTCACTGCATGAAAACCTTAATATTATTACATATTCAGATAGATATGGTTAAATGTGATTTTTGAGAGTTGGAATCAACTCAAAAGCTATTATGGTTGATTTTATAAAAATGTTTGAATGTGCAAAAGCTTCTGTCTTGTTATTTTTACTAGGAGAGATCTCCAACTCTAAATGATTTAAATCCAACGGGCTTTGATATAGATTTAAATTATGTTTCCAACAAAATTGGAATCACTCAATTTGGATTTGTAAAACTCCCTGAATTGATTTTTAAACTAGAGGACATAATTGATTTTAAGTCTAAATAGAAAAATCCTAATTTGAATTACTGGGTCAGCGCGGGAAACTAATTGGGCCGGCTCAGTGACGCTCAGCGGCGCAGCAGGCAACTGATAAGGGGGGTCCACATGTCAGTGGCACTTAAAACCCAAAGCGGCACGATCAGGACCACACGATTAGAACAAGATCTACGATCCACAGTCGTCGTCGACGACGGACTCGTCGCCGGCGAGACTGAACCCTAAGCGGTCGGTGGGGGTCTACTGGGGACGTACCAGGGCTCCAGCTAGTGCGGCGAGGCGGGCAAACGAACTGGTGGACGGCGGCGAGCTCATGCGAAGTCGCGACAGGGGCTGAGGTGGACAAAATCGACGACCACGTCTCCTAATCTGCAGTGGCTACCTCCGGCAGAATTCCAGCGATGGGCTGCTCGAGCGGCTCCGACAAGAGAGGGGAAACGATCAGTGGAGAGAGTAGAGTGATATGGTGTGAAGAAATGATGCTGGGGAGGCCTCCTTATATAGGTTCGAAGGTGAGGAAGTGAGGTATGGGTGCGGCTCGTCGGTGACGACGATTCGGGGGGCTACCGGCGTGGGCGAGGTAGGCGGATGGTGGGCGGTCTGCTGGCGGTCGTCTAGAGCTTAATGGCGTGGCTAGGGGCAGTGGCAATCGGTCGGGAGCTTCCCGCGCTCCGGGAGACAGAGGCGGTGCTCGATGGTGCTCCTGGATACTGTGGGTCGCACGGCCGTGCACGGCCATGTCTGGTGGGTTGAGGGGGTCGAGGCGGAGCGGCGTGCATGATTTGGTGTCGAGGCGTGGTCAATGGCGTGCTGGCAGCGAGGGCGGTCTGGCGTGCGCTGCGCATGGCGTAGAGAGAAAGGGCGGCGCTGCTCTGGGGTGGTCCAGTGGCTATCTATGGCCGTGGGATGGACCATGGGCGGCGGTGAGGTCATGCCTCACTCCCTGGAGCGGCGGAGAGGGGCTGGCGGTCTGCTGTGGTGATGGCAAGGTTGGCCGGCGACCATGGCTTCGGGGCGGCGTGGTACAGGCGCCAGGGGCTAGTGCAGGGGTTGGTTTTGGTCTGGTTGGGCATGGGGAGACCAAGGTGATCAATGTGCATCAAATGGCTCGACACGATTTGCTCCAAAACAGTGTTAGTTAGGCCATAATGAGTCCACTCACAAGGTGTTCGATCAAATGGCCGCATGAACAAAATATTTGAATTTTTGGATGATTTTTGGTGGAGTGGTTTATCTCATGCTTAAGCATCTAGGTTTCCTTGGGATTTTAAAATGGAGTCCATTTTGTTGGTTTTTGAAATAGTGTGATCTTGATACATACACTAGATTCGATTTTCAAATGTCATTTAAAATTAGAGTTCAAATGTTTTTGGGAGATCACAAAGTGGGCCTTGGCACATCACTACTTGTACTAGCAAGGGGTGCAAAGATCTAGAATTTTCTCTATTAGGATTTGAGTGCTAGGAATAGCCAAAGTAGGCTAGGTGATTAAAATGGCCAAAGTGACCATTTCTTTGTTTAATTCTTTTTGATTTATTTTTCTTTGGGATTTGCTTGGGGATGATCTATATGATGTGTAATTCACCTTAGAATCATTTTACAACCAATAGATCACTCAAACATGGCAATTCAAAACAACTCCTATTTTAGATGCACACACATATGAATGCTTAAAAAAATTTAAATGGAAAAGTTTTTGTTAACCCTAAATTGGGTAGATTTGATCTTGATCACTTGGATTGAAGTTTTGGGATGTTACATCTACTAGCGGCTGTGGGATGTGTATTTTTCTATTTGCAGCCGCCAGTGCAACTGGACCAACTGGTGCGGGATTAGGACAAAAAATTTTATGCTGATGTTTTGCATTATTGTCTTTTTGACCTGATGTCATTTTCAACTAGATTAAGTAGAGTCTGAGACCTTGTTCGGACTATGTTTCCTGCATGGGAAGAAAATAGCTTTTCAGATTTATCATGGAATCGTGTGAAAAAAGAAGAAATTATTAGGAGTTCTTGTAGAGGTTGATGGCTCGAAAAGCAATGAGTCCCATCACAACTCTAGTACAGTACTTCCGCTATGAGTACTCTAACCATATGTAACCTTGAGTGAGAAGAAAACACATGAAGTTCCAATACAACCGACTAACCTGCATGCTTGACTATAATACTGATAACATAACTAGCAGGGCCTGCCTGGTTATACTCTACACAAGGAGCCATGACATACTAATCCGGCTTAGGACATTAGCTAGAGTTGACGTATACCAGCTGTGCTATCTATAAACCTGTACGCCCCAACTAGAATCATTTTAGGAGATATTCCACAGATGTCAGAGGAGCTTCATAACGATGGTAATGAAGGCTCTAGCAAACTTTAGTAACGATCGAGTATATGAGAAAGATGCAGTACACTACAACAAACGACGAAGTACTTTTGATAGTAATAAGGTGCATAAGGAAAGGAAGCATAAAATGTGCAACAACATTTGTATGGGGAGGAGATGAGTTTACACTTCGCGTTGGTGCGGTCGAACGGGGGGCGCTTCATTTGCCCATCTCTCTGGTGCCGGAGACCAGGGAGTCCGTGAAGCAGATGGGACTTTGCGGTGACCATACAGTGTTTGCCGGCGACGCTGTGCATGCTCCAGCGCAGTGGTCGTCGGCGTGGGGAAGCCGTTCCTTCTTGTTAAACAAGGGAGTGGTGCCTTTGGTCACAACGGTGCCTGGTGAGGAGGCAGTGGTGGTGGGGAGGGACGACGGTGCGAGGCCATGTTCGTGGGAGATGCTCTGGCTCTGAGGTCGAGTGAGAGATGTGGGATACGACATGTTTTATATGTATCATAAGGGCACCAGTGGTAGGTTCGAAACATTTGAATTGCATCGCGCTGGGTAGTTCAAAGAAAAACCCCCCAATGTCATTGAAATTTTGGTGATCTCACTTTAGAACGAGATGAACCCGCCAAAAATTTGGTGATCTCTACTCTATGATTATTGCTACACTAGCCAGGAGCCGAGCTAGAGGAAGTTCATCGAATGCGATGGGAGGTATGAATGCACCAGCATCCTTTCCCAGGTGCAGGCTCCGTGTAGTCCCTATTGCGAAAAGCTATGCACAGTCACGAGCAGGGCCTCTGCTTCAAGCACTCCTACTCTAGGGTCCGTTTGATTCAAAGGATTTGCCTAGGAATTTTGTAGTATTAAATCCTATAGGAAAATTTCCTACGTTGGCTGTTTGATTTGTAGTATTGATTCCCATAGTACTAGTTTTCATAGGAAATCAAACATCCACCCATACCTCTTTTTCAGATTATAGGACATGTTTGATTCCTAGGAAAGGAAAATTGTAGGAGTAGGAAAAATGTAGGATTGCAACGTCATGCCCACTCCAATCCTATAGGAATTCATATGAACAAAAGTGCGTTTGATTCCACCATAGGAATCTGAAAAAGATGTATGGGTGGATGTTTGATATCCTATGAAAACTAGTACAAAGGAATCCTTAGGAAAAAATCTTATGGGAATCAATCGTACAAATCAAACAGCCATCATAGAAAAATTTCCTATAGGATTTAATCCTACAAAATTCCTAGGGAAATCCTTTGAATCAAACGGACACCTATGGTGGAATCAAACACACTTTGTTTTGTATGAATTCCTATAGGATTGGCGTGGGATGACATTGCAATCCTACATTTTTCTACTCCTACGATTTTCCTATCATATGAATCAAACATGTACACTCCCCTTTTAGGAAAAAAATACTACTATGTAGTATACTACCTCCATTCCGGTTCATTAGACAAATACGTACTCGGAGAAAATAATTTGACCATAAATTTAGTCACCAATTTATGAATTGTATGTCATAATAATTGTACCATTGGAATCGTCTTTCGAATATAAATAAATTGGTTAAAAATTATTAAATATAATTATATATTATTGATCAGATTTACGGTCAAACTATGTTCTTGAAGTAAGTATTACATAATAATTTGCATGTGAGATGTGTGTGTTCTCTTGTGAGACCTTTAACTTTGTTCACATGGTTGGTGTTTGTATCAATCTTATCTGATCCGTAAACTGTACTCGGTACGTGGTTTTTAATAAAAGGGATTTGTGCATCCTTTGAGGGCAGAGGCTGCGGTATCCCCATTTCAAAAAAAAACGTGAGACTCAAATAAAAGACTATCATGTCATCTCTAGATATGAGATGGAAAGTAAGACATGTCATGACTTATAAAATTATAATAGGTAAAGCTCAAAAGACTATTAAGGAATTTTAAGCCACGTCATATCCATAAATTATTAGGTGTATACTTGGTTCTTGGTACATAATAATACTAAATAAATTGTAACATGCTTAGAGAAATGACAGAGAAGATTCTAGAATGGCGGAGACTTGTGTTTTGAAGTTTTAGCATAACGTTCATTGTGCTAAAGACTATCCATTGAATCTTCTAGATGCTAGAATGGTAAAGATCCAGAGGTTAGATATGTTGCGATTTGCCAATATTCATCCAGCGGTCAACCTTCAAATTTATTCGTACACTATATAGTAGTAATAAGATAAGATAAGAAATTTCTACCTAGTTTCATGACATCGTTTCCTTTTTCTATAGTTTTCTTTTTCTTTTGGCGACAGACTCGCTGCAGTTGAGTCGGTCCAAGAAATACCATATATTTTCTAGGTGTGTGCCAGGGCATAAGGGGCACAGTCGTTGTCACATAAAAACTAATACACACTTTTTTTTTCATTTTTCATGGATTTGTTGCATTTTTTCGTAACAGGGTGACAAATTGTCGGGAAGACCATTGATAGAATATTCATTCATCATATTGTTCTTGCAACTCTCATTTTTTTACTCATATATGTACCTCTCTCCTCTCTTTATTAGATCCTATGTACTCCCTCTATTTCAAAATATAAGACGTTTTAGCTTTTATGAAACGAATATATCTAGACACCTATTAATGTGTAGGCCTCTCTCCTCAGGACAGAATTATCCCACCAGGTTGACACTATGGAAAATAAAGGCCATGTCTGTAGCTAACGCATAATCCTACTCCCTTCGTATCAAAATAGATGTCACAAGTTAGTCAAAAATTGGAAGAATCTATATACTACTACTAAATAACTAAATAGTGTTTCCTAATTGTCGACCAAATAACACACATCAAGTTAAAGGTCGAATTAATTAGACAAAATCACCCGAAACTCTTTTAAATAGCTATAAAAGTGGTTATCCCTTCAATGTATAAATTCTGGAGAGTGTACATATGTTCAGGAGGGATCCCCAGCAATTACCTCTTCCTTCCCCTGTAAGCATTGGCGCAATGATTATACTACACTGCAGCTGTACAGAGACAAAGTTGGGGTCCTGATCTAAAGTCACCATCAATGGGATACGGCTGCCACTGCCATCAGTAGGACCAAAACCGAAGATGGCAGAAGAATGGAGGCTCTTTTTTTGGAGTAAAGAAGAATGGAGGCTTTAAGCAAGTGAAGTTGATGAGATGCAGCATGACAATGACAGAAAGGTAGCTACCGGTCTACACGGAAGCGATAATAACTACTAATTACTACTATAGTATAGTAGGAAAGATAATCACACCATAAATTGGCGCTGGCAACATTGTGGCTGGTGATGCTGATGCATATCACATTCACCAAATAACCAAATATTTTACCAGAAAGTACACGATCATATATTCATACTAGTAATAAAGGTTTTTCAATTTACTGGCGCAATATTGCAATCTATATATCCAATCATCAACTAGTCCCTCTGTTCCATAATATATAAGCCTTTTTGTAAGTTGTTTTAGCTCTGTAAATAGGCTTATATTGTGAAAACAGATGGAGTACTAACTAAGGTCTTCCAAGTGCCGGCTCATTGATGGAGATCGACGACAGTTTCACGCTTCAGCTTTGCCAGCTTGGCCAGGAGTTTGTCCTTCTGGTCCTCGAGGTCTTGGATTTGTTTGAAGCTTATGCCCAGTATCTCCATCATGTGATGTTCCGCTGCTTCAGCTCGTCACGCTCAATCAAGTATTCCATGGCGAGATTCCCCAGGAGGCTAAGGCCGACCTTGTCAGCGGCGAGTTTGGAGTAAAGTCTAGTGCACTCATTGACGAGGGCGCTTATGTCCGCTGTCTTGACGCAAAAATCGCCCATCACCTTTTTCACCATAAACTCGATCTCGAAGCCAATAGTCTATTAGATGAACAGGGAGCGTAAATTTAGAAGTGTATCTAGAGAACTATCAAGGAAGAGAGAAACGGAATCACAATTCGAATGATTTCTTACGTTGCGGCTGTACCGATCGGCCTCCATCGGTGATGGTGAAGATGATTCTGCAGGCAGGAGTGCCGCGGGAATGCGAAGTCCGTCGACCTAAAACAACATTGAGAAAAAATGTCCTAATAGGGAAATGAGCGAATCAAGAAACAGTCAAAGACATGGAAAGTTGCCCAAGCACAGAGATTCACCTGAAGGTATCAGTCTCCATCGGCAACGATGAAGATGATTCTGCAGGCAGGAGTGCTGATGGGATTCGAAGACCGCCCGACCTAAAAACACCATTAAGGAAGAATGTGTTTTTTTAGGTAAACAAGAAATCAAGAAATATTCAAAGACATGGAAAGTTGCGCAAGAACGGAGATTTACCTGAAGGTATCTGTCCCTGGCTGCGGCAGCTTTGAACAACCTTGAGTTGAAGACCTCTCGCCTGCAGCCGAGGGATTCGTCTGGGACCCTTTGATTGTCGCATCGCCTGGTATCGGTAGCAACATAATGGTAGAACGACAAGCCGACTTCTTCTCTTCCGCCAGCTTCGCCTTCGCAGCACGAGCCCTTCTGTGGCGGGACTTGTTCCCGGTCATGCGGGTGAAATAGCACAGCAAAAAGGAATGAAAACGGGCAAAGCAATCTAGCAGAGAAGAGCTATAGTCGCGAAGAGGAGGAGGAAGAAGGTCAAGTCTATGAGAGATGGCCTCCTGGTCTCCACGCGAGTAAAAAAACCATTTCCATTTAGATACAGTACTTGACGCAAAAATCAAAGAGACGGCCGTAAGCAGTTGTCACCCCACAGCATGGTCTGTACATCCACTTTAAAGTTGAACGTTCCTTGCATGGGATAGGTGAAGCTCAAAAAATAATTTTAATTTCGAGCCACGTCCATAAAGTATTGAGTGTATATTTGGTTCTTCTACTGTATACTGTATCATGTAGAAATCAACCTAGCTACTCCTACTTAATACTCCACGTGCTCTAGAGAAGATTCTAGAATTATTGAAAAGTGTGTTTTGAGATTTGTGCATAGCATTCATTGTGCGGAAGACTAACAATAGAATCATCTAGATGTTTCTCCCTCGTTCACAAGTATAAGACATTTTACTTTGTAAAACGAATGTATCTAGATGTCGGCCCTTAGACTAAAAGACATTTAGATACATTCGTTTCACAAAGCTAAAATGTCTTATATTTCTAGACGAAGGGAGTAGAATGGATAGAAGATTCAACGGTTAATTAGCAATGTTGGGATTCACGAGTCTAGATCCAATGGTCAAAGTTCAAAGTTATGTGTATCGTATACTATACAATGTTATCTTCTTTTCTTCTACTACTATAATAGAGTAGTTTTGAATTGGATCCATAGCACAAATCCTGACCGTTGGGATGTTAGATCCAATGGTTCGGAGCAGCTGAATTCGTGTTGAACAGCTAGTACGTACCTAGAGCAAACTCCACCATGTTCTAGAACCATCATGTCAACACCCCACCACCCTTCCTAAATTTCATAGCAGAGTAGGCTATATTCTAAATATGTGTAGATAGTTATTATTAGATTGGTACCAATCTTGACGATTGGGCTGTTAGATCCAATGGTTCAGAGTAGCTGGATTCGTGTTGAATAGTACCCATAGAGCATACTCCACCATGTAACCCCCCCCCCCCCCAAAATTAATCATAGCACAGTAGGTTATATTCTCAATGTGTGTAGATAGTTATTATTAATAGAATTAATGTATGCCTTTTTTTCTTTAACATGACTATTGGTTAATAATGACAACTTAATATTTGCTAAATCACATTTCATGCAGAATATACATGTGCGGCTCATGTCTTTTACTAGTAGACTTAATGTATGGCTTGTTTCTCTAACAAGACTATTTTAATAATAACAACTTGATGTTTGCTAAATCACATTTCATACAGTATATACGTGTGTGGCTCATGCCTTTTACTATTAGACTTAATGTATGCCCTTTTTCTCTAACAAGACTATTGGTTAATAATAACAACTTAATGTTTGCTAAATCACATTTCATACAATATATACGTGTGTGGCATGTGCCTTTTACTAGTCCATTCTAGCTAGCATCTAAATAGAATATACACTATGGACAGTACATTATTTTACCCACTATAGTGTACGAATAACTTAGAATTTGAACGTTGGATTAAGACTCACAAACCCCAACATTGCCAACTGGTTGGATCTTATTTTCCATTCTGACATCTAGTAGATAAAAGTGATAGTCTTTCTTACCGTATATTACCACTATATTTTTTGCGAATAACTTTTAATATTGATCGGTTAGATCAAAACTCACGAATCCCAACATTGCCAGCCGTTGGATCTACTGTTCCATTGTAGCATCATCTCTAGAAAATACTATTGTTTATCTTATCTTACCACTATACAGTGTATGAATAACTTCGAATATATTGATCATTGGATCAAGACTCGTGAATCCCAACATTGCTAGTCGTTGGATCTTTGTTTCCATTCTACTAGCTAGCATCTCTTCTAGAATACATTATGGATAGTACGTCTTTAGCACAATGAATGCAATGCACAAACCTAAAAAAACACTACTCCATCATTCTACACCCTTCGATACAAATTATTGTTCTCAGATTTATCTAGATTTGGATGTATCTAACACTAAAACATGACTAGATACAACCGAATCTAGACAAATCTGAGAATAATAATTTGGATCAGAGGGAGTAGAATAATCTTCTCAGGTGTATATTTTGTTCTTGTACTTTGCATATCATGTAGAAGTCAATGATTATTAGCTATCCAAAACTTTAAAATGTTGGCAACATGGTCTAGAGAAATGAGGGATAAGATTCTAGAATGATGGAGAAGTGTGTTTTGAGTTTTATGCATAACATTCATTGTGATGAAGACTATCAATAGAATCTTCTAGATGCTAGAATGGAAAAGAAGATCCAATGTCTGAAAATGTTGGGATTTGCTAGTCTTGATCCAACGGTCAATATTCAAAGTTGTCCGTACACTATATAGTGGTAAGATCACGTAGAAGTCAACGATTATGAGCTATCTACTAAAACATGAAATTTTTGTAACACGTGGTCTAGAGAAACAAGCTAGGGAGAAGACTCTAGAATGATGGAGAAGTGTGTTTTGAGTTTTGTGCATAGCATTCATTATGATGAAGACTATCAATAGAATATTCTAGACCGTTCAAAAAAATAGAATCTTCTAGATGCTAGAATGGAAAAGAAGATCCAATGGCTAGAAATGTTGGGATTCACGAGTCTTGATCCAACGGTCAATGTTCAAAGTTATTCGTACACTATATAGTCGTAAGATAAGATAAGATAAGAGCAGTTTTGAATTAGATCCATAGCACCAATCCTGATCATTGGGGTGTTAGATCCAACGGTTCAAAGCAGCTGGATTCGTGTTGAATAGTACCTAGAGAAAACTCTGGCATGTTCTAGAACCATAATGTCACCACCCCAAAATTTCATAGCACAGTAGGTTGTATTCTCTCTACTACTACTAGTAAGTTGCACGTGAGGCTCAGATAATAGATGTCTGACATATCATCACTATATAAAATTATAATAGGTAAAGTGGAAAAAATATAAATTTGATCAACATCTATAAAGTGTTGTATATTTGGTTCTTCTACTTTGGATCATCATATGTAGAAGTCAAATATTATTAGCTACCTAACACTTGAAATTTTTGGTAACATGGTCTAGAGAAACGAGGGAGAAGATTCTTGAATGATGGAGAAGTGTGTTTTGAGAGGTTTATGCATAGTGCATTCATTGTGTTCAAGACTATCAATAGAATCTTCTAGATGCTAGAATGGAAAAGAAGATCCAATAATGGATGGAAATGTTTGGATTCGCGAGTCTCGATCCAACGGTCAGTATTCAAAGTTACTCGTACACTATATAGTGGTAAGATAATATAAGATAGTCGAGCAGTTTTGAATGAATTGGATCCATAGCACCAATCCTCACCGTTGAGCTATTAGATCCAATGGTTCAGAGTAGCTTGATTCGCGTTGAATAGTACCGGCCTAGAGCAAACTCCACCATGTTCTAGAACCATCATGTCACCACCCCCAAAATTTCATAGCACATTAGGCTATATTCTCATTATGTGTAGATAGTTATTATTAATAGACTTAAAGTATGCATTTTCTCTAACAAAACTATTGGTTAGTAACAACTTAATGTTTGTTAAATCACATTTCATATAGAACGTTGGGCTGTTAGATCCAATGATTCAGAGCAGCTAGATTCATGTTGAATAGTACCTATAGAGAAGACTCCACCATGTTCTAGAACCATCAGCATGTCACCACCCCCAAAATTTCATAGCATAGTAGGCTGTATTCTCAATATGTGTAGATAGTTATTATTAATATACTTAATGTATGATTTTTTATCTAACAAGACTATTGGTTAATAACAACTTAATGTTTGTTAAATCACATTTCATATATTAGAGACAAAATGCACAAATTAAGTCTATTAATAATAACTATATACACATATTAAGAATACAGCCTACCGTGCTATGAAATTTTGGGGGTGATGACATGATGGTTCTAGAGAACATGGTTGAGTTTTCTCTAGGTACTATTCAACACGAATCCATCTGCTCTGAATCATTGGATCTAACAGCCCAACGGTCAGGATTGGTACTATGGATTTAATCAAAACTGCTCCATTATAGTAGTGGAGATCTAAAACATGAAATTTTTGGTAACATGGTCTAGAGAAACGAGGGAGAAGATTCTAGAATGATGGAGAAGTGTGTTTTGAGTTTTGTGCATAGCATTCATTGTGATGAAGACTATCAATAGAATCTTCTAGACCGTTCAAAAAATAGAATCTTCTAGATGCTAGAATGGAAAAGAAGATCCAATGGCTAGAAATGTTGGGATTCGCGAGTCTTGATCCAAGGTCAATATTCAAAGTTATTCGAACACTATATAGTGGTAAGATAGATAAGATAAGATAAGAATAGAGCAGTTTTGAATTGGAACTATAACACCAACCATGACCGTTGGGCTGTTAGATCCAATAGATCAAAGCAACTGGATTCATGTTGAATAGTACCTAGAGCAAACTCCTCCATGTTCTAGAACCATCATGCATGTCACCACCCCCAAAATTTCATAACACAGTAGGTTGTATTCTCAATATGTGTGGATAGTTATTATTAATATACTTAATTTATGCATTTTGGGGGTGATGACATGATGGTTCTAGAACATGGTGGAGTTTGCTCTAGGTTTGTACTATTTACAGCCCATCTTACCTCTTACCACTATATAGTGTACGAATAACTTTGAATATTGACCGTTAGATCAAGACTCGCAAATCCCAACATTTCTAGCCGTTGGATCTTCTTTTCCATTCTAGCATCTAGAAGATTCTATTGATAGTCTTCAGCATAATGACATGCAAAGTACAAGGACCAAATATACACTCATACTTTATAGATGTTGATCAAATTTATAGTTTATTGTGCTTTACCAATTATAATTTTATATAGTGATGATATGCCATATGTCTACTATATGAGTCTCACGTGCAAGGCACGTGCAACTTACTAGTAATAGGTAAAGCAGAAAAAATATAAATTTGATCAACTTCTATAAAGTATGGGTGTATATATTTGGTTCTTGTACTTTGTATATCATGTAGAAGTCAACGATTATTAGCTATCAAAAACTTTAAAATTTTGGTAACATGGTCTACAGAAACCAGAGAGAAGATTCTAGAATGATGAAGTGTGTTTTGAGTTTTCTTCGTAGCATTCATTGTGATGAAGACTATCAATCGAATCTTCTAAATGTTAGAATGGAAAAGAAGATAGTTATTATTAATAGACTTAATGTATGCATTTTTCTCTAACAAGACTTAAAGTATTATGGTCCTAGAACATGGTGGAGTTTTCTCTAGGTACTGTTCAACACGAATCTAGCTGCTCTGAACCATTGGATTTTATAGCCCAACGGTCGGGATTGGTGCTATGTATCCAATTCAAAACACGCTAGAGATTCTTGTCAACAAAAAAAAGGAAAAATAGGCCACACACACATAGCGTGGTCGTACCAAGGCACACGTGTGCGGCACGACGCAGTGGGACGAGGGAGGGATCAGCCGGCCGGTGCGCCCTGGGCGCTGCACAGGAGGGGGGAGAGAGGGTGGATGGTGAGAGACAGCAAAGGAGAGAGAAAACATAGTAGTATTACTAGTAGTACTGTGCTACTAGTAGTAGGTGCCTGTACCTCGTGTCAGAAACCCGTCAAACTAGCTTTACTCTGACATCGCACCGTCTTCAACTCCTTCGCTGCTCTCGCGCTGCCTCCCATTAATAATCGCTTCTTGCTCTTCGTTTTTTTCTTCTGTTTTTTCTTTGGCAGCTTTGGGGTTAATTTTCTGGTGCCCCTGGTTCAGTAGAAGTACAGACTACTCAAGTTTTGCACAGTAGTCCTTTTTTTTCTGAAAATTGGGTCTGGGGCATTTAGATCCAAAATATTCGTGCGCAAAATAATTCCGGTCACTGGGAACTTTTTCTTTTTCTTTCTAACGAGAAATCTGCCCCGAAGTACCAAGAAAGTGCGCGTTAAAATCCAATGGTGGGCATGAAAATTACATAGTGGTCCAAAAAGAAAACCAAAATATATCTGGGACCTATACTTTTACAACACGGACCCTAAAGATACAACTCGGAAATTTGAACATGTTTTTCCTAATACTAGCTTGAAACTACCACCCCAGCATTATTGTATACCATGGCAAGACACACCCATCTACCAAATATGGGAACATTATCATGAACTATGATGTAGATATGGCCATGACCTAATCGGTCGTTCCGCTCGAGACACCCTCGAGTGTTCATGCCATATCAAATGTGACTACGACTTTTTCGAATGTTTCAAATCTCATGTTTACCATTTTTTCATGGCTGGTACTGCAAACGAGAGGATGTCATGCGAACCCTTTTCATTTATTCATTTTCCTTTATATCCTTTCGTTTTCTTAATCTATGTAAGAGTTGTCAGCATGCAAATTCATATATATCAAGATATTGAGTCATTCAGAAATCTCGGCGATTTTCAAGATATTGACCAACAGTGTACACCTTCAAAATAGTTTCATAGTATAGCTTCAAGAGCAAAGCTGCGATGGGTTCCTAACACGAGGTACATAATACGGGGAGTAGTAAAATGCAATGAGATGGGGGGGAGTAATTTCTAGAGCCCTAGTTATTGCAGCCCCTAATTTCTGGCATCTACCATTTCTATCTGCATGCGGTAGAGCGCGAAGGAAAAAATAAACCAATGGGGAGAGAATTACGGTGCAGTTAAGAGGCTAGCTCTAATAACATTCCCAAGATTTTCTCACCGATTTTAAAGGCCACATCTTGGTAGCAACAAAACAGTAGTACGTACTAGCTAGTACTCCCTCCATTCCCAAATATAAGATGTTTTAGTTTTGTGAAAAGAGTGCATGTAGACCGATTTTGGTGTATATGTTCATTTAGATTGAACATATACACTAAAAGTGGTTTAGATACACTCTTTTCATTAAACTAAAACATCTTGTATTTTGAAATGGAGGGAGTACATTTTTTTTGAACAGGCAGTACTAGTACTCCATGTTAAGGCTCGTCATAGTTGGAGTAACCTAGTCCTACTTATATTGCCAACTAAGCATTTAGATGATATGTCATGCAATTAAATGGTGAGAGAGAGGCTTGTGGTAACTAGCTATGTTACCATAACATCACACATTTCAAGACAAAATGAGTCTACATCGCAATAAATGAGACTGTGCATGATACCACGCCTATGTTATTTTCCAATATGGAGGTAGTAACTGACTAGTAACATATGCATATTACTAGTACTACTTACTTCATACTATGACCATCCTAAGTGGGGATTTGCCTATGTGAGAACCTGCACAATTACCAAGATAAGCATGCAGTCTTGGTTAGGTAGGCACTTAATACTTGAAGGTCAACTATACCGGTGGTAGTAGCTCTCTACCGTTGATTGCTTGTACGAGTACTACTACTAGTACTACTCCGTAGTATATATATGTACTACACTTTCAAAAGCAAGAGTACAAAAGTACCTAGTTTGAGCAGCGGTGGAGTTTGCCGCAGAGCAATATCCAGAGCGATATCCAGAGAGAGAGAGAGAGAAGGAAAGATGGAGGTTGTGTGGGTGAGCGTCATCCGTCTGATAGAGAAAGTCAGGGACGCCCACCCCCAGGTCGACTCTTTGCAGCGCCTCCATGTCGTGTTGACACGCACCATGGCACGCACCCATTCTGACACCATCTTTGCAACCCGACTCAAGAAGACGGTGGACTCTTTCCTCACCAGCTTCGTCGTCGTCACAGGCACAGTGGATGACCTCACTGCCCGCCTTCAGACCATGCACCGTGACACATACCCAATAGGTACGTTTGCCACAATGCATGCTACCGGCAACGATATCATTTTATTCTATGGACTTTATTCATCTAGCCTATCTATAACTGACTTTTAGCCCCAAATATTGGTCCAGGTGTTCCTCCCCAGGTTGTTGCCATGCTCACCACTTCCCTGGCTGGTCTCGATCTGTTCCAAGCACTGATGGACCTGCAGCTTTCTGAGGCTTTGCCCGCTGCACCAGTGGACATCTACATGGAGGTAGCTGTTATCACGCAGCGTCTTGCCCAGCACGACAAGCTGGACCTCTTCATCAGCCTCCTTGAGCAGTGTGTACTCCAGGGCATGTCGGGCGTGAACAATGCCCGCACGGCCGCCAACCTCCGTCGCAGGGATATCCTTGAGAGCTTTGCAAAAAACATGTCCATCTGGCAGGTACCATTGCTCCTCGTGGCGCGGGCAACTGAGGTTGAAGACAAAGGGCATCTCAAGGATTTCGATGTAATTTTAGTTTTTGTTGAGGTGCTTTATAATGTTCGATGTTCCTTTTAATGCCAGGATCCTTTTCGCAAAAAAAGGAGAAGGGAAGATGTATGACGATTCTCCATGGTTACTGTCACTGTGTTATTTATATGGACAGATCACAAGTGGGTTTAACAAACATTATGTTTTTATTAACCAACAGTCTTCATAGAGAAAAAAGGCATACATTAAGTCACTAAGGTTTATACACATCAGGTCATTGCATATGGTTATTGTGTTGGAATTCAATTCTTGTGTTATATATTCTTGGTGATAAAGACATTATTTTTTGTCATGCGATGGAAACATTTCCCCTGATGGTGAAAACATTGTTTAGTTTTATGGAATTCTCTATAAAATGGTAAAAAATAATTATTAACAATGAAAATATTTTTAGATACTAAAAAAAGGTCACAACTCTTTTTTGGTCATTTCATGCATCATTGGAAATGATGGTAGTTTAATGTAAAGTTTATAAAGTAGGGAAAAAATGACGAAACTTATCATTGTTCATGGAGAGGTATATGTACATTGTTTGTCTAGACGTCAAATGTGAACAATGCAAAACCAAAATTGTGCATGTCGACAGTCATGCAAAACCATCCATAGTACTGCATCCATTAAAAAATACACGATATCTTGGTAAGCTAGAAACATGTTTGGAAGTACTTCTAAAATACCCGAGAGATGTTTAGTTCTAATAAATCGACCAAGTATTGCACCAAATTTCTAAATTATACATGATATTATTATGCTTTAATAAGGTAAGTCATTATAGTGCACGCAATAAAATAGTCATGTGAAGCACGTACAGTTTACTAGTATACACCAAGGCAGCTGATCAACACGCTAGAGACTCTTGTCAAGAAAAAAAGGAAAAAATGGCCCCACACACACAGCCTGACCTTACCAAGGCATACGTGTGCGGCGCGACACAGTGGGATGAGGGAGAGATCAGCCGGCCGGTGCGCGCGGGGCGCTGCATAGGAGGGGGAGAGAGGATGGATGGTGAGAGACAGCGAAGGAGAGAGAAAACATAGTACTACTACTAGTAGTAGGTACCTGTACTTCGTGTCAGAAACTCATCAATCTAGCTTTACTCTGACATCGCACCACCTTCAACTCCTTCGCTGCTCTCGCGCTGCCCCCGTTAATAATCTCTTCTTGCTCTTCTTTTTTCTTTCGTTTTTTCTTTGGCAGATTTGGGGTTAATTTTCTGGTGCCCCTAGTTCAGTAGAAGTACGGACTACTCAAGTTTTGCACAGTAGTCCTATTTTTTTTCTGAAAATTGAGTCTGGGGCATTCAGATCCAAAATATTCGTGCGCAAATAATTCCAGTCAATGGGAACTTTTTGTTTTTCTTTCTAACGAGGAATCTGCCCCGAAGTACCAAGAACGTGCGCATTAAAATCCAATGGTGGGCATGAAAATTACATAGTGGTCCAAAAAGAAAACCAAAATACATATGGGAACTATACTTTTACAACACGGACCCTAAAGATACAACTCGGAAATTTGAACATGTTTTTTCTAATACTAGTTCGAAACTACCACCCCAACATTATTGTATACCATGGCAAGACACACCCATCTACCAAATATGGGAACATTATCATGAACTATGATGTAGATATGGTCATGACATAATCGCTCGTTCCGCTCGAGACACCCTCGAGTGTTCATGCCATATCTAATGTGACTACGACTTTTTCGAATGTTTCAAATTGCATGTTTACCATTTTTTCATGGTTGGTACTGCAAACGAGAGGATGTCATGCACATCCTTTTCGTTTATTCATTTTCCTTTATATCCTTTCATTTTTTAATCTGTGTAAGAGTTACCAGCATGCAAATTCATATATATCAAGATATTGAGTCATTCAGAAATCTCGGCGATTTTCAAGATATTGACCCACAGTGTACACCTTAAAAATAGTTTCATAGTATAACTTTAAGAACAATCTTTGTGAGTCTCACTCTCTATGTGTGTGTATATGTGTGTGTATATGTGTGTGTGTGCTTCTTTTTCTCGGGGCGTGCCATGGAGTAACAAGAGTAGTATATCTTACCACTATCTCATATTTCCATTATCTTACCACTTTTTTATATTACCACTATTTACTGTACGGATAACTTTGAATACTGACCGTTGGATCAAGACTCGCGAATCCCAACATTTCCAGCTGTTGGATCTTCTTTTTCATTCTAGCATCTAGAAGATTCTATTGATAGTCTTCATCATAATGAATGCTATGCACAAAACTCAAAACACACTTCTCCATCATTCTAGAATCCTCTCCCTCGTTTCTCTAGACCATGTTACCAAAATTTTCAAGTTTTAGATAGCTAATAATTGTTGACTTCTACATGATATACAAAGTACAAGAACCAAATATACACCCATACTTTATAGATTTTGATCAAATTTATATTTTTTCTGCTTTACCTATTATATAATTTTATATAATGATGATATGTTAGACGTCTATTATCTGAGTCTCACGTGTAGGACACGTGCAATTTACTAATAGTGGTAAGATACGAATAACGTTGAATGCTAACCGTTGGATCAAGACTCGCGAATCCAAATATTTCCAACCCTTGGGTCTTCTTTTCCATTATAGCATTTAGAAGATTCTATAGATAGTCTTCATCATAATGAATGCTACGCACAAACCTGAAAACACACTTCTCCATCATACTCCTAGAATCCTCTCCCTCGTTTCTCTAGACCATGTCACCAAAAATTTCTATGTGTTAGGTAGCTAATAATCTTTGACTTATACATGATGATACAAAGTACAAAAACAAAATATACACCCATACTTTATATGTGTTGATCAAATTTATATTTTTTTGTGCTTTACCAATTATAATTTTATATAATGATGATATGTCATATGTCTATTATCCGAGTCTCACGTGCATGACACGCGTAGTTTACTAGTTTTTTATATAGTGTACGGATAACTTTGAATGTTGATGGTTGGATCAAGACTCACGAATCCCAACATTTCCAGCCATTGGATCTTCTTTTCCATTCTAGGCCATCGTATTTGATTCAAAGGATTTACATGGGAAATTTATAGGATTAAATCCCGTAAGATTTTTTTCTATAATGGTTGTTTGATTTGTATGATTATTGATTCCTATAAGAAATTTTCCTAGGGAATCCTTTGCACTAGATTGCATAATAAATCTAACATCGATCCACCCCCAAACCTCTTTCTTAGAATCCTTTTTTTTCCTTCGATGGAATCAAACAAACTTTCTTGCATATATATATATATGGGTTCCTATAGGATTAAAGTGGGCATGACATTGTAATCCTATGTTTTTCCTATTCCTATAGTTTTCCTATCCTATGAATCAAACAAGCCCCTAGCATCTAGAAGATTCTATTAATAGTCTTCAGCATAATGAATGCTATGCACAAACCTCAAAACACACTTCTCCATCATACTAGAATCTTCTCACTCGTTTCTCTTGACCATGTTACCAAAAATTTCAAGTGTCAGGTAGCTAATAATCTTTGACTTCTACATGATGATACAAAGTACAAGAACCAAATATACACCCATACTTCTCTTAGCACTATATAATGTACGAATAACTTTGAATATTGACCGTTAGATCAGGACTCGCGAATCCCAACATTTTTAGCCGTTAGATCTTCTTTTCCATTCTAGCATTTAGAAGATTCTACTGATAGTCTTCATCATAATGAATGTTATGCACAAAACTCAAAACACACTTCTCCAACATTCTAGAATCTTCTCCCTCATTTCTTTGGACCATGTTACCAAAAAATTATAGTTTTAGATAGGTAATAATCGCTGACTTCTACATGATATATATATACTGTACAAAGTACAAGAACCAAATATACACCCATACTTTTGTAGATGTTGATCAAATTTATAGTTTTTTCCTGCTTTACCTGTATTATAATTTTATATAGTGATGATATGTGTCAAACGTATATTATCTGAGTCTCATGTGCAGGGCACGTGTAATTTACTAGTTATATATATGTTAATCAAATTTATAAATTTTTGTGGTTTATCTATTATAATTAAGAGCTACGTCCATAAAGTACCAGGTGTGTATTTGGTTTTTTTGTACTTTGTATCATGTAGAAATCAACCTACTATTAGTTACCTAGTACTCTACATGCTCTAGAGAAATGACGAAGATGATTCTAGAATTATCGAGAAGTGTGTTTTGAAGTTTGTGCATCACATTCAGTGCACTAAAGAACATCAATAGAGAATCTTATAGATGCTAGAATGGATTGAAGATCCAACTTAATTGTATTTAGCAGTGTTGGGATTTTCCAGTCTTGATCCAATAGCCAAAGTTCAAAGTTATTTGTACACTATATATATAGTGGTAAGATATGATTATATAATAGGTTAAGCTCAATTTTTTTTAAATTTGATGGACATCTATTAAGACTGGGTGTATATTTGGTTCTTGTACTTTGTATCATGTTGAAGTCAACGTAGAAGTAAATGTTTGTTAGCTATACCTAATACTTCCAATATTGGTAACATGGTCTATAGAAATGTGTGAAAGATTCTAGAATGATAGAGAATTGTTTCAAAATAAGAAGTATGGGTGTATATTTGGTCCTCGTACTTTGTATGTCACGTAGAAGTCAAAGATTATTAGCTACCGAACACATTCAATTTTTGATAACATGGTCTAGAGAAACAAGGGAGAAGATTCTAGTATGGAGAAGTGTATTTTGAGGTTTGTGCATAGCATTCATTATGACAAAGAATATATATATCAATATAATCTTCTAGATGCTAGAATGGAAAAGAAGATCCAACGGCTAGAAATGCTGGATTCGTGAATCTTGATCCAACGGTCAACATTAAAAGTTATTCGTACACTATATAGTGGTAAGATAAGATAAGATCATGCAGAAGTCAACGATTATTAGCTTCGACGGAGAAGATTCTAGTATGATGGAGAAGTGTGTTTTGAGGTTTGTGCATAACATTCATTATGCTGAAGACTATCAATAGAATCTTCTAGATGCTAGAATGGAAATGAGGATCCAATAGCTGGAAATGTTGGGATTCGCGAGTCTTGATCCAACGGTCAATATTCAAAGTTATTCGTACACTATATAGTGGTAAGATAAGATAATATGGTAAGATAAGATAAAATATAGCAATTGTAATGTTTTTTGTGTGTGTGTGCTAACGGGTGGGCGAGTATGTCATACATACAACACAATAGCACATACTCTAGATATATACGGATGTATCTAGCACTAAAACTTGAATAGATACATCCGTATCTAGATGAATCTAAACCAACAAATATGGGTCAGAGGGATTATATGTTTGTAGCACATCTCGCTCTCATATATATATGATACGTTGCAAACGTATCTATAGTTTTTGATTTTCCATGCTTGGTTTTTACCTACTTTCTTATGTTTTGTCCACACTTTGGAGTATTTTTACACACTTTCTGGGACTAACCTATTAATAAGATGCCACAGTGCTAGTTGCCTGTTTTCTACTGTTTTTGGTTCTAGGAAGTCAGAAAATGAATATTCTCGAAATTGGACGGGACAAAAGCCAAAGTTGATATTTTACCGGAAGACTCACGGAGCCAGAAGACGAGACGAAGCGGGGCCACAGGACGGCCACACCATGTGGTGGCGCAGGTCCACCCTGGTCACGCCACCTGGTGGTGTGGCCCCCCTGGCCGCCCACCGACCTTGCCTCTTCGCCTATAAGATGCCTCCCGATGCGAAAACCCTAAATCATCCAGCCTCCAGCCACGAAAAGTTCCGTAGCGCCGCTGCCACCAAAGGGGATATTTGGGGGACAGAAGGTCTCTGTTCCGGCACCCTGCCGGGACAGGGAAGTGCCCCCGGAGCCATCTCCATCGATCTCCACCACCATCTCCATCGCCATTGCTAATTCCCATGATGCCGAGGGAGTAGTTTTTTCTCGAGGCTAAGGGTTCTACCAGTAGCTATGTGTTCATGTCTCTCTCTATGCATGATCATATTGTGATCATGAGCTTTGTAATCAAGTAGATCTACCTTACTACTCAAGTGCTTTAATAGATCTCTGCTCTCCCCATGTGTGTGAAAGTGACAGCGTGCACACCATGGTGGCACTTAGGCTAGAGATTACAAATACTTGTTATGAGTTATATTTGGAGTTGGATGTTTCTATGAAATTGTGGTGTTTGTTGGAACCATCTAGAGCTCAAGGTGACAGTGTGGGGTTATCTAGATGGGGAAAGCGGACTTTGAGGTGTGTTGTTATAGCCCTACCATGGATTAGAGTGTCCAACTGGAGAGTAGTTAAGAGTAGTATCATGAAGAAAAGATATTTATATGAGAGTGTTCACTAGTGAAAGTATGATCCCTAGGCCTTGTTCCTAAGCATTGAAACACCGCTTGCAATTAGATCTGTTAGATGTTTGCTTGCTGCTATCTTTATTTCAGTTTTGCCTTTAGTCTCTTCCACGCCATCAAGCTATTGTCTTATATTCATACCACTTGTATTTTACAATCTCTTCACCGAACTAGTGCTCCTATACACCTGACAAGTGTATTGGGTGTGTTGGGGACACAAGAGACTTCTTGTATCTTGATTACAGGGTTGCTTGAGAGGGATACCTTTGACCACTTCTTCCCTGAGTTCGATAAACCTTGGGGGATCCACTTAAGGGAAAACTTGCTGCTGTTCTACAAACCTCTGCACTTAGAGGACCAACAACTATCTACAATAATATAAGTGCGTAGACATCAAGCTATTTTCTGGCGCCGTTGCCGAGGAGGTAAGGTAAAAGGTACTCACATCCTCCGGTGTGGGTGCTCGAAGTTATTTCCTTTAGATTCTGCAATTTTGTCTTTTTGTTTCTTGTTTTTATTTTCACTGGTTAGGCTTAATGGAAAATAACAACAAAATTAGAGAGCTTATAGTATTTATCTTGAGTTAGGACATGAAGTGTTTGAAGAGAAAATTTAAAAACCTATGGAACTTTATTTGCATGCTAATAAAAATGTTATTAGTATGAATTCTTTGAACACCTTTATTGCTAATGCTATGGAAAAGTCTAAGCTTGGGGAAGCTTGTATTTATGAAGATGATCTTTTTAGTCCCCCAAGCATGGAGGAGAAAATTTACGTTGATGATACTATGCCTCCAATATATGATGATTACAATGATGAATATGATATTTTCAGTCCACCTACTATTGAGGAGAAAATTAATTATGATTACAATATGCCTCCTATATTTGATTATTATGGTGATGAGAATAATAATGATAGCTATTTTGTTGAATTTGCTCCTACTACAATTAATAAGAATGACTATGCTTATGTGGAGAGTAATAATGATTATATGCATGTGGCTCGTGATAAGAATGTTTTATGTGATAGTTATATTGTTAATTTTATTTATGATGCTACTGAAAGTTATTATGAGAGAGGGAAACCGGGTTCTATCCATCTCAACAATATTAAGTTTCCCCTCTTTATGTTGAAAGTATTGAAGTTGCACTTGTTTTTGCTTTCCTATGCTTGTTGCTTTGTGCTTTTATGACTTGTTTCTTTACAAGATTACTATGCATAGGAAGTGGGTTAGACTTAAATGTGTTTTGAATTTGTTTCTTGATGCTCTCTTTTACTTAAATTCATATTTCCTATGTGAGCATGTTCTCAAACTATCATGCCTAACTTAAAGGCGTTAAAGAAAAGTACTTATTGGGAGATAACCCAAAAAATTTAGATGAGTCTTGAAAGTTATTACCTCTGTAATAACCACCCCTTATCCTTTTTATTTGCTTTTTGTGCCAAGAGTAACCTCTAATGAGAGAGAAGTAATGCTTGGGAAAGTTGTTGTCCCGAAACAGATTTTTGTTCTTCACCGTAAAAATTCGTGTAAAATCTCTGTATGTTTTTTTGAGGCGTGAATTTTTGTGCCTCTGCCCCAGGTTGTTATCTAACTTTCGTTAGTTCAACACTTTTTTATTTGAGCAATAGAAGGTGTTCGAAAAAATTCGTCTTTACCTGCTGGTCTGTTTTGACAGATTTCTTCCATTATTTGCATTTGCTTCTTGTTGGTTCCTTTTTGAGTTCTTTTAGGGAATTGAGCTTTTTGAGGGAAGTGCTACAGTATCTTGTGTTTTAATGGAAGTTTTATTGGTGTTGAAACTGAACCTAAAGACTTATTATCTTGAGTGAACTAATGTTGCTAATAAAGATTGTGTGAGGTTTCGTATGAAGGAAAAATTTCAGGTGTATGGAAGGAATGAGTAATGAGATGAAGAATGGACTAAAGCTCAAGCTTGGAGATGACATGCGTGTCACCCCAAGAAATATCCAAGAACTACAAGCGTCAAAGCTTGGGGATGCCCAAGGCATCCCCCTCTTCATCAATAAAAATCCCAGGTTTCTTCGAAAAGCTTCATTTTTATTATTTTATGCACAGTTGTGTTGTTCTTGGAGCGTCTTCTTTTTTGTTTTTGTTTTGGTTTTTCATTTGCTTTGTTTTCTTAGTTTGCTGAATAAATTGGTTGGACCCCCTCTTTCATGCATTGGCTTTCAAATAGTTTGGTTTGGATTGGAAAAGAGTAGGAAAGTTCATGCTTAAGTGGTAAAGAGAGCTTGTTTTTGACTGTGGCCTATGCTTTGTCATGTCATGCTTGATATTGTTTTGGCTTTATTCTTAGTATTATTTGCTGTAGCATGATATGTTATAAACAATTGAGATTGCTTAATGTGCCTTAGAAGAATCATGCGTTGTTTTAGCATATTAAAGCATAGTATTATGGTATTCTCCTTTGATGCTTTATTTGGGTTGACTTGGCACATGCTCACACCATGTTATGACTATCCCAAGTTACCATAGCCTTGATGATCCTTTATTTTTCAACTTGTAATATCACTTTATGCTTTGATCAATGATGTTTTGTCGCTCTACATGATTATGACCATTATTGCTCTCTTAGTTTGTCGCTCCCAGTCTTTTGCTAGCCTCTGTAACAAAGTGTGAGTTCCACTCATGCATCCAACTCCTTAAACCAAGTTATTCCAAATAGTCCACCATACCTACCTATTAGCATATGCTATTCCAAGTATATTCTTGTTTTTATCTACCTTCCGAATTAAACTTGTTATGTGAAAATTAGTGATTAAAGCTCTCACGAACTTGATGGAACACTTTACTTTTCTTGCCCTTAATAAACTTGAACCATTGTGTCGTCTATGTTGTATATGCTTGCACTTATTTGTTGGGGATTAGCAGAACCATGCTGTCATGGGGAACACTTTCAACATTGCACTTGTACTTTGTACCTAGTTGATATCATGCTCTTTTTTCTCTGGATGGCATCGGTGTGAAATGAAAGGAGATCTTATAAGTCCATGGAGTTATGTATGTGTGTTAGAGAAACGCCTGGGCCGCTGGTCTAATCCATGCTGACATGGTGGAAACCTGCAGCGTAACCATAATGAGCTGTCTATGAAGCATTCTTCTTATAAAAAAAGAGTCATATATTGAGAAAAGAGAGAAAAAGAAAAAAAGAGATTATGAAAAGAGGAAAGAGAGAAAAAAGCACCATATTCCCATGGTAAATAAGAAGATTGCTGAGATGCTCGTTGTTTGCTTGCCTTGTCATTTTGATATGGGGATTCTTCCATATCATCGGGCAAGGGGTACCCCGTTGGCGGTTCTCTATGATACACATGTACTTACGATGAGAAGAACTTGCCGGTGACTAAACTTGAGTAGCATGAGGAGCGGCCCTCGTATTCAAGGGACATGAGGTTTCCAACTTACACTTCGCCAAGCATATACTTCATAGTTTGTTCACTTTAACCTTAATCACTTCGAGATGCTTGTGATAGGGGCAATGAGAGCTAAAAGCTAATAAGTACCATAATTTTGGGAAGCTCTTTATGAAACTTGAATATCTGCTTCCTTCTATGAAGGCCTTTTCTTCCACTTTTATATTGAGTCTCCAACTTCTATCTTTATGCACCTACTTTGAGAGCATAGTGGCCATTCTTAGTTGTATGTGCATTGTCCCAATACTTGTTGATTGATGCATAACTTTGATATCGCTTGTTTTAAACTATTTGTATCTAGTCACTCTTATGAACTTTGAAGGTGTCCTGTGCATTTATATTTGCTACTCTATGAGGGACAAGCTGAATGCCACTATGCTATGTTTTCTTTATGTGAAACAAACAAACGTCTTGCAAAGCATTGTTATTCATGAATCTTTTGTTTGTGCCTTTTCATGTTGCAACATAGTTGCTATGTCTTATTGCTAGAACTTTGTCTTTCATGTTATGATTGAAGTACTATGATCCCAGATATCCATGTTTTGCAAATACTTTGATCAAGTTTATGATGATGCAGGTCACCTCAAAAATTATTCTTTCTTTTTATCACTTACCTACCTGAGGACGAGCAGGAGTTAAGCTTGGGGTTGTTGATACGTTGCAAATGTATCTATAATTTTTGATGTTCCATGCTTGGTTTTTATCTACTTTCTTATGTTTTGTCCACACTTTGGAATACTTTTACACACTTTCCCGGACTAACCTATTAACAAGATACCACAGTGCCAGTTACTTGTTTTCTGCTGTTTTTGGTTCCAGGAAGTCAGAAAATGAATATTCTCGGAATTGGACGGGACAAAAGCCAAAGTTGATATTTTACCAGAAGACTCACGGAGCCAAAAGACGAGATGGAGAGGGGCCACAAAGCGGCCACACCATGTGGTGGCGCGGGTCCACCCTGGCCGCGCCACCTGGTGGTGCGGGCCCCCTGGCCGCCCACCGACCTAGCCTCTTTGCCTATAAGATGCCTCCCGATGCAAAAACCCTAAATCGTCCAGCCTCCAGCCATGAAAAGTTCCGCAGCGCCACCGCCACCGAAGGGGGGATTTAGGGGATAGAAAGTCTCTCTTCCGGCACCCTGCCGGGACGGGGAAGTGCCCCCGGATCCATCTCCATCGATTTCCACCATTATCTCCATCGCCATTGCTGATTCCCATGATGATGAGGGAGTAGTTCTTTCTCGAGGCTAAGGGTTCTACTGGTAGCTATGTGTTCATCTCTCTCTCTCTATGCATGATCATATTGTGATCATGAGCTTTGTAATCAAGTAGATCTATCTTACTACTCAAGTGCTTTAATAGATCTCTGCTCTCCCCATGTGTGTGAAACTGACAGCGTGCACACCATGGTGGCACTTAGGGTAGATTTTACAAATAGTTGTTATGAGTTATATTTGGAGTTGGATGTTTCTATGAAATTGTGGTGTTTGTTGGAACCATCTAGAGCTCAAGGTGATAGTGTGGGGTTATCTAGATGGGCAAAGCGGACTTTGTGGTGTGCTGTTATAGCCCTACCATGGATTAGAGTGTCCAACCGGAGAGTAATTAAGATTAGTATCATGAAAAGAAGATATTTATATGAGAGTGTTCACTAGTGAAAGTATGATCCCTAGGCCTTGTTTCTAAGCATTGAAACACCGCTTGCAATTAGATCTGTTACACGTTTGCTTGCTGCTATCTTTATTTCAGTTTTGCCTTTAGTCTCTTCCACGCCATCAAGCTATTTTCTAGCACCGTTGTCTTATATTCATACCACTTGTATTTTACTATCTCTTCGCCGAACTAGTGCACCTATACACCTGACAAGTGTATTGGGTGTGTTGGGGGACACAAGAGACTTCTTGTATCTTGATTGCAGGGTTGCTTGAGACGGATACCTTTGACCACTTCCTCCGTGTGTTCGATAAACCTTGGGTGATCCACTTAAGGGAAAACTTGCTGCTGTTCTAGAAACCTACGCACTTAGAGGCCCAACAACTATCTACAAGAATAGAAGGGTGTAGACATCAATATACTCATACTAAAACATGTCATGTATATGGAAATGTTTATGTACACGCCTAGAGATACTTGGCCAATCACACGTCACACACACACGCAAATAGCTACACGTATACATGTACATGGCTGCACACCACACACGCGTACACAGACACGTATAAATACATGTACACATGGCCACACATGTACACATGACAAGACACATGTACAAAAATATAAGCCTTAATTAATAAGCTCTAGGGTGGCGGTAGTATAAATTAATTTTACAAGATTTAGGCCTTAATATTGTATTGTTTGGAAGAAGGAAAGTTAGTGTCCTACGACTTCTCGAGCTTTTCTTCTACAGTATAAGTTAGAGGATCTGTATAACTTGTTTCTTGCCAAAGATCATGGTAAATATAGTTTCCCACTTCTCGCACCCGGGGTACAAATTAGTCCCATATCTTGCAGAGTGGACAAAATCAATCCCAAAGCATGCATCCCTGGTGCAAATACGTCCATTTCAAACAAATTTGAGCTTATTTGACCAAATTTGTACACGTTTAGCTGTCCCGATCGTGCCTTTTTGCGATTGAGACAGTAAAATAGTACCGGCCTGCAAGTGGTGTCCTTCCACGACTTCTATTGCTTTTGAAAGTTCATGTAGAATTTTTGCGTAGATTGATGTCGTTTTAGCTTGGCTGAACACTATCCTTTGCAAATGCTCAAGTTAACTCAAACTACACATGTGTGCATCTCACTCAATATTTCATCGTTAGTTTCAAGTTAGCTGAAATCTAACCAAATTTGATTCTTTTCTTATACACTTCACAATCCATATGCATCAATTGTTTTATATGCGATGATTCAACTTGAGCATTGTGAAGTACATTGGATGAGCACATGGACATATGTTGTTCACATATCATGTCAAATTCCCAAGATTTTAGCTTCAGCACATGGGCTTTTCTGTAAACAACGATGCCTTGCATGGGCCCATAAATTACCCTCGCCTCACTTTTCTTATCTTATCTTACATCTTACAACTATATGGTGTATGGAGAACTTTGAACACTAGTCGTTGAATCAAGATTGTCAAATCCCAACATTGCTAGCGGTTGTATCTTCTTTTCCATTATGGGATCTAGAAGATTCTATTGATAGTGTTTAGCACAATGAAATTTATGCACAAACCTCAAATAAACTGTGAGGGTAGTTCCATGTTTGCTTCATGTGTTGTTTTAGCTAGATGGTGGGACCCACATTATAAATATTTGGAACTAGTACATTGTGGAGCTCTTGCTATATTTTATACTAAAGCCAAATTTACCTTTACGTCAGATTTGGCAATGGCAACATTGTGGGTGCCCTTGGACAAGCCACAAGCTTATGGGTCACCCTTAAGAAAATTTCCTTAAGGTGAAGCTCTTCTATGTATATATATATGTGGTCATCCATAAGGACTACTTTTTTGCTTGTGGACACCCTTATGGACAACATAGTGGATGCCCTAGGTGAGCTTTTGCCATAAGGTGGGTCCCACACAGCTTGTGGAAGTAGCTATAACATCACCTATGTATAAGGTGAACTTTTGCCATAAGATGGGACCCACACAACTTATAGAAATAGCTAGTACAATGTATAAGGTCGAGTTCACCTTAAGATGGGACCCACATGTTTGTTAAAAATACACACAAGCAAGAGAGAGAGGACAAAGTAAAATAATTTTTTATTGCTTATGGACAACCCATAAGCTTGTAGGTCACCCTTAAGGAAATTCCACTAAAGTGAACCTCTACTATCTATATGGATAGGCTTATGGACTACTTTTTGGCTTGTGGGTAGACAACATAGTGGATGCCCTAGGCACCCACAATGTAGCCAAATCTAGTTCCAAAATATATATTTGCTTTTGGAACTAGTTCCATACGTTGCAGGGTTAGTTCCAAATCCGAGAGACTAGGGAATCGGAGCAACTCCGTGCGCCGATGCCAAATTCCAAGTAGTACTACTCTATCTAATCATGTGGCAGTGCACGGCTTCTCTCTCGTGCGATGGTGTTGTTTTATTTTGTGTAAGGGCCCACTATGCAGATATTTGGCAAGACCAACGTTGTGGAGCTAATGCTAAATTTGCCTCCCATGCTAAATAGTGTTGTGTGTGATGTTTCACAACATCAATGTTGTGGCTGATAAAGTGAACTTATCTATAAGCTGGGACCCATGTGTCTGCAAAAATTATATAGATGCAAGAGAGAGAGAGAGGAGAGAGTAAATAATTTTATATTGCTTATGGACAAGCCACAAGCTTAGGTGAAGCTCTACTATGTATGTGGTCATCCATAAGGACTACTTTTTGCTTATGGACAACATAGTGTATGCCCTAATACAGATCTCGTTCCTTGAAAAAAGAAAAACAGAGCTCGTCCATGCAAGTAAAATAGTACTCCTACAGAGCTCGTCCAATACAACCTGTACCCTAGGCGTCTAGTAGAGTCAGGCCGGTCACAGTCTCCTCCAAATTAACTACTCCGACCGTCTAGACGTCTACTGGTACTAGGGAGTAGGGAGTCGGCGGGTCACTGTCTCCTCAAAATGTAGCTGAGGAGTGCACACTCGTGTTGATTAATCCAGCTTTTCCCCCTTGCCTATTCCCCTGCCCCTTCCAAAGCGTCTTCCCCTTCTCTTCCCGGCGTCTTCCCCTTCCGTACCATGCGTCGCGGCTGTCGCCATATGCCGCTTTTGGATTCTCTTCCTCGTCTAACTCAGGTAGTTGCCACCCTTGATTCCCCTCTCTTACGAAACCCCAATCAATGAAATACAAATGCTGCCTTGCGATGACAGCAACGAGCAAGAACAGTGAGCATGATTTTGAGCTTTTTCACGACGTGTTTACCGAAGGCCCCTTTGAAGAACTCATAACCCGATGCGACGTCATCACCGCTGCCAGCCTAAACGGTTCCTCCAAACTTTTTCTTGAATCTGCGAAAGCTAGTGCAACTCTAGATGCTTCAATGCCATTTGGCCTCCCATGTGTTCTTCATTCCCCCCTGATGAAGGGACCGCTAGATTTCTTGTATTACTTCAAAATTGATAGCCTCCCGTGCAAGCTATCGCTGCTAGACATGTTCTCCTCCGATGCTATGGTACTAGGCTATACTTCTGGGCAGTGGGTAGGCGCAATGGAGATTGGATTGCCAGGGCTAACTTCAGAGGCAAGTTGGAGCTTTGCAACGTGTACACTCATCGCAAGATTCCTCTCCTAGCATTATCGTTCGAAGCAACCGACCAGCCAACCACGTTCTTGTTGGATAATGATCTTCCAACTGTAATGCAGAAGATTGCTATTTGCCAAGTTCCCACAACTGCTAGGAGATAAAAAGATTTCTTGCTTGTTGCAGTCTTCAACGTCAGAATTGCCATCCTTCAGGGCAGTGATGATGGATGGAAAGTTCTTCCACTTCCTCTTAACCACACCCTGAGCCCTTACAGTTACAATGATGGAATTGCCCACGAGGGACTGGTGTTCGCCACAACTTTGTATGGCAACGTTCATGTTTGGGATCCTCTGCATCCTGGTAATTATTCCTCCATATGTAGTGTACTGGCTTAATTACTCATGTGCCCAAGCTATTGTATTGAATTGACATAGGGAGTGTTTCATTTAAATGAAAATACGAGTAGTTATTTTCGACTCTATGAACTGTACGAATCATAGTTTTTCCGTAGGATTTTTCTTATAGTAGTCTTTTGATTCATCGGATTGAATTATGCACAGTAGATTTTTCCGGATGACTTTTAGTTCATTCAATAGGAATTTAAGATATACTTGAAGCTCCTAAAAATATCTGTTCAATGGTTTTTCCGTGCAATGTAATCCAACACAACCGCAATCCTGCAGGAGTATAAATGGACATGCAAATATAAAATCATGTGTCTTTCCTATCCTATGTTTTCTGCATTTGCACAGGTTTTCAGCAAGTTCCCCTACAAATGAACCGGTCAATTATCTTTGCCTTTTTAGAAAAAACGAGACAAAAATTGCCCGTCTTGTTCAAAAAAAAGATGAGTCCGTTTTCTAGGAAATTTCCCTATTATATAATGCTTTGTTTCCTTTGTACGATTCTAGGCCATAGTTGTTTTTCCTATGTTCGAGCTACTTTGCACGCAGTTCAATTGGAAGGAAATTTTTCAGTAGGATTCGCTATATCATGCTACCGGAATCATAAGTTAACGCATTCTGCTACCTTTTCAAGGTCCGGCGCTGGTCTTGGTGCGACTAGCTGCCACAGACGAGTTGGTGGATTCATTTCGTAATGCTACTGGAGACGAGCACGACTACTTTTTTTTGGTTTTTGGTGGTTAGCAAGATCTGCAGATGGTTCTAGACTTCTTCATATATATACGCTTGGCGCTTCTTATGATCCCAGCTGTCTTACTTGTCATTGCCGCCATCGTACTGGTGCTGCTCATCCTCGTGTTGTACACTGCGGTCGCACTATCTCCACTTATACTTCCGGGTTTGGCTGCTTGGTGTTCTCAATGAACACTGGTCAAGTTGATCAAGCTAATCCATGGGAAAGGATTGCTGACCTTGGATCATATTCTCTTTTCCTTGGAGTGAACTATCCGATTATCATGTGCGTAGGTGGTGCAGATCTTACCTCAGGTTATCTTACGAGAAGCAACTGCGTCTACATCTTACCAACTATAGCATGGCTTTCCAAAGAGGCGTAGCCTGAATTATGCCGCTTCAGTCTTACTGGTAAAGACTGCGGTGCTACTTCTGAAATCAATGTCTTTGAGGTAATTAGTAACACTCGCTTCTGGACAGGAACGGTGAAGCATCCGCTTTGGTTCGTACCAACCTTCGCGAACGCCGTCGATTGGAACAAGAAACAAGACATATTGCCACAGTACGTAATGATGCAATCCATATGTAATAGTTGGTACTACAAGTAGAGAAATAGTTCCAGACCATGTTGAACTGTTTATTTTGTTTGGTTGTCTGAAGTCATCGGCTTTCAACTTGTTGGTCTCCTCTCTTTTAAAACATGTCCTTGTATCGGTACTATGTTTATTTACTCGTATGAACTTGGCTATATTTTTTTGGACCTTTAGCATAATGCAGTTTAGTTCGCCGATTCTAGAGTTCTTTTAGAAATTATGGAAATTTTAGCATCAACAGGATGTTACGGACCACATGCCATACACTTTAACAATCACCTCAATGATTTTGTAAGGGTCGTACTCTATGAAAACAACCTTGGCTTGAACGATTATAGTCTCATGCACTAGTCTTTGGTTAAGCTGATATAACGAGACCATATTTTTTAGAGATTTATCTTATCTTACCACTATATAGTGTACGGTTAACTTTCAACATTAACCGTTGTATCAAGACTAGCAAATTCCAACATTGCTAACCCTCAAATCTTCTTTTCCATTCTAGCATCTGCTCACTCCGTTCCATAATATAAAATCTTTTAACTTGTGTGAAACGAATGTATCTAGACGAGGTTTTAGTGTGTGGTTCACTCCGAACCTCCACACTACTTTTAGTGTGTTGTAAAAGATGTCTAGATACATTTTTTCACAAAAGCTAAACCATCTTATATTTTGAAACGGAGGAAGTAGGAGATTCTATTGATAATCCATACTAGACTTTAGCACAATGAACGCTATGCACAAGTACAAGAACCAAATATATACCCGATACTTTATGGAAGCGGCTCGAAAATATAATTATTTTCTCAGCTTTACCTATTACTACTTTATGGAGTAGTACAATTTTAAATTGTGATGATATGGCATTCTACTAGATAGCGTTGGCGTGCTAGACTAGCTAGCTAATTACTACTTACTAGTAAAGTTTCCTCGATGCTACTACAGTAGTACTAGACAACATTGGCGTGCTACACTAGCTAGCCAATAATTACAGTCTCCTCGATGCACCCGCGCCCTGCAGCAGAAGACCGATGAAGGAACACGCAAAAAACTCCTTGTTCAAAGAGCCATACCGTCTTCCCCATCTCTGGCAGTATTTGGTATCGTATCCAAAGCGCGTATCACTCATTTTCCTCGCCATCTCGCCTGCAGCATCGGTCCTTCCAGGCCGCCACCCCTCTCCTCCAAAACCTCCCAACAGTCATAAATTGATCCATCTCGCCCCCAAACCATCGGGACGCGATGGCGGATTTAGGGCCCAACCGGTGGTATGGCGGATGGAGTAATGTCGGTGCCGACGTGTTCGACGAGATCGATATGCGTATGGACACTACCAGCATCATCCGGCTGGCCACAAGCTCCAAGGAGTTGAACCTCCGAGTCAACAGCGGAAAGGTAGCGGATGTCTCAATGACGGTTGCGGGACATTGGTCACGTACCATCAGGTCCACAACCACAAGATTGGGTGCACGCAGGACCCTTGCAACTGCATGGAGGATGGCTGCATTTTCGCCGCCTCGCCGGCGGCGCTCCTCGCCCACCTCTGTGAAGCTCACTCGATGAGGGTGCGCGGTTTCCGCTAAGGCAAAACACATAGGTACTCCTCTAAGCCTCTGCCGGCAACAGGCCTGCGGACAATAGATATCATCGGATCCGGAGACAATGTTACTATGTTCGCGGTGCGATTTGACACGCACCAAATGCGACACGTCATATCGATCGTATGTGCCAGGTCGGCAGCGTGCTTTTCGCCATGGTACATGGTGAAGTTTTGGTCGTCGACTGTGATTGAGGGGAGAAGGATAAAAAATTCCGGGCTATGCGTGACGGAGAGCACCGCGTCGCCTGACGACATCCCATTCGATGAGTGTCAACACCTGGATTTTTAATCCCGGATGCCTGTTATGCCATTCCTCGCAATCCTAGGATTACCATTTTTGCGAGACATAACAGATTGGATATCACAGTACATCATCCAATACAAACCACAATAAGCCTTACACATAAAGGATCTCGTGATCTAGTCTTAATACAATCAAGCAGTGGAATAATAAGCGTAGTAGACGGATCCATCTTTAGGGTCACATGCAATGCTGACGATGGGAGATGATCCTAGTTGTCGTAGACCTCCTGCTGTCCATCATCCTGGTAGTCCTCCTCATAGTCTGGCCACATAAATAGCCAGGGACAAAGCCATGAGTACTCTTTAAGTACTCGCAAACTATCACTAACAAGTAAGGTAGTTCTAGTAGGAATCTCAAGGTCTAGGTTTATTTGCAAACGGCCAGGTTTATCTAAACTGAGTTTAAAAGTAAAGAAAACTACTTTAATGTTCTAAATCACTTAAGTGGGAAACTAGTTTTCATATCCACAACCCTGTTGTGGTGAAGTCAAAATCATTGTTCAATTCACAAGTCATTTTGGAAACATTTGATGACGGAACAGTATGGCCACTCCAACTGTCCATGACCGCAGACGTGGCTATTCGAATAGTTTGACACTCTGCAGAGGTGGTACATTTCACCACAAAATTCGATATATCCATCATGGATAACCCTGAATCAATCATACTTAGTATGTGGATAATCACTCATAACCTTTCAATTACACACCCTAGTATAGGAACCTCCCCTATGAACTTGGCCTCCCAGCCATGACCATCTGCCATCCTGGGCATTGCATGGGTGGACATCATCAAGAGGTAGCCTCAGCTCAAACCTCTTCCGCGAGGGAACCCATACTAATGCATATAAACTTTCGGCTAAGCCCTACCCAATTCAAGTATTGTGGTTGTATGGTAAAATTGGAATGGTATCGCATCCGAACCCAACCATCAGTTTTTTATAAAGGGGTAAGGCTCATGCCTCAACATTTTCATCATCAAATCTTTTGTGTTTCTCAACACATGTCAAAACATATCAATAGAATGAATCATCATTCCAAGGTTTTCATAATCATTCTCACCAAGTATTCCCATCTAAAGTGATCAACTTTTATGCTTAGCACTAGCCACTAAGGTTAAGAATGTTCACTAATGAGGGGTGCTAATCTTCAATCTCATGCCATAGAATGACATCTAAGTATAGGCCTAGTTTTATACTCTTTATGCTATCTACTCTATTTTCCAAATACTCACAAAGCACTAACTACAAGTAAAGAACTTTGGTAAAGTAAAAGAATAAAGCTTGCAAGTAATACTTGGGATGGGTATAACTAAAAGGGTATATAACCAAAGCATGCCTAGTGCATATTGCTTAGGTTAATACTTGCAAATGTTAGCTTGCAGGGGTCTAGCTTGCTTAGTAATGATGGCTTGCCTTGGTTGGTGAAGTGATTGAAGTTTTCTTCATCTTCTACTTGGTAGTACTCCTCCTCCTCGTATCCTTGGTCGGTACTATCGTCTATAAATGAATACGGGGGTACACAATCACCAAACAATACTTAACTAGGTCTATTTAGCACACTAAGGCTCACACTTGATGATTTAGCATCATCACATGAAATAAAGACTTAGTCTTATTCATTTTATTTTAGAAAAGTAATTTCTACTCATTGAAATTAATTAAGATTTAATATTCTCCAAATAGAATATGGGATCATGTGGACACATGTCATCACCACATATTCTAATACATGGGAATGTGATTTAAAGTGTTGGTCTCATTTTATAAAGTTTAAGGTTATTATTTAATAGATTTAAAGTGACTAGAAATGCCCTAATAGCATTATTTTGGTACTAGTCCAATGTCACTGCATGCAAACCTAAATATATTTACATATTCAGATAGATATGATCAAATGTGATTTTTGAGAGTTGGAAACAACTCAAAAACATTTATGGTTGATTTTTGAAAAATGTTTGAAGTTGTAAAAGTCTCTGTATTGTTATTTTTTCTATAGATTATGTCTAACTCCAAATGATTTAAATCCAATGGGCTTGGATAGATAATTTAATTACCTTTCTAGCAAAATTTGAATCATGAAATTTGGTTTAGTGAAACTCTCTGAATTGATTTTTGAATCCGTGGAGAGAAACTAGTTTAAACTAAAAAGGAAAATAATTATTTGAATTTCTAGGCCTGAGCGGGAAAGCTAAACGGGCCGGCCCAACTGCACTGCATAGTGCAGCGGTCTGCTGACAGCGCGGACCCACTGGTCAGCAACCGCATCTAAATGAAACGGTATCGGCGAATCTGGACCGTGCGATCTAATTCTAATCTAACGACTGGGAGTCATTGTCGACGACGAACTGCTCTGGCGAGAAATTAACCTAGCGCAGCGGTGGGGGTCTGGCTAGGCTCACCTAGGCTCCAGCTAGGGTCGGCGACATGGGCGATCGACATGGTAGACAACGACGGTTCGAGGCGTGGTCTTGGCAGGTCTTGGGGTGATCGAAATCGACGGCGCCCTTCTCCTCCAGCAGCGCAGCGGCAGGCTCCGGCCAAATTCCAGCGAGGGAGAGCTTGCCTTGCTCCGGGAAGAAGTGGGGGAGGATCAGAGAGGAGTGGTGAGTGTTGGGATGTGGAGAAATGAGGCAGGGGAGTCCTCTACTTATACTACGGCGAGGGGACCGAATTGTGCGGGCGCGAGCTCATCGGTGACGATGCTACAGGCGGTTATCAGCGTGGCGGAGGCTAGTGGATGGTGTTGTGTTCCCTGGCAATTGTTGCTGGTTTAAAGGCGAGGCGTGGGGTGGTGTGGTTTTGTCGGGAGCATGTGACTCTCTGCACAGAGGCGGAGGTGTTTGCGATGGTGTGTGGCAACTGCTGGTTGCGTGGCGACGAACGGGGGTGTCTACAGGATGTTGTGGTCATGGCGAGCGTGAGAGTGCGTGGTGAGGGTGAGGCGCGGTCTGTGCAAGGCGGTCGGGCACAGCGAGCTGACGCGCTCTGGGCATGGCGCAGAGACGGTGGGCGCGACATAGCTAGGATAGTCTAGGGCTTAGCAGGGGTCGTGGCTTGGACAGGGGGTGGCGGTGGAGTGCTGCGTGTCTGGTGCGCGTCATGGGCATGGGCGGCGTGGCTCTTGGCGCGCTGTCCACTGTCGGCCAGCGACGACCAAAAATGGGCGACGCTCCACTGTGCATAACAGCCAAAGGGGGGTTGGTCTGGGTGCTGCTCGACACTAGAGGGGGCAAGGGTGTTAAGGGGAGACCAAATGGTGAAGAATTACTATGGAAACAGTGAAGTTAGGCAGTGGGTTAATTTGTGTAATTAAGGTGTTTGATGAAATGGCCGCAAGAGAATTAGTTTGAAATTTTTGATTCAAATTTTTTGAGTGATCTTAACTTAAGCTTGAGTGTCTCTGGTTGCTTGGGTTTGCCAAGGGGAGTTGGTTGGATGGGTTTTTGAAAAAGTGGGACCTTACCACATACACTTGATTCAATTTTCAAATGTCCATTAAATTGACTTGGAGAATGTTTTTGTAAGTTTGTAAAGTGGGCCTTGATACACTTTTACTTGGTCTAGCAAGGGGTGAAAAGAAGTAGAAATGTTTCTGTTAGAAATTTTCTTCTAGGAACACACAAAGTGACCTAGTGGTTAACTTTGACCAAAATGACCATTTGATCTTTTTATTCAAATTTGATTTCTTTTTTTTCTTTGGATTTTCTTTGTAAATGGTCTAGATGATGTAGCATTCACCTTTAAACCATTTCCCATCATTTGTAACAATCAAGCATGGCAAATTTCAATCAATTCTACACTAATGCAAACGACACATGCATTCACATTAAAATTATTAATAAAAGTTTTAGTTGACCCTAAATTGGGTGATTAGAACTTTATAATCTTGATTAGGGTTTTTGGGATGTTACAAAACCTTCCCTCCTTAAACAAAATCTTGTCCCGAGATTTAAGAAAAACTAGGAACTAAAGAGATCTAGAAACTCAGTCCTAGTGTAATCTTCTCGCTCCCAGGTAGCTTCTTCTTCGGTATGGTTGCTCCATTAGATCTTGAGAAATTTGATACTCCGGGTCCTGGTGGTTCTGAAGGTTTCTTCCAAAATACAAATGGGCACTTCACGATACGTCAGATCCTTGTTGATATCTATGGCTCGGTGATCGATGTTCTTGAATACTTCGGTCTTCTCTGGAACTTCTAGGCATTTGCAAAGTAACGAGATATGGAAAACATCATGGATGGCTGACATCTCCTCTGGCAATTCCAGTTGATAAGATACTTCTCGTTGGCGATTCAAAATCTTGAAGGGTCCAATATATCTAGGGGCTAACTTTTCTTTCAGTTGAAAATGTTGCATTCCCTTAAGGGTAACACTCTGAGATACACAAAATCTCCGACATTGAAGGTCAGATCTCGACGTCTCTTCTTAGCATAACTCTTCTATCTGGATTGGGCAGTCTTGAGGTGTTCACCGACTTTGTGAACCTTCTCTTCGGCTTATCGTAGGATATCGGGTCCATAAATCTGACTCTCTCCTACTTGCGGCTAATTCAAGGGGGTATGGCACTTCCTTCCATACAGAAATTCAAAGGGGGCCATTTGCAAACTGGTTTGATAACTATTGTTGTATGAGAATTCTACGAAAGGCAGACAATCTTCCCATTTTGATCCATATTCTAGAACACAAGCTCTCAACATATCTTCTAAGATTTGGTTGACTCTTTCAGTTTATCCATCGGTTTGCGGATGATAAGTTGTGCTGAAGTTCAACTTGGTTCCCAATCCTTCTTGGACTTTCTGCCAAAACCTTGAGGTAAATTGGGTTCCTCGATCCGACACTATGGTCTTGGGGGTTCCATGCAAACTTATGATTCTAGCAATGTACAACTCTGCTATCTTCGAACTCTGGTAGGTAGTCTTGACAGTTATAAAATGGGTTACCTTAGACAGTCTATCAAGTATGACCCAAATAGAGTCATTTCCCTACTAGATGTAGGCAAACCGGTGATAAAATCCATTCCGACAGAATCCCATTTCCATTCCAGAATCTGCAATGGTTGCAAAAGTCCCACGGGTCTCTGATGTTGCTCTTTGACTCTCTGACAGATATCACACTTGGCGATCTAGCTTCCTATTTCTCTCTTCATCTTGTTTCACCAAAATTTCTCCTTCAAATCATGATACATCGTTGTTCCTCCGGGGTGGATAGAATAAAGAGTATCATGAGCTTCCTGCATGATAACTTGCTTCAGCTCCGAATCTGCTGGCACACAGATACGTCCTTTGTACAACAAAACTCCTTCTTCATCTTTGGTGAATCCGGGTACCTTCCCTGTACCAATATGACGTTTGATTCCGTCGATACTAGCATTTCCTTTCTAGGCTTCCTTGATCTGACTAATCAAAGTGGGTTGAAGTTCAATGCTAGCTAAAAATCCTTTGCTAACTAGCTCTGTTCGAAACTGCTCCAACTCTTCATGCAAACTTGGTTGGGCTTCTTTGATCATGGTGTTTAATCTACATGACAATCTGCTAAGAGCATCCGCTACCACATTGGCTTTGCTGGGGTGATAGTGAATGTCAAGGTCATAATCCTTGATTAACTCTATCCATCTCCTTTGCCTCATATTCAGCTCCTTCTGAGTGAAAATGTACTTCAGGCTCTTGTGATCTCAAGAAATCTCACAGCGGTTACCCACAAGGTAATGACGCCATGTCTTCATAGCTAAAACTACAGCTGCTAGGTCAAGATCATGGGTAGGGTATTTTTGCTCATGTTGCTTCAGTTGTCAGGACAGATATGCTATGACTTTGCCCTCTTACATCAACACACATCCGAGACCAAATTTGGGTGTGTCACAATACACATCAAAAGGCTTCTTGATATCTGGCATAATCAATATTGGGGCTGAAATCAATCTCTTCTTGAGCTCTTGAAAACTTGCTTCACATTTGTCAGTCCATTCGAACTTCTTATCTTTCTTCAACAACTAGGTCATCGGTCTTGCGATGCTCGAAAATCCTTCAACGAACTTGCGGTAGTATCCCGCTAATCCGAGAAATGCACGGACTTGGGTTTGAGTGGTTGGGGCTTTCCATTCTTCAACATCTTTGATCTTGGCGGGATCGACAACGACTCCTCTTGCCGACACAATATGTCCGAGGAATCCTACTTCCTTCAACCAGAATTCACACTTGCTAAACTTGGCATACAACTGATGTTCTCTAAGGGTTTCAAGGATGGTTCTCAGGTGTAACTTATGGTCTTCTGACTTGGAATAGATTAGAATATCGTCGATAAAAACAAAGACAAACTTATCGAGGAAATTCATGAAAATCTTATTCACGAGATTCATGAAATAAGTAGGGGCATTGGTTAATCCAAAATTCATGACCGTATACTCATACAATTCATATCTGGTGGTAAAGGCAATCTTTGGAATATCCATTGCACGAATCTTGAGTTGGTGATAACCAGTTCTAAGATCAATCTTAGATAACACTCTGGCACCAGTCAACTGATCAAATAGATCCTCAATCTCTGGCAATGGGTACTTGTTCTTGATGGTGACATCATTCAGCTTCCAGTAATCCGTACATAAACGGTTACCTCCATCTTTCTTATCCACAAACAAAAGAGGCGATCTCCATGGCGATGCACTTGGTTAAATCAGACCTTTCTCCAGCATAGCATCAAGTTTTTTCTTCAGCTCCACAAATTCAGATGGGTTCATACTATAAGGTCTCTGAGCTATGGGTCTGGTTCCAAGAATTAGTTCAATGTTGAACTCGATATCCCGATCTAGGGGCTGATACGTCCATTTTGCATCACTATTCTATGTCATAATTCACTGTTATTCATTGATATATTTCGTCTTGAGAGGTGATACTTATGTTATTTAATCTGTTTTTGCATGGTTGATGACTTTTGGAGCATGGACCGTTGCAGTCAGGATTCTGGTGGAAAAGGTGGCTTTTGGAGGCAAAATTCACGAAAATCAGAAAATCCGGGAAAATACATGGAAAATCATATTTTTCTAGAAGACGAAGGAAGCCAGAAGGGGGTTGGAGATGGGCCACAGGGGGCCCACACTACCCCTTGGCGCGAGCTAGCCTAGGCCACACCAGCAGGTGGTGTGGGCGCCCTAGTCCACCCCAGGCTCTCCCCTGTGGCGTATATATTCCTCCCGAAACCCTAAGACTCGAAGAGCGACCACAGAAAGATTCCTCCGCCTCTGCAGGGCGGAAAACACCAAGAGAGAAAGATCTCTCCGGCAGACAGATTTCTGTCGGGGGAATTCCTTCCCGGAGAGGGGAGATCATCGCCATCAACACCACCATCAAGCTGGACTTCATCGGGATCATCATCATCACCACCACCATCATCACCATCAGCATCCTCATCACCATCTCCATATTGCTGTAACAATTGAGTTGAATCTTGCATAGTTCATAGGGGAAACTTTCCCGGTGTTGATTACTCTTTGTAGTTGATGGTATTGAGTGAACCATTGAATTATTGTTTATGTTCAGATTGTTATACATCATTATTCCATCTCTGATCATGATCCATATGATGGCTTGCGAGTAGTTCATTTTGTTCTTGAGGACATGGGAGAAGTCATGTTGTTAGTAGTGGAGTTGTGTTGAGAAAGATTCAATGGTTTGATATTTAAGTTGTGGTGTACTTCTTCTAGTGGTGTCATGTGAACGTCGACTACATGACACTTCACCTATATGGGCCTAAGGGAATGCATTGTGTATTTGGCTACTAATCGTAGGGGTTGCCGGAGTGACAGAAACCTGAACCCCCATTAGGAAACCATTGCACAAGGGACGTAAGCGTCTTAGAGTTTAAAGTTATGGTAGGTTTCTACCTTAATTACTTTCTTGTACTTACGGATGTTTGCAAGGGGTATAGTCACAAGTATGTATTAGTCCTAGGAAGGTCGGTACATTAGCACAGGTTCACCCACACAACACTTAGCAAGCTAAAGAATATTAATCAACTATATGAAGCGAAAGCACTTGACAGTCTTCCCATGTGTCCTCGAGAACATTTGGTCATCTTAAGTAATACAACCGGCTTGTCCTTTGCTGAATAAAGGTTTGGGCCACTTGCTGCATTTATTCCTACTGTCTTTTATTTACTCGTACTTCATTTACTTGCTATTCAAAAACCCCTAAAAATCCGTTTGCTAAGTATTTGCAGAGAATTCCTGATCCATACCACTAGCCAGCACCTTCTGCTCCTCGTTGGGTTCGACAATCTTTCTTATCGAAAATACTGCGATACACCCCCTATACTTGTTGGTCATCAAGACTATTTTCTGGCGCCGTTGCCGGGGAGTGAAGCTCTATTGGAGAGTGGAACTGGTAAATGAAACTTCTACTGTGAGTATTGTTTACTTCTGCTAGTTACTTTATTTTTGTTATGGATAATTCGCTGAGTTTCTTATTTGGTAATGCTACTACCACTGCTAAGGTAGTAGAGAAACCACCACCTGCTGAGAATGATGTTTTTAAAATACCTACAAGAATTATTGATCGTGTTATGGATAACTACTATGTTGGGGATGGAACTGTCCATCCCGGTGATCATTTGCTCTTTATACACGAATTATGCGGGTTGTTCAAGTGTGCAGGTATTACTACAGATCAAGTTAAGAAGAAGTTATTCTCATTATTGCTGAAAGGAAGAGATGAGGAATGGTATAAGCTGCTCAAGAATGGTCAAGCTCTGGAATGGGAGGAAATAGTGCCTCTCTTTTATTCAAAGTTTTATTCTCCTAGTGAGATTCATAAAGATCGGAATCAAATATACAACTTTTGGCCTCTTGATGGAGAGAGTATAGCTCAAGCTTGGGGGAGATTGAAGTTACTAATGCTCAAATGTCCCACTCATGAGCTCCCCAACAATATTATTATCAATAACTTTTATGCAAGGCTCCCTCTACATGACAAGGATTTATTGGATGCTTCTTGTGCTGGATCATTCACTCGCATGGAAGAAGAAGCTAAATGGGACCTTCTGGACCGTATTCAAGACAATGCTGAAGCTTGGGAGAATGACAAAGGTAGAAAGTTAGGTATACATTATGATTATGAATTCATTGATTCTTTTATGGGAACTGATGACTTTCAAAATATTAGTAATGCTTATGGTCTTGATTTACAAGTTATTATGAATTGCTTTAGGGCTTTTGCTTCTTATATTGAGATTCCAAAAAGGGGATGGAACAAGTACCATGCACCTTATAAAGATATTGTTGACTGTGTTCCTGTTGGGAGTGCTGAGCATTGCACTATTGATCACATCTTACCTGAACCTTATATCGAGAAGATTCCCTTCCCAGATAAGGTAAAGGATCATCCTATGATAACTAATGTAATCACTAAAAGTGAAAAGAGAACTGTAAAACCTGATGAACAAATAAATGTTGAACCTGTGGTAGCAATTGTGAAAGACCTTGTCACTAAAAGCATAGAAGATGGACACATAGTTTCTTGTGAGGATGCTTCTAATATTGTTTCACATCCTAATATAGTTAAAAAAGCTAGTGTCCCTGTGCTTTCCCTTAGAATTGGTGATCATTGCTATTATGGTTTATGTGATATTGGTGCAAGTTCTAGTGCTATTCCTTATGAGCTTTATAGAGAAATTATGCATGAAATCAGTCCCTGCGAACTGGAGAGATTGATATGGTTATTCACCTTGCCAATAGAGAGACCATCTCTCCAGTTGGTATTGTACGAGATGTGGACGTTCTTTGTGGTATGATTAAGTATCATGCTGATTTTCTAGTACTTGGTTCAGCTGCTAGTAAAACGTATCCTATCATTTTTGGTAGACCTTTCTTGAGTACTTGTGGAGCTATTATAGATTACAAGAGGGAGAAAATCTTGACTAAGTTTGATGGGGAATCTTATGAGTTTAATTTTTCGTAATTTACTAAAGAACCCTGTGAGAGGAAACCCATAATGAGGATTTTAGAGTTGAACAACTTGCTTCTATCTCTCTTGCTCCTAACAATGCTTTGCAGCAATTTATGGAAGATCACGAAAGTGAGATCTTCATGGAAGAAAGGAATGAGATTAACAAGATTCTCCGTCGTCAACCCAAGATGCTTATGCATAACTTGCCTGTAGAAGACTTGGGTACCACGTTGCCACCTAAAAAGGATCCGGTCTTCGATCTAAAACCTCTCCCTGATGATCTTAAATATGCTTACATTGATGATAAAAAGATATATCCTGTTATTATTAGCTCTAAACTTTCAGGAAAGGAAGAAGAAAGGTTATTGGAGGTTTTGAAGAAACACCGAGGAGCTATGGGCTATAGTCTGGATGATTTAAAAGGGATTTCACCTACTATATGTCAGCATTCTATCAATATAGAACCAGATGCAAAGCCAGTAGTAGAGCACCAACGGTGTTTAAATCCTAAGATGAAGGAAGTGGTAAGGAATGAGGTATTGCAACTCCTTGATGCTGGTATTATTTGCCCTATTGCTGATAGTGAATGGGTTAGTCCTGTTCATTGTGTTCCTAAAAAAGGAGGTATTATCGTTGTTCCTAATGATAATGATGAGCTTATTCCCCAAAGAATAGTAGTAGGATATAGGATGTGCATTGATTTTAGAAAAGTCAATAAAGTTACTAAGAAAGATCACTACCCGCTTCCTTTTAGATCAAATGTTGGAAAGCTTTTCTAAAAAGACCCATTTTTGTTTTCTTGATGGTTATTCTGGTTTCTCTCAAATTGCTGTTAAACAACAAGATCAATCAAAAACTACTTTTACTTGCCTTTACGGAACTTATGCTTATAGACATATGCCTTTTGGTTTATGTAATGCTCCTGCTACTTTTCAAAGATGCATGTCTGCTATCTTTCATGGGTTTTGTTAGGAAATTGTAGAAGTGTTCATGGATGACTTTTCTGTCTATGGAACTTCTTTTGATAATTGTGTGCACAACCTTGATAAAGTTGTGTAGAGATGTGAAGAAACTAATCTTATTCTTAATTGGGAGAAATGCCACTTCATGGTTAATGAAGGGATTGTCCTTGCGCATAAAGTTTCTGAAAGAGGCATAGAAGTTGATAGAGCTAAGGTTGAGGCAATTGAGAAGATGCCATGCCCAAGAGACATCAAAGGTATTCGTAGTATCCTTGGTCATGCTCGTTTCTATAGAAGGTTTATTAAATACTTTTCTAGGATATCAAAACCCCTCACTAATCTTCTTCAAAAAGATGTACCTTTCGTTTTTGATGATGATTGTAAGAAAGCTTTTGAAACTCTTAAGAAGGCTTTAACTACATCCCCTATTGTTCAACCACCTGATTGGAGTTTACCATTTGAAATAATGTGTGATGCTAGTGATTTTGTTGCAGGTGTTGTCCTTGGGCAACGAATTGATAAAAAGTTAAACGTTATTCATTATGCTAATAAGAATTTAGACGCTGCTCAAAGGAATTATGCTACTATTGAAAAGGAATTTCTAGCTGTCGTTTTTGCTTGTGATAAGTTTAGACCCTATATTATAGACTCAAAAGTCACCATTCATACTAATCATGCTGCTATTAAATACCTTATGACGAAGAAGGACGCTAAGCCTAGGCTTATTAGATGGATGCTGCTTTTACAAGAGTTTGATCTACATATAGTAGATAGGAAAGGTGCTGAAAACCCTGTAGCTGATAATTTATCTCGATTGGAAAACATCACTTTTGACCCTATGCCTGTTAATGATAGTTTCCCAAATGAACAGTTATCCGCAGTAGGGGTAAGCTCGTGAGGGAGCCCTTGGTACGCTGATTATGCTAACTTTATTGTCTCCAAGTATTTGCCGCCAACTTTTACAGCTCAGCAAAGAAGGAAGTTCTTCTATGATTTGAGGCATTATTTTTGCGATGACCCGCACTTATACAAAGAAGGAGTGGATGGTATTATGCGAAGATGTGTTCCAGAATATGAACAAAAGGAGATATTGCATAAATGTCATGGTAGTGCTTATGGAGGACATCATGCAGGAGATAGAACTGCACAAAAGGTGCTACAATCAGGTTTCTACTGGCCTACCCTTTTTAAAGATGCAAGAAAATTTGTTTTATCTTGTGATGAATGTCAGCCCGTTGGTAATATTTATAGACGCAATGAAATGCCTATGAACTACTCTCTAGTTATTGAACCCTTTGATTGCTGGGGATTTGACTTTATGGGTCCTTTCCCTCCCTCGAAAGGTTATACTCATATTCTTGTTGCCATTGATTATGTTACTAAGTGGGTAGAAGCCATTCCTACGAAGAGTGCTGACGAGGAAACTTCTCTAAAAATGCTTAAGGATGTTATCTTTCCTAGGTTTGGAGTGCCTAGGTATCTCATGACTGATGGGGGTTCTCATTTCATTCATGGTGGTTTCAGAAAGACCCTTGCTAAATATGATGTTAATCATAGAATTGCTTTAGCTTATCACCCACAAACTAGCGGGCAAGTAGAGTTATCAAATAGAGAAATTAAATCCATCTTGCAAAAGACTGGTAATAGATCTAGAAAAAATTGGGCTAAAAATTTGAATGATGCTTTATGGGCTTATAGAACTGCCTACAAAAGTCCTATGGGGATGTCTCCTTATAAAATGGTTTATGGGAAAGCTTGTCACCTACCTTTAGAATTAGAACACAAACCTTACTGGGCAGTTAAAGAACTAAATAGAGATTGTAAGCTCGCTGGTGATAAAAGGTTATTTGACTTAAGTTATTTCGATGAATGGAGGAGTGAAGCCTATGAAAATGCTAGGCTCTTTAAGGAAAAAGTTAAAAGATGGCATGACAAGCGAATACTTAAGAGAGAATTTCATGTTGGTGAGAAAGTTCTATTGTATAGGTCTCGTCTCAGATTTTTTGCAGGAAAGCTACTATCAAAATGGGAAGGACCTTTCATTATTGAAGAAGTATACCATTCAGGAGCAATAAAAATTTCTTCTTTAAAAGATAATACTACACAAGTAGTGAATGGGCAGCGACTCAAACACTAGATTGCTGATGATTCTTACAATGAAGATGTTGATGCCTTTCATGTCATAACTTCAGAAAAATTTATCAAGGACCAAATTCAGAGACCTACAGAGTCCGCTTTCAAATAGGTAACAGTTCTGGTAAGATAAGTTATGAGAAAACACTATCCAACTATATTTTTGCAGTTTTTAGTCAATATGGAAAGCTACGAAGCGAAAAGGGGACTGAAACGGAGCCAGGGTGGCTCACACCACCCTGTGGCGCGGGCCCACCCTTGGCCACACCACCAGGTGGTGTGGCCACCCCAGACTCCGTATCCGACCCGTTTTCCCCTAGTACCTTCCTTTCAGCATGAAACTTCAGAATATATAATCCGCCGGATCTCCCGAGGTTCGTATATCGTGTTTTCGTCGTGTTTTTGTTTCGATCTGTTTCTGCTAGGAACTATCTTTGAAAGCTTAGAAGCACAATGGTGTCTGCCAAGGATAAAGGAAAGGAGCCTATGGACGAAGATCTACAAGACCCCAAGCAGGGGCTGGTACCTTTAGTCTCTTGCCCTGCATCAACGGAAGCCCTACGATTTACTAAGGAGTTCTGCGATAAGTACCGAGACTTGAGGAGGAAGGTGGACATGCTTCAATGGGAGAATAATAGGCTTCGCAAGATGCTGGAAGATTTCCTCACGTCAACTAAGAAAATATTACCACCACCACCAAAGGAGTAATTCGTCATCAGGTTTGGCATCCCCTTGGTTTGTTCCAAGCTTGGGGGAGTGCCGCGGCATCACATCACTATCTTCTATCTTTTTACCTTATTAGTAGAGTCATATCATGAATAGAGAAGTTATTATGTAGGATGGTTTGCATTATGGAAGTGTCCCCTCTCTCGTTAGATATGTATCCCTTGGTGTGAGTTGCCGTTATGGAATATTAATGAGAAGTTCTATCATTTACTCTTTTGCATAGCTTATATTAGTTTTCAATTCATGGTTATATGATTGATCTTGTTGTTAGTATTGGTAGCACTTTGGGATCATTGAGTTAATTTAGTTGGTTTTGGCAAACCTGGCTTGGTCAGTAGCACACTATTTTTGAGAGTTGAAAGAAAATATAAAAGTACTCTAAAGAAATATAATTTCATCATCTTTCTTTCTTGATTTGCTCATAAGTCTAGTATTCTCTAGTTAAGATCTTTTGTGCTTCCAAGGAAGATTGCATGTTTGTCTTTATCAATTGTATGTTTGTTTGTTTCCTGCAACTCTTGTATTTTCTACCCAGCCTTGCTAGACAAAAACCTGTACTGAGAGGGAATTCTTCTCGTGCATCCACTCCTTAAAACCAAAACCTTTGCCATTTGTGTCCACCATACCTACCTATTAGCATTATTGCTATTCCAAGTAAATTCTTGTTTTATCTACCTCCCAAATTAAACTTGTTATGTGAAAAGTTGTGATTAAAGCTCTCACGAACTTGATGGCACACTTTACTTTCTTGCATTTTAATAAACTTGAACCATTGTGCTCACTTATGATGCGTATATGCTTGCGCTTTGTAAGTTGTGAATTAGCAGAACCATGCTGTCATGGGGAACGCTTTCAACATTGCACTGGTACTTTGTACCTAGTTGATACCATGTTCTTTTGTCTATGGATGTCATCGGTGTGAAATGAAAGGGGAGCTTGTAAGTCCATGGAGTTATGCATGTGTGTTAGAGAAAAGCCTAGGCTGCTGGTCTAATCCATGCTGACATGGTGGAAACCTACAGCGTAACCATAACGAGCATCTATGAAGCATTCTTCTTATAAAAAAATAGATAGAGGTTGAGAAAAAGAGAAAAGGAAAAAAAGAGATTATGAAAAGAGCAAAGAGAGAAAAAAGCACCATATTCCCATGGTAAATAAGAAGATTGTTGAGATGCTTGTTGTCTGCTTGCCTTATCATTTTTATATGGGGATTCTTCCGTATCATCGGGCAAGGGGTGCCCCGTTGGTGGTTCTCTATGATACACATATGCTTACGATGACAAGAACTTACCGGTGACTAAAATTGAGTAGCATGAGGAGCGGCCCTCGTATTCAAGGGACATGAATTCTCAATTTACAACTTGTCAATGCATATCCTCATATTTGATCACTTTAACCTTAATCACCTAAAGATGCCTATGATAGGGGCAATGAGAGCTGAAAGCTAGTAAGTATCATAATTTTTGGGAGCTCTTTATGAGACTTGCAATCCCTGCTTCCCTCTGCGAAGGGCTTTTCTTTTACTTTTTAGTTGAGTCAGTAAATCTACCCCCTTCTATCTCAGCAAGTATTTTGAGTTGTTGTGTTTCATCCATTCATATGATGATTTATTCAATCATGTTTCTTATGTTCCTTGTTTTGCACATTGCTCTTATCTTGATGTTTACTACTTTGAAAGCTATCATTGAAAACCAGCTATTTGCAAACTCCAGCAAATTATCAACTATTCTTCGACCAAGAGCTAAGTTTGCCATTACCAATTATGATTTACTTTATGTATCTTTATTGTGTTTCCTTTACTCATTGCAAGTTGAGTTATATAATAGTGGGTTGTCTTCTATTATGATCTATGTATTGATGAATGTGATGCTTCTTATCCGTATTATTTTATCAACTCTTCACTCCATAAACCTGAGGCCATGTTTATTGAGCTCGGTTTCGCTTGGGGACAAGCGAAGTCTAAGCTAGGGGAGTTGATACGTCCATTTTGCATCACTATTCTATGTCATAATTCACTGCTATTCATTGATATATTTCGTATTGAGAGGTGATACTTATGTTATTTAATTTGTTTTTGCATGGCTGATGACTTTTGGAGCATGGACCGCTGCAGTCAGGATTCTGGTGGAAAAGGTGTTGTTTGGAGGCAAAATTCGCGAAGATCAGAAAATCCGGGAAAATACATGGAAAATCCTATTTCTCCAGAAGACGAAGGAAGCCAGAAGGGGGGCTGGAGATGGGCCACAGGGGGCCCACGCCACCCCTGGCACCGGCCAGCCTAGGCCGTGCCACCAGGTGGTGTGGCTCCCCTGGTCCACCCCTGGCTCTCCCCTCTGGCGTATATATTCCTCCCGAAACCCTAAGACTCGGAGAGCAACCACAAAAATATTCCGCCGCCTCTGCGGGGCGGAAAACACCGAGAGAGAAAGATCTCTCTGGCAGACAGATTTCTGCCGGGGGAATGCCTTCCCGGAAAGGGGAGATCATCGCCATCAACACCACCATCAAGATGGACTTCATCGGGATCATCATCATCATCACCACCATCATCACCATCAGCACCCTCATCACCATCTCCCTATTGCTGTAACAATTGAGTTGAATCTTGCATAGTTCATAGGGGAAACTTTGCCGGTGTTGATTACTCTTTGTAGTTGATGCTATTGAGTGAACCATTGAATTATTGTTTATGTTCAGATTGTTATACATCATTATTCCATCTATGATCATGATCCATATGATGTCTTGTTAGTAGTTCGTTTTGTTCTTGAGGACATGGGAGAAGTCATGTTGTTAGTCGTGGAGTTGTGTTGAGAAAGATTCAATGGTTTGATATTAAGTTGTGGTGTACTTCTTCTAGTGGTGTCATGTGAATGTCGACTACATGTCACTTCACCTATATGGGCCTAGGGGAATGCATTGTGTATTTGGCTACTAATCGTATGGGTTGCCGGAGTGACAAAAACCTGAACCCCCATTAGGAAACCATTGCACAAGGGACGTAAGGGTCTTAGAGTTTAAAGCTGTGGTTAGGTTTCTACCTTAATTACTTTCTTGTACTTACGGATGTTTGCAAGGGGTATAATCACAAGTATGTATTAGTCCTAGGAAGGTCAGTACATTAGCACAGGTTCACCCACACAACACTTAGCAAGCTAAAGAAGATTAATCAACTATATGAAGCGAAAGCACTTGACAGTCTTCCCATGTGTCCTCGAGAACGTTTGGTCATCTTAAGTAATACAACCGGCTTGTCCTTTGCTGAATAAAGGATTGGGCCACTTCCTGCATTTATTCCTACTTCTGCTCCTCGTTGGGTTTGACACTCTTACTTATCGAAAATACTGCGATACACCCCTATACTTGTGGTCATCAGGGGCATACTGGGCAATTCATCTAGGAATACGTCAGGGTATTCACAGACTACTTTGACTTGGTCTAGGGTTGGTTGGGCTAGACTCTTGTTGCATTTGAACTGACGGGGCAAGGTCTCAGATACATGCTCTACTGATACTCTGGAGCTACTGGTCATGGTTATGGCTTTCTTGGCACAGTCGATCAATCCTTTATGTGTCAACATCCAATCTATTCCTAGTACTACTTCCAAACCTTTGGTTCCAAGTACTATTAGATTGGCATAAAAATCTATCCCATGGATTCTGATAGGTACAGCCTTGCAAATTTTTCTAGCTTTGGTGGTTGAACCAGGTATTTGAACTATCATAACATTCTTCAATTTTGTTGGTTGAATCTTACTAGTGCATGCAAATTCTTCTGTAACAAACGAGTGCGATGCTCTAGAATCAAACAACACTCTTGCTAAAACTGAGTTAATAGAAAACATACCCAACACGACATCTGATGCTTCCTGGGCTTCTTCAGCATTCATGTGGAACAGATGGCCGTTGTGGTTGAGCGAATTCCTTGGGGCAAATCTCCCTCCAGGATGAACACAGCGCTGCTGCTGAGCGGGGGCATTCACATTGGTGGCTGCTGCAAGCTTCTTGGGACACTCATTGGAATAGTGACCCTTGACTCCACATTCAAAACAAGTAATCGGGGACTTGTCTTTGGCTGTAACAGGCACAACATTGGTTCCAGTCCTTGGGGCAGTATTGTTGTTTTTGTTGTTGTTGGACTTGGGTGGTGCACGGTTGAAATTGTTGGAGTTGCCGGGGTTGTTGTTGTGGTTTCCTCCAGACTTCAAGTTTCCTCCTCTACGATTGGGATAGCTTGGACGGGACATTGCGGGTCTATTGTTTCTTGGGGCATATCCTGCAGACGGGTTGGGGCGATACTTCTAGGTATGGTTGGATCCACTCTGGTGCATCATCCTGCGCTAGCGGTTGTCATTGGCTTGGTTGATCTTCCCTTCCATCTGAATGGCAGAGTCTACAAGCTCTTCAAGATCTCCAAAGCGTATGTTGACTAAAACAGTCTTCATCTCATCATGCAATCTGTTCAGGAATCTCTCCTTCTTCTTTGCTTTAGTGTTGATCACATCCGGGGAATATCTAGCTAGCGACAGAAATTTGTCACGGTACTCAACTACCAGCATCCTGCCTTGCGTCAGTTCTCTGAACTCATCTCTCATTCTGGTGACTAAATCTTATGGCACATGGGTGCGGCTGAACTTGATCTTGAATGCTTCCCAAGTCATCATATGACAGTCATTCATGGTACGGGTGCTATTACACCAGGCTCTTGCATCTCCTGCCAGATAATGGGTGGCAAATAGTACCTTCTCATTGGCTTCGACTCCTGCGACCTTCATATTGTTTTTCATGGTTTGCAGCCAATCATCAGCATCTAAGGGGTCCTCAGACTTACTAAAGATAGGTGGGTTGCTATTCTGAAAGTTCTTAAGCTTGGATCCATGATGATCTTGGTTTCCATGGCCTTGATTATTGTGGGCCATCTGAGCTATCTGTTGAAGAGTGGCTAGGTTGGCTTGACATTCGGCTCTACTAGCTTCACGGTCAGAAACTAGCATTTGCAGAATCTGCAACATCGGGTCCTGCTATGAGCTCATTCCTCCGGGGTTTCCACGAGTCATCTGAAGATTGAGATAGATAATGAGATAAGAGGGAAATTTCTAAGGTTCATGGTTTTGTTTTAAAAGCTTTAAACTTTGAGTTTGACTCAAGTTTTGCAAACTAACAACTTCCTCTCATTCATTCATTTGAAGCACACAATACAAACACACACCACAACACAAATAGAAAACAGATGGTTTTTGAACCATTCTGTGAAACTACGATACAATGGGACCGACACAACTCCTTCCTATGGTAGTGATAAAGTGCATCTAATCATCATCAATGAAGTCGAAATCATCATCATCAGTGTGGAACTCCATGGCATCATCCTTCAGGTAGTCGTTGTCATCACTAAGGTAAGAGTAAAGATCTCCTTGGATATATTCACCTTCCTCCTCTTCCTCCTTTGCTTCAAGCTAGACTTCCTATTCACGGATGGTCTTCTTGAGGGTTGCCACCCTCTTGCGGAGACGATCGATGGTGTGATCCTTCTTCTCACGTTGACGATGAAGTGATTGGTGATCCTTGACGAGCATGGCGATAGTCTGGTCCTTCTTGACGGCAATGGCAAGGTTGTGGTTGGCGTAAGCTCGAGCATTGTCCAACTCCTTCTGCCTATCATACAACATGAAGTCAAGATTGTCCACCTGGTGCTTCAGCTCCGGATGTCCTGGCATCTCCAAGGGCATTCCCATAGAATCACGCCTTGTGTAGTGAGCAAAGCAAGTTCCCTGGATCAAGTTGATGTTGTGTCCACACAGACGGGCGAGAGCTTCATGCATTGCCCTGGCTAATCCATCTAGCCAGTTATTCTCCCTCAAGGTGAATTGGATCTTCTCCGAAACTGATGCTTCCATCTTGCCTCTGAGATCTGCAACTATCAGCCATTGTAGATCTCCTCATGCGTGATCATTGAGTTGAGCCCCGAAGAATTCCGGATGCGGGCGCTCTAGATACTTTGACAGTGCATCTAGATCGCTCTCAAAAATCAGGTGGCCTCTGTTGCCCAGCTGATAGAACTTGCAATACTGGACTTCCATCTATAAGAATTTAGGGTGACTAAGTTAGTGAGGTGATCAAGTGTATCAAATTTTATGTAGGAATGCAAGAATTTTTGAGGAACATGACTTTTTGAAAGAATCAAGGATAAGAGTGGAAATAGGTTTTCATAAATACTCACTTCTTTTGTTTTGAAATGAAGTTTTTGGTTTGGACGTCCATTCTAACTAGGGTCTCCTATGGTCAGGATGGCTCTGATACCAACTTGTCAACACCCGGATTTTTAATCCCAAATGCCTGTTATGCCATACCTCGCAATCCCAGGATTACCATTTTTGCGAGACATAACAGATTGGATATCATAGTACATCATCCATTACAAACCATAATAAGGTCTGAAAAATAAAGGATCTCATGATCCAGTCTTAATACAATCAAGCAGCGGAATAATAAGCGTAGTAGTGGGCTCCATCTTCAGGGTCACAAGCAATGCTAACGATGGGAGATGATCCTAGTTGTCGTAGACCTCCTGCTGTCCATTATCCTGGTAGTCCTGCTCATAGTCTGGCCACGGGAATAGCCAGGGACAAAGCTATGAGTACTCTTTAAGTAGTCGTAAACTATCACTAACAAGTAAGGTAGTTCTAGTAGGAATCTTAAGCCTTAGGTGTATTTGCAAAAAGCCAGGTTTATCTTCACCGAGTTTAGAAGTAAAGAAAACTACTTTAATGTTCTAAATCACTTAAGTGGGAAACTAGTTTTCATATCCAGAACCCTGTTGTGGTCAAGTCAAAATCACAGTTCAATTCACAAGTCATTTTGAAAACATCTGATGACGGAACAGTATGGCCACTCCAACTGTCCATGACCGCGGATGCGGCTATTCGAATAGTTTGACACTCTGCAGAGGTTGTACACTTTCACCACAAAATTCGATACATCCGTCAGGGATAACCCTGAATCAACCATACTTAGTATGCGGATAATCACTCATAACCTTTCAATTACACACCCTAGTATAGGCACCTCCCCTATGAGCTTGGCCTCCCAGCCATGGCCATCTGCCATCCTGGACACTACATAGGTGGACATCATCAAGAGGTAGCCTCAACTCAAACCTCTTCTATGAGGGATCCCATACTAATGCATATAAACTTCCGGCTAAGCCCTACCCAATTCAGGTATTGTGGCTGTACGGTAAAATTGGAATGGTATCGCATCCAAACCCAACCATCAGTTTTTTATAAAGGGGTAAGGCTCATGCCTCAACATTTTCATCATCAAATCATTTGTGTTTCTCAACACATGTAAAAACATCTCAATAGAATGAATCATCATTCCAAGATTTTCATAATCATGTTCACCAAGTATTCCCATCTAAAGTGATCAACTTTTATGCTTAGCACTAGCCACTAAGGTTAAGAGTGTTCACTAATGAGGGGTGCTAATCTTCAATCTCATGCCATAGAATGACATCTAAGTACAGGCCTAGTTCTAAGTATAGGCCTAGTTTTATACTCTTTATGCTATCTACTATATTTTCCAAATACTCACAAAGCACTAACTACAAGTAAAGAACTTTGGTAATGTAAAAGAATAATGCAAGTAAAACTTGGGATGGGTATAACTAAAAGGGTATATAACCAAAGCATGCCTAGTGCATCTTGGTTAGGTTAATACTTGCAAATGTTAGCTGGCAAGGGTCTAGCTTTCTTAGTAATGATGGCTTTCCTTGGTTGGTGAAGTGATTGAAGTTTTCTTCGTCTTCTACTTGGTAGTACTCCTCCTCCTCGTATCCTTGGTCGGTACTATCGTCTATAAATAAATACGGGGTACACAATCACCAAACCATACTTAACTAGGTCTATTTAGCACACTAAGGCTCACACTTGATGATTTAGCATCATCACAATCATCACATGGAATAAAGACTTAGTCTTATTCATTTTATTTTAGAAAAGTAATTTCTACTCATTGAAATTAATTAAGATTTAATATTCTCCAAATAGAATATGGGATCATGTGGACACATATAATCACAACATATTCTAATACACGGGAATGTGATTTAAAGTGTTGGTCACATTTTATAATGTTTAAGATTATTATTTAATAGATTTAAAGTGACTAGAAATGCCCTAATAGCATTACTTTGGTACTAATCCAACGTCACTGCATGAAAACCTAAATATTTTTACATATTCAGATAGATATTATCAAAAGCATTTATGGTTGATTTTTGAAAAATGTTTGAAGTTGTAAAAGTCTTTGTCTTGTTATTTTTTCTATAGATTATCTCTAACTCCAAATGATATAAATCCAACGGGCTTGGATAGATAATTGAATTACCTTTCTAGCAAAATTTGAATCATGCAATTTGGTTTAGTGAAACTCTCTGAATTGATTTTTGAATCTGTGGATAGAAACTAGTTTAAACTAAAAAGGAAAATCATTATTTGAATTTCCAGGCCTGAGCAGGAAAGCTAAACGGGCCAGCCCAACTGCACTACACAGTGCAACGGGCTGCTGACAGCGCAGACCCAGTGGTCAGCGGCTGCATCTAAATGAAATGGTATCGGCGAATCTAGACAGTGTGATCTAATTCTAATCTAACAACTAGGAGTCATCGTCGACGACGAACTGCTCCAGCGAGAAATTAACCTAGCGCGGCGGTGGGGGTCTGGCTAGGCTCACCTGGGCTCCAGCTAGGGTCGACGACGGGGGCGATCGACGTGGTAGATGACGATGGTTCGAGGTGTGGTCGCGGCAGGTCTTGGGGTGGTCGAAATCGATGGCGCCCTTCTCCTCAGCAGTGGTTGGCTTCGGCCAAATTCCGGCGAGGGAGAGCTCACCTTGCTCCGAGAAGAAGTGGGGGAGGATCAGAGAGGAGTGGTGAGTGTTGGAGTGCGGAGAAATGAGGCAGGGGAGGCCTCTACTTATACTGCAGCGAGGGGACCGAACGGTGCGGGCGCGAGCTCGTCGGTGACGATGCTACAGGCAGCTATCTGCGTGGCAGAGGCTAGTGGATGGTGCTATGTTCCCTAGCAATCCTTGCTGGTTTAAAGGCGAGGCGTGGGGCGGTGTGGTTTGGTAGGGAGCGTGCGGCGCTCTACGCAGAGGCGGAGGTGTTTGCGACGGTGTGCGGCAGCTGCGGGTCGCGCGACAGCGAACGGGGGTGTCTGCGGGGTTGCTGTGGTCATGGCGAGCGTGAGCGTGCGCGGCGAGGGCGAGGCACGGTCTGTGTGAGGCGCCGGGCGCGGCGAGCTGGCGCGCTCTGGGCATGGCGTAGAGACGGTGGGCACGACGTAGCTAGGGTGGTCCAGGGCTTAGCAGGGGTCTTGGCTTGGACAGGGGGTGGCGGTAGAGTGCGGCGTGTCTGGTGCGCGTCATGGGTGAGGCCGGCATGGCTCCTGGCGTGCTGTCCACTGTCGACCGGCGACGACCAAAAATGGGCGGCGCTCCACTGTGCATAATGGCCAAAGGGGGGTTGGTCTGGGTGCTGCTCGACACTAGAGGGGACAAGGGTGTTAAGGGGAGACCAAATTGTCAAGAATTACCGTGGAAACAGTGAAGTTAGGCAGTGGGTTAATTTTTGTAATTAAGGTGTTTGATGAAATGGCCGCAAGAGAATTAGTTTGAATTTTTTCAAATTTTTTGAGTGATCTTAACTTAAGCTTGAGTGTCTCTGGTTGCATGGGTTTGCCAAGGGGAATTGGTTGGATGGGTTTTTGAAAAAGTGGGATCTTACCACATACACTTGATTCAATTTTCAAATGTCCATTAAATTGATTTGGAGAATGTTTTTATAAGTTTGTAAAGTGGGTCTTGATACACTTTTACTTGGTCTAGCAAGGGGTAAAAAGAAGTAGAAATGTTTCTGTTGGGGGGATACCCCCGGGTAGGGTCACGCCGGGGTATAAAGGCCGAGTTAGCCGAGGTTTGGCAAGGCCAAAGCGGATGCTGGCCGGGTCACCTCAAGGCAGGCCGAATCACGGAGTAATCCGGACCAGGGGACTTCCACCTAACGTGGTCTCAACCGACTTAAGCCATAAGTCAGAAAGATGTATCTAACTTTCATGCAGGAACAGGTATGGCCGGATCAACTGCGATCTGGCTCATGTCAAGCTTCTAGGAGAAGGAAGGAATCTCGCTGGTCAAAAGTAGCCCCGGTACGCACGGCATGAGGGAAGCGGACAGAGGCAGGACCAGCAAGGCGTGGCCGACAGAGGTGACGACGCCAATGTCGGCTGATGCAGGCGCCGCAGAGGCTCACGAAGCCTCTACATGGGTGACACGGGGAAAAGCGACCCGGCCGGCTTACTATTTTGGGAGGAGGCATATTCGCTAGAATATGCCTCCACGTATGCCCTAAGTGGAGACCTAGCCACCCCTATATAAGGAGGGCTAGGGCCTCTGTAGAAGGGTTAGGTTCTACAGGTTGATCTCTGGTTGGTCTTGTACGGGTTAGCCAGTGGCGAGAGTAAGAGAGTCCCTTCTTCCTCCTCTCCCCGATACAGCTTTAGGAGCACTTGTAAACCTTGGAATTGAATCGAATATAAAACTTCTGTGTGTGGAATCACCTCACTATCCCTCCCTGGATTCCCCTAGTGCATTTAGTCCCCACCTTTAGCCTATCCATGGCATCTGCCGTGACACCACCACGACAGTTGGCGCCCACCGTGGGGCTAGCGGCGCTAGCAGGGGTCAAGATCCGGATGAGAAACCTCATCGGCACCGGCGAACGCATCGTCTCCGGGCTCGTTCAGCGCTTTGGAGCGCTGGACTTTGTCAGCGACAACGCTAGCTGCTTCGGCACGCACCCACTTCCGCGCAACGGCCTCTTCGTCAAGCTCGGCGCGCACAAGGTCTACGTTGTTGTCGATGTGTCGTGCGTTCATCCACGGCACGTCGTCGAGGCAGGGGAGCCACCCCTTAGCGTGGTTCACGGGGCGCGTATCACTCGCTCCCCGGGCCGTGCTAAGGTGATGATGACTGCGCCTGGTGCAGGCGCAAGCAAGGATCCGACACCAGATCCGGAGGTAACGCCTAAGGCACCGAGGAAAGGTAGAGGTCCTCCACTAGAGAGGCCTGAGAATGTGCTGCGGGAAGTGATGGATAGCTTGGCAAACCTAGTAGCAGCAGTGGTAGATCCGGCTCAGGCACAGGCCGAGCTAGAGGAAACTAGGCAAAAAATACTAGAGGGTGCAAAAAAGATAGCCGCGGCTCAGCAGTCGTTGAACATGACGCTGCGTGAGTACGCAAAGGCAAATAAAGTAGATGTTGTAAAAGTGAAGGGGAGAAATCTCATGAGTGAAATGAACAAAGAGGGAGACACTAGGATTGAGGAGTCAGAGAACTGTTTCTCCGTGGGGCTGCCGAGGTATAGTACCCCGGCTAAGAACCTCAGAGCAGCGGATGCAGCTGCATCCGAGTTAGAGGGTCTAAGGGGTGAAGCCCGTCAGAGACAACAAGATAGGGTCAATGAGTTGGTTCGGATCACGAACAGGCAAAATGAGGAACTTCTCAGGGCTAACCCGGAGAGAGCTGGGGCCTCCAAGATCGTTCATTCGGCGGTGGGTAACCCGGAGAAATCCGCGGGAGCCGCATCGTCTCCTCATGGTGGCCCTAGGAGAGAAGAGGTAGTAACCTCGGCCAGAAGGAACGAACAGACCGTCCCATACGACCCGACAAGGGCAGGGAAAGGAAAAGAAGTACAGAGAAATGACGATTGACGAAGTGTGAGTCAAGGAGAAGCTGGCCGAGGTAACCGCGACCAAGGCAATGCCGGTCAAGGAAACGCTGTAAATGGCAATGCCGGACAGCATAACTCGGCAGGACAAACGCAGCAGCGGAATATGCCAAGGCAAGAGCAAAGTGCCAGCCGAGGTATGCAACAGAGAGGTGCTCCGCGAGAGCAGGACCGGTATAACGACGAAGATTCAAAAATGGTGAATGCAGGATACCCAAGGCCAGACTATCATGTGATAGGGTCAAGATTGGGAAATAGGGATTTGATGCCAGATGATGCCAGGTTAAAACTGGACCGGCTGTATAGGTCGGAACAGATAGAATGTCAAGGTCCACCGGGTCCTGCGTGTTTTGGGCCCCGGATCATGAAGGAGCCACCGGTACCTAACTTCTAGTTACCCAGAGGCACAAAGACATATGACGACAGTACTAAGCCGAAGGATTGGTTGATAAACTATGCTACAGCTGTGAAAATTGCTACATGCAACTTGAGATGGGCTGTGAGATACGTATCCCAGATGTTGGAGGGGCCAGCAAGGGTCTGGCTAAACAATTTGCTGCCCGGAAGTATTAACTGCTGGATCGATTTTGAGGAAATGTTTATCAGCAATTTCTTAAGTACGTATCAGAGGCCAAATAGGCCACATACCCTAGCTATGTGTAAGGAGAGACCGAACGAGACGGACCAGAAATTTTTAACCCGGTGGTGTACCGTGAGAAACTCGTGTGAGGGTGTGATAGAGTCACATGCCATAGCGTGGTTTGCGCAAGGGTGCAGATATGCAAGTGAGCTGTGGCAGAACTCGCAAAGGAAAATGCCAACTACATTGGCAGAGATGATCCGGATTGCTGATTCGCATGCTTTGGGTGATCCAATTCAGCCCAGGCTCGTGTCAAACGAGTCAAATGAGGAGTACTACCAGAGAGATGGAGCCGGATCATTCCGTAGTAATGATTACAGAGGTAAAAGAAGAGATGATAGACTGGATCACCGGTACAGTTCGCAACAAGTTGCAGCTGTGAATCAAGATCAGCCCGGAGCAGGAGGCAATCAACGTCAGAAAACTAGAGGGGGACAATGGACACCAAGAAATGATGGCAAGAAAACTTGGACGCCGGAGCAGAAGAAACAGTGGCAAGAAAGGAAGGACCGTCCAAGGTACACTTATGAGTCGATGTTGGATCAGCCGTGTAAATTTCACATGCCAAATCCGAGTAACCCAGCGGGTCATACAACGAGGCAATGTGAGTGGATGCGTAAGATAGAACAAGGTGGTTCAGGGAATGCTCAGGCACCTCAGAATGATCAGCCTCGGCAGGAGTTACCCCGGAAGCAATTGCTCTCCGGAGCGAATACGCAACAGCTAATGTTGCCTCCCCCTCCGCCGAGGTATGATAACCATGAGAGAAGGGATGCAGTGCATCAAGTAGAAAACCAGCATCAGCCAGATCTGAGGTACCCCGGAAATGAGGGGAGGAATGAGTACAGAGAGCATCATCAGAGTTACTATGTGTTTACCACTGAGGAAACAGATAGAAAGAGCTTGCAGCGCCGACATGTGGAGGTGAATGCCGTAATGCCAGCAATGACGAGGTATATGCCTTGGTCGGACCAGGAAATCACCTGGAGCATTAAAGATCATCCCAAGCTTATGCCGAGTCCTGGTACATATGCGTTAGTGTTGGATCCGACATTCATTGGGCCTAACATCAATGTAAGGTTCTCCAAGGTACTGATTGACAATGGCAGTAGCATTAACATCATGTATGCGGATACAATGCACAAGTTGGGTATCTCGGAGAACATGCTCTAGGCTACAAGGACAACTTTCCATGGTATTTCGCCCGGCATTTCTTGTGAGCCCATAGGCAAGGTCCGGGTTGACGTATTGTTCGGCATGACAGATAACTGCCGAACTGAGAATTTTGAGTTTGAAGTGGTGAACTTGGAAAGTGTGTATCACGCGTTACTCGGAAGACCAGCACTGAACAAGTTCATGGCAAGTTGTCACATCAGTTACTTGAAGATGAAGCTGCCCGGGCCAAACGGAGTAATTACCATTGCTGGAGATTTCTGATGTTCCATTGAGTGTGCGTCAGCCGGGTCTAACCTAGCCGAGTCACTCGTGATTGCGCAAGAGAAAAGAAAAATCCAAGAGGTGGCGGCATTGGCTCAGTCCGCGCAGCAGTATATGCCGACGCTGAGTATCCCGCATGGAAGTGTCTCATTCCAAGCCACGAAAGATACCAAGAAGGTGCCTGTTGATGATATGTTCCCAGAGCGCACCGTAACAATTGGTGCCGGGTTAAATGACAAATAGGAAAGCGAGCTCGTCAACTTCCTCCGTGAGAATCGGGACGTTTTTGCTTGGTCCACACAGGACTTGCAAGGTGTTCCGAGGGAGTTGGTCGATCACTCTTTGAATGTGAGACCCGGAGCAAAGCCGGTGAAGCAACCTCTCCGCCGCTTCACCGAAGATTGGAGGAAAGTCATCGGAGATGAGATAGCTCGGTTGTTGGCTGCATGATTTATCATGGAAGTTCTTTATCCGGATTGGCTATCTAATCCGGTGTTGGTGGAGAAGAAGAAGGATGATCCGAATGTGGCAGTGGTTTGGCGTATGTGTATCGATTACACGAACCTGAACAAGGCGTGTCCAAAAGATCCATTTCCACTGCCAAGGATAGATCGGGTCATAGACTCAACTGCTGGATGTGAACTGTTGTCATTCATTGTTGCATATTCTGGTTTCCACCAGATACCTCTAAATCCGGATGATCAAATAAAGACTGCATTTATCACCCCGTATGGGGCTTATTGCTATTGGACCATGCCGTTTGGTTTACGTAATGCATGAGCAACGTACCAAAGATGTATGCAGAAATGTTTGCACGACCAAATAGGTCAAAATGTACAAGTGTATGTGGATGATCTGGTTATCAAGACCAAGGAAAGCAAGACGCTCCTTGACGATATCAGGCAGACGTTCGCAAACTTGAGAAGGTTCCGAATGAAGCTTAACCCGGAGAAATGTACCTTCGGTGTCCCGGCTGGAAAATTACTCGGATTTCTTGTTTCCAGCCGAGGTATCGAAGTTAATCCAACTAAAATCCGGGCCATTGAACGGATGGAACTGCCGAAGTGTCTTAACGATGTCCAGAAGTTCACTGGTTGCCTCGCATCGTTAAGTCGGTTTGTGTGTCGGTTGGGAGAAAAGGCATTGCCTCTCTATCAACTCATGAAAAAGTCGGATAAGTTCGTTTGCACGCTGCAGGCCAATGAAGCCTTTGCTCACTTGAAGAAGATGTTAGCCACTGCACCAGTGCTAGCCTCTCCACTATCAAAGGAGCCAATGTTGCTCTATATAGCCGCAACCAACCGAGTTGTAAGTGCAGTAATGGTGGTAGAGCGCGATGCAGAGGGTAAGTCAGTGCAAAGGCCAGTCTATTATCTGAGCGAGGTGTTGTCTGCCTCAAAGCAGAACTACCCACACTATCAGAAAGTGGCATATGGTGTGTATATGGCAGCTAAGAAGTTGAAGCATTACTTTGAGGAGCATCCCATCAAGGTAATATGTGAGGCTCCCATATCCGAGATAATGAGTAACAAGGATGCGAGTGGTAGGATTGCAAAATGGGCAATTGAACTAGCTCCTATGCACCACAATATGACAGAAGAGAAGCAATCAAGTCTCAGGCTGTGGCCGACTTTTTTGTGGACTGGACCGAGGTACAATACGAACCACCGCTACCAGATCCGAATTACTGGAGGATGCACTTTGACGGGTCAAAAACAAAAACCGGGCTAGGCGCCGGAATTGTACTTACCTCGCCAAAGAAGGACCAGCTGAAATATGTGCTACAGATCCATTTCACAGCATCAAACAATGTCGCTGAGTATGAAGCACTTGTGCATGGGCTCAAAGTGGCAAAAGAAATTGGGATACATCGCATCCTATGCTTTGGCGACTCAGATTTGGTAGTACAGCAAGTGTCAGGACTGTGGGACGCCCTTGATCCAAATATGGTGCTGTACAGATTTCATGTGTAGAAGATATCTGGTTACTTTGAGGGATGTGAATTTCACCATGTACCCCGGGTGGAAAATGAGGCTGCCGACGTACTGTCGAAGCTCGGATCAACCCGGCAAGCAATTCCACCGGGGGTAGCATTGGAACACCTCAAAAAACCGTCTATCAGGCCGTCCCCAGAAACCGACTCAATTTACGTCCCGGAGGATACAGAATCCGGAGCTGTGCCCATGGACATTGACACGGGAGGTGGTGCGCGAATCCCGGGGACTGCCTCGGCAAACCCGGGGACTACTTCGCAAGACCCCGGGACTGCTCAGCGTGATCCGGTTGAAGTTATGCCGGTGGACCAGATGGAAATTGATGAGGATGTGTTCCCTGTATGAGCAATACCAGCTTGGGCACTACCTATATTTCAATTCCTGAAAGATGGAACTTTACCCACTAAGGAGGTGCTATCCACGCAAACTCGGAGGAGAGCAAAGGCGTACACAATCATCAATTCCGAGCTATACAAAAGGAGTGTGACTAATGTCCTCCAGCGATGCGTTGACCCGGAAGAAGGGCTTGACATCCTCCGAGATATACATCAAGGGGAGTGCGGGCATCATGCCTCGTCCCGAGCCTTGGTGGCAAAAGCTTTCCGGCATGGATTCTACTGGCCAAATGCCTTAGAAAAAGCAGAAGATCCGGTGAGAAAGTGCAATGGCTGTCAGAGGTATGCTACCAAGACACATATGCCAATGTCGGAGCTCAAGACCATACCAATCACCTGGCCATTTGCCGAGTGGTGTTTGGACATGGTGGGCCCGTTTAAACCAGCAAGGGGAAATATGACTCACATCTTGGTCATGGTGGACAAATTTACAAAGTGGATCGAAGTGAAGCCAATAAGAAAATGTGATGGAGCTACGGCCATGACGTTTCTCAAAGACATCATCTTGAGATATGGTTATCCTCATTGTATCATAACTGATAATGGCACAAACTTTGCGGAAGGAGCATTTGCGTGTTTCTGCCGGGATAAGAAGATCCAGTTGGACGTTGCCTCGGTAGCCCACCCCGCTTCAAACAGACAAGTGGAAAGATCCAACGGATTGGTATTATCCAGGATAAAACCCCGGCTCATTGAGCCGCTGCAAAGATCAGCGGGGTGCTGGATAGAAGAACTACCAGCGGTACTGTGGAGTTTAAGAACAACTCCGAATCGATCAACGGGCTATACACCATTTTTTCTGGTATATGGGGCAGAAGCTGTATTACCAGCCGACATAGAGCATGATTCGCCTAGGGTCACCCAATACACAGAAGCCGAAGGGCAAGAAGCCCGGCAAAATGCTGTTGATCTGCAGGAAGAAGCGAGAGAATTGGCACTGTCCAGATCCGCCATATATCAGCAAAATCCCCGACACTATCATAGCCGGAAAATAAGCCCCCGAGTTTTCTGGGAAGGCGATATGGTGCTCCGGTTGGTACAACATACTGCTGGCATGCATAAATTATCTCCTCCATGGGAAGGGCCATTCATTGTGAGCAAAGCATTGCACAATGATTCTTATTATCTTATAGATGCAAAGCCACAGGAAAAGAACAAGGCGGACAGGTCCGGCGAGGAATCTAAGCATCCGTGGAATGTAGCTCTACTTCGTCGTTTCTACACTTAGCAGAGAAGTGTATGTATGCCGGCAATGAGCTTATCAATGAAATGTTGGCACCTCGAGTAGTAACTCGGGTACTTCCTTAATAATATTTGTCTTATGTTATTTATACGTCAGCTGGAGTAAGTTGTTCTACTTAACTCAGATTAGTAGTGTGTGAGCACCAAAAACCCAACTCTTCGACTTGCTGCTGTCTAACAAGAATTGGCTTCATGGCAAGCAAGAGAACAAGTTTGGAATTGCGTAGCACATGAAAAATGACTAAGGAAAAGAACTTAATCGAGCCGACGTTTGTTTTTCGAACTAACCTTGTGTGTTTTTAGTTTATTATGCTGAATTATTTTGAGCTAAGCCTAAAAGTTTCCAAGTATTGTTAAGACAATTTTCGAAGCTCGGATTTGTAAGTCGTAAAACCGAATCAAGGTAGACACGAGCCAAGCCAAAAGATTGGACGAACAAGAAAATGAAACTCGAGGACTACGCCCAAGTTAATCCGGCATAAAAACTTAGTAGCAAAATATCACATGTGTACTGGATACAATTCCACCTGGCATACCGGGGATCTGATAAACTTTAAATTTTTTCACTTAAGGAGCAGCAGGAGGAGGGAGTTCGACATCATCTCCGCTGTCTTCAATGTCCGAGGCATCGCCTTCTTCGTCCTCATCCGAGCCATCTTCAACGTTTTCAGTGTTTTCGTCACCGGCGGCTTCCCAGAAGCTCGGTCCTTCAGTCCGTTCATGAATGGGAGTGTATTCGATAAGGCTATGGGCGCAAGCCTTGCGCCGAGCTACCCACTCTGGGTCACTGGTCCATTTGGATCCGGTGCGCATGCGCGCTAAGAGGTTGAGGTCGATCTTCTCGTACCACGTAAGTACGTAGTGGAGAACGGTCTCAGCTGCGGCGCGTCCAGCGGATTTCCTCCAAAGGTCGAGTTGGGTCTCGCATTCCATCAACTTTTCAACAAGAAGTGCGGTTCCCTCCGGAGTGTCTTCTGCAGGCCAGAACGTGTTGAAGATTTGGACTGCAACGTCAAGGATATCGTTGCCATAGTTCTTGATGATTTCCACGCGAGATGACAGGCTAACCAACAGGTCCTCCATGTCATAGGGAATCTCTTCAGCGTCAGGCCCACCGGGAGTACCCCTCTCTCAGCAGAAATCAGCAACAGCCGCGCTCGCGATGGCAATGCCCTCCGAAAATTTGCTTGAAAACGAGATAAGAGAAGCAGGTAAATAAAAAACATGTGAAGTAACCCGGAGAAATATGCCAGATAAGGGAAAGGAACTTACGTTAAATATGGCTGAGGATCCGAGTCAACTCCCGGGTACAGTCATCACGTCTTTTGCGAAGCTGCAGAATTTCAGCGTTCGCCGACTCAAGCTTGACATCGGCCTCCTAGAGAAGTTCTCAATCCTTGACAATTTGGAGGTTGAGGCGCTCGCGCTCCTCAGTGAAGTTTTGGCCAGCCTTTTGGAGCTCGGATTGATGTTGTGCCTTCAATTTCTTCATCTCGGCCTTAAGCTTGGCGATCTCATCATCCTTAGTCCGGAGGAGGGCACGCTCACCGTCTTTGTTTTTGAGCTCGGCCTGATGCAACCCTGCTTGTTCGAGAAAATGCAGCGTCATATCAGGCACGAGCACACTATTTTCCAGCAATACTGAAATAGTTTGTCAACCCGGCAAAGCTGAGGTATGAATGTTTGCCGAGCCAAGGAGGAAAGGAGATGAAAAGCATAAGCAAGGTTGAGCAGATATAACTTACCCTTGATCTGATCCAGATTCCTCCTCATAAGCATGTTCTCAGCCTCCACCCCAGCTGCCAAAACCGAATGATGGATTAGTTCGGTAGAAGAAGATGAAGGAAAATGGAGAAATGCTGAGGAAGAAACTTACCCCTCTTATCTCAGCCAGAAGTGAGTTATGCTTGGCGCGCAACATCTTGTGAGTGTCCAGGAGACGCTGAAACTCAGTGCTCCGGCGGTTGGTGGTCACCTGAAAAGAGTACAAAATTACAACTTGGCCTTGTGCATATTCGAAGTGTACAAAATCCGGGCCAAGTGGAACTTAACCCGGCTCTAGGTGTGTGCATATTCGAAGTGTACAAAATCCGGGCCAAGTGGAACTTAACCCGGCTCTAGGTGTGTGCATATTCGAAGTGTACATAATCCGGGTCAAGTGGAACTTAACCCGGCTCTAGGTATGTGCATATTCGAAGTGTACAAAATCCGGGCCAAGTGGAACTTAACCCGGCTCTAGGTATGTGCATATTCGAAGTGTACAAAATCCAGGCCAAGTGGAACTTAACCCGGCTCTAGGTATGTGCATATTCGAAGTGTACAAAATCCGGGCCAAGTGGAACTTAACCCGGCTCTAGGTGTGTGCATATTCAAAGTGTACAAAATCCGGGCCAAGTGGAACTTAACCCGGCTCTAGGTGTGTGCATATTCGAAGTGTACAAAATCCGGGCCAAGTGGAACTTAACCCGGCTCTAGGTGTGTGCAGATTCAAAGTTCTCAAGGAGCTACGTTAGTTTTCTAAGGAGCATCCGGCCGAGTAACAAGTTACTCCCCCGGAGGCTCGGGGACTAATGTATATCATTAATATCTACAACATGCTAAGGAAAAGGGGAAGTAACGTACCTCCATCATCCGACCCGCGAGGTTGATTGCCTTAGCGGTTGTGTTCATTTGAGCAGAAAATTCAGCGGGGCCAAACTTCTCTGGAAGATCGTCGTTGTGGACGAACTCTGCCTTGTTCCAATTCATGACGAATTCGATCAGGGTCGGAGGGTATCGCTCGCCGCTGGGCATATGGGGTGCCACCAAGCCCTTCGCATGCGCCTCCCTCCTCTCAACCAGGGCAAGGGCCGGGCTGGTGTGCAAAACCATCTGTTGCGCATCAGCTGGCTCGGCAGGGGCGTCCTTCGGTGCTGGAGGCTTCTTGGAAAGCATCGACGCGAGAGTGCGCTGTCCAGCCTCGACGGATGCTGCCCTGGTGGTGTCAGGGGCCTTTTTGCCCTTGGGCTGCTGAGAGGAGGAAGTGATTGCAGCAGATTTACCCTTGGGAGCTGCCTGGGTACTTTCTCGCCGAGACTGGGAAGTCTCGGACGAGGCGGAGGAGCTTGGCGCTGCTGCTGTTGCTCTTGGTGTTGTTCTTGATGCAGGTGCTGGAGTTGGTGCTGGTGCTGCTGCTGGTTTCTTCTTTGGTGGGGGTGTTGAGGTAGCCTCGGTTGTAGCTGGTTGCGGCAAAGCCGAAGTGGTGGATGCTGCTGCCTCGGCTGGGCCTGTCTCCCCCGCTCCAAGGTTGCCCCCCTCTTGACGAGGTGGTGTGGAACCTGGAGCAGCCGCTGAACCCTTCGGAATAGGGCTCAGCGGGCGTGAATCGTCGCCATGAGGGGGAGAAGGGCTAAGCCGGAGCGGCGAAGCAATGCTAGATCCACTCTGGGGGACCTCCACCGCGGCCCTGCCGAATGAAAAAGTGTCAGATGAAAACTATAACAATGCAAGAACAAGTAAGTGGCAGAGGGAAAAGAGGCTTACACATCCGAGGTCAGGGGATCCTTGGGCTTCCGAGCCCTTCGTGCCGGGGCCTTGGTTGGAGGCTTGGAGGCAGTTTTGTCCCCGGACTTCTTTCGCCTTTTGGCAGGCTGAGAAGGTCCGGAAGAAGAAGTTGATGCAGCTCCCCGCTTCTTCTTCGGTGCAACCGGAACAGGGTCACCCACGGCAAGGGGAGGGTCCTCATGGATCTGCCCACCGGGGTTAGCTGATGCCGGAAAAGCATAAGAATGGGGGACAACGTCAAAAGCTTCCATCACCTCGACATCTGAGTCATCTTCATCATCGGGAAGAGAGTTTACCGGTGGGTCGCTTCGTAGCGTCGGTCCATGGAAGGAACATCTCCTGATCCGGCTCCTCCTCATCCAAGGTCTCCCAGTCAAGCGCCCATTTGAGGGAGGGATCGGTGCCATCCTCGATGGTTTGCTAAAGGAATTGCTAAGGAGAGAAAAACGACAGAGTTAAATATACAACAGCAACCGACATAAGATTTAATTCGGAGAAAGTTGGCAGCACGAAGCTTACCAAAGGAGGAGTCCTTGTGGGTGGTGAAGAGGGCCTTGACCCGGCGGTAAATCTCCGTATTACTCAACTCGAAAGACGAGGTACGGTTGGGGTCGCAGCCCTAGCTCATGTGACACAATTTATGAGTGCGCTTCTGGAGGGGGGAGATCCGGTTGCGGACGAATGTGATCATGGCGTCCTCATTGCGCAACCTGAGCTCCTTCAGCTCCGCGAACCTTTTGTTGACCTGGTTGGCCAAGACCGTGGGCTTCTTGGGGATAACGTCCCACAACTCCGGGTTAGGAGGACCCGGAGTATAGGGGCGTAGCCGGATCAAGTCTTCGGTGCCGGTGTTCTGGACATAAAAGAAAGTCCGGGCCCATCCCTTGCAGGACTCCATCCCGGTGACTCGGGGGAAAAGGATAGCCTCTGGGGAGAGATGGACGCAACCCCGAACTGCGTAAGCTGCTTGTCCTCCGGGTCAAGCTGAATGTTCGGAATTACGTTACGATGAAGGCCAAAAAACCGGATCCATAGCTCCTTCGTGGGCCATAATCCGGCATAGCCTTCGATCGTGGAGGCGAAAGCAGAGAGAGAGGTGATTGCATTGGCAGGAAGGTGGTGCGGCTGGAGTTCGTAGGTGTTCAACCAATCGTGGAAAAAATCGCTGACTGGCAAACCGAATCCCCGTTGGAAATGTGACAGAAACACCACATACTCACTCGGATTGGGTGAGGTGGCGAGTTCGGCGGAGGCGAGGCGTGCGGTGACACCTGCGGGGATGCGCCGGGTGCCGTAGAGCCAGTCTAGGTCATCCTGGCAGACCCAGGATCCGGCCCACACACCGCGGTCCGCCATCGCACCGTCTTTCTCCATCTCCCGCTCGGCGACGGCGAGCTCCTCTTCGGTCATCTCGAGTTCGCTTCCCTCATTGGTGCTAGCGGCGGTGGGGGCAGCGGCCTAGACTAACAACGACTCGTGGCGGAGAAGGTGCGCAGCGGCGGCGGCGACGCAGATGCGTGTGGAAGCAGTGCGGTGGTGGCGCTACTACTCAATCGCGGTGGCGGCGGTGCTATCGCGGGAGAAAACGAGGAAGAAGAAAGGGCAGAGGGGAGCGGAAATGGGGAAAGGACCCAAGGGGCGCACCCCTCCCCTATTTTACCGCTCCCTCTGCGAGGAAGTGGGATCGCGTTTGCGGGCGGGCCACATCGTGTGGCCGTGTACACACCGGATTAACCAATCGGCATCAGGCCACACGGAAGGCCATAGGGTGCAGCGGATCCCATGACGCGACGCATTGATGCAGTTAACGAGGAGCCAGGCGTGACGTGACGTGCGCACAGTAACTCCTGACAGTAACTACGGCGGTTACTGTGGCTGGCCCTTAAAATGAGGCGATGTGATGATTAGCCTCCACGTGGGGAAGCGTACAAGAGAAGGAAGAACAACCCATATGAGAATGTGGTAACCCGGCCAACAAGTGAAAACTTGGAATGTGCCAAGGGAAAGTAAATCCATAGAATCCGAGATAAGGTGGTAACCCGGCCAGCAAGGGAAAACTTGGAATGTGCCAAGGGAAAGTAAATCCATAGAATCCGAGATAAGGAGGTAACTGAGATAAGGAGCTCAGTGAAATGGAACCTGATGTGGCCTTAGCGGCCAAGGCAGCTAAGACCGCACCAGCTTCAGGGACTAATGTTGGGGGGATACCCCCGGGTAGGGTCACGCCGGGGTATAAAGGCCGAGTTAGTCGCGGTTCAGCAAGGCAAAAGCGGATGCTGGCCGGGTCACCTCAAGGCAGGCCGAAGCACGGAGTAACCCGTACCAGGGGACGTCCACCTAACGTGGTCTCAACCGAGTTAAGCCGTAAGTCGGAAAGATGTATCTAACTTTCATGCAGGAACAGGTGTGGCCGGATCAACTGCGATCCGGGTCATGTCAAGCTTCTAGGAGAAGGAAGGAATCTCGCTGGTGAGAAGTAGCCCCGGTACGCACGGCATGAGCGAAGCGGACAGAGGCAGGACCAGCAAGGCGTGGCCGACAGAGCTGACGACGCCAATGTCGGCTGACGCAGGCGCCGCAAAGACTCACGAAGCCTCTACAGGGGTGACGCGGGGAAAAGCGACCCAGTCGGCTTACTATTTTGGGAGGAGGCATATTCCCTGGAATATGCCTCCACGTATGTGTCGTGATGGTGTCACGACAGATGCCATGTATAGGCAGATGGTGGGGACTAATATGCACTAGGGGAATCCAGGGAGGGATAGCGAAGTGATTCTCCACACCAAAACTCGTATTGATTTTCTTCCAAGGTTACAAGTGCTCCTAGAGCTGTATTGGCAAGAGGAGGAAGAAGAAGCTCTCTTACTTTCACCCAACGACCTCCACTCAAACCCTAGACCTTAACAGAACTGTCCAGAGAATAAAAATCCAACCCCCTCTACTGAAGCCAGCCCCCCTTTTATAGGGGAGGCTCGGTTTCAGCCTAGGGCATACGTGGAGGCATATTCCTAAGAATATGCTCCCTCCCAAAGTGGTAAACCGACCGGGGTGCTTTTTCCCCCTCGTCAGCTATGCTTTAGCTACGTGAGACATGCCCCGCCCCTCGTCAGCTGACACGGGCGTCGTCACGCTTGTCGGCCACGCCCCGGTGGTCCAGTCCTTGCTCGCTTCGCTCAGGCAGTGCGTACCGGGGCTCCTTTTGACCAACGAGATTCCTTCCTTCTCCTAGAAGGTTACTGCGACCCGGACGATGGTTCATCCGGCCACACCCTTTTCCTGCATACAGGTTAGACATACACTTCCGACTTACTGCTTAAGTCGGATGAGACCTAGTTAGGCGAACGCCTCCAGGTCCGGATTACCCCGTGACTCGGCCTGCCTTGAGGTGACCCGGCCAGCATCTGCTTTGGCCTTGCCGAACCTCGGCTAACTCGGCCTTTATACCCCGGGGGTATCCCCCCAACATTAGTCCCCGAAGCTGGTGCGGTCTTTGCTGCCTTGGCCGCTAAGGCCACACCAGGTTCAATCTTGTAGCCCGGTTGTTATTGCCGAGTTACCTCTTTACCTCGGTTCGTATGGATTTACGTTCCCTTCGCACATTTCAAGTTTTCACTTGCCGGCCGGGTTACCACAGTTCCATCCGGGTCTTGCTTCCTTCTCTCATACGCTAACCCATGTGAACGGTAATCATCCGGGTCTTTCACCTCTACGTCTCCATCACAGCGACGTCAATCTCCCGCTACGGGTCCTCGCCATTCCAAGCCGCTGTCCCCCGCCGCCTCCAGCGCCAGCGAGGGCTTCGAGGAGCAGATGACTAAAGAAGAGCTCGCCATTGCTGAGCAAGACATGCAGGAGGACGCCGCCGCTGGGGACCGCGGCGCATGGGCCGGCTCCTGGGTCTGCCAGGACGATCTGGATTGGCTCTACCGGACCAGACGCCTCCCTGCCGGCGTCGCCGCTCGCCTCGCCTCCGCCGAGCTAGCTCCTTCGCCCAACCCCGGGGAGTTCGTTGTGTTCCTGTCTCATTTTCAGCGGGGCTTCGGACTCCCGGTGAGTGACTTCTTCCACGATTGGCTCAGCACCTATCATCTCCAGCCGCACCATCTTCCGGCCAATGCCATTACTTCCCTCTCTGCTTTCGCCTCTACGATTGAGGGCTACGCCGAATTATGGCCCACAAAGGAGCTGTGGATCCGGTTTTTCGCCCTTCGCCGCAACGTTATCCCCGACATTCACGCTGACCCGGAGGACAAGCAGCTCACGCAGTTCGGAGCAGCCTCCATCTCACCCCGGAGGTTTTCTGTTTTCCCTCGGGTCACTGGGCTAGAATCCTGCAAAGGTTGGGCCCGGACGTTCTATTATGTCCGGAACACAGGCACCGAAGATTTGATCTGGTTGCTTCCCTATACCCCGGGTCCACCGAACCCAGATCTATGGGATGCCGTTCCAAAGAAACCTACGGCCCTGGCCAACCAAGTGAGCAAGAGGTTCGTGGAGCTGAAGGAGCTCGGGTTGCGCAACGAGGATGCGATGATCACTTTCGTGCGCAACCGAATCTCACCTCTCCAGAAGCGCACCCACAAGGTGTGCCATATGAGCTACGGCCGTGATCCCAACCGGACTTCATCTTTCGAGCTGAACAACACGGAGATCTTCCGCCGGGTTAAGGCTCTTTTCACCACTCAGAAGGGTTTCTCCCCTGATTGGACTTGGGGAATTGAGCACTTCTGCCGTGACCGGCTTCCTCCCATGGTGAGTTTCATGTAGCAAACTTACCCCGGACCAGTTACTTGTCTATTATTGTTGCATTTCTGATTCGTCTGTTTATTCTTTTCCTCAGCTATTCCTTCAGCAAACGCTCGAGGACGACACTGATCCGACCCTTAAGTGGGCACTAGACCGGGAGACTTCGGACGTGGAGGAGCCGGACCAAGAGATGTTTCTCCCCATGACTGACGCCACGAAACGACCCACGGGTAACTTCTCTTTTGCCAGAGATTGGCCCGATGATGAAGATTACTCGGATATCGAGATAATTGAACCGTTTGAGGCTGTCCCCCCTTTCTTTTCTTTTCCACCATTAGCTCACGCCGGTGGCCATATCCACGAGGATCCTCCTCTCGCCACAGGCGAGCCAGTTCCGGTGGCGCCGAAGAAAAAGCGCGCGGCCTCCTCAAGCTCTTCCTCCGGACCTTCCGAGCCTGCTAAAAGGCGAAAGAAGGCCCCAGTACGAAGGGCTCGGAAACCCAGAGCAGCCGAAACCTCGGATGCGTAAGTCTTTCTTTCTTCTGTAACTCGTTCTTTCTTACCTCGTCATAACTTTCCTTCTGACGTTACCTGATCTCATAGGGCTCCGGTGGAGGTCCCTCAGAGTGGGTCCAGTATCTCATCGCCTCTCCGGGCCAGCCCCTCGCCTCGTCGCGACGACGAGCCACGTCCGCTGAGCCCCATTCCGGAAAGCTCTGCGACCGCTCCGGATCAACCTGGGGCGGGGGAAACTGGCCCAACCAGAACAATGGCAGCCACTACCTCGGCGACGCCACAACCAGCAGCCTCCAAAGCTACTTCGACTCCAGCATCTGTTCCAGTACCAGCAGCCTCCAAAGCTACTTCGACTCCAGCATCTGTTCCAGTGCCAGCAGCCAAAACAGCACCAACTCCAGCCTCGTCAGCAGCACCAACCCCGGCAGCGAAAACATCCGCGCCGGCACCAAGTCCAGCAACGAAAGTAGCAGCGCCCAGTTCCTCTGCATCTTCCGAGTCCTCCCAACCTCGGCAGGGGAAAACCGCTGCTACGGCTTCTTCTTCCCAGTAAGCCAAGGGTAAGAAGACTCAAGACGTTACCAAGCCCAGCACTGCCGAGCCTGGGCAACGTACCCTTGAGTCCATGCTCCCCAAGAAAACACCAGCGGCAAAGGACGCGCCTGCCGAGCCAATTGAGTCTCAGCAGTTGGTTCTGCATACCAGCCCGGCCCTTGCCTTGGTGGAGAGGAAGGAAGCACACGCTAAGGGTTTGGTGACGCCACATATGCCCTCAGGCGAACGGTACCCCCCAAGCTTGATGGAGTTCGTCATGAACTGGAACAAGGCCGAGGTAATCCAGGAGTCTGATCAAGTGAATACCGCCGCCAAGGCCATTAACCTCGCTGGACGGATGATGGAGGTACGCCGTTTTCTCCTTCGTAAATTGTAGATAATAACCATTAGTCCCCGAGCCTCCGGGGGAGTAACTTGTTACTCGGCCGGATGCTCCTTTATAGAACTAACGTAGCTCCATAATAACTTCGAACATGCACACACCTAGAGCCGGGTTAAGTTCCACTTGGCCTGGATTTTAGTACACTTCGAATATGCACACACCTAGAGCCGGGTTAAGTCCCACTTGGCCTGGATTTTAGTACACTTCGAACATGCACACACCTAGAGCCGGGTTAAGTTCCACTTGGCCCGGATCTTAGTACACTTCGAATATGCACACACCTAGAGCCGGGTTAAGTTCCACTTGGCCCGGATTTTAGTACACTTCGAACATGCACACACCTAGAGCCGGGTTAAGTTCCACTTGGCCCGGATTTTAGTACACTTCGAACATGCACACACCTAGAGCCGGGTTAAGTTCCACTTGGCCCGGATTTTAGTACACTTCGAATATGCACACACCTAGAGCCGGGTTAAGTTCCACTTGGCCCAGATCTTAGTACACTTCGAAGATGCACACACCTAGAGCCGGGTTAAGTTCCACTTGGCCCGGATCTTAGTACACTTCGAACATGCACACACCTAGAGCCGGGTTAAGTTCCACTTGGCCCGAATCTTAGTACACTTTGAATATGCACACACCTAGAGCCGGGTTAAGTTCCACTTGGCCCGGATTTTAGTACACTTCGAACATGCACACACCTAGAGCCGGGTTAAGTTCCACTTGGCTCGGATTTTAGTACACTTCGAACATGCACACACCTAGAGCCGGGTTAAGTTCCACTTGGCCTGGATTTTAGTACACTTCGAATATGCACACACCTAGAGTCGGGTTAAGTTCCACTTGGCCCGGATCTTAGTACACTTCGAATATGCACACACCTAGATCCGGGTTAAGTTCCACTTGGCCCGGATCTTAGTACACTTCGAACATGCACACACCTGACTTAAGTTTTTGTATCTTTTTCAGGTGACCACTAACCGCCGAAGTGCCGAATTTCAGCGCTTGTTGGATACACATAAAAATCTTCGCACGAAACAGGCTCCACTCATCGCTGAGTATGAGAAAAGGGGTAAATTTCTTTCACACTCCTTTCCTCATTCTTCTTCCACTTTACTTGCCGAATGAATCAGATTGTTCGGTTTCCGCAGCTGGGGTGGAAGCTGAAAACAAAATCATGCGAAAGAACTTGGAGCAGATCAAGGGTACGTCCTTCTTATCTGTTCCTACTATGCTTCTCATCCTTTTACCTCCTTGGCTCGGCAAATATTCATACCTCGGCTCTGCCGGGCCAACACACGGTTTCAGCATTGCTTGAAGAAAGTGTGCATGTGCCTGACATGATGCTGCATTTTCTCGAACAAGCAGGACAACATTAGGCCGAGCTGAAGAAAAAGGATGATGAGCTCGTCCTCCTCCGGACCAAAGATGATGACATAGACAAGCTCAAGGCTGAAATGGCTAAAATGAAGGCGTAGCACCAAGCCGAGCTGAAAAGGGTTGGCCAGGACTTCACCGAGGAACGCGAGCGCCTCCAACTCCAAAGTGCTAAGGATCGCGAACTCCTCCAGGAAGCCGAGGTCAAACTTGGGTCGGCAAATGCTGAGCTCGAGCAGCTTCGGAAAAGGCGTGATGCTTGCATCAAGGAGCTAACCCGGATTCACAGTCATATCTCTCGTAACTTCTCTTCCTTTGTCCACATTACTTCTCCGGGTTACGTCTCATTTCTTATTTTCTCAACTTTGTCCTTTGCCTTGTTTCCCAGGCCACTTTCCAGAGGGTACTGCCATTGCTCGTGCTGCCGTTGCCAATTTCCGCCGAGAGAGAGGTACTCCGGTCACTGCAGAGGGTGACCCCATTCCCTTTGACATGGAGGACCTGTTGGTCAGCCTGTCATCTCGCGTGGAGATTATCAAGAACTACGGCCGGGACCTCGTCGATGTTTCAGTCCGGATCTTCCACGCCTTCTGGCCCGCCGATGACGCTCCGGAGAGAATTACGCAGCTCGCTGAAAAGCTTTCGGAAGTTGAGACCCAGCTCGACCTCTGGCGAGAATCCGCTGGCCGCGCTGCTACCAATACCGTCCTTCACCACGTTTTGACATGGTACGAAAAGATAGATCTCAGCCTCCTCACACGGCTACGCACCGGGTCCAAATGGACAGATGACCCGGAGTGGGTAGCTCGGCGCCAGGCTTGCGCCCACAGCCTCATTGAATATGCCCCCATTCATGAATGGACTGAGGGTCCGAGCTTCCTGGAAGCCGCAGGCGAAGATGACTCGGGTGAATCGGAGGAGGACACAGCCTCGGATATCGAAGAGGGCGATGATGATGCCGAACTCCGTCCTGCTGCTCCTAAGTAAAAACACTTGAAAATTCGTGAGATCCCCGGTATGCCGGGTGGAACTGTATTCCAAATACATGCGATATTTTGCTACTGAGTACTTATGCCGGATTAATGTGGGCGTAGTCCCCAAGTTTCTTTTTCTTGTTCATTCAATCTTTTGGCTCGGGTCGTGTCTACCTTGATTCGGTTTTACAACTTACGAATCCGGGCCTAAAAAATTGTCTTAACAATACTGGGAAACTTTTAGACTTAGCTCGAAAATAAATACGGGATTAGTCCGGAAAATAAACGTCGGCTCGAATAAATTCTTTTCCTTAGTCGTTTTTCATATGCTACGCAATTCCAAACTTGTTCTCTTGCTTGCCATGAAGCCAGTTCTTGTTGGATAGCAGCAAGTCGAAGAGTCGGGTTTTTGGTTCTCACACACTACTAATCCGAGCTAAGTAGAATAACCTATTCCAGCCGACGCACAAATAACAAAAGACAACAAATATTATTAAGGCAGTCCCCCAGTTACTGCTCGAGGTGTCAACATTCTATTGATAAATTCATTGCCGACGTACATACCGACATATGAGATAACCCGGATACATAAACTTCTTCGCTAAGTGTAGAAAGGACGAAGGAGAGCTACATTCCATGGACGTTTAGATTCCTTGCCGGACCTGTCCGCTTTGTTCTTTTCCTGTGGCTTTGCATCTATAAGATAATAAGAATCATTGTGCAATGCTTTGCTCACGATGAATGGCCCTTCCCATGGGGGGATAGTTTATGCATTCCAGTAGTACGCTGTACCAACCGGAGCACCAGATCGCCTTCCCGGAAGACCCGGGGGCACACTTTCAGGCTATGATAGCGTCGGAGATTTTGCTGATATATGGCGGATCTGGACAATGCTAGTTCTCTCGCTTCTTCCAGCAGATCAACATCATTTTGCCGGGCTTCTTGCACTTTGGCTTCTGTGTATTGGGTGACTCTAGGCGAATCATGCTCTATGTCGGCTGGTAATACAGCTTCTGCCCCATATACCAGAAAAAACGGCGTATAGCCTGTTGATCGATTCGGAGTTGTTCTTAAACTCCATAGTACCGCTGGTAGTTCTTCTATCCAGCACCCCGCTGATCTTTGCAGCGGCTCAATGAGCCGGGGTTTTATCCCGGATAATACTAATCCGTTGGATCTTTCCACTTGCCCGTTCGATGCGGGGTGGGCTACCGAAGCTACGTCAAGTCGGATCCTCTTATCCCGGCAGAAACAAGCAAATGCTCCTTCCGCAAAATTTGTGCCATTATCAGTTATGATACTATGTGGATAACCGTACCTCAAGATGATATCTTTGAGAAAAGTTACGGCCATAGCTCCATCACATTTTCTTATAGGCTTTACCTCGATCCATTTTGTAAACTTGTCCACCATTACCAAAATGTGAGTCATGTTTCCTCTCGCTGGTTTGAACGGGCCTACCATATCCAGGCACCATACGGCAAATGGCCAAGTGATTGGGATGGTCTTGAGTTCCGACATTGGCATATGCGTCTTTGTGGCGTACCTCTGACAACCATTACATTTTCTCACCAGATCTTCTGCTTGCTCTAAGGCGTTTGGCCAGTAGAATCCGTGTCGGAAAGCTTTCGCTACCAAGGCTCGGGATGAGGCGTGATGCCCGCACTCCCCCTGATGTATATCTCGAATGATTTCAAGCCCTTCGCCCGGGTCCACACACCGCTGGAGGATATTGGTCACACTTCTTTTGTTTAACTCGGAATTGATGATCATGTAAGCCTTTGCCCTCCTCTGTGTTTGCCTGGACAACACCTCCTCAGTGGGTAACGTTCCATCTTTCAGGAATTGAAATATAGGTAGTGCCCAAGCCGGTATTGGCCACACGGGGAACACGTCCTCGTCTATCTCCATATGATCCACCGGCATAACTTCAACCGGACTACGCTGAGCAGTCCCCGGGTTTTGCGAAGCAGTCCCCGGGTTTGCCGAAACAGTCCCCGGGTTTTGCGCACCACTCCCCGTGTCAATGTCCATGGGCGCTGCTCCGGACTCTGCGTCCTCCGGGACGTAGATGGACTCGGATTCCGGGGATGGCCTGATGGATGGTTTATTGAGGTGCTCTAACGCTAGACCCGGTGGAATTGCTTGTCTGGTTGACCCGAGCTTCGACAGCATGTCGGCAGCCTCATTTTCCACCCGGGGTATGTGATGAAATTCGCATCCCTCAAAGTAACCAGAAATCTTCTGCACGTGGAATCTGTATAGTGCCATGTTTGGATCAAGAGCGTCCCATACCCCGGACACTTGCTGCACCACTAAATCCGAGTCGCCAAAGCATACAATCCGACGTATATCAATTTCCTTTGCTACCTTGAGCCCATGCACAAGTGCTTCATACTCAGCGACATTATTTGATGCGGTGAAGTGGATCTACAGGACGTATTTCAGCTGGTCCTTCTTTGGCGACGTGAGTACGACTCCGGCACCTAGCCCGGTTTTGGTTTTTGATCCGTCAAAGTGCATCCGCCAGTAGTTCGGATCCGGAAGTGGTGGTTCGTACTGTACCTCGGCCCAGTCCACGAAAAAGTCCGCCACAGCCTGAGACTTTATGGCTTCTCTCCGGTCATACTGTGGGGCGTAAGGAGCTAGCTCAATTGCCCATTTTGCAATCCTGCCGCTTGCATCCTTGTTACTCATTATCTCGGATATAGGGGCCTCACATATGACCCGGATGGGATGCTCTTCAAAATAATGCTTCAATTTCTTGGCGGCCATGTACACGCCATACGCCACTTTTTGATATTGTGGGTAGTTCTTCTTTGAGGTTGACAACACTTCACTCAAATAATACACCGGCCTTTGCACTGACTTTCCTTCCTCATCACGCTCCACCACTATCACTGCACTTACAACTCGGTTGGTTGCGGCTATATAGAGCAACATTGGATCTTTTGATAGTGGGGAGGCTAGCACTGGTGCCGTGGCTAACATTTTCTTTAGGTGGGTAAATGCCTCATCCGCCTGCGGCGTCCAAATGAACTTATCCGACTTTTTCATAAGTTGATAGAGAGGAAATGCCTTTTCTCCTAACCGACATACAAACCGACTTAACGAGGCCAGCTAACCTGTAAACTTCTGGACATCGTTAAGACACTTTGGGTGATCCCTAATGCTCCAAGTGATTTCCTGATCGGACCAAGGCATGTACCTCGTCACTGCTGGCATTACCGCATTCACCTCCATATGCCTACGCTGCAAGCTTTTTCTATCAGTTTCCTCTGTGGTGAATACACAGTAGCTCTGGTGATGCTCCCTGTACTCGTTTCTCCCCTCATTTCCAGGGTGCCTCTGATCCGGCTGCTGCTGATTTTCTACTTGATGCACTGCATCCCTTCTTTCATTGTTATCATACCTCGGCGGAGGGGGAGGCAACATCAGCTGTTGCGTGTTTGCTCCGGAGAGCAATTGCTGCTGGGGTAATTCTTGCTGAGGCTGATCGTTCCGGGATGCCTGAGCATTCCCCGAACCACCTTGCTCGATCTTGCGCATCCACTCACATTGCCTCGTCGTATGACCCGCTGGGCTCTTCGGATTTGGCGTGTGAAACTTACACGGCTGGTCCAACATCGACTCGTAAGTATACCTCGGACGGTCTTTCCTTTCTTGCCATTGCTTCTTTTGCTCCGGTGTCCAAGTTTTCTTCCTATCGTTCCTTGGGGTCCACTGACCTCCAGTTTTCTGGCGCTGACTACCCCTTGCTCCGGGTTGATCTTGACTCACGGCCGCTACTTGGTGCGAACCGTATCGATGGTCTGGTCGATCATCTCTCCTTTTTCCTCTGTAATCATTTCTCCGGGACGATCTGGATCCATCCCTCTGATAGTACTCATCGCTTGACTCGTTTGAGGCGAGCCTCGGTTGGGTCGGGTCACCCAATGCATACGAATCTGCGATCCGGATCATCTCTGACAATGTTGCCGGCATTTTGCGTTGAAACTTCATCCATAACTCGCTTCCATACCTGCCCCCCTGTGCAAACCATGCTATGGTCTGTGATTCTATCACGCCCTCACACGAATTTCTCACGGTACACCACCGGGTCAAGAACTCCCGGTCCGTCTCATTGGGTCGCTGTTTGCACATAGCTAGGGTTTGTGGCCTATTTGGCCTTTGGTACGTACTCGAAAAATTGCTGATGAACATTTCCTCGAAATCAATCCAGCAGTTGATGCTTCCTGGCGGCAAGTTGTTCAACCACACCCTTGCCGGGCGTTCCAACATCTGGGGTACATATCGTACGGCCCATCTCAGGTTGCCCGTGGCAATTTTTACAGTAGTAGCATAGTTTATCAGCCAATCCTCTGGCTTGGTACTACCGTCATAGGTCTTGGTCCCCCTGGGCAATTGAAAGTTCGGGACTGGTGGCTCTTTCATGATCCGGGGTCCAAAACATGCTGGACCCGGTGGACCCTGACATTCTATCTGTTTCGACCTATATAGTCGATCCAGCTTTAACCTTGCATCGTCCGGCATCAAATCCCTGCTTCCCAGTCTCGAACCAATCACATGATAGTCCGGTCTCGGATATCCCGCATTCGCCATCTCCGAATCACCGTCGTTATACCGGTTTCGCTCGTGCGGTGCGCCTTTCTGTTGGATACCTCGGTCGGCACTATGCTCTTGCCTTGGTATGTTCCACTGCTGCCCGACATTGCCGTTGACAATGTTTCTCCGACCGGCATTGCCTTGGTCACGGTTACCTCGGCCAGCTTCACCTCGGCTCACACTCCATCGATCATCATTTTTCTGCGCTTCTTTTTCTTTCCCCGCCTGTGTCGGGTCATACGGGACAATCTGTTTGTTCCGTCTGGACGAGGTTACCACCTCCTCTCTCCTTGGATCGCCATGAGGGGACGACGCCGCTCCAGCGGATTTCTCCGGGTTACCCATCGCCGAATGGACGATCTTCGAGGCTCCATCTCTCTCCGGGTTCGCCCTGAGCAGTTCCTCATTTTGCCTTCGCAATCCGAACCAGCTCGTTAACTCGGTTTTGCTGCCTTTGTCGGGCTTCACCCGTCAGTCCTTCTAACTCGGATGCAGCTGCATCCACCGCTCTGAGGTTCTGGGCCGGGGTACTGTACTTCGGCAGCCCCACAGATAGACAGTTCTCTGATTCCTCGATTCCGACATCACCTTCTCTGTACATCTCGCTCATGAGATTCCTCCCTTTAACTTTTATAGCATCAACTTTGTTCGCCTTTGCATACTCACGCAGCATCATGTTCAACGACCGCTGGGCCTCGGCTATTTTCTTTGCGCCCTCAAGTATAGAGTTTCTTGTAGCTCGGCCTGTGCGCGAGCCGGATCTACCGCTGCTACTACAGGGTTTGCCAAGCTATCTATCGCCTCTCTCAGCATGTTCTCCGGCCTCTCTAGCGGAGGACCCCTACCTTTCCTTGGTTCCTTGGGTGTCACTTCCGGATCTGGCGCCGGATCCTTGCTCGTAACCGCTCCCGGCGCCATCATCATTACCTCCGCACGGTCCGAGGAACGAGCGGTACGTCCCCCGCGAGCCGCAGTGAGGGACGGTTCGCCTGCTTCGACAACGTGGCGCGGATGAACGCCTGATACGTCCACCGCGACGTAGACCTTGTGCGTGCCGAGCTTAAGGAAAACGCCGTTGCGCGGGAGAGGGCGCGTGCCGATGCAGCCTGCGTTGTCGCTGACGAAGTCCCGCGCTTCAAAGCGCTGGACGAGCCCGGAGACGATGCGCTCTCCAGTGGCGATGAAGTTTCCCGTCCGAATCTTGACCCCTGCTAGCGCCGCCAGCCCCACGATGGGCGCCAACTGTCGTGGTGGTGTCACGGCAGATGCCATGTATAGGCAGATGGTGGGGACTAATATGCGCTAGGGGAATCTAGGGAGGGATAGCGAAGTGATTCTCCACACCAAAACTCGTATTGATTTTCTTCCAAGGTTACAAGTACTCCTAGAGCTGTATTGGCAAGAGGAGGAAGAAGAAGCTCTCTTACTTTCACCCAACGACCTCCACTCAAACCCTAGACCTTAACAGAACTGTCCAGAGAATAAAAATCCAACCCCCTCTACTGAAGCCAGCCCCCCTTTTATAGGGGAGGCTCGGTTTCAGCCTAGGGCATACGTGGAGGCATATTCCTAAGAATATGCTCCCTCCCAAAGTGGTAAACCGACCGGGGTGCTTTTTCCCCCTCGTCAGCTATGCTTTAGCTACGTGAGACATGCCCCGCCCCTCGTCAGCTGACACGGGCGTCGTCACGCTTGTCGGCCATGCCCCGGTGGTCCAGTCCTTGCTCGCTTCGCTCAGGCAGTGCGTACCGGGGCTCCTTTTGACCAACGAGATTCCTTCCTTCTCCTAGAAGGTTACTGCGACCCGGACGATGGTTCATCCGGCCACACCCTTTTCCTGCATACAGGTTAGACATACACTTCCGACTTACTGCTTAAGTCGGATGAGACCTAGTTAGGCGAACGCCTCCAGGTCCGGATTACCCCGTGACTCGGCCTGCCTTGAGGTGACCCGGCCAGCATCTGCTTTGGCCTTGCCGAACCTCGGCTAACTCGGCCTTTATACCCCGGCGTGACCCTACCCGGGGGTATCCCCCCAACATTAGTCCCCGAAGTTGGTGCGGTCTTTGCTGCCTTGGCCGCTAAGGCCACACCAGGTTCAATCTTGTAGCCCGGTTGTTATTGCCGAGTTACCTCTTTACCTCGGTTCGTATGGATTTACGTTCCCTTCGCACATTTCAAGTTTTCACTTGCCGGCCGGGTTACCACAGTTCCATCCGGGTCTTGCTTCCTTCTCTCATACGCTAACCCATGTGAACGGTAATCATTGTGTTGTCATATTTTAAGGGACGGTACAGTAATCACCGCAGTAACCGTCAGTCATCACTGTGCGCGGGTCACGTCACACCTGCCCCCTCGTTTACCGCATCAGTGCGTCATGTCCCAGGATTCTTTCCGCCCTGAGGCCTTCCGTGTGGCTCCTTACTGATTGGTCCGGACGGGTAATACACGGCCACAACATGTGGTCGCTCCACAGGGTGCGATCCCACTCGCCGCTTACGTGGGGGTTAAATAGCGGAGGCGTGCGTTCCTTAGGATTTTTCCCCTCCGCACGCCTCTGCCTGCTGCTACTCTCCTTCGTCTTCCTCGCGGCTACGCCGCCGCCAGTACTGCCAAAAAACAGCGTCGCCGCCACACTTCTCCGTTTCACCTCTACGTCTCCATCACAGCGACGTCAATCTCCCGCTACGGGTCCTCGCCATTCCAAGCCGCTGTCCCCCGCCGCCTCCAGCGCCAGCGAGGGCTTCGAGGAGCAGATGACTGAAGAAGAGCTCGCCATTGCTGAGCAAGACAAGCAGGAGGACGCCGCCGCTGGGGACCGCGGCGCATGGGCCGGCTCCTGGGTCTGCCAGGACGATCTGGATTGGCTCTACCGGACCAGACGCCTCCCTGCCGGTGTCGCCGCTCGCCTCGCCTCCGCCGAGCTAGCTCCTTCGCCCAACCCCGGGGAGTTCGTTGTGTTCCTGTCTCATTTTCAGCGGGGCTTCGGACTCCCGGTGAGTGACTTCTTCCACGATTGGCTCAGCACCTATCATCTCCAGCCGCACCATCTTCCGGCCAATGCCATTACTTCCCTCTCTGCTTTCGCCTCTACGATTGAGGGCTACGCCGAATTATGGCCCACAAAGGAGCTGTGGATCCGGTTTTTCGCCCTTCGCCGCAACGTTATCCCCGACATTCACGCTGACCCGGAGGACAAGAAGCTCACGCAGTTCGGAGCAGCCTCCATCTCACCCCGGAGGTTTTCTGTTTTCCCTCGGGTCACAGGGCTAGAATCCTGCAAAGGCGGTGCTATCGCGGGAGAAAACGAGGAAGAAGAAAGGGCAGAGGGGAGCGGAAATGGGGAAAGGACCCAAGGGGCGCACCCCTCCCCTATTTTACCGCTCCCTCTGCGAGGAAGTGGGATCGCGTTTGCGGGCGGGCCACATCGTGTGGCCGTGTACACACCCGATTAACCAATCGGCATCAGGCCACACGGAAGGCCACAGGGTGCAGCGGATCCCATGACGCGACGCATTGATGCAGTTAACGAGGAGCCAGGCGTGACGTGACGTGCGCACAGTAACTCCTGACAGTAACTACGGCGGTTACTGTGGCTGGCCCTTAAAATGAGGCGATGTGATGATTAGCCTCCACGTGGGGAAGCGTACAAGAGAAGGAAGAACAACCCGTATGAGAATGTGGTAACCCGGCCAACAAGTGAAAACTTGGAATGTGCCAAGGGAAAGTAATCCATAGAATCCGAGATAAGGTGGTAACCCGGCCAGCAAGGGAAAACTTGGAATGTGCCAAGGGAAAGTAAATCCATAGAATCCGAGATAAGGAGGTAACTGATATAAGGAGCTCAGTGAAATGGAACCTGATGCGGCCTTAGCGGCCAAGGCAGCTAAGACCGCACCAGCTTCAGGGACTAATGTTGGGGGGATACCCCCGGGTAGGGTCACGCCGGGGTATAAAGGCCGAGTTAGTCGAGGTTCGGCAAGGCCAAAGCGGATGCTGGCCGGGTCACCTCAAGGCAGGCCGAAGCACGGAGTAACCCGTACCAGGGGACGTCCACCTAACGTGGTCTCAACCGAGTTAAGCCGTAAGTCGGAAAGATGTATCTAACTTTCATGCAGGAACAGGTGTGGCCGGATCAACTGCGATCCGGGTCATGTCAAGCTTCTAGGAGAAGGAAGGAATCTCGTTGGTGAAAAGTAGCCCCGGTACGCACGGCATGAGCGAAGCGGACAGAGGCAGGACCAGCAAGGCGTGGCCGACAGAGCTGACGACGCCAATGTCGGCTGACGCAGGCGCCGCAAAGGCTCACGAAGCCTCTGCAGGGGTGACGCGGGGAAAAGCGACCCAGTCGGCTTACTATTTTGGGAGGAGGCATATTCCCTGGAATATGCCTCCACGTATGTGTCGTGATGGTGTCACGACAGATGCCATGTATAGGCAGATGGTGGGGACTAATATGCACTAGGGGAATCTAGGGAGGGATAGCGAAGTGATTCTCCACACCAAAACTCGTATTGATTTTCTTCCAAGGTTACAAGTGCTCCTAGAGCTGTATTGGCGAGAGGAGGAAGAAGAAGCTCTCTTACTTTCACCCAACGACCTCCACTCAAACCCTAGACCTTAACAGAACTGTCCATAGAATAAAAATCCAACTCCCTCTACTGAAGCCCTAGCCCCCCTTTTATAGGGGAGGCTCGGTTTCAGCCTAGGGCATACGTGGAGGCATATTCCTAAGAATATGCTCCCTCCCAAAGTGGTAAACTGACCGGGGTGCTTTTTCCCCCTCGTCAGCTATGCTTTAGCTACGTGAGCCATGCCCCGCCCCTCGTCAGCTACGCTTTAGCTCGTCAGCTGACACGGGCGTCGTCACGCTTGTCGGCCACGCCCCGGTGGTCCAGTCCTTGCTCGCTTTGCTCAGGCAGTGCGTACCGAGGCTCCTTTTGACCAGCGAGATTCCTTCCTTCTCCTAGAAGGTTACTGCGACCCGGACGATGGTTCATCCGGCCACACCCTTTTCCTGCATACAGGTTAGACATACACTTCCGACTTACTGCTTAAGTCGGATGAGACCTAGTTAGGCGAACGCCTCCAGGTCCGGATTACCCCGTGACTCGGCCTGCCTTGAGGTGACCCGGCCAGCATCTGCTTTGGCCTTGCCGAACCTCGGCTAACTCGGCCTTTATACCCCGGCGTGACCCTACCCGGGGTATCCCCCCAACAGTATGCCCTAAGTGGAGACCTAGCCACCCCTATATAAGGAGGGCTAGGACCTCTGTAGAAGGGTTAGGTTCTACAGGTTGATCTCTAGTTGGTCTTGTACGGGTTAGCCAGTGGCAAGAGTAAGAGAGTCCATTCTTCCTCCTCTCCCCGATACAGCTCTAGGAGCACTTGTAAACCTTGGAAGTGAATCGAATATAAAACTTCTGTCTGTGGAATCACCTCACTATCCCTCCCTGGATTCCCCTAGTGCATTTAGTCCCCACCTTTAGCCTATCCATGGCATCTGCCGTGACACCACCACGACAGTTTCTGTTAGAAATTTTCTTCTAGGAACACACAAAGTGACCTAGTGGTTAACTTTAACCAAAATGACCATTTGATCTTTTTATTCATATTTGATTTCTTTTTTTCTTTGGATTTTGTTTGTAAATGGTCTAGATGATGTAGCATTCACCGTTAAACCATTTCCCATCATTTGTAACAATCAAGCATGGCGAATTTCAATCAATTCTACACTAATGCAAACCACACATGCATTCACATTCAAATTATTAATAAAAGTTTTTGTTGACCTTAAATTGGGTGATCAGAACTTGATAATCTTGATTAGGGTTTTTGGGATGTTACAATGAGCTGCAGTGGCTCCTGCCGGTGCCAATGTCGCACCTGGTCACTCGTCAACCGTCGGTGTTCACCCTGGAATACTGTCTTCGGATTAACAGGATTCATGAGTAAGATAAACACATCTTAATGTTTGTTGGAGTATTTGAACTGCTAGAAAGACTTACTACCTGTTCTTAGTAGTTTTTCTTAGGAGTATTTTTATGGAGTTCAACTACTGCTAATGTATTTTGTAGTACCTACGGTATGTACTGGTACTTATCATTTTGGGAGACGTGGTTCCTAGATTAAGGTAGTTCTGAGTATTTTCTATGGAGTTCTTCCTCTGCTAATCTATTTTGCAATAATAACTATGTACTGGTGCTTGTTCAGATCGACCCATAAAGTGCAGAATATGGTCTCACTTTACTTTTGAATCACGCCTAGCTACATCTATTGAATTTCAATGTGTGCATTGCTGAATCTGTCAATTATTGTCTGTGTACTACTAATTCGGTCAGTTTGAAATGTTGTTGAATCTGTCAAGTGCTGCTAAATATGAACTAGGAATTTGTCGATATTTTTTCGGTCAGATTCTATACTGCTAAATCTTTTAAATGCTACTAAATTTTTCAAATGTTCTGTTGTTACTATTAGTACGTACAATACAATATTTTGTAGAACTAACTGTGATGTACGTGTACTTGTTTAGTTCAAGTGCAGCAGATTGTCTTGCTTTTCTTTTGCAACTTGGTATTTTATAGAACTAATACTGATGTACTGCTACTTGTTTAGACCAAGTGCAGTACATGGTCTTACTTTTCTTTTGGAACATGGAATTTTATAGAACTAATATTGATGTACTGCTACTTGTTTAGATCAAGTGCAGTAGATGGTCTTTCTTTTCTTTTGTAACTTGGCCTTGTCATAAACTGATAATCTTGACGAGGCTTTGCATTGATGTGAGAAGGAGGCATGCACAGAAAAGCAGACTTGATCGTCAGTTTTTCTTGCTCCAGTGATTGAATGTATTAGGAGAATAGGCCAAACTAATCGTGGGCCAAGGTTTTTTTAGTTGGAACAAGAACTGATTCTCTCTGTACTGCTATTGAATTTCAAGCAGGAAAGCTACTGAATCTCTCAAATGTTCTATCATTGCTATTACTAAAGCATTTGTGCAACTAATACTGATGTACTGGTACTGTATTTCATTGTCTGTATTGCTGCATTGGTCACTTTTGAAATGCAGCTGAATTTGTCAAGTGCTCCCGAATATTAACTTCAAATCTGTTGATAATTTTTCTACCTTATTATGTACTGCTAAATTTTGACATGAATATCTGCCAAAAAGAATTATCGCTTTTCCACCGCCCTCGCTGAGGTCTTTGTTTCGAATCCGGCAGAGCATATCACAATGCAATTTTTATTAACTAGGAGAAGAAATCCAGTACTCCCTCCAATCCAAATTAATGTTCTTACATTTGTCTAGATTCTGACATATCTAGTCATGTTTTAGTGCTAGATACATCCGAATCTAGCCAAATTCGAGAACATTAATTTGGACCGGAGGGAGTAGCTCATTTGGCCCCTCTTTAGCCCAGAACATTTTAATTCAGTCTTTTGGGGGTCAGGTACTGCTTGGTAGAGTACGTATATGTATATATGCTAGAGATAGACTAGGACTCTACATCTTGTACTCCAAGTCTTCACCTACCGCCGTGTAATTGCTGACCACCGCGCAGCGAAATTTTAGAAAGGAGCCCATGGAGCATAGCTGAGAACATATTAGTTCGGCCTTTTACGGGTCAGCGGACTGCTGAGCACAGCCCAGTGAAATTTGAGAATGAAGATCATGGAGCATAGCCTATGGAATACAACCCACGCAGAGAAATAGCCAAACTCTTTTTAATTTGGCCTTTTGGGCATTGCCCCGACCTCTCATAATAAAAAAACTCTGCCTACCCATGTTTTCAAGAAAATAGCCCATTATGGGGAATTTTATAAATTGAGATGTGAGGAGCGCTGCCCTTTTATATTTTAAAAGAGATAAACATAGACATACAAAATATTTTAAGAAGACTAATACAAAAGTTATAGTACTAATAAAAGTTTAATGATATTTTTTATAAATATCTTTGTTGTATTTGGCACTCAGTTTATGTTTATTTGATTTGAAGGTCTTTTGTTCGAATCGCCTTTGTGCGCGTGTGTGTATCTTGGGTTTACATTTTCTTCTTCTAGCAATATCGTATTACGGAGAGGCTGACATCACGGACCCACCAGCATGTAGCGTCCCTGGAGTTTGTTTTGAGGGTGGGTTCAAAAAGAAAGTTTAAGTACTTGTACAGAGAGGCTCGCATCAGGGACCCACTAGACAGAACATATAAGGCTGCATCGGGGACCCACTAGCCAGAACATGCCAGAGAGGCTGACGTAAGGGCCCCAGCAGTAAGACCATACACTGCTGCCATGGTGAAAACAGCGGACGCGGCCGAAAAAAAAGTCCAGCATACACACGTTGCACTTATAGAGAAGCTAACATGTCGGACCCAGCAGGCCCAAGCATAGCCCATGAAATTAGCCTATCAGCCCCAAGCATAGCCCAATACTTTCTAATTTGGCCTTTTTGTGGTCTTGTGGCCACCGACTGTAGACCATTGAATTTAGGAGTGAGCCCATGGAATATAAGCCATGACGAATAGGGAATCCACCCCGAGTTAGCTCAGAATATTTTAATTCGGCCTTTCTGAGCATTTTATTGTACTCTGAGGCTGACATGTGGGACCTGAAAAAATAGTCCAACATACACATGTTTCTTTCAAATAGAGGTTGTCAGCTAGGACCCGACATAGACATGTTTCCTGCACAGAGGTGGTTGACATCTGGGACCCAGCAAGTTGCTAAGGTCAAAACAGCGAACATGGCCAAAAAAAGTCCATCATACGCACGTTTCATTTACAGAGAGGCTGATATGTGAGACCTAGCAGCACGAACTTATACAGATGTTGCATCAACCAACGTAGCCAGTTCGAAACAGGGAGGCACGAGCGAGAAAAAGTTTAGCATGTACACGTTTTTTTAGTGAGAGGATGAAATGGGGGACCCAGTAGTGTGAGCAAACGGCAGATTCATCAAGCAACGCTATCTAGTTCGGAACATGGTAGCGCTAGAGAAGAAAAAAAATTCATCGTACCCACGATTCTTCTAATGTGAGGCTAACATAAGGGACCCACCGGCCTGAATAAACGGCTGATGCAGCGAGCAACGCTATCAAGTTGAGAACATGAAGGCGCGACAGAGGGTAAAAAATTCCATCATACACACATTTCTTCTATTGAGAGGATGACATGTGGGGCCCAACATCATGATTAAACGGTAGATGCATCGAACATCGCTATGAAGTTCGGAACAGGGTAGCGTGAGCAAAGGAAAAAATCCATCATACACACGTTTTGTTCTAATGAGAAGATGACATGTGGGGCTCAGGAGGTTGGTTAAATGGTAGATGCGTCGAGCAGTGCTATCAACTCGAACGGGGTAGCGCCAGCGAAGGAAAAAATTCCATCATACACACGTTTCTTCTAATGAGAGGATGACATGTCAGGCCCCGCATCGTGATTAAACAGTAGATGCATCGAACAACGCTATCAAGTTCGGAACAGGGTAGCATGAGTGAAGGGAAAAAATCCATCATACACACGTTTCTTCTAATGAGAGGATGACATGTTGGGCTCAGAAGGTTGGTTAAACGGTAGATGCGTCGAGCAGCGGTATCAACTCAAAACGGGTAGCGCCAGTGAAGGAAAAAATTCCATCATACACACGTTTCTTCTAATGAGAGGATGACATATGGGTCCCAGGAGGTTGATTAGACGGTAGATGCATTGAGCAGTGCTATGAACTTCGGACAGGGTAGCGCGAGCGAAGGGAAAAAATTCCATCATACACACGATCCTTCTAATGAGAGGCTGACATGTGGGACCTAGCATCCTGACTAAACGGCAAACGCCTCAAGCTACGTTATCGAGTTCAAATGAGGGAAGCGCGACTGAAAAGTATGGTCCGCTAGAGACACTGACGTTCGGGACCAACACGCCTCAAAAGACTTCGGCGAGTCAACATCGCGCGAGGAAATGAAAATCTTGCTTCTGTCACGCGCCAGCCGAGTTTCCTCCATGTTTTTAGCAGATCTGTCGTAGTAGAGGGCCGCGAAACCGAACAAAAAAGTTTTCCATCGGTCACAGTCGAGCCGAGAATTTGGTCACAGAAGATGCACCTTCTACGACAATCGTTGGGCCAATTCGTTGCGGAAGGAAACTTTTCTTGTAGTGAGAACATGACTGTATTCATGACTATAATAATAAAAAAAGGCAATGTTAAAGAATTATCTAAGGAACTTTATTTGGATTCAGATCGTGTGTTGCAAGTTGTTAAAGCTTTTACAGAACATATCAAAGCTCCAAAAGAAGGTCCGGTCAATTATGATCCACCACCCGAACCTGGGAAGAAAAGAGAAGATAAAGCAACATTGGCCTCCTTAGAACCAATAAATGAGATGCCTTTCCCTAACACTGCACAAAAGCATATTCTTGAATATGAACATGTCAAAGCAGTACATGATTAGTAGGAAGAAGAAAGTATGCCAGAAGTCGTGGAACATCTGGAAGAACCCAAAGATGAAGAGGTAACCAAGGAAGCAATTATGGCTATGTATGCATATTGTAACATAGTTAAACTTGATGAAGAGACTTCCGTATTGGTTGAAGGTAAAACAAAGGTAAAAGATGTTGGTAAGCCTATTCTTACTTGCATATTTAAAGAAACCTCGCATTATGGTTTATGTGATCTTGGCACCGAAGTTAATGTTATATCTTATGATTTCTACTTAGAAATAAAATAAGAAATAGAACTACCTACAATTGAAAATACTGATATGACAATCATGTTAGCCAATAAAAATCTTAAAATTCCAATGGGAGGAGTTGAAGATGCAACAATCAAAATTGGCAATAAAAACTTTCCTATCGATTTTGTAGTTGTTGATATGCCAGCTGACACTCTTTGCCCAATTATATTTGGAAGAAACTTCTTGGGTGATATAGGTTCCTATGTTAATTTCAAGAAGGAGATCGTGTCTCTTAAGCTTGGGGGAACGGAAAATAAATTCCATTTTCCAAATCTAAAGTCAGGCCTCCACAAATACAAGAAGAAGAGGAAGAGAGAACTGTTGAGGAAATGGCGGCTCTTTTATTTAGTAATCAAGAATAAGAAATAAATGAAGATCCAAATTATGAAGAAATAATTATGGAGGACAATTCCATAGGAGAACTAGAAGATGAATTCGATTCACTTCCTATAATGGGACCTCCAACTGATGAGGCTTTTGAAGAGCCAGAAAAGAGAGGGGACGAGGAACTACCACCCCAGAGTTAAAGACTCTACCAAATAATCTCAAATATAGGTTTATAGATGATACAAATAAATTTCCTGTTATTATCAGTGCTATACTTTCAGGAAAAGAAGAAGAAGAAGAACTTATGGAGATACTTAAGGAGCATCGCAAGGCCTTTGGGTACTCAATGGATGACTTGAAGGGCATCAGTTCTATGATAGCCGTCCATCGCATATTCATGGAGGAAGGTGCAAAACCAGTTGCGGAATTTGATAGAAGATTGAAGCCTGAAACGAAAGAAGTGGTAAGAAAAGAAATTGTACACCTACTGGACGCAGGTATAATCTATCCTGTTAAAGAAAGTGAATAGGGACATAAACTTTAGGATGTGCATAGACTTCAGAAAATTAAATAAAAAAAACTAGGAAAGATCACTATCCTTTACCATTCATAGATCAAACATTAGAAAGGTTAGCAAACCATACTCATTTTTGTTACTTGGACGGATACTCTGGTTTTTCTCAAATAGCTGTTCATCCTGATGACCAACTTAACACAACTTTCATTAGTCCTTATGGTTTACATGCTTACCGACGTATGCATGTTGGTTTATGTAATGCTCCGGCTACTTTTCAAAGATGCATGACTGCTATTTTTGCCGATTTTATAGAACTTATAATGGAAGTATTTATGGATGAATTTTTTGTCTATGTAACTTCATTTACTAGTTGCTTGGATAATCTCAAAAGAGTTTTGCAGCGTTGCGAAGAAACCAATCTTGTTCTAAACTAGGAGAAGTGCCATTTTATGGTCAAAGAAGGTATAGTCCTGGGACACAAGGTATCAGGTAAGGGAATTGAATTTGATAGAGCTAAGTTGAGGCAATAGAGAGAATGCCACAACCTAGGGATATTAAAGGTATAAGAAGTTTCCTTGGTCATGTGGATTTTTATAGAAGGTTCATTAGAAATTTCTGTGGAATATCTAAACCTTTGACTAACCTCCTGCAAAAGGGAATAAGATTTAATTTTGATGATAAATGTCTTGAAGCCTTTGATAAACTCAAAAATTCTTTATCTCGTGCTCCCATCATTAAACCACCTATCTGGGATACAACCTTTGACTTAATATGTGAAGCTAGTGATGATGTTGTAGGAGTAACTCTGGGACAACATATTGGTCACAGATTTAATATTATACATCTTGCTAGGAGAACTCTAAATGGTGCTCAGAAGAATTACCCAAAGGAAGAAAATGAACTTTTTACTATATTTTTCTCTTGTGATAAATTTTGTTCTTACATAGTTGATGCAAAGGTAAGAGTTCATACGGATCGTGATGGTTTAAAAGAACTCCTTGAGAGAAAAGACCATAAGCCAAGACTGATCCGTTGGATTCTTGCACTTCAAGAATTTGAGTTGAAGATTATGCAAAGGCAAGAAATAAAGATGTTAGATGAAGTGTCCATGATTGCCCACCAAGACACTAATATTGTTGAGAGGAACTTTAGTCCTGGTGATTTTTGTTCACGAGAATTATTCAATGAATTCAGGACAATTCCTTCAAGAGAGAAGAAGTCTTTGTTGTTGGAGGAACTTTTCATCCCCGAATAAGCAAATGGTAAGTGCAAGGTAAGTGTTCTTACCCAAATAAGTGATTTGTTTTCACAAATTTTACTTCTAATTTTTTTGCCTTTGAATTCCTTGTGTTTTTCTGAAGTTTTAGAAGGGTTTTACCAACTATAGGGGCGGAACTATACGACCAGAGACGAAGCTCTCGCCGCATAGTTGGTCGTTAAACTCTCTGTATCATCTCTGTGAAATTGTTCTCGATATCTGAGCCACAATTCTGGCTGTATAGTTGGTCGTTAAACTCTCAGATAGTTTTGCTTTTTTGGGTCTATATCTATACGGTCGCAACTATACGACCGGATCCAAAATTCCGGCAGTATAGTTGGTCGTTAAACTCTCAGACACTTTTGATCTTTGGTGTTTGTATCTATACGGTCGCAACTATACGACCGGAGCCAAAATTTTGACCATAATAGTTGGTCTTTAAACCCTTAGACACTTTTCATTTGTCTCTTTGTTTTTTCAAAAAAATTTAAAAAAATGTTGTTGTCGGTTCTGAGTCGTGATTTAATCCACCTAGACTCGAGATATTTGGAAATATCTGCCCGTAACCAACTATACGTCCGGAGCTATACAGGTCGCGTCCGTATAGTTGGTCGTTATGCGGCAGGACTCTTCCAAATCCATGATTTCTTTCCCTGTTTCGTTAAGATTCTTTTCTTGGACAACAATTTGGTGTTTCTCGCAAGTTTTACCGACCTCTGACACTCCTTATATACTGCCATTGTCTCTCTCTCTAATCATAATCTCTAGGAACCAATCTAGCAATGCGATATCCCGTCCCAGGCCGTGGGAAACCCATGGGGCTCATCGCTCCTTCCAGGGATCGACCTAGCATCCTGTCCATGGAGGACGATGGCGAGGAGGTGGAGAGGTTTAGCTCGAGGTACAAGGAGTACGTCGAGCCAAGATACTACAACACCAATTCTGATGATGGCATGGTTGACGTCTACATCCATTGTGACGTATGTGATCCACCGGGGATCGATTGGGCGGCGATGAAGAAAGCTCAACAAGAGAGGGAAGATCCCAAGCCACATGGAAAAGGTCATGTGGAGACGGTCAAGTTTATCACCACGGATCCAAGGCCACACAAGCGTAAGGAATTATCTGATAGTGGAGGTGCTAGCAAGGGAGCGAAGGGACCACTCTTAAAGCCAACCATTGGTGCTCGTATGAAGGTTAAGCCCCAAGAAGAGTGGAGGTATAGTTTCCACTTCCTCGATCCATCAATTATGGATGAGGAAGAAGAAGCTGTCCCCAGGACTCAAGATTGCATGCGGGCACTGGAGATATATCAGAAGCAGGAGCTACTCCATCGCGTTGAAGTCCTTCACCATCTCAATGAGATGGAGAAGAAGGAAGACCTCCTTCCATTGGTGACTAAGCTCGTAGATAGAGTGGACACTGTACAATCTGATTTGCACATGTGCTACAGCCACATAACTGCTCTGGAGGAGACCAACAAGAAGCTATGCACCGCGGTGTTACACACCATGGCACCACAGTGATCTACAACAATCATGCTATCAAATAATCGCAAGGGATTATTTGATCCCGCTTAGCTTGATTCCAAGCTTGGGGAGATCTTTAATACCTTCTAATCTATCTTATAAGTTTTACATTACTATTTTCGCATTAGTTCAAACTAGAAATAAAGTTTGCATCATTAGAATTCCCTTCAGGAATAGTCGATCCCTTTTATGAAATTCCGAGTTTATTATTATATATGGAGCAATATTGAGTTTGTGTTTGTTTTATTGGATATATGAATGGCTTGAGTATAATTTTACTTGCACTTGATGATAGCAATAGGAGTCTTCCACACCATTGGTATTAATGGAACACATAAAGATAATTTTATCAATATGCTGTAAGTCTACAGTTTAATTTGCAAAGAAAGATTATCTATAAAGTTAAATTAAAAAAACTTGAACAAAGGAAAGTGAAAGTGCTATCAAAATAGAGTGAGAACAAGTCGAGGTAGAATCTCCAAGTCATAAGAATGCTTCATATATACAGTTGGAATTTGATAATTGAGATCGTTAAACTTTGAGTTCCTACATAAGGTGGAATATATGGCTAGCTCCTTTGCACAACACTTAAACAAAAGTGTGAGCATATATGCAAAAGAAAAGAAAGAAAGAAAAAAAGAGCGAGTGTGCAAAGAGAAAATAGGCATATACCATTGTATTGTAGTATGACAAAGAGACACTTTTGGGATTTTGAATCCCAAGTGAATACATTTGATCTTAAAATACTTGGGACTACCTCGCTAACTCATTCGGTTGAACCAAATACTTTTACATTATGTTGAGATTCATCTTTTATGAACTGTTGATCACTAAGGTGTGGAAGCCTGCTAATACTATTCAGATGGTTCGAGTAAGGTACTATTCATGAACTTGTATCTTATATGATAAACACATGCTGCAACTGCCTCATTTATTTTAATCGACTCAGCTTCATGAATATGAGGATCACATCCATTAAGCTAAAACCTGCTCGGGACGAGCAACAGTCTAAGCTTGGGGAAGTTGATGAGTGCATATTTGCATCATGTTTTACATTATTATTTTGCATTGTAGATGTAGGATCTTGGTATTTTACGGCGCTCGCTTGCACATTTTATGTCTGTTTTCACCAGGATCAGGACAGATGATGGATCCAATGAATACCATTCTTGGAGCAGTTGTATCATGGAGAAAAGGAGTCAAAAACAACGTAAATCGCTTATTTGGGAAATATTAATAATACTAGAAGAAAACCAGAAGCGAACAAAGGAGGCAGAAGGATCAATGACCAACTATACGACCGGAGCAAATTTTCCGGCCGTATAGCTCTGGCCGTATAGTTGGTGCCGCCTCCGCCTCCTCAAATAGTTTCACCCCGTGCAACAGGTTCGAAGAGATGACATACAAAACACCCTGAAATCGTAGAAACCTCACCTCCGGAAGGCATCTGGAGGGGGAACTCATCCACTGGGGATCCATCTTCGCCCTACGCAGATCCGGGAGGCTAAGTGATACATTGCAAATGTATCTATAATTTGTCATGTTCCATGCTTGGTTTTATCCACTTTCTTGTGTTTTGTTCCAACTTTGGAGTACTTTTCATATGATTTCTTGGACTAACCTATTAACAAGAGCCATAGTGCTAGCTGCCTGTTTTCTGCTGTTTTTGGTTCCAGGAAAGTCAGAAAATGAAAATTCTCGGAATTGGACGGGACAAAAGCCAAAGTGCCTATTTTTCCAGAAGGGATCAAGTGCCAGAATACGAGACGGAGAAGGGCCAGGGAGCCACCACACCACCTGGCCGCGCGGCCAGGCCTAGCCCACGCGGCTAGGCCTAGACCGCGCCAGGGGGTGGTGTGGCCGCTCCCGGCACCCCCTCGGCCTCTCCTTCTGCCTATAAGTTGCCCTCGGGACGAAAACCCTAAGGACCAGATCAAAAAAATCCACGAAAGAGTCTATAGCCGCCGTCATCTTCATCCCTAGATCGGGAGGGATCGGAAGCTCTTCCCGGCACCCTGCCAAAGAGGGGAATTCACCCTAGAGGCCTTCTTCATCACCATGCAAGCCTCCGGTGTGATGTGTGAGTAGTTCATCCCTGGACTACGGATCCATGTAGTAGCTAGATGGCTGGTTTCTCCTCCTTTGTGCTTTCATGTTTAGATCTTGTGAGCTCCATTCATGATCAAGATCATCTATTTGTAATTCATACATGTTGTGTTTGTGGGGATCCGATGGATATTGAGATGCTATTTCAGATTCATTATTGATTCTATCATGCCTTTGTTATTTGAGATCTTGCATGCTTTCCGTTGTTAGTAGCTATCTTGGCCAAGTAGATGCTAGCAACTCCAAGAGTTAGTATTTATGCTCAATAGTGGGTTCATGCCTCTGGTAATCTGGGGAAGTGACAGAAATCTCTAAGGTACTAGATGTGCTGTTGCTACTAGGGAGAAAACAACAATCCTTTGTTCATAGAACAATCGTATTGTTTACTTTACACGCAGTTCGTAAAGCAATAATCTGTTGCTTGCAACTTAATACTGGAAGGGGTTCGGATGATAACCTGAAGGTGGATTATTAGTCATAGATGCAGTTGGATGGCAGTCTATGTATTATGTTGTAATGCCCAATCAAGTCTCAGAGGAGTCAAGATGATTAGTATATGCATGTATTGGTTTCTCGGTGTTTGTCAATTGCCCCGCTGTAATTTGTTCACCTAGCATGTTTTCTATCTAAGGAGAGCCACCTCTAGTGAACTATGGATCCCGGTCCTTTTTCTTTACATACAATATACAATCTTTTACTACTTTGTGTTTACTTTCTGCAAAATTTTACTTCTTTCCATTCGATACGTTTAATCCTTTGTTTTCCGCAAAACACGGTGAGATTGACAACCTCATCGCAAGTTGGGGACAAAGTTCTGTGGTTGTGTTGTGCAGGTCTCCACGTTTCTACTAGCACCGGTAGTGCACCCTGCCAAAGCTCAGCTAGTAACACCTTTGGGGTGTTTCCTTGCTCCTACTAGTTCGATTAAACCTTGGTTTCATAACTGAGGGAAAACTTACTGCTGTGCTCATCATACCTTCCTCTTGGGGTTCAAAACGAGCTCTACATCAACTACGAGTCAGCACTAAGGCATCGATCCTCATCATCCACCGCTTCATCACCACCATCTCCATCCATCCCATCTACATCTTGTCTAGATCTTGTTGTAATTTCCATACTCGTTGTTGATTTATACAAGTACTATTCATATATGATTGTTTCCATTACCATTGCCATGATGATTGCCTCCATGTCTGAGTAGATCTCAAGTTCTTGGGGATATGGAGAAACCCTAGTATGAGATTGAAATAAGATAAAGTCTATTATGATATTCATCGCTATGACCATGTGTTAGATTTTCTACATCTTGATGTTGAGAGAAGTCGACCTCTCAATATTTGCCTCTCATGGGGACTTGATGGAGGGAACTGCTAGTTGGTAGACAAAGGCGTGCTAGCACTTACAGTAACTATAAAGCTGTTGGCACCCCTTACGTATCACCTTGGGAAACTGAGGAAACTCATGGAACACTATCCATGCCATGGGATACGTCCTATGGGATTATGTCCCTTAATAGCGCAGTAATTCGTTTGATGTCGATTGCTGACTGTTGTGGTTATGAGAATGATGTGAGCAGCAGTTGCTGCCTATTTGTCCAAATACGGAGTTCCTCCCACACATACATAGTTGATAATGTTTCATGATGATAATCTTTATCTTAGCTCCTTATAATGCTAGTGGTGTATCCGCTACTCCCTGAGAACGCTTTTTCCCTATTGCAGTTCCAATCTCTCTTACATACGCGATACTTACTTTCTGTATTCAGTTATTTTATTTTACTTTATTATTGCTCTTATACCTAAAAACCCGAAAACACCTTTTACACAATACTCGCATTTTTATCTTGTTATTTAGAACTTTATTTAGCATTCCTTTCGTAATATTTATTTCAAGAATTGTTAGACTTCGGACTCCTGCTCCATGTGGGATCGATATCTTTATTTCGAAACTAGCTACAAATGATTTGTGCACTTGTAGACATCAGCGGTTCGCGTATCACTCGCCTCGCCAGCTGCGTCTAGGTGATGATGACGGCGCCAGATGTAGGCATGAGCAAAGACCCGATAGAAGGAGAGGTAACTCCCAAGGTAGCTAGGGCTAGAGTTCCACCGCTGGAAAGGCTGCAAAACATACCGCAACAAGCCATAGAGAGCCTAACAACCCTAGTAGCTCCTATAGTAGATCCGGCTCAGGCACATGCAGAACTAGAGGAGACTCAGCAAAAAGTACTAGAGGGAGCTAAGAAAGTAGTTGCAGCTCAGCCAGCATTGAACATCACTTTGCATGAGTATGCTAGAGCCAACAGAACTAGTCCTTCTCGTATGGATGGTGTAAAGATTAGGGGAAAGAACCTAATAGGTGAAATGGATAAGGAATATCTATCTAGACCAAGAGAGTTGGGTAACCCAATGTCAGCAGGTCTGCCGAGGTATAGCACCCCGGCAAAGAACCTCAGGGTTGTAGATGTAGTAGCTGCCGAGATACCTGCTCTGACCGGCGAAGCTCGACATAGGCAGCAAGAGAGAGTTATTGAGCTTGTGCAAATAGCAAACAGGCAGAACGAGGAGTTACGCCTGGCTAGAGCAGGTGATTCCCATGTCGTTCACTCGGGTGGGGGCGCGCCTACAAAATCAGTCGAGGTAGGGTCTTCGCCTAGTGCTGCTCCAAGGGGAGAAGAGGTGGTAACCTCTGGCATAAGAAACAAGCAAATGATGCCATATTACCTGACGGTGGCCGAGAAAGGCAAAGCACCACAGGGCAATGATGATAGAAGGAGTGTTAGCCGAGGTAACGGTGGTCACAGAAACCCCGACCAAGCCAATGGAAACCAAGGAAACACTAGGCACGACAATGCTGGATAGCATAACTCGGCACGAGCAGGAAAGTATCCCCTGTAGCAAAAACCATATATAACTCGTCAAGAGAAAAGTGCAGGGCTAGCTATGTGATGTCTACGCACTTCTATTCTTGTAGACAGTTGTTGGGCCTCCAAGTGCAGAGGTTTGTAGAACAGCAGCAAGTTTTCCCTTAAGTGGATCACCCAAGGTTTATCGAACTCAGGGACGAAGTGGTCAAAGGTATCCCTCTCAAGCAACCCTGCTATCAAGATACAAGAAGTATCTTGTGTCCCCAACACACCCAATACACTTGTCAGGTGTATAGGTGCACTAGTTTGGTGAAGAGATAGTGAAATACAAGTGGTATGTATAAAAGACAATGGTGCTGGAAAATAGCTTGCTGGCGTGTGGTTGACGTGGGAAAATACTAAAGGCAAACTTAAATAAAGATGGAAGCAAGCAAACATGTAACAACTCTAATAGCAAACGGTGTTTCAGTGCTTAGAAACAAGGCCTAGGGATCATACTTTCACTAGTGAACACTCTCATATGAATATATTCTATTTATGATACTACTCTTAACTACTCTCCGGTTGGACACTCTAATCCATGGTAGGGCTATAACAACACACCTCAAAGTAAGCCTTTCCCATCTAGATAACTCCACACTGACACCTTGAGCTCTAGATGGTTCCAACAAACACCACAATTTCATAAAGACATCCAATTCTAACTCATAACAAGTATTTGTAATCTCTAGCCTAACTGCCACCATGGTATGCACGCTGTCACTTTCACACACATGGGGAGAGCAGAGATCTATTAAAGCACTTGAGTAGCAAGGTAGATCTATAGATTACAATCTCAATATCTCAATAAGATCATGCATAGAGAGAGATATGAACACATAGCTACCGGTGGAACCCTTAGCCTCGAGAGAGAACTACTCCCTCCTCATCATGGGAATCAACAACGGCGATGGAGATGGTGGTGGAGATCGATGGAGATGGCTCCGGGGCACTTCCCCATACCGGCAGGGTGCCCGAACAGAGACTTTCTGTCCCCCGAATCTCCCCTTCGGTGGAGGCGGCGCTGCGGAACTTTTTGTGGCTGGAGGCTTGACGATTTAGGCTTTTTCCATCTGGGATATATATAGGCGAAAGAGGAAAGGTCGGTGGCTGGCCAGGGGGTCCACACCATGCCCTGGCGTGGCCAAGGGGAGCCCGCGCCTAGGGGTGGTGTGGCCACCCTGTGGTCCCTCTCCGTCTCGTCTTCTGGCTCCATGAGTCTTCCGGTAAAATATCGACTTTGGCATTTGTCCGGTCCAATTCCGAGAATATTGATTTTCTGGCTTTCCTAGAACCAAAAACAGCAGAAAACAGGCAACTGGCACTATGGCATCTTGTTAATAGGTTAGTCTAATAAATCATATGAAAATTACTCCAAAGTGTGGACAAAACACAAGAAAGTAGATAAAACCAAGCATGGAACATCAAAAATTATAGATACATTTGCAATGTATCAACATCCCCAAGCTTAACTCCTTCTCGTCCTCGAGTAGGTAAGTGATAAAAAGAAAGAATAATTTTTGAGGTGACATGCACCATCATAAACTTGATCAAGGCATATGGATAGCTGGGATCAAAAAACTTCAACATAGCATGAAAGATAAAGTTCTAACAATAAGGCATAGAAACTATGTTGCAACATGAAAAAGCATAAACAAAAGATTCATGAATAGCAATGCTTTGCAAGACGTTTGTTTGTTTCACATAAAGAAAACATAGCATAATAGTATTCAGCTTGTGCCTCATAGAGTAGCAAATATAAATGCATAGGACACCTTCGAAGTTCATAAGAGTGACTAGATACAAATAGTTTAAAACAAGCAATATCAAGTTATGCATCAATCAACTAGTCTTGGGACAATGCACATAGAACTAAGAATGGCCACTATGCTCTCCAAGTAGGTGCATAAAGATAGAAGGTGGAGACTCAATATATAAGTGGAAGAAAGGCCTTCACAGAAGGAAGCAGAGATTCAAGTTTCATAAAGAGCTTCCAAAAATTATGGTACTTATTAGCATTCATGTCTCATTGCCCCTATCATAAGCATCTTTAAGGTGATTAAGGTTAAAGTAACACAACTAAGAGGATATGCTTGACAAGTTATAAGCCAAAATCTCATGCCCCTCACTTATGAAGACCGAACATCATGCTACTCAACTTTAGTCACGACTAAGCTCTTGTCATTGTAAGTACATATGTATCATAAAGAACTGCCAATGGGGTACCACTTGCACATGATACAGGAGCTATCCCATAATCAAAATGACAAGACAAGCAGACAATGAGCATCTCAACAATCTTTTTATTTGCTATTTGCATAGGTTTTTATTGAGGATGCTTCGTAGAGTGCTCATTATGGTGATGCTGCAAGTTTCCACCATGATTAGGCATGGCTTAGGATAGTGTCCCAGGTGTTTCTCTAACACACATACAAACTCCATGATCTTACAAGTTCCACTTTTATTTCACACCGCCGGGATCCATAAGCAAAAGAACATGATATCAACGGGGTACAAAGTACAAGTGCAATGTTGAAAGCGTTCCCCATGATACATGGTTATGCTAATTTCAACTTATAAAGCGCAAGCATATACGCAACAAAGATGGACACAATGGGTCAAGTTTATTAAATGCAAGAAAAGTAAAGTGTGCCATCAAGTTTGTGAGAGCTTTAATCACTAATTTTCACATAACAAATTTAATTCGGAAGGTAGATAAAAACATGAATATACTTGGAATAGCAAATTATAATAGGTAGGTATGGTGGAATCTTTGGAATAACTTGGTTTTAGGTGTTGGATGCATGAGTGGAACTCATACTTGCTTACGGAGGCTAGCAAAAGACTGGGAGCGGCCAACGAAGAGAGCAATAATGGCCATAATCATGCAAAGCGACAAAACATCATTGATTAAAACATAAAGTGATATTACAAGTAGAAAACTAAAGGATCAAAAAGGCTATGGTGACTTGGGATAGTCATAACATGGTGTGAGCATGCGCCAAGTCAACCCAAATAAAGCATCAAAGGAGAATACCACAATACTATGCTTTAATATGCTAAAACAACGCATGATTCTTCCAAGGCACATTAAGCAATCTCAATTGTTTATAACAAGTCATGCTACATAAAAGATAACTAAGCATAAAGACAAAACAATATCAGGCATGGCATGACAAAGCATAAACCACAGTCAAAAACAAGCTCCTTTTACCACTTAAGCATGAACTTTCCTACTCTTTTATAATCCAAACCAAACTATTTGAAAACCAATATATGAAAAGGGGGTCCACCAATTTATTCAGAAAACTAAGAAAATCAAGAAAACAAAAAACCAAACGAAAACGAAAAAGAAGATGCTCCAAGAACAACACAACTGTGCATAAAACAATAAAAATGAAGCGTTTGGAAGAAACTTGGGATTTTTATTGATGAAGAGGGGATGCCTTGGGCATCCCCAAGATTTGACGCTTGTACTTCTTGGATATTTCTTGGGGTGACACGCGTGGCATCCCCAAGCTTGAGCTTTAGTCCATCCTTCATCTCATTACTCATTCCTTCCATACACCTGAAATTTTTCCTTCATACAAAACTTCACACAATCTTTATTAGCAACATTAGTGCACTCAAGATAATAAGACTTTAGGTTCAGTTTCAACACCAATAAAACTTCCATTAAAACACAAGCTACTGTAGCACTTCCCTAAAAAATCTCAATTCCCCAAAGAGAACACAAAAAGGAACCAACAAGAAGCAAATGCAAATAATGGCAGATATCTGTCAAAACAGACCAGCAGGTAAATACGAATTTTTTCGAAGACCTTATGTTGCTCAAATCGAAAAGTGTTGCACTAAATAAAGTTAGATAACAACATGGGGAAGAAGCACAAAAATTCACAACTCAAACCGATGTACATATATTTTACACGAATTTTTACAGTGAAGCACAAAAATCTGTTTCGGGACAGCAACTTTCCCAAGCATTACTTCTCTCTCATTAGAGGTTACTCTTGGCACGAAAAGCAAATAAAAAGGATAAAGAGCAGTTATTACAGAGGTAATAACTTCCAAGACTCATCTAAAACTTTTGGGTTATCTCCCAATAAGTACTTTTCTTTAACGCCTTTAAGTTTGGCTTGATAGTTTGAGAAGATGCTCACATAGGAAATATGAATTGAAGTAAAAGAGAGCATCAAGAAGCAAATTCAAAGCACATTTAAGTCTAACCCACTTCCTATGCATAGGAATCTTGTAAATAAACAAGTCATGAAATCACAAAGCAACTAGCATAGGAAAGCAAAACAAGGGCAACTTCAAGACTTTCAACATAAAGAGGGGAAACCTAATATTATTGAGATGCATAAAACCATGTTTCCCTCTCTCATAATAACTTTCAGTAGCATCAAAAATAAAATTAGCAATATAACTATCACATAAAACATTCTTATCATGAGCCACATGCATATAATAATTATTACTCTCCACATAAGAATAATCATTCTTATTAATCATAGTGGGAGCAAATTCAACAAAATTGCTATTATTATTATTCTCATCACCATAATCATCAAATATAGGAGGCATATTGTAATCATAATTAATTTTCTCCTCAATAGTAGGTGGACTGAAAATATCATATTCATCATTGTAATCATCATATATTGGAGGTTTAGTATCATCATAGTAAATTTTCTCCTCCGTGCTTGGGGGACTAAAAATAGCATACTCATCAAAATCATCTTCCCTAAGCTTAGAATTTTCCATAGCATCAGCAATAAGGGTGTTCAAAAGAATTCATACTAATAACATTGCTATTAGCATGCAAACAAATTTCCATAGGTTTTTTAATTTTCTCTTCAAACACTTCATGTCCTAACTCAAGATAAATACTATAAAGCTCTCTAATTTTGTTGTTGTTTTCCATTAAGCCTAACTAGTGAAAACAAGAAACGAAAATACAAAATTGCAGAATCTAAAGGAAATAACTTCGAGCACTCACACCAGAGGATGTGAGTACCTTTTACCTTACCTCCCCAGCAACAGCGCCAGAAAATATCTTGATGTCTACGCACTTCTATTCTTGTAGACAGTTGTTAGGCCTCCAAGTGTAGAGGTTTGTAGAACATCAGCAAGTTTTCCCTTAAGTGGATCACCCAAGGTTTATCGAACTCAGGGAGGAAGTGGTCAAAGGTATCCCTCTCAAGCAACCCTACAATCAAGATACAAGAAGTCTCGTGTGTCCCCAACACACCCAATACACTTGTCAGGTGTATAGGTACACTAGTTCGGCGAAGAGATAGTGCAATACAAGTGGTATGGATAAAAGACAACGGTGCTAGAAAATAGCTTGTTGGTGTGTGGTTGACGTGGCAAAAGACTAAAGGCAAACTTGAATAAAGATGGAAGCAAGCAAACATGTAACAAATCTAATAGAAAACGGTGTTTCAGTGCTTAGAAACAAGGCCTAGGGATCATACTTTCACTAGTGAACACTCTCATATGAATATATTCTCTTTATGATACTACTCTTAACTACTCTCCGGTTGGACACTCTAATCCATGGTAGGGCTATAACAGCACACCTCAAAGTAAGCCTTTCCCATCTATATAACTCCACACTGACACCTTGAGCTCTAGATGGTTTCATAAAGACATCCAACCTAACTCATAACAAGTATTTGTAATCTCTAGCCTAAGTGCCACCATGGTGTGCACGCTGTCACTTTCACACACATGGGGAGAGCAGAGATCTATTAAAGCACTTGAGTAGCAAGGTAGATCTATATATTACAAGCTCATGATCTCAATAAGATCATGCATAGAGAGAGAGATGAACTCATAGCTACCGGTAGAACCCTTAGCCTCGAGATAGAACTACTCCCTCCTCATCATGGGAATCAGCAACGGCGATGGAGATGGTGGTGGAGATCGATGGAGATGGCTCTAGGGGCACTTCCCCGTCCGGGCAGGGTGCCGGAACAGAGACTTTCTGTCCCCCAAATCTCCACTTCGGTGGCGGCGGCGGTGTGGAACTTTTCGTGCTGGAGGCTTGACGATTTAGGGTTTTTGCATCGGGGGAGATATATATGCGAAAGAGGCAAGGTCGGTGGCTGGCCAGGGGGCCCACACCATGCCCTGGCGTGGCCAGGGGGACCCGCGCCTAGGGGTGGTGTGGCCACCCTGTGGCCCTCTCCATCTTGTCTTCTGGCTCTATGAGTCTTCCGATAAAATATCGACTTTGGCTTTTGTCCGGTCCAATTCCGAGAATATTGATTTTCTGACTTTCCTAGAACCAAAAATAGCAGAAAACAGGCAACTGGCACTGTGGCATCTTGTTAATAGGTTAGTCCAAGAAATCATATGTAAAGTACTCCAAAGTGTGGACAAAACACAAGAAAGTAGATAAAACCAAGCATGGAACATCAAAAATTATAGATACATTTGCAATGTATCACTATGCAACATCAATATGCTCATCCGGGGCAAAACTGGTACAATGATGGTTACTCGGCTATGGCCAATCTCGGGTTTCCTAGGACGGATCATCATGCGATGGGAAATGCAATGGGATCAAGGTTGGGAAATATGAATTTGCAGCCGGATGATGCAAGATTGAAGCTGGACAGAATTTATACGTCAGAAATAATGGAAGGACAGGGTCCTCCAGGACCTGCATGTTTTGGACCTCGGATTATGAGGGAACCACATGTGCCGAACTTTATGTTGGCTAGGGGGACAAAGACATATGACGGTAGCACCAAGCTGCAAGATTGTTTGATTGATTATGCCAACGCTATGCACATCGCATAGGGAAATCTTAGATGGGCAATGAGATATGTTCCTCATATTCTAGAAGGACCAGCAAGAGTGTGGATGAATAATCTGGCAGCAGGAAGTATCAACTATTGGATAGATTTTGAGGAGATGTTCATTAGTAACTTTATCAGCACATGTAAGAGGCCAAACAAGCTACAACACTTAGAAATGTGTAAGTAGAGGCCGAATGATACTGACCAAGAGTTTTTGACTCGGTGGTGCACAATGCGCAACTCATGTGAAGGTGTGATCGAATCACAGGCAATATCTTGGTTCGCACAAGGGTGACGACATGGAAGTGTACTGTGGCAGAGGCTACAAAGAGATATGCCAACAACATTGGCCGAGACAATCAAGATTGTGGATTCCTACGCATTGGGAGGTCCGACCCAACCTCTGCTTATGTCGGTTGAGCCGAATGAGGAGTACTACCATAGGGACGGGACTGGGTCATCCCGGCGGAATGATTTTCGGGGCAAAAGAAGAGATGAGAGGCAGGACTACTGATATGGTTCGAGTCATGTAGTTGCAGTAAGCCAAGATTAGCCAGGTGTTGGGAGTAGCCAATAAAAAAACAGTGGCCAGTAGTGGACATAGAAAACTGATGGCAAGAAGACCTGGACCAATGAACAGAAAAAGGAATGGCAAGGAAAAAGAGACATGCCGAGATATACCTACGATACTATGTTGGATCATCCGTGTAAATTTTACATGCCCAACCCGAGTAAACCGGTGAATCATACGACCCGACAATGTTAATGGTTTCAGCGTGCTAGACAAGGTAACATGGGACCACCTTAGGCACCTCAGCAGCCACAGCTCATAGGAGCAAATGCTCAATAAATGATGCTTCCACCACCCACGCCGAGGGATGAGAACCAAGAAATAAGGGAAGTGCATAGGGTTTAGGACCAGAATCAGGCGAACTATGAATATGTTGGCCGAGGTGGCCGAAATGAGTATAGGGAGCACCATCAGAGCTACTGTGTGTTCACCACCGAGCAAAATGACAAGAAAAGTGTGTAGCGGCGGCATATGGAAGTAAATGCAGTTATGCCGGCAGTGCCGAAGTATATGTACTTGTCAGATTAGTAAATCACGTGGAGTATAAAAGATCACCCCAAGGTCATGTCGAGTCCTAGGTCGTACGCTCTAGTACTTGATCCGACATTCATGGGGCCGACTTTGAACGTCAAGTTCCCCAAGGTATTGATTGACAATGGCAGCAATATCAATATACTGTACAAGGACACAATGCATAAGTTGGGAATCTCGGAGAACATGCTCCAAGCAACTAAAACCACTTTCCATAGCATTGTGTCGGGTTTGTCGTGTGAGCCAGTTGGGAAAGTTTGGATAGATGTGTTACTGGGCACAAGAGAGAAACGTAGAACAGAAAATCTGGAGTTTGAGGTTGTGGATCTCGATAGCTATTACCATGCACTGTTGGGTATACCAGCTCTATCCAAGTTTATGGCAAGTTGTCACGTAAGTTACTTAAAGATGAAGCTGCTGGTACCAAATGGAGTCATCACCGTTGCTGGAGATTACAGGCGATCTATGCAGTGCGCCTGAGCCGAGTCAAACATGGCTGAGTCATTGGTAATAGCACAAGGAAAAATATGATTGAGAAGGCTGTAGCATTGGCTCAGTCAGCTTAGCTGAATATGTTGGCACTGAGTAACCCACATGGGAGCGTATCATTCTAGCCGACTAAGGACACAAAGAAGGTTCCAGTTGACGACCAGTTCCCAGAGCGTACTATCACTATTGGTGTGGGCCTGAATGATAAATAGGAAAGCGAGCTCATCAGCTTCCTCTGTGAGAATTAGGATATTTTTGCTTGGTCCACATAGGATCTGCAAGGTGTGCCAAGCGAGCTGGCTAAGCACTCTTTTCAGATCATAGGGGATGAGATAGCTCGGCTACTTGTAGCCGGGTTTATCATGGAAGTACTTCATCTAGATTAGCTATCTAATCCGGTGCTGGTGGAAAAGAAAAAGGATGATCCGAATGTTGTCGTGGTATGGTGAATATGCATTGATTACATGAACCTGAATAAGGCGTGTCCAAAGGATCCATTCTCTCTGCCGAGGATAGATCCGGTCATTGACTCGACCGCTGGGTGTGAGCTCTTATCATTTGTAGACGCGTATTCTGGTTTGCACCAAATACCATTAAACCCGGCTGATCAAATAAAAACTGCTTTTATTACCCCGTACGGGGCATATTGCTATCGCACTATGTCATTCGGCTTACATAATGCAGGGGCAACGTATCAAAGATGCATGCAAAAATGCTTGCACGATCAAGTTGGCAAAAGTGTCCAAGTGTATGTTCATGATGTGGTGATAAAAACCAAGGAGAGTCCTACTCTCTTAGATGATATCCAGCAAACGTTTGTGAACTTAAGAAGGTTTCGAATAAAACTTAACCCGGAAAAATGCACCTTCGGTGTCCCGGCTAGAAAATTACTCAGTTTCCTTGTGTCTACCCGAGGTATCGAAAGCTAATCCAACTAAAATCTGAGCTATCGAGCGAATGGAATTGTCGAAGTGTCTCAATGATGTCCAGAAGTTCACAGGTTCATTTCCTTGCATCATTGAGTCGGTTTGTTTGTCAGCTGGGAGAAAAGGCTTTGCCTCTCTATCAGTTAATGGCAAAGTCGGATAAGTTCATATGGACACCGCAGGCGAATGACGCATTTCATGAATTAAAAAAGATGCTAGCCTCTACACTAGTGTTAGCCTCGCCACTATCCAAAGAGCCGATGTTTCTCTACATATCAGCAACTAACCGAGCCATAAGTGTTGTGGTAGTGGTGGAGTGTGATGAGGAAGGTAAGTCCGTGCAAAGGTCTGTTTATTATTTGAGCGAGATACTTTCTGCTTCGAAGCAAAACTATCCCCATTATCAAAAAATGGCATATGGCATCCATATGGCGGCCAAAAAGCTTAAGCACTACTTTGAAGAACACCCCATAAAGGTGATATGTGAAGCACCCATATCCGAGATAATGGGAAATAGAGATGCAAGTGGCCGGATCTCCAAGTGGGCAATTGAGCTAGCCCCATATGCTCCACAATATGATAGAAGAGACGCAATCAAGTCTCAGGCAGTGGCCATCTTTTTCGTGGATTGGTTCGAGATGTAGTATGAACCACCTTTTCCTGATTCGAATTACTGGAGAATACACTTTGACCGATCAAAACTGAAAGATGGTTTAGGTGTCGGGGTAGTGCTTACCTTGCCCAAAAAAGATCAGCTGAGATATGTGTTGTAGATTCTCTTCAGAGCATTAAACAATGTGGCCGAATATGAGGCACTTGTGCATGGGTTAAAAGTAACAAAGGAAATTGGAATACATCAGATCTAGTGCTTTGGTGACTCGGATTTAGTGATACAAAAAGTATCTGGTCATTGGGATGCTTTGGATCCAAATATGGTGAAAGGGCATGTATGCCCCATGTGTGGTTTTGGTAATTAATGACAATCCCTATGGACTAATGTGCAAATTGAGTTTCACTTGTAGGATTTTCCATTGGCATCGCTTGGACCATGTGTTGGTTTCAAGGATGAAGAAGAAGAAGATCAAGTTTGTCTTGAAGAAGAAGATGGAGTTCCTCATGGCTATCTTCAAGACATCATCAAGAATTGTTGTGCAATCTTAAGAGAATGATGAAGACAAGTTCGAAGAAGATGCTTCCCCATGGTGTATGGGGGAGCATGTCTCAAGACTTCATCAAGCAAGTGCAAACAAGTGCAATCAAGAAAGGTGTTCCATCTTGAAGGTGTCAAGATCGTCTACATCAAGCTCAAGTGGGATGCTCAAGGCAAAGGTATGGTCTTGATAGGGTTTCCTTTTTACCGGTCTCCTGTAGTGTTCTTGTAGTGTTGGGAGACCGGGTTTAGGATAGATAACCGTACTATCAAGAGGGGCTCTCGAGTGGGTGACTCGTTCGTATCTTTCGGTGAGAGCTCAAACCTTTGCATACATAGCATCATCTTTCTTGGTTGTTGTCTGGTTCCTGTCCATGTGAGGATCTAGAGCTTGTGGCTATCTTCATAACATGCTCTAGTTCATCAAAAACGGATTTCCCATGCATATCTTATTGCGTTTTTGATCTTGCGGGTTTTCCGGCTCCACACCTTGGGAGGTATCTCACATATATATTTATGGTATTTTCTCCCTTGGATTCTACACGTCATTATCTTTCCAACAAAATTGGTTTCATCTCGTTTGGAGTTCGGATGCAAAAGTTGTGGCATTTCTGGTTCTGAAGTTTCTCTGACCGGAAGTACCGCTCGGGCTGTTTGCCGCCGGTAGTACCGGTGTTAATTCCGGCCCAACTTCCGGTAAACCCGATTTCGGTTTTGTACTCTCTCTGCCTGGTTTGTGCTATTTGACGGTACTTCAGTCGGTATTTCAGGCGGTAGTACCGCTAGGACATTCTTGCCGCCGGTAGTTCCGACGAAGCGGCAGTAGTACCGGCCAGGCTCGCGTTTTTGTTCTTTCTCTCACAGTTTTCTGACCGTTGGCTGGGTGCCACCGGTAGTACCGGCCACCCACCGATACTACCGGCCGTGCGCGATTCTGAGGGTAACGGGCAGATCGGGGATCCCTTTAAAAGGAGCTCCCCTCTCCCCTTCGGCCCCAACACTTGTTCTTCTCGGTTTTTGGCTTTCTCTCTCCTCCATTGTTGACCTTGAAGAGCTTGCCCTCTCCCCTTTCCCCTCCTATGATTCTTGCATCTTTTTTAGGGATTTGAGAGAGGAGATCTAGATCTACAAGCCCCACCAAGCCAAATCTTTGTGAAGGAATCATTGGGATCTAGATCTTGGAGAGTTTTGTGTTCTCCTCTTGTATTCTTCCTCCCTTATTCCCCCAATATATTTTGTAGCTTTGGTGGAATTTGAGAGTGAAGGACTTGCCTCTTGCATTTGGTGCATAGGTTTGAGTTCTCCTCGGAGATTCGGCGAGTTCAAGCCCTTGGGCTTGTTTCTCTTGGGTTCTTGGAACCCTAGACGGTTGTGTGGTTGGATAGTTGAACTTTTGTGGTCTTGTAGCCTTTTGTGTCCTTGTTGCCTTTTGTGGCTTTGTAGCCTTTGTGGCATTGTTCTTGGGGCTCCAATTGAGTTGTGGAGGTTCCCCAAGCTTGTTGGCCTTTTGTGGCATTGTTCTTGGGGCTCCAGTTGAGTTGTGGAGGTTCCCCAAGCTTGTTGGCCTTTTGTGGCATTGTGGAGCCTATGTGGCATTTCTTGGGAGCCCTCCAGTTGAGTTGTGGAGATTGCCCCAAGCCTTGTACGGGTTCGGTGACCGCGCTCAAGTGTCCCATAGTGGAACGTGAGTAGGCCTTTGTGGCGAGCTCACGGGAGAATAGGGTGAGCCTTTTGTGGCGTCGGTGAGTTGCGTGGCTTCGCATCCTTGGTGAGGCCTTGTGTGGCGTTGGGTGAGCATCGAGCCACCACACCTCGAGGTGAGCCATTTGTGGCGTTCGATGTACATTGCGCCCCCGCACCTCTCCAACGGAGACGTAGCTTCTTGGAAGTGAACTTCAGGAGACAAATCATCATCTCTGCGTCCATCGTTTATCTCTCAACCGAGCCCTTTACCTATGGAATTTACATTGTGATAGCCTTCGTGCTTGAAGTACTATATCTTGCTATCACCTTGTTGCTTGTCTTGCTTAGCATAGGTTGTTGGTGCACTTAGTGAAACTAGTGGATATAGGTTTTGGCTTGATAAATTAAACATTAAGTTTTATTCCGCATTTATTAGAGCCTAAACCGTAATTATTTTAAAACGCCTATTCACCCCCCTCTAGGCGACGTCCATTTCCCTTTCATATGGCCTTGTATAGATTTCACGTTCAGAAAATCCATGGATACTTTGAAGGGTGTGAATTCCACCATGTACCTCCAGCTGAAAATAATGCAGCTGACGTATTATCGAAACTTGGTTCATCTTGGCAAGCAATCCTACCATGCGTAGCTTTGGAACATCTCAAAAAACCATCTATCAAACCATTGCTAGAATCCGAGTCAATCTATATCCCAGCCTGACGAGGGGTAACCTCGGCAATGCCCATGGTGATGGACTTAGGATTTTGCGGAAAAGAGAACGCTAGGGATTTCGTCGGATGTCAGGAACGCAATGGAAACAAAGTCGCATGAATATGGGAAAACACACTATTACAAGTTGTCCTCTAGATTTCGGTACCCTCACTTGGGCTTCTCCCGCCCTATATATAATAGGTCGGGTCTCAAAGATGTATGCGGATAGGTTTCATACACATGTTATTACAATACCAACATAATGTCGGTTCATGGTTTCTTTTCTAATACAATAAAAAGTCTCTGTCGGTTGCTTCCTTGGGTTGTTATCTGGAATCCTTATGGGCCGTAGGCCTTTTACCCAATGTAGGGTAGCAAATAATGAGCATCCGAGTGATCATACCCATGTCACATCCAATCTAGGGTCCGAGGTTGTCCCAATGGACATTGATTGGGGGAGCAATGTGAATAACCCGGGGACTGCCTCGGCAAACCCGGGGACTACCTCGGCAGACCCGAAGACTGTCTCACAGAACTCGGGGACTGTTCGGTTAACCCGGCAGAAGTTATGTTGGCTGACCCAATGGAAGTGGATGAAGAGATTTTCCTGGCACGAGCTATACCAGCATGGGTACAGCCAATTTTTTGCTTCTCAAAATTTGGGAGTTTGCCGAGTGATGAGGTACTCTCTAGGCAAGTTCAGAGAAGAGCAAAGGCATATACCATAATAAATGTTAAGTTATATAAGAGAAGTGTCACAAGTGTCCTTCAGTGGTGTATTGATCTGGCAGAAGGGCATGAAATCCTCCGAGATATACATCAGGGCGAGTGTGGGCATCATGTCTCGTCTAGAGCTTTAGTCGCCAAGGCATTTTAGTATGGATTTTACTAGCCCAGTGATTTACAAGAGGCTGAGGACCTTGTGAGGAAGTGTAATGGGTGTTACAGGTATTCAAGCAAGATACACATGCTATCCTTCGAGCTCAAGACTATACTTATCACTTGGCCATTTGATGTATGGTGTTTGGATATGGTTCGACCATTTAGGCCAGCTCGTGGAAACATGACTCGTATCCTAGTTATGGTGGACAAGTTCACAAAGTGGATTGAGGTCAAGCCAATCAGAAAGTGTGATGGACCGACTATCGTATCATTCCTCAAGGACATTATCTTGAGATATGGGTACCCACACAGTATCATAACAGAAAAATGGCACAAATTTTGCTGAAGGAGCATTTGCTCAGTTCTGTCAAGATAAAAGAATAAGACTTGATGTTTCAGCAGTTGCACACCCCTGTTTCAGCAGTTGCACACCCCGCATCAAACATGCAAGTAGAGAGATCCAATGGGCTGGTATTGTCTGGGATAAAACCACGGCTCATTGAGCCACTCCAAAGATCAGCTGGGTGTTGGATTGATGAACCCCTGGCAATACTATGGAGCCTAAGGACAACTCCGAATAGATCAACTGGCTATATGCCATTCTTTCTGATATATGGGGTAGAAGCTGTATTACCAGCCGACATAGTGCATGACTCGCCTAGAGTCACCCAATATATAGAAGTCGAAGTGCAAGAAACCAAGAAAAATAATGTTGATCTGCTAGAAGAAGCAAGAGAATTGGCGTTGTCCATATCCGCCATATATCAGCAAAATCTCCGACGCTATCATAGCCGGAAAGTGAACCCCCGAGTTTTCCGGGAAGGGGATTTGGTACTTCGTCTAGTGCAACACTCTATCGGCATGCATAAGCTCTCACCTCCTTGGGAAGGACCATTTATCGTGAGCAAAGTATTACACAATTATGCATACTATCTTATAGATGCTCAACCACATGAGAAGAACAATGCGGACAGGTCAGGAGAAGAGTAAAAAGGCCATGGAATGTGGCACTTCTTTGTCCATTTTACACTTAGCTGAAGTGTATGTATCTCGAACTCTCATATGTCAGTCTGTATATCGACAATGAGCTTATCAATGAAATCTCGGCACCTCGAGCAGTGACTCAGGGACTGCCTTAGTAGTAACTGTTTTTCTTTCTGTATTTACTTTTTATATGTCGACTGGCTTAAATTTCCTACCCCTTAGGCTAGGTTGAAGGGAATATGCCCTGAGAGGCAATAATAAAGTTGTTATTATACATATTCCAAGTATATGATAGATGTTTATTTTGCATGCTATAATTGTATTAATTTGGAAACGTTAATACATATGTGTTTAATAAACAAAAGGAAAGTTCCTAGTTATGCCTCTCTTATAAACTAGCTCGTTGATTAACAAGATGATCAAGGTTTCCTCATCATGGACATTGGATGTTGTTAATAACGAGGTCACAACATTAGTGGAATGATGTGATGAACATTCATCCGAAGTATAGCATTATGATCAAAGTCATCATGTTTATATTGCTATAACATCTAACAAAGTAATCCTAGTCCTTAGACCATGAGATCATGTTAATCAATAACACTAGAAGAGTATCTTGATAACATCAAACGTCACACCGTGAAAGGGTGATTATAAAGGTGGGTTTAGTGCTATGAAAGTGTTATCCTGAGGCTCATGGATCAAGAGTGGGATTTGGCCATCCTGATGACGAATAGATATACTCTGGGCCCTCTCGGTGATATCACATTGGTTAGATTGCAAGCAAGTGATAAAATCACTAGAATGTTATATCACGGGAACGAGAAAAGAGTACATGTCGGTAATGAGATCAAACTAGGTATGGAGATACCGATGATCGAATCTCGGACATGTAATATATCACGAGACAAAGGGATTTAGTTACTAATGTTAAAGGTTCTCACGATCACAGAAGTCATCGTAGAATATGTAGGAGTCAGTATGGATCTCCAGGTCTCGCCTCTGATTATTGATTTGAGAGGGGTCTCGATCATGTCTACATTATTCACGAACCATAGGGTGACACACTTAAGGGACACCAACACCATTTGGAGCAAATATGTTTCAGACGAATGAATTGCAAAGCACTAGAATTATTTCAATAGACACCAAAACTGTTTCGGGTGAAATTGCAGAAATTGGTTCTGCATGTAATATTGAAATGTTGCAGGGGTTTTATGTGAATGTTTGTTAATTAAAGTAATTAACAAAATTCTAAATAAATAATAAAATAGTTTTATTAAATGAGAGAGCGTTAAATTTGGAGAAATTTAATGCATTTAAAGTAAAGACTTTAAAGAGGAATGTTAAGGGACACTTTTATGTGGAGGGGGTTACCACCACATGAATGGGGGAGGTGAGGGGTCACCCCCCATGGGGCGCCGGCCATGGTGAGGGGTACCCCCCTCCTCCTATAAAAGGCCACCCCTCTCACCCTTCTTCCTCACACCTCCTCGTGAAGGATCTGTCTCCCCCTCTAGAATTATTCCCCCATGGTCTCGGATTAGCGAGATACATGTTCCCGGTGGCATTTCGTCTGGAAGGAGTTGCTGCTTCCGCTGCATCGCTGGAGCGAGGAGGCGGAGGTTGTTCGGTGACCTGAACGTGTGTGCGAGTGCGGATGCGCTATTGGTTTGCGGTGCTAGGACTTCCACATGTTCTTGAGATCGGCAAGCATATGACTACATCATCCACGAGTTCCTACTCGTTAACTAAACTTTGTTGTCTTCAAGGGTAAGTTCTCCATGGATGTATATCCACCCGTTGCTTGTATCTAGTAGATAGATCTTGGCATATAGTTCTCATCGTAGGAATTTTTTGTTTTCTATGCTGCGAACCCTTTAGTGGTATCAGAGCCGGATCTATGCGTAGGTGCTTTGCACGGGTAGAACACATAAGAGTATGTGGGCGGTGATGATCATGTTATTGCTTCTTATATGTACTTTGGATATTGGTGGCATAGTCGGATGAAGCGGCCCGGACCAACCTTACATGTCATCGCACATGAGACCGGTTCCACGACTGACATGCCACTAGTATTGCATAAGTGGCTAGCGGGTGTCTATCTCTCCTACTATAGTCAATATCTGATTTACAACGAGTTGCTAATAAATTGGTTATCATCGTTGTGGTTCCATGTTCATAGGTAAGAACGGATCTATCTTCGAAAGCCCTAAGCCACGTAAAACTTGCAATTGATAAATTAGAGGCGTCTAGTTTAGATCGTTGTTAGGCTTGTGTCATGATATGGTAATGTTGTGAGTTGATGTATAATTGATACACTTACAACACACTTAATGTGTAAGTTCCATAGACCTTGGCCTTACACACAAAGGAATGATAGAGATCATACCACAATGCATATGATAGTGATCAAATGCAAGAACCATATCATTTCACTTTACACATATGATGTTCGCATCTTATATTGCTAGTTTGTCGTTTTAATAGCGTTATAAGATGATCCCTCATTTAAATATCAAGATAAAAATGTGTTCTTCCTTAAGTATGCACCGTTTACGTTTCGCCGCTTCAAGACATCACGTGATGATCGGGTGTACTTGAATCCACGATCATATTTTGGGTGTAAGACAGTTTTACACACATGAATTCTAAGGTTCTTGCTTGGCGAGTCTAGGATGTACAAACATGGCCTCGGAACACGGACCGAAAGGTTAAGCATGAGTCATATAGTTGATATGATGCCCATATAGATGCTCGCCTTTGAAGGTACACCGACTCACGTGATGATCAGACTTGGTTTAGTGGATTTGGTTCATGTAATCACAAAAAAGACACGAGGGGTGTTGTTTTTGAGTGGGAGTTTAGTTGAACTCAATCTATCATAAACTTAGTCTAAATAAACTTTACAAATTTTGTAGATGGCACCACCTGCTTTTAATTTCAATGTGTTCATGGAGAAAGAGAAACTTGCCGCGAATGGTAGCAACTTCACCAACTGGGCTATGAATTTGAGGATTCTCCTCTCTGTTGCACAAAAGCAATATGTGCTAGAAGCGTCGCTAGGACCCCCACCAGCTCTTGATGCCCCTGACGAGGAAAATAATGTCTATATAACTCGTCAGGAGGACCACAACTTAGTTCATTGTGGCATACTGTATGGGCTAGAGCCAGAACTTCGAAAGCATTTTGAAAATAGCAATGCCTTTGATACCATGGGGGAATTGAAAATGATTTTCGATACCCATGCTGCCGTAGAGAGTTATAATGCTTCAGAAAAGTTCTTTAGCTGCATGATGGAAGAGAACAGCTCCGTAAGTGAGCACGTACTCAAAATGTCTGGGTACACCGATAAGCTTGTGTCCTTGGGAATAATGATTCCCATTGACTTAGGCATACATCGTGTTCTCCAATCTCTGCCACCTAGCTACAAGAGCTTCGTGATGAACTATAACATGCAGGGCATGAAGAAGACTTTCCCCGGGCTTCTGTCAATGCTTAAAACTGCAGAAGTGGAGATTAGTAAAGAACATCAAGTGTTTATGGTCAATAGAACCACCAATTTCAAGAAACACAAGATGGGTAAACAGAAGGGAAATAAGGGCAGCAAGTCTATTGCTCCACCTGAAAAGAAATCTCGGGCGGGCCCTAAGTCTGATACTGAGTGCTACTATTGTAAGGGGACTGGCCATTGGAAGCGCAACTACCCCATGTTTTTGGCAGACAAGAAAGCCAGCAAGGCAAACAAAGGTATATATGATATACATGTTATTGATGTGTACTTGACTAGTACTCGCAGTAGCACCTAGGTATTTGATACCGGATCGGTTGCTAACATATGTAACTCGAATCAGGGGCTGCAGAACAAGCGACCGCTAGCAAGGGGTGAGGTCAAGATGCGTGTCGGCAATCGATCAAGAGTTGATGTGATCGCCGTCGAAACACTGCCTCTCCACCTACCATCGAGATTAGTCATAAACTTAAATAATTGTTATTTGGTGCCTGCACTTAGCATGAACATTATATCTGGATCTTGTTTGATGCGATGTGGTTATTCGTTTAAATCCGAAAACAATGGTTGTTCGATTTATATGGATAATATATTTTATGGTCATGCACCCGTGATGAATGGTTTATTTCTATTGAATCTCAATAGTACTCATACGCACATCCATAATCTTGATGCTAAAAGAGTTAAACTTAATGATGATATATCTGCATATATGTGGCACTACCGTCTAGGTCATATTGGTGTTAAACGCATGAAGAAACTCCATTCCGATGGACTTTTGGAATCACTTGATTTTGAATCATTTGATACATGTGAGCCATGTCTTATGGGCAAGATGACTAGAATGCTATTTTCCAGTTCAATGGAACGGCTGACAGATTTATTGGAAATCATACATACTGATGTATGCGGTCCAATGAGTGTGCCGGCACGAGGTGGATATCATTATTTTGTTACTTTCACGGATGATTTGAGTAGATATGGGTATATCTATTTGATGAAACACAAATCTAAAACCTTTGAAAAGTTCAAAGAATTTCAGAATGAAGTGGAAAATCATCATAATAGAAAGATCAAATTTCCGCAGCCCGACCATGGAGGTGAGTATCTAAGTTAAGAGTTTAGCACACACATGAAAGAGTGTGGAATAGTTTCACAACTCATGCCGCCGGAACACCACAACGTAATGGTGTGTCGGAACATCGTAATCATACTCTATTGGATATGGTTCGATATATGATGTCTCTGACTAACTTGCCACTATAATTTTGGGGTTATGCACTGGAAACCGCTGCATTCACTTTAAATCGGGCACCGTCTAAATCCGTTAAACGACACCATATGAATTATGGTTTGGAAACAAACTTAAGCTGTCATTTCTTAAAGTTTGGGGATGCGATGTTTATGTGAAGAAACTTCAACCGGATAAACTCGAACCCAAAGCAAAAAAATGCGTCTTCATAGGATACCCTAAAGAAACAATTGGGTATTCCTTCTATCACAGATCCGAGGGCAAGCTTTTCATTGCAAAGAATGGATCCTTTCTAGAGAAAGAGTTTCTCGCGAAAGGTGTGAGTAGTCGAAAGGTAGAACTCGAAGAGGTTATTGAACCTTCTCTTCATGAAATGGTGAGTGGCGCAGCACCGGAAGTCGCTCTAGAGTTGACTTCACCAAATGAAGAAGGAACTAATGATAATGATCATGAAACTTTGAAAGAGGACACTATCGAACCTCACAGGTCTAGCAGGACACGTGCAGCTCCTGAACTGTACGGGAATCCTGTTGTTAATTTCATGGTTGATGAAATGGATGACCCTGCAACGTATGAAGAAGCGATGATGAGCCCGGATTCCAACAAATGGCTAGAAGCCATGAAATCCGAGATGGAATCCATGTACGAAAACCAGGTTTGGACCTTGGTGGACTTACCTCATGACCGAAAGGCCGTTGAGAATAAATGGATTTTCAAAATAAAAACTGATGTTGATGGTAATGTAACCGTCTATAAAGCTTGACTTGTCGCAAAAGGGTTTCGACAAATTCAAGGAGTTTACTACGATGAGACATTCTCTCCCATAGTGATGCTAAAATTAGTTAGGATTACGTTAGCAATTGTTGCATATTTCGATTATGAAATATGGCAGATGGATGTCAAAACTGCGTTCCTCAATGGTAACATTGAAGAAGAGTTGTATATGATACAACCAAATGGTTTTGTCGATCCTAAGGATGCTAACAAGGTGTGAAAGCTTCAGTGATCCATCTATGGACTGAAGCAAGCATCACGGAGTTGGAATATCTGCTTTGATGAGGTGATCAAAGAGTTTGGACTTGTCCAAACTTATGGAGAGGCTTGTATTTACAAGAAAGTTAGTGGGAGAAATGTCGCATTTCTTATATTATGTGGATGACATATTATTGATTGGAAATGACATAGAACAGTGTTAAAAGTTATCTAAACAGCAAATTTTCTATGAAAGACCTTGGTGAAGCTTCATATATATTAGGCATAAACATCTATAGAGATAGATCGAGACGCCTAATAGTGTTATCGTAGAGTACATACCTTGATAAGATTTTAAAGAAGTTTAAAATGGACGAAAGTAAGAAGGGGTTCTTACCTATGTTGTAAAGCAAGACATTGAGTAAGACTCAAAGTCCGGCTACGGCGGAAGAAAGAGAGATAATGGATAACATCCCCTATGCTTCAGCCGTAGGCTCTATAAAGTACGCCATGCTATGTACAAGACCAGATGTGGCACATGCTATTAGTTTAACTAGTAGGTACATATCTGATCCAGGTTTGGAACACTGGATAGCGGTCAAGAATATCCTTAAGTACTTGAGAAGAACCAAGGAAATGTTTCTTGTATACGGAGGTGAAGAAGAACTGGTCGCTAATTGTTATGTTGAAGCTAGCTTTGACACTGATCCGGATGACTCTAATTCTCAATCCGGATACGTATTTCTCATGAATGGAGCAGCAGTTAGTTGGAGGAGCTCCAAACAACCCGTGGTAACAAGGTCAACAATGGAGGCAGAATATATTGCTACTTTAGAAGCAGCACAGGAAGCAGTTTGGATGAAGGAGTTCATTACCGAACTGGGTGTGGTTCCTAGTGCGTTGGATCCAATGGTGATCTATTGTGACAACAATGGAGCCATAGCCAGCGCAAAGGAACCAAGGTCTCAAAAGAATTCCAAACATATTAAGCGCCGGTTTCACTCCATCCGTGAGCATGTCAAGGATGGAGATATAAAGATTTGTAAAGTACATACGGATCTCAATGTAGCAGATCCATTGACTAAAACTCTCCCTAGAGAAAAACATGATCAACACCAGAACTCCATGGGTGTTAGATTTATCACCATGTAACTAGATTATTGTCTCTAGTGCAAGTGGGAGACTGAAGGGAATATGCCCTGAGAGGCAATAATAAAGTTGTTATTATACATATTCCAAGTATATGATAGATGTTTATTTTGTATGCTATAATTGTATTAATTTGTAAACGTTAATACATGTGTGTTTAATAAACAAAAGGAAAGTTCCTAGTTATGCCTCTCTTATAAACTAGCTCGTTGATTAACAAGATGATCAAGGTTTCCTGATCATGGATATATGATGTTGTTAATAACGAGGTGATACGTCCATTTTGCATCACTATTCTATGTATTAATTCACTATTATTCATTGATATATTCCGTATTGAGAGGTGATACTTATGTTATTTCATCTATTTTGCATGGTTGATGACTTTTGGAGCATGGACCGCTACAGTCAGGATTCTGATGGAAAAGGTGCTGTTTGGAGGCAAAATTCGCGAAGATCAGAAAATCCGGGAAAATATACGGAAAATCCTATTTTTCTAGAAGACTAAGGATGCCACAAGACGGAGTGGAGATGGGCCATAGGGGCCCACACCACCCCCTAGCGCGGGCAGCCCTAGGCCGCGCCAGGAGGTGGTGTGTCCACCCTGGCCCACTCCAGCCTCTCCCCTCTGGCGTATATCATCCTCCCGAAACCCTAAGACTAGAGGAGGGACCACAAAAATATTCTGCCGCCTCTGCGGGGCGGAAAACACCGAGAGAGAAAGATCTCTCCGGCAGACAGATTTCTGCCGAGGGAATTCTTTCCCGGAGAGGGGAGATCATCGCCATCAACACCACCATCAAGATAGACTTCATCGGGATCATCATCATCATCACCACCACATCACCATTAGCACCCTCATCACCATCTCCATATTGCTGTAACAATTGTGTTGAAGCTTGCATAGTTCATAGGGGAAACTTTCCCGGTGTTGATTACTCTTTGTAGTTGATGCTATTGAGTGAACCATTGAATTATTGTTTATGTTTAGATTGTTATACATCATTATTCCATCTCTGATCATGATCCATATGATGTCTTGTGAGTAGTTCGTTTTGTTCTTGAGGACATGGGAGAAGTCTTGTTGTTAGTAGTGGAGTTATGTTGAGAAAGATTCAATAGATTGTTATTTAAGTTGTGGTGTACTTCTTCTAGTGGTGTCATGTGAACATCGAATACATGACACTTCACCTATATGGGCATATGGGAATGCATTGTGTATTTGGCTACTAATCGTAGGGGTTGCCGGAGTGACAGAAACCTGAACCCCCCATTAGGAAACCATTGCACAAGGGACGTAAGGGTCTTAGAGTTTAAAGTTGTTGTTAGGTTTCTACCTTAATTACTTTCTTGTACTTACGGTTGTTTGTAAGGGGTATAATCACAAGTATGTATTAGTCTTGGATGGGGCGGTACATTAGCACAGGTTCACCCACACAACACTTAGCAAGCTAGAGAAGATTAATCAACTATATGAAGAGAAAGCACTTGACAGTCTTCCCATGTGTCCTTGATAACGTTTGGTCATCTTAAGTAATACAACCGGCTTGTCCTTTGCTGCATAAAGGATTGGGCCACTTGCTGCATTTATTCCTACTGTCTTTTATTTACTCGTACTTTGTTTACTTGCTTTACCGAAAACCCCTAAAAATCCGTTTGCTAAGTATTTGCAGAGAATTCCTGGTCCATACCACTAGCCAGCACCTTCTGCTCATCGTTGGGTTTGACACTCTTACTTATCAAAAATACTGCGATACACCCCCTATACTTGTGGGTCATCAAGACTATTTTCTGGCGCCATTGGCGGGGAGTGAAGCGCTATTGGAGAGTGGAACTGGTAAAGGAAACTTCTACTGTGAGTATTGTTTACTTCTGCTAGTTGCTTTATTTTCGTTATGGATAATTCGTTGAGTTTCTTATTTGGTAATGCTACTAGCACTACTAAAAATACCTACAAGAATTATTGATCGTGTTATGGATAACTACTATGTTGGGGATGGAACTGTCCATCCCGGTGATCATTTGCTCTTTATACACGAATTATGCGGGTTGTTCAAGTATGCAGGTATTAGTACAGATCAAGTTAAGAAGAAGTTATTCTCATTATCACTAAAAGGAAGAGCTGAGGAATTGTATAAGCTGCTGAAGAATGGTCAAGCTCTGGAATGGGAGGAAATAGTGCCTCTCTTCTATTCAAAGTTTTATCCTCCTAGTGAGAGTCATAAAGATCGGAATCAAATATACAACTTTTGGCCTCTTGATGGAGAGAGTACATCTGAAGCTTGGGGGAGATTGAAGTTACTAATGCTCAAATGTCCCATTCATGAGCTCCCCAACAATATTATTATCAACAACTTTTATGCAAGGCTCCTTCTACATGATAAGGATTTATTGGATGCTTCTTGTGCTGGATCATTCACTCGCATGGAAGAAGCTAAATGGCATCTTCTGGACCGTATTCAAGATAATTCTGAAGCTTGGGAGAATGACAAAGGTAGAAAGTCAGGTATAAATTATGTTTATGAATGCATTGAATCTTTTATGGGAACTGATGAATTTCAAAATATTAAAAATGCTTATGGTCTAGATTCTCAAGCTATTGCTTCTTATTTTAAGGCTTTTGCTTCTTACATTGAAGTGCCTAAAAAGAAGTGGAATAAGTATCATGAATCTTATAAAGATATTGCTAAGAGTGTTCCTGCAAGAAATACCGAAGTTTATACTGCTAATCATGTTTTACCTAAACCTTATATTGAGAAAATGCCTTTTCTAGTTAAGGTAAAGGAACATTCTATGATAGCTAGTATGGTTAATGAAAGTACAAATAAAGTTGTTGAACCTGATAAACAAATGGTTGATGAACCTATAATATCAAGTGTGAAAGACTTTGTCACTAAGTATGAAAGACTTTGTAAGGATACCTCTAATATGGTTTCGCAAAGTAGTGTTATGAGAGCTAGAATTCCTGTGTTTTCTGTTAGAATAAGTGATCATTGCTATGATGGTCCTTGTGATAGCTATATTGTTAAGTTTATGCATGATACAGAAATTTACTATGATAGAGGGAAAAGTGTTCTTATGTATCTCAATACTATCAAGTTTCCTCGTTTTATGCTGAATTTTTTTATGTTGCACATCGTTTGCCTTCTTATGCAAGTTGCCTCTGGTTTCAACAACTTGTTTGTTTAGAAAATTCCCTTGCATAGGAAGTGGGTTAGACTTAAATGTGTGTGTTTTTGCTTCTTAATACTCTCTTTCACTTCAATTCATATCCCTATGAGAGCTTCTTCAAAATTATCATGCCCATCTTAATGGCTATAAAGAAAGAGCTCTTTGGGAGACAACCCAATTTGTTTCTGCTTTCAGTTTGTTCTTGTTTCTTTGAGTCTTGGAAGTTATTACTTCGGTAATAACCGCTCCTTGTCCGTTTTGTTTGGTTTTTGTGTCAAGATCAACCTCTAATGAAAGAGAAGTAAGATTTGGGGAAGTTGCTGTCCTGAAACAGATTTTTGTGCTTCACCGTAAAAAATCATGAGAGATCTCTGTATGTCGGATTGAGTTGTAATTTTTTTGTGCTTCTTCCCAGGTTGTTATTTAACTTTCGTTAGTTTTGCACTTTTTGATTTGAGCAACAAAAAATTTCGAAAAAATTGATCTTTACCTGCTGGTCTGTTTTGACAGATTTTGCCACTCTTGCATTTGCTTCTTTATTCGATTTCCTTTTTGAATTCTTTTTGGGTTTTCGGAAGGAGTTGCTACAGCAGCTTACGTTTTGATGGTTTTCAGTTGAAGTTGTATTCAAAAGGTTTTATCACTTCACTTATACTAATGTTGCTAATAAGAACCGTGTGAAGTTTTGTGTGAAAGAAATTTCCAGAAAGTGGAGATAATGGTGTAATAAGGAAGATAAGGGTTTTATGACTCAAGTAATAAGTGTATGAAGATTAAGATATTGATGTTATTCAAGTGGTGACTCCGGAAGAATCTACTAAATACCAAATTTAGAGACGTGCAGAGTCTGTTTTCAAATAGGTAACAGTTCTGGTAAGAAAAGTTCCGCGAAAATACAATCCAACTATATTTTTGCAGTTTTCAGTCAATAAGGAAAGCTACGAAGCGAAAAAGGGAAGGAAATTGAGCCAGGGTGGCTCACACCACCCTGTGGCGCGGGCCCACCCTTGGCCGCGCCAGCAGGTGGTGAGTCCACCCCAGACTCCGCTTCCGACCCGTTTTCTCCTAGTACCTTCCTTTTGATATGAAACTTCATAATATATAACCCCCTGGATCCCCTGAGGTTTGTATATCGTGTTTTCGTCATGTTTTTGTTTCAATCTATTTCTGCCAGGACATACTCTTTGAAAGCTTAGAAGCACCATGGTGTCCGCCAAGGATAAAGGGAATGAACCTAAGGAGGAAGACCTCCAAGACCCCGGGAAGGAGAAGGAGATCAAGAGTGAAGGTGAAGAGGAGCAAGGCCAACACCCGCATACCGGCACTACCATTGCAAGCATTGGAGTGGTGGCAAACCCAGCCATTGGAGGGAAGCCTCCTTACCACCATTCAGATCCTTGGTCACTTCCTCCACGCACCAAGAATCCTTTCCATACCCTTATCCATGAGCATCAATACCAGAATATGCCCAAGGGGAAATTACCCTCCGATTGGGATTTGCCTCGTTCTAGCCATGCAGGAAAAGAAGACTTGAGGAGGAAGGTGGACATGCTTCAATGGGAGAATAATAGGCTTCGCAAGTTGCTGGAAGATTACCTCACGTCAACTAAGAAAATATTACCACCACCACCAAAGGAGTAATTCGTCATCAGGTTTGGCATCCCCTTGGTTTGTTCCAAGCTTAGGGGAGTGCCGCGGTATCACATCACTATCTTCTATCTTTTTACCTTTTTAGTAGAGTCATATCATGAATAGAGGAGTTATTATGTAGTATGGTTTGCATTATGGAAGTGTCCCCTCTCTCGTTAGATATGTATCCCTTGGTGTGAGTTGCCGTTATGGAATATTAATGAGAAGTTCTATCATTCACTCTTTTGCATAGCTTATATTAGTTTTCAATTCGTGGTTATATGATTGATCTTGTTGCTAGTATTGGTATCACTTTGGGATCATCGAGTTAATTTAGTTGGTTTTGGCAAACCTGGCTCGGTCAGTAGCACACTATTTTTGAGAGTTGAAAGAAAAGATAGACGTACTCTAGAGAAAAATAATTTCATCATCTTTCTTTCTTGATTTTCTCAAAAGTTTAGTATTCTCTAGTTAAGATCTTTTGTGCTTTTGAGGAAGATTGCATGTTTGTTTTTATCACTTGTATGTTTGGCTGTTTCCTTCAACTCTTATACTTGCTACCCAGCCTTGCTAGCCAAAAACCTGTACCGAGAGGTAATTCTTCTCGTGCATCCACTCCTTTAAACCAAAACCTCTGCCATTTGTGTCCACCATACCTACCTAGTAGCATTATTGCTATTCCAAGTAAATTCTTGTTTTATCTACCTCCCAAATTAAACTTGTTATGTGAAAATTAGTGATTAAAGCTCTCACAAACTTGATGGCACACTTTACTTCCTTGCACTTAATAAACTTGAACCTTTGTGCTCACCTATGTTGCGTATATGCTTGCGCTTTGTAAGTTGTGGATTAGCAGAACCATGTTGTCATGGGGAACGCTTTCAACATTGCACTGGTACTTCGTACCTAGTGGATATCATGTTCTTTTGTCTATGGATGTCGTCGGTGTGAAATGAAAGGGGAGCTTGTAAGTTCATGGAGTTATGCATGTGTGTTAGAGAAACGCATGGGCCGCTGGTCTAATCCATGCTGACATGGTGGAAACCTGCAGCGTAACCATAACGAGTATCTATGAAGCATTCTTCTTATAAAAAAGAGATAGAGATTGAGAAAAAGAGAAAGGAAAAAAAAGATATTATGAAAAGATGAAAGAGAGAAAAAAGCACCATATTCCCATGGTAAATAAGAAAATTGTTGAGATACTTGTTTTCTGCTTGCCTTGTCATTTTGATATGGGGATTCTTCCGTATCATCGAGCAAGGGGTACCCCGTTGGCGGTTCTCAATGATACACATATGCTTACGATGACAAGAACTTACCAGTGACTAAACTTGAGTAGCATGAGGAGCGGCCCTCGTATTCAAGGGACATGAGATTCTCAACTTACAACTTATCAATGCATATCCTCATATTTGATCACTTTAACCTTAATCACCTAAAGATGCCTATGATAGGGGTAATGAGAGCTGAAAGCTAGTAAGTATCATAATTTTTTGGGAGCACTTTATGAGACTTGCAATCCCTGCTTCCCTCTTTGAAGGGCCTTTCTTTTACTTTGTAGTTGAGTCAGTAAACCTACTCCCTTCTATCTCAGCAAGTATTTTGAGTTGATGTGTTTCATTCATTCATATGATGATTTATGCAATCATGTCTTATGTTCCTTGTTTTGCACATTGCTCTTATCTTGATGTTTACTACTTTGAAAGCTATCATTGAAAAACCAGCTATTTGTGAACTCCAGCAAATTATCAACTATTCTTCGACCAAGAGCTATGTTTGCCATTACCAATTTTGATTCACTTTATGTATCTTTATTGTGTTTCCTTTACTTATTACAAGTTGAGTTATATAATAGTGAGTTATCTCCTATTATGATCTATGCTTTTGATGAATGTGATGCTTCTTGTCCGTATTCTTTTATCGACTCGTCACTCCATAAACCTGAGGCCATGTTTATTGAGCTCAGTTTCACTTGAGGACAAGCAAAGTCTAAGCTTGGGGGAGTTGATACTGTTGGGTCCGCTGCATAGAAACAAAAAAATTCCTACGATGAGAACTATAAGCCAAGATCTATCTACTAGATACAGAGCAACGGGTGGACATACATCCATGGAGAACTTACCCTCGAAGACAACGAGTTTTGTTAACGAGTAGGAACTCGTGGTTGATGTAGTCGTACGCTTGCCGATCTCAAGATCGTGTGGAAGTCCGACAGGTCCAGCAGCTCTAGCACCATCAGGTCCAGCACCGTCAAGTCCAGCACCGCAAAGTAGCGGTGCATCCGTGATCGCACACACGTTCGGTCCACCGAACAACCTCCGCCTCCTCGCTCCAGCGATGCAGCGGAAGCAGCAACTCCTTTCCAGATAAAGCCACCAGGAACATGTATCTCGCTAATCCGAGACCATGGGGAATAACTAGAGGAAGAAGAGAACCTTCACGAGGAGGTGGTGCGAGGTGAGAGGAGGGAGTGCGGGGCCTTTTATAGGGAGAGGGGGGCAGCCCCTCACCATGGCCGGCGGCCAAGGGAGGTGCCCCCACCTCTTCCACATTCATGTGGGTGGAGCTCCCACTCACATAATTAGCCACCCACTCAAAATTCCACTCACCTCCATTAAATTTCCACCAAATTTAATGCAAGTTCTCATTAAATAAAACACTTTTATTTATTTTATTCAGAATTTTGTTAATTACATTAATTAACAAACATTCACATAAAACCCCCTGCAACATTTCAATATCACATGCAGAACCAGTTTCAGCAATTTCACCCGAAACAATTCCGGTTTCCATCGAAATGATTCCAGCGCTTTCTTAAATCTTTATCTGAAACATATTTGCTCCAAATGGTGTCGGTATCCCTTAAGTGTGTCACCCTACGGTTCGTGAATAATGTAGACATGATCGAGACTCCTCTCCGATCAATAATCAGCAGCGGGACCTGGAGATCCGTACTGACTCCCACATATTCAACGATGACTCTTGTGATCGTGTGAACCTTTAACGTCGTAACTAAATCCCTTTGTCTCGCGATATATTACATGTCCGAGATTCGATCATTGGCATCCAAATACCTAGTTTGATCTCGTTACCGACATGCACTCTTTTCTCGTTCCCGTGATACAACATTCTAGTGATCACATCACTTGCTTGCAAGCTATTTCAATGTGATATCACCGAGAGGGCCCAGAGTATATCTATCCATCATCGGGATGGAAAAATCCCACTCTTGATCCATGAGCCTCAACATAACACCTTCGTAGCACTGAACCCACCTTTATAGTCACCCTATTACGGTGTGACGTTTGATGTTATTAAGATACTCTTCCGGTGTTAGCAATTAACATGATCTCATGGTCTAAGGACTAAGATTACTTCGTATGATGTTATAGCAATATAAACATAATGACTCTGATCGTAATGCTATACTTCGGATGAATGTTCATCACATCATTCCACCAATGTTGTGACCTCGTTATTAACGACATCCAATGTCCATGATCAGGAAACCTTGATCATCTTGTTAATCAACGAGCTAGTTTATAAGAGAGGCATAACTAGGAACTTTCCTTTTGTTTATTAAACACACATGTATTAACGTTTCCAAATTAATACAATTATAGCATGCAAAATAAACATTTATCATAAACAAGGAATACGATAATAGCCACTTTATTATTGCCTCTCGGGCATATTCCCTTCAGTCTCCCACTTGCACTAGAGTCAATAATCTAGTTTGAAAAACTTTGTGTATTTAACACCTATGGCTTTCTGGTGTTGCATATAGGCGATTGCTAGTGGTTAACATAATCTCCGGCTCTGACAGTTTCAGTTCCGTGTGTATTTGCATGTCTTTGCGTCTCTACGCATCACTCATTCTCAAATGAAATGGCATTGTATAAATTTGGTCCTTTGGTAGACCTTTAGTTCGTTCGGGTTAAAATATGTTGATACTATTGTCACACAATATATCTTCATAGTATTAGCCCACTTTGAACCACACCTAGTTTGATAACAAACTACTTAACACAAATGCCCTCCTATGCTGCTACTATAGCAGTCATATACTTAGCCTTTTGTTGTAGTATCCGTCACAATGTCTCAACTTTGGAACTCATCCAAATCCATCATGGAACATCCTTTCCATTACATTGTGCCACCCATTGTCTAAATTGAGATAAATTTAATTTGTATCTTGTGACAAAACTAGTATCAATGTAACACTTTACAATGAACTACCTTTAACTATTTGTCACTTATACATTATATATTCTTAGTTCTTCCAAAAGCTCATAAGAATACCTTTACTATTGTCCAATGATCATCTTATGAATCATTCTGGTATATGCTCATAACATTTAGAGCATAGGACATTATGGATATGTACATATCATGGTATAATCGATCAAAATCTTTATGTGATTTTACTCACCAAGTGTTGAAACACTTGAATTTTGATACAATCCTTTCCATGCAGCAAGAACCTTTCTTGTTGTTTCCATATTGAACCCTTTCAATATCTCATATATGTATGTCTGGCACAACCATATTAGCGCCTTAATCTATCCATATAGATATTGATGCCTAATATTCTGGGTTTGCCCAAGTCTTTCATCGAAATCTTATTTTAACGAAATCCTTAACTTGTGTCAATTCAAGATACATCATTTTCAATCAACAATATGTCCTCTACATAATGTATTAGAAATATGTCTCATCGCTCCCACTTAATTTCTTGCAAATGCAAGCATCTTCATCATCTTCGATGAATTTAAACTCTTTTAATAGTTTCATCATAGTGAAGATTCCAACTCCGCTATGCTTACTTCAACTATTGAAGTTTACATGCCCTTTTAGCACCCTTTGAATTAACAAAACCCTTCGGACCATGTCATGTACATGTCCTAGGTTACCGTTCTATTAGAAGAACCTTGTTTTGTTTATTCAACTACCATATACCAAATTATATGTAGTGGTTGCTACATTAATCCGTCAAGACTATATATCGCTATGAAAGATCAAATCTTGTCATAGTCAACTCCTTGAACATTGTCGTAAACTTCTTTCTGACATGTCGACTATTTCATAGATGTTAAACATCCATGTCTTATTTCTTTATAGATCCAAACACGACCGATAGGCTTCACGCCTTTTTGGAGGGTCTTCCAAGTTCAGAAACTTGATTTCTCGTGTATGGATACTATCACGGATTCTATGACTTCTAGTCATTTTATGGAGTCAGGGCCCATCATCACTTCTTTGCATGCAGTCGGTTCATCATTGTCAAAACAATAACGACTTCTGTTTCAAATCTTACTATTTGATTCTTACCGACCCACATGGTTCGGTAAGAACTCTAATCTCCAAGATTACACCCTTTGTAATCACGGGAGCCATGAGCATTGTGGCCGCCACCGGGACACTTTCCGGCGCTGCGCTACTCAGCACATATAGCTAAGGTTCAACAACCTTATCAAAGTTCTATTGTCCTCCCACATAACTTTTCACGAAAAATTCCTTCTCAAGAAACTTGACGTTCCAAGCGACAAACTCTTTTGTCCTCGGTGTTATGGAGGAATTCCCAACAAATTCTTTGGGATAACCTACAAAGACGTGCTTATCCGACTTTGGTTGTAAACATTCTACTTATGCATAGCATACCAAAATTTAAGAAAAGACAATTCGGGTTTTATCCCAAACCATAACTCATATGGTGTCATTTCAACGGATCACGATGGTGCTCTTTTTAGTGTAAAAGCGGCAATCTCTAAAGCTTTAATCTTTAAAACATAATGGCAGTTTTATAAATGACACCTTTGATCTTACCATGTCAAACAAGATTTGATTTGATCTCTCGAACATACCATACTCCTGTGGTTTATCGGGATATGCAAATTCATGGAATAATTCCTGAAATCTTAGGTGTTTTGCTAAACCTGTAACTCAAATATCTTCCTTTATGATCAAATCATAAACTCTTTAATTTTCTTGTCACGATGATTTTTCACTTCATCTTGAAAGTCTTTGAACAATTTTCAAATATTTCATACTTCTTCCTTATTAAGTAAATATATAAATATATTCACTCAAATTTCTGGAGAAAGCATATGAAGCAAAAAGATCCATCGCATATGGCTACACATAATGGACTATATACATCAATATGCATAATATCCAATAAGTTAGTCATTCGTTCCTCTTTGGCCTATGGACAGAGTTTCCATTATCTTGAGGGAAGTTTCACAAGCATCAATTGATTAAAATCAAAAGACTCCAAAAATCCATCAAGATGGAGTTTCTTCATGTTTACTTTCCATTATAATTCAAACAGCGATGTCACTTCATAAGTGATCTTCCAATCATTTGTCTTACGACATTTTAGCAATAATATTTATGGATGTGATTTCTCCAACTAGACTTGTAAAAGTTCATCCATCCTTTATGGAATACAGTAATTATTTCAACAACCATTGTTCTCATAATACCGGAACAAAATAACAATTATTAAAACAAATCTTGAAGGCTAGGTTTGACGACAACGAAAAACACAATAACACTTTATTTGTTTTCGATGAACATCATCACTTATTCTTTTGCTAGTTACTTAGGCCATTGCAGTTCATGAATTGTGTTGTTCTGTATGACACTTCACACCAACCAATTCGGTATCCAATACCGGTATCCAATACCTCAGAACCACATTGTTTAACAAGCAAGGAATACAACCATAACATGTACATCTTCTATATACCTAAGTTGGACATCTCCAACCTTTTCTTTTCTGCCAAATATTTTATAGATTCTCTTTCAACAATTCCTTTTCTTTTAAAAGAATCTATCAACATCAATAGTGGTGTCATTCACATGACACATAGTACAAAGCGTATATAGTCAAATACTAATACCTTTGGACTTGCACTTTGAAGTGGATCACCATCATCAAATGTTTGGTGTTCTTTCAAAAATCCATTCTTTAGTAATCTATTAGTGTAGTAAACATTTTACTTACATCTTCTATTCATCCTTATCATGACAACTTTCATGATCAAGCTACTATAGCCTATAAGGAAGAATCGCGAGTATAATGTTAGTTCCCAACACCTTTTTGGGAGATCCAGATGCCTAGCATCTCCATCCTTCACAAATTCTCATACAATATGAGAACATGTATTTTGTTAAATTATACTCTATCATAATGCAACCAAAAACATTGTTTCAGATATCACAATATCTTCCACACATGATGGTTCCTGAAACAATTCTTTCAGCTCCTAGATAACCTTGATATTAAAACAATTTTTGAATATCAATAATCATGGAGGCAAACATGATACTTTAGATACTAACATTGGAATTCTTACTCTTTATTTAATACTACTTATTAAACTTCATGGAGTAAATAGAGCTTGCTGAAAGTTTGCAATAGGACTTATAAACTTTAAATTTACATTCAAAACAATACGATACCAGTTCGTAAAGTAGATATCCAGAATTCTATAGTTCTATTATCTCAAATAAAACTAAGTATAAGGTAGTGAACAGATGCCAATGACTACAACAAATTATGCAAATTCACTTCGATTTAGTTTATGACAAATAGAGTTCGACTAATCCAAATTAGAAATGAACTCCCACTCAAAAACGACATCCCTCGTGCCTTTTTGGTGATTACATGAACCAAATCCACTACACCAAGTCCGATCATCACGTGAGTCGGTGTAGCTTCAAAGGCGAGCATCAATATGGTCATCACATCAACTATATGACTCATGCTTAACCTTTCGGTCCGTGTTCTGAGGCCATGTCTGTACATGCTAGGCTCGCCAAGTAAGAACCTTAGTATTCGCGTGTGTAAAACTCTCTTACACCCGTTGTATGAAAGCGTAGAGTTGAGTACACCCGGTCATCACGTGATGTCTCAAAACACGATCCATAAAACGGTGCATACTTAAGGAAGAACACATTTTATCTTGATATTTAAATGAGGGATCATCTTATAATCCTACTAGAAGCGCCAAACTAGCAATATAAGATGCAAACATCTAATGTGTAAAGTGACATGATATGGTCCATGCATTTGATCTCTATCATTTGCATCGTGGTATGATCTCTATCATTCCTTTGTGTGTAAGGCCAAGGTCTATGGAACTTACACGTTAAGTGTGTTGTAAGAGTATCTACCATACATCTACTTACAACAATACCATATCGAGACACTAGCCCAGCAATGATCTAAACTAGACGCCTCTAATTTATCAATTGCAAGTTTTACGTGGCTTAGGGCTTTCGGAGATAGAACTGGTCTCACCTACGAACATGAACCACAACGAGGATAACCAAGTTATTAGCAACTCGTTGTAAATCAGATATTGACTATAGTAGGAGAGACAGACACCCGCCAGCCACTTATGCAAAACTAGTTGCATGTCAGTCGTGGAACCGGTCTCATGTACGATGACATGTAAGGTTGGTCCGGGCCGCTTCATCCCACTATGCCACCAATATCCAAAGTACATAGAAGATGCAATAACATGATCATCATCGCCCACATATAAACATATGTGTACTACCCGTGCAAAGCACCTACGCATAGACCTGGCTCTGATACCACTCTTGGGTCCGCAGCATAGAAAACAAAAAAATTCCTACGATGAGAACTATACGCCAAGATCTATCTACTAGATACAGAGCAACGGGTGGACATACATCCATGGAGAACTTACCCTCGAAGACAACGAGTTTTGTTAACGAGTAGGAACTCGTGGTTGATGTAGTCGTACGCTTGCCGATCTCAAGATCGTGTGGAAGTCCGACAGGTCCAGCAGCTCCAGCACCATCAGGTCCAGCACCATCAAGTCCAGCACCGCAAAGTAGCGGTGCATCCGTGATCGCACACACGTTCGGTCCACCGAACAACCTCCGCCTCCTCGCTCTAGCGATGCAGCGGAAGCAGCAACTCCTTTCCAGATAAAGCCACCAGGAACATGTATCTCGCTAATCCGAGACCATGGGGAATAACTAGAGGAAGAAGAGAACCTTCACGAGGAGGTGGTGCGAGGTGAGAGGAGGGAGTGGGGGGCCTTTTATAGGGAGAGGGGGGGCAGCCCCTCACCATGGCCGGCGGCCAAGGGAGGTGCCCCCACCTCTTCCACATTCATGTGGGTGGAGCTCCCACTCACATAATTAGCCACCCACTCAAAATTCCACTCACCTCCATTAAATTTCCACCAAATTTAATGCAAGTTCTCATTAAATAAAACACTTTTATTTATTTTATTCAGAATTTTGTTAATTACATTAATTAACAAACATTCACATAAAACCCCCTGCAACATTTCAATATCACATGCAGAACCAGTTTCAGCAATTTCACCCGAAACAATTCCGGTTTCCATCGAAATGATTCCAGTGCTTTCTTAAATCTTTATCTGAAACATATTTGCTCCAAATGGTGTCAATATCCCTTAAGTGTGTCACCCTACGGTTCGTGAATAATGTAGACATGATCGAGACTCCTCTTCGATCAATAATCAGCAGCGGGACCTGGAGATCTGTACTGACTCCCACATATTCAACGATGACTCTTGTGATCGTGTGAACCTTTAACGTCGTAACTAAACCCCTTTGTCTCGTGATATATTACATGTCCAAGATTCGATCATTGGCATCCAAATACCTAGTTTGATCTCATTACCGACATGCACTCTTTTCTCGTTCCCGTGATATAACATTCTAGTGATCACATCACTTGCTTACAAGCTATTTCAATGTGATATCACCGAGAGGGCCCAGAGTATATCTATCCGTCATCGGGATGGACAAATCCCACTCTTGATCCATGAGCCTCAACATAACACCTTCGTAGCACTGAACCCACCTTTATAGTCACCCTATTACGGTGTGATGTTTGATGTTATCAAGATACTCTTCCGGTGTTAGCAATTAACATGATCTCATGGTCTAAGGACTAAGATTACTTCGTATGTTGTTATAGCAATATAAACATAATGACTCTGATCGTAATGCTATACTTCGGATGAATGTTCATCACATCATTCCACCAATGTTGTGACCTCGTTATTAACGACATCCAATGTCCATGATCAGGAAACCTTGATCATCTTGTTAATCAACGAGCTAGTTTATAAGAGAGGCATAACTAGGAACTTTCCTTTTGTTTATTAAACACACATGTATTAACGTTTCCAAATTAATACAATTATAGCATGCAAAATAAACATTTATCATAAACAAGGAATAAGATAATAGCCACTTTATTATTGCCTCTCAGGCATATTCCCTTCAGATACGTCTATTTTGCATCACTATTCTATGTCTTAATTCACTATTATTCATTGATATATTTCGTATTGAGAGGTGATACTTATATTATTTCATCTGTTTTTGCATGATTGATGACTTTTGGAGCATGGACCGCTGCAGTCAGGATTCTGATGGAAAAGGTGCTGTTTGGAGGCAAAATTCGTGAAGATCAGAAAATCCAGGAAAATATACGAAAAATCCTATTTTTCCAGAAGACTAAGGATGCTAGAAGACGGAGTGGATATGGGCCACAGGGGGGCCACACCACCCCCTGGTGCGGGCAGCCCTAGGCCGCGCCAGGAGGTGGTGTGGCCACCCTAGCCCACTCCAGCCTCTCCCCTCTGGCGTATATCATCCTCCCGAAACCCTAAGACTAGGGGAGGGACCACAGAAAGATTCCGCCGCCTCTGCGGGGCAGAAAACACCGAGAGAGAAAGATCTCTCCGGCAAACAGATTTCTGCCGGAGGAATTCCTTCCCGGAGAGGGGAGATCGTCGCCATTAACACCACCATCAAGCTGGACTTCATCGGGATCATCATCATCATCACCACCATAATCACCATCAGCACCCTCGTCACCATCTCCATATTGCTGTAACAATTGTGTTGAATCTTGCATAGTTCATAGGGGAAACTTTCCCGGTGTTGATTACTCTTTGTAGTTGATGCTATTGAGTGAACCATTGAATTATTGTTTATGTTCAGATTGTTATACATCATTATTCCATCTTTGATCATGATCCATATGATGTCTTGTGAGTAGTTCGTTTTGTTCTTGAGGACATGGGAGAAGTGTTGTTGTTAGTAGTGGAGTTATGTTGAGAAAGATTCAATATATTGTTATTTAAGTTGTGGTGTACTTCATCTAGTGGTGTCATGTGAACGTCGACTACATGACACTTCACCTATATGGGCCTAGGGGAATGCATTGTGTATTTGGCTACTAATCGTAGGGGTTGCCGGAGTGACAGAAACCTGAACACCCATTAGGAAACCATTGCACAAGGGACGTAAGGGTCTTAGAGTTTAAAGTTGTGGTTAGGTTTCTACCTTAATTACTTTCTTGTACTTACGGATGTTTGCAAGGGGTATAATCACAAGTATGTATTAGTCTTGGATGGGGCGGTACATTAGCACAGGTTCACCCACACAACACTTAGCAAGATAGAGAAGATTAATCAACTATATGAAGCGAAAGCACTTGACAGTCTTCCCATGTGTCCTCGAGAACGTTTGGTCATCTGAAGTAATACAACCGGCTTGTCCTTTGCTGCATAAAGGATTGGGCCACTTGCTGCATTTATTCCTACTGACTTTTCTTTACTCGTACTTTGTTTACTTGCTTTATCGAAAACCCCTAAAAATCTGATTGATAAGTATTTGCAGAGAATTCCTAATCCGTACCACTAGCCAGCACCTTCTGCTCCTCATTGGGTTCGACACTCTTACTTATCGAAAATACTGCGATACACCCCCTATACTTGTGGGTCATCACGAGGTCACAACATTAGTGGAATGATGTGATGAAAATTCATCCAAAGCATAGCATTACGATCAAAGTCATTGTGTTTATATTGCTATAACATCTAACAAAGTAATCCTAGTCCTTAGACCATGAGATCATTTAATCACTAACACTAGAAGAGTATCTTGATAACATCAAACGTCACACCGTGAAAGGGTGATTATAAAGGTGGTCTAGTGCTACGAAAGTGCTATGTAGAGGCTCATGGATCAAGAGTGGGATTAGTCCATCCCGATGACAGATAGATATACTCTGGGCCCTCTCGGTGATATCACATTGGTTAGCTTGTAAGCAAGTGATAAGATCACTAGAATGTTATATCATGGGAACAAGAAAAGAGTACATGTTGGTAACAAGATCAAACTAGGTATGGAGATACCGATGATCGAATCTCGGACATGTAATATATCGCAAGACAAAGGGATTTAGTTACTAATGTTAAAGGTTCTCACGATCACAGAAGTCATCGTACAATGTGTAGGAGTCAATATGGATCTCCAGGTCCCGCTTCTGATTATTGATTTGAGAGGGGTCTCGATCATGTCTGCATTATTCACGAACCGTAGGGTGACACACTTAAGGGAGACCAACACCATTTGGAGCAAATATGTTTCAGACGAATGAATTACAAAGCACTAGAATTATTTCAATAGACATCAAAACTGTTTTGGGTGAAATTGCAGAAATTGGTTTTGCATGTAATATTGAAATGTTGTGGGGGATTTTATGTGAATGTTTGTTAATTAAAGCAATTAACAAAAATCTAAATAAATTTAATAAAAGAGTTTTATTAAATGAGAGAGCATTAAATTTGGAGAAATTTAATGCATTTAAAGTAAAGACTTTAAAGAGGAATGTTAAGGGACACTTTTATGTGGAGGGGGTTACCACCACATGAATGGGGGAGGTGACGGGTCACCCCCCATGGGGCGCCGGCCATGGGGAGGGGTACCCCCTCCTCCTATAAAAGGCCACCCCTCTCACCCTTCTTCCTCACACCTCCTCTTGAAGGATCTCTCTCCCCCTCTAGAATTATTCCCCCATGGTCTCGGATTAGCGAGATACATGTTCCCGGTGGCATTTCGTCTGGAAGGAGTTGCTGCTTCCGCTGCATCGTTGGAGCGAGGAGGCGGAGGTTGTTCGGTGTCCTGAACGTGTGTGCGAGTGCGGATGCGCTGCTGGTTTGTGGCGCTAGGACTTCCACACGATCTTGAGATCGGCAAGCGTACGACTACATCATCCACGAGTTCCTACTCGTTAAAAAAACTTTGTTTTCTTCGAGGGTAAGTTCTTTATGGATGTATATCCACCCCTTGCTTGTATCTAGTAGATAGATCTTGGCGTATAGTTCTCATCATAGGAATGTTTTTTCTATGCTGCGAACCCTTCACGGGTTAGTAGTCTGTCGGTACTAAAGGCTAACTCTTCGACTTGCTGCTGTCCAAAAGATTGGCTTCATGGTAAACAAGAGAAAAATCTCACAAATGCTAGACACATGAAAAATGATTAAGGAAGGGGAAACTAATCGAGCCGACATTCGTTTTTTGGACTAACCCTTGTACTTACTTTCTTTAATACTGTATCGAATCACTTTGAGATGATTCTCATAGTTTTAAGTATTGTTGATTTAATTTTATGATCTCGGACTCATAAGTCGAATGCCGAAAAATGGTAGACGCGAGCCGAATCATAAAATTGAGCAAACAGGAAAATGAAACTCAGGGACTTCGCCCAAAAGGATTCGACATAAACCATAGAAGTATACTTTCACTAGTGAACACTCTCATATAAATATCTTATCTTCATGATACTACTCTTAACTACTCTCCGGTTGAAGACTCTAATCCATGGTAGGGATATAACAGCACACCTCAAAGTCCATCTTTCCCATCTAGAAAACCCCACACTATCACCTTGTGTACTAGATGAGTCCAACAGACACCACAATTTCATAAAGACATCCAACTCCAAATATAGCTCATAACAAGTATTTGCAATCTCTAGCCTAAGTGCCACCATGGTGTGCACGTTGTCACTTTCACACACATGGGGAGAGCAGAGATCTATTAAAGCACTTGAGTAGCAAGGTAGATCTATAGATTACAAGCTCATGATCACAATATGATCATGCATAGAGAGAGAGATGAACACATAGCTACCGGTAGAACCCTTAGCCTCGAGAGAGAACTACTCCCTCCTCATCATAGGAATCAGCAATGGTGATGGAGATGGTGGTGGAGATCGATGGAGATGGATCCGGGGGCACTTCCCCGTCCTGGCAGGGTGCCGAAATAGAGACTTTCTATCCCCTAAATCTCCCCTTCGGTGGCGGTGGCGCAGCGGAACTTTTCGTGGCTGGAGGCTTGATGATCTAGGGTTTATGCCTCAGGAGGCTTCTTATAGGCCAGAGGGCAAGGTTGGTGGGCGGCCAGGGGGCCCACACCATGCCCTGGCGCGGCCTGGGGGACCCACGCCATGGGGTGGTGTGGCCACCCTGTGGCCCCTCTCCGACTCTCCTTCTGGCTCCGTGAGTCTTCCGGGAAAATATCAACTTTGGCTTTTATTCGGTCCAATTCTGAGAATACTGATTTTCTGACTTTCATGGAACCAAAAACAACAGAAAATAGGCAACTAGCACTGTGGCATCTTGTTAATAGGTTAGTCCAAGAAAGTCTATGAAAAGTACTCCAAAGTTGGAACAAAACATAAGAAAGTAGATAAAACCAAGCATGGAACATCAAAAATTATAGATACATTTGCAATGTATCAACATCCCCAAGCTTAACTCCGGCTCGTCCTTGAGTAGGTAAGTGATAAAAAGAAAGAATAAGTTTTGAGGTGACATGCACCATCAAAGACTTGATCAAAGTATTTGTAAAACATTCAAAGCTGGGATCATAGTACTTCAATCATAACATGAAAGACAAAGTTCTAGCAATAAGCAAAGAAACTATGATGCAACATGAAAAGGCACAAACAAAAGATTCATGAATAACAATGCTTTGCAAGATATTTGTTTGTTCCACATAAAGAAAACATAGCATAATGGCATTCAACTTGTCCCTCATAGAGTAGCAAATATAAATGCATAGGACACCTTCAAAGTTCATAAGAGTGACTAGATACAAATAGTTTAGAACAAGCAATATCAAAGTTATGTATCAATCAACAGGTCTTGGGACAATGCACATAGAACTAAGAATGGCCACTATGCTCCCAAAGTAGGTGCATAAAGATAGAAGGTGGAGACTCAATATATAAGTGGAAGAAAGGCCTTCATAGAAGGAAGTAGGGATTCAAGTCTCATAAAGAGCTTCCAAAAATTATGGTACTTATTAGCTTTCAGCTCTCATTGCCCCTATCATAAGCATCTTTAGGTGATTAAGGTTAAAGTGACACAACTAAGAGGATATGCTTGACAAGTTATAAGCTGAAATCTCATGCCCCTTACTTACGAAGACCGAACCTCATTCTACTCAACTTTAGTCACAAGTAAGCTCTTGTCATTGTAAGTACATATGTATCATAAAGAACCGCCAACGGGGTACCCCTTGCACATGATATAGGAGCTATCCCATAATCAAAATGACAATTCAAGCAAACAATGAGCATCTCCTTGATCTTTTTATTTGCTATTTGCATAGGTTTTTATTGAGGATGCTTCATAGAGTGCTCATTATGGTTATGATGCAAGTTTCCACCATGATTAGGCATGGCTTAGGCTAGCGTCCCAGGCGTTTCTCTAACACACATACAAACTCCATGAGTTCCACTTTTATTTCACACCGCCGGGATCCATAAGCAAAAGAACATGATATCAACGGGGTACAAAGTACAAGTTCAATGTTGAAAGCGTTCCCCATGATACATGGTTCTGCTAATTTCAACTTATAAAGCGCAAGCATATACGCAACAAAGAAGGACCCAATGGTTCAAGTTTATTAAGGGCAAGAAAAGTAAAGTGTGCCATCAAGTTCGTGAGAGCTTTAATCACTAGTTTTCTCATAACAAGTTTAATTTGGAAGGTAAAAAAAAGCATGAATATACTTGGAATAGCATAAGCTAGTAGGTAGGTATGGTGGACTCTTTGGAATAACTTGGTTTAGGGAGTTTGATGCACGAGTGGAACTCATACTTGGTTATGGAGGCTAGCAAAAGACTAGGAGCGACAAACTAAGAGAGCAATAATGTCCATAATCATGCAGAGCGACAAAACATCATCGATCAAAGCATAAAGTGATACTACAAGTTGAAAACTAAAGGATCATAAAGGCTATGGTGACTTGGGATAGTCATAACATGGTGTGAGCATGCGCCAAGTCAACCCAAATAAAGCATCAAAGGAGAATACCACAATACTATGCTTTAATAAGCTAAAACAACGCATGATTCATCCAAGGCACATTAAGCAATCTCAATTGTTTATAACAAGTCATGATACAGCAAAGAATACTAAGCATAAAGCCAAAAAAATATCAAGCATGGCATGACAGAGCATAGGTCACAGTCAAAAACAAGCTCTTTTTACCACATAAGCATGAGCTTTCCTACTCTTTTCCAATCCAAACCAAACTTTTTGAACACCAATGTATGAAAGAGGGGGTCCAACCAATTTATTCAGCAAACTAAGAAAACCAAGAGCAAATGAAAAAACAAAAACAAAAAAGAAAGAAAAAGCGCTCCAAGAACAACACAACTGTGCATGAAACAATAAAAATGAAGCATTTGGAAGAAACCTGGGATTTTTATTGATGAAGAAGGGGATGCCTTGGGCATCCCCAAGCTTTGACGCTTGTACTTCTTGGATATTTCTTGGGGTGACATGCGTGGCATCCCCAAGTTTGAGGTTTAGTCCATCCTTCATCTTATTACTCATTCCTTCCATACACCTGAAATTTTTCTTTCATACAAAACTTCACACAATCTTTATTAGCAACATTAGTGCACTCAAGATAATAAGTCTTTAGGTTCAGTTTCAACACCAATAAAACTTCCAATAAAACACAACCTAATTTAGCACTTCCCTCAAAAAGTCAATTCCCCAAAAGAACTCAAAAAGGAACCAACAAGAAGCAAATGCAAATAATGGCAGAAATCTGTCAAAACAGACCAGTAGGGAAAGACGAATTTTTTCGAAGACCTTCTGTTGCTCAAATAAAAAAGTGTTGAGCTAACGAAAGTTAGATAACAACCTGGGGCAGAATCACAAAAATTCACGTCTCAAAAAGACGTTCAGAGATTTTACACGAATTTGTACGGTGAAGCACAGAAATCTGTTTTGGAACAGCAACTTTCCCAATCATTACTTCTCTCTCATTAGAGGTTACTCTTGGCACAAAAAGCAAATAAAAAGGATAAGGAGCGGTTATTATAGAAGTAATAACTTCCAAGACTCAACTAAAACTTTTGGGTTATCTCCCAATAAGTACTTTTCTTTAATGCCTTTAAGTTAGGCTTGATAGTTTGAGAAGATGCTCACATAAGAAATATGAATTGAAGTAAAAGAGAGCATCAAGAAACAAATTCAAAACACATTTAAGTCTAACCCACTTCCTATGCATAGGAATCTTGTAAAGAAACAAGTCATGAAAGCACAAAGAAACAAGCATAGGAAAGCAAAACAAGCGCAACTTCAAAAATTTCAACATAAAGAGGGGAAACCTAATATTATTTAGATACATAAAACCATGTTTCCCTCTCTCATAATAACTTTCAGTAGCATCATGAATAAAATTAACAATATAACTATCACATAAAACATTCTTATCATGAGCCACATGCATATAATAATTATTACTCTCCACATAAGCATAGTCGTTCTTATTAACTATAGTGGGAGCAAATTCAACAAAATAGCTATCATTATTATTCTTATCACCATAATCATCAAATATAGGAGGCATATTGTAATCATAATTAATTTCCTCCTCAATAGTAGGTGGAGTGAAAATGTCATATTCATCATTGTAATCATCATATATTGGAGGTTTGGTATCATCATAAGCAATAGAATAGCTATCTTCCAAAGCTGGGGAACTAAAAAGATCATTTTCATAAAGACTAGCTTCCCCAAGCTTAGACTTTTCCATAGCATTAGCAATAATGGTGTCCAAAGAATTCATACTAACAACATTGCTATTAGCATGCAAATAAAGTTCCATAGGTTTTTTAATTTTCTCTTCAAACACTTCATGTCCTAACTCAAGATAAATAATATAAAGCTCTCTAAATTTTTTTGTTTTCCATTAAGCCTAACTAGTGAAAATAAAAACAAGAAACAAAAAGCCAAAATTGCAGAATAAAGGAAATAACTTCGAGTACTCACACCAGAAAATAGGCGTTTGTCGTGGGAGGTTCTTCTTCTTTAATCCTCCGATGTGAATACCTTTTACCTTTCCTCCCCGGCAACAGCGCCAGAAAATAGCTTGATGTCTATGCACTTCTATTCTTGTAGATAGTTGTTGGGCCTCCAAGTGCAAAGGTTTGTAGAACAGCAGCAAGTTTTCCCTTAAGTGGATCACCCAAGGTTTATCGAACTCAGGGAGGAAGTTGTCAAAGGTATCCCCTCTCAAGCAACCCTGCAATCAAGATACAAGAAGTCTCTTGTGTCCCCAACACACCCAATACACTGTCAGGTGTATAGGTGCACTAGTTCAGCGAAGAGATAGTGAAATACAAGTGGTATGGATAATTATAAGTGGTAACGGTGATAGAAGATAGCTTGATGGCATGGAAGAGACTAAAGGAAAACTGAAATAAAGATGGAAGCAAACAAACATGTAACAGATCTAATAGCAAACAGTGTTTCAATTCTGAGAAACAAGGCCTAGGGATCATACTTTCACTAGTGAACACTCTCATATAAATATCTTCTCTTCATGATACTACTCTTAACTACTCTCCGGTTGAACACTCTAATCCATGGTAGGGCTATAACAGCACACCTCAAAGTCCATCTTTCCCATCTAGAAAACCCCACACTGTCACCTTGAGTACTAGATGAGTCCAACAAACACCACAATTTCATAAAGACATCCAACTCCAAATATAACTCATAATAAGTATTTGCAATCTCTAGCCTAAGTTCCACCATGGTGTGCACGCTGTCACTTTCACACACATGGGGAAAGCAGAGATCTATTAAAGCACTTGAGTAGCAAGGTAGATCTACTTGATTACAAAGCTCATGATCACAATATGATCATGCATAGAGAGAGAGATGAACACATAGCTAGCGGTAGAACCCTTAGCCTCGAGAGAGAACTACTCCCTCCTCATCATGGGAATCAGCAACGGTGATGGAGATGGTGGTGGAGATTGATGGAGGTGGCTCTGGGGGCACTTCCCCGTCCCGGCAGGGTGCCAGAACAGAGACTTTCTGTCCCCCGAATCTCCCGTTCGGTGGCGGCGGCGCAGCGGAACTTTTCGTGGCTAGAGGCTTGATGATCTAGGGTTTATGCCTCGGGAGGCTTCTTATAGGCCAGGGGCAAGGTTGGTGAGCGGCCAGGGGGCCCACACCATGCCTTGGCGCGGCCTGGGGGGACCCGCGCCATGGGGTGGTGTGGCCACCCTGTGGCCCCTCTCCGACTCTCCTTCTGGCTCCGTGAGTCTTCCGGGAAAATATCAACTTTGGCTTTTGTCTGGTCCAATTCTGAGAATATTGATTTTCTGACTTTCCTGGAACCAAAAACAGTAGAAAATAGGCAACTAGCACTGTGGCATCTTGTTAATAGGTTAGTCCAAGAAATTCTATGAAAAGTACTCCAAAGTTGGAACAAAACATAAGAAAGTAGATAAAACCAAGCATGGAACATCAAAAATTATAGATACATTTGCAATGTATCACTAATCAAATTCGTAGTTCATATACTCAAGGAGCAGCAGTAGCCAGATCATCCGTGGAAGGAGGAGGAATGTCAGCTCCAGCGTTGGGAGCCTCGGCTTCCGCATCATCATCTGAGTTCTCCTCATTGTTGTCCGAGTTCTCCTGATTGTCATCCGAGTTCTCCTCATTGCCGGCCAGGTTTTCCTAATCTTCGTCAACATCCTCCTCAACATATTCATCATTGGCAGCATTGAGGAAGCTTGGCCCCTCATTCCATGCATGGCAATTAGCATATTGAATGAGGTCGTAGGCTCGGGCTTGGTGTTGTGCGATGGAGGCTGGATCAGTGGTCCATCTGGATCTAGTGCGCATGTTGCAAAGAACATCCAAGTTGATGGCTTCGTACCATGACAGCACAAAAGCCAAAGTTGTGTCGGCTCCAGGACGCACAGCAGATTCCCTCGATTGGTTGACTTGCGTCTCACACTCCATTAACCTCGCAATCAGAGGGGAGCTATGCGTGGGAGCATTTTTTGTTGGCCAAAGGGTGTGGAAGACCCGGATAGCAGCCCTCATGAGATCAACACCAAAGGTCTTCATGGGATTCACCCGAGCAGCTCGGCTGACCAATGTATCATCCATATCATAGTCAGCAGAAGTGGCACCGGAGTCACCCTTATGTGACCGAAACTTTGTGACAGCAATGGCAGAATGGGAATCAGACTCCGGAAAATTGCTTGGGAAAAAAGTAAAAGAAACAAGTTAATAGAGAAAATAGGAGCCGAAAAGTAAATGTCGACAACTAGAGATTAGACTTATGAGACACGAAACTGTTGATCCGGGTCAGATCGGTAAACCAGACAACATTCATTTTCTTGAGTTTTTCAAGTTCAAGGTTCACCAAGTCAAATTTGAGCCCGGCCTCGTGGAGTAGCTTTTTCTCTTTCTCTAATTGGCCAGTGAGTCGGCTCTTCTCCTTGGTGAATTGCTGGTCCAGTTTGTCAAGCTCAATCTTCTGGAGCTATTTCAGATTATCATTCTCGGCATGGAGCCAAGAAATTTCCTCGTCTTTCTCCTTCAGCTTGGCCTGATGCTAGCCTGCTTGTTTGAGAAAGCGAAGCATCAATTCAGGCATGGATATGCTATCTTGAAGAGACACTGCAATGATTTTTGGCTCGGCCGAGCCGAGGAATAATTACTCGCCGAGCTAGGAGGGAATGGCACAAAGGACAAAGGGCTAGAGGAAAATACCTTTTAGCTCGGCCACCTGCTTCTACAGCTCCTTATTCTGGGTCTCCACATCAGCTGGCAAAATCAGACTCATAAGTTAACTCGGCAAGTCTAGAAAAAAAGGAACCAAACTGAAGGGAATAAGACAAAGACTTACTTTTCTTCTTCAGCTCTGGCAACAATGCCTTATGCTTCGTAGAGAGCTCCCTATGCGCATCAAGGAGCCACTGAAACTCGGTAGTGCGCCGGTTGGTAGTGATCTGAAATGAACAAATGTTAGTCACTAAGTAATGAGGATATTCAAAGCTCATAAAAGATCTGAGTCAAGTGAAGCTTAGCCCAACTCTAGGTGATTGGAGATTCGAAGCTCATAAAAGATCCGAGTCAAGTGGAACTTAACCCGACTCTAGGTGATTGGATATTCGAAGCTCATAAAAGATCCGAGTCAAGTGGAACTTAACCCGGATCTAGATGATTGGAGATTCGAAGCTCATAAAATATCCGAGTCAAGTGGAACTTAACCCAGCTCTAGGTGATTGGAGATTTGAAGCTCATAAAAGATCGGAGTCAAGTGGAACTTAACCCAGCTCTAGGTGATTGGATATTTGAAGCTAATAAAATATCTGAGCCAAGTGGAACTTAACCCGACTCTAGATGGCTGGATATCAGAACTCTAATACAGATTTGAACCGAGTAAACTCGATCTGAATCTAAGTGGCTGGCTAATCAAAGCTAACATGAGATTTTGCCTAAGCCCTAATAGCTCGATTCAAGCACCTCGAAATTGAAGAAAATATAAAGGAAAATTGTGCAAGTGTAATGCTAAGAGCATCCGGCCGAGTAATAGTTCACTCCCCCAGAGGCTCGGGGACTAAAGGTTATGTATACATGTACTTGCGCAAATATAAAAGAAGTAGTCGAGATGCTTACCTCCATCATCCGGCCAACATTAGAAATAGCTTGATTGGCATATACATCTTGGCACCAATCTCGGCAAGGCCGAACTTCTAGAGATTCCCAGAGGTGACCTCGACGTATTCAATGTTGTTCCAATTCTCGGCATACTCGGCGAGTGAACAGAGGCTCCCACCTCCAAGAGTCCAAGTAAGGACTAAGCCTTTCCCGAAGGATGCTTGCTGGGCAGCCTTTGAAGCGGCCAGGCTCGTATGCAGCGTGATCTGTTTACCCGGAGCAGAACCAGAAGCAGCACTCCCCTTTTGCATCATAGAAGCAAGGGTAGTCTGCCGAGGTCCAGCCGTTGGTCCCTTTGGCACTGACTTGGTCACCTCAGCTGCCTTCTTAACCTTAACGGCCAGGTTGGCCCGTTGTTGAGAGGCGGTTGGCAGAACGTCAGCTGCTGAAGCTGGGGGAGGTGGAGATTGTGAAGTTTGCTAGGTCTTGGCCTACGGGCTCTGCTAAGGCGGATCTTGTGGCTGAGCCTGGGGAGACTCGGATGAAGCTGGCATAGCTTACTGTCGCTATTGGGCTGAGGCTGAAGGTATTTGTTCCTGAGGCTGAGGTTGCTCCGGTGCTGGGGTTACCGGTACCTCGGTTGAAACTGGCTCGGCACTATCAGTGCCACAATCTTGTTTTTTCGGGGCAGATGAATCACCCCGTTGATCCGGCATTGGCACGTCCTCCGGAGCGTCACCTCCACCCATGTTGGCATTTTCGTCCTCCCGCCGAGGTGAACCATGATCCGACACGGGAGGAGGAGTGCTACCTCGGATAGGGCACAAAGCCCGAGCATCATCTTGAGGTGCGGGAGATGCCGACACCGGAATGGGAGAACCTATGTTGGATCTGCTTTGAGGAATGTTCAGAGGAGCACTGTCAAATCAAACAAAAAATAAGCTTGAAGCAAAGAAAGAAAAAGAGAAACAAGAAATACATAGAAGGAGAGAAACTTACATGGAAACACCTGGGGGAGTCTTCGGCTTCGGAACCCTCCAAGCCCCGGGCTTATTCCCCGGTTTCTTATGCCTCTACCCAACCCTAGCTAATTTGGCCAGAGGGGCCGAGGCTATGGCACATTTCTTGACCACACCTCGGCCTCCCACGACAAGGGGAGGCCCTTCATGCACCTGCCCAACCGGGTTAGCTAGGGTAAAGTCAAGCGGAAAGGCATATGAGATTAGCATCAGATCATATACCTCCAGAATCTCACAGTCATCATCGTCATCATCATCCAGCCAATCCCTTAAGATGGAGGACTTACCATGGGGACGGCCAGATCCAACATCCAGGACAAGTAGGAACTCCTCGGGGTCCAACTCCTCCAGATCTGAGGTCTCGCGATCTTTACCCCAAGAAAGCGCAGGGCTCCGAGTATCCTCAACGAATTGCTGAAGGAACTCCTATACAAGGAAATATAGTGAGAACAGATAAATAAACCAGCCGACATAATGACTCGACAAGGGTAACTTTGTAGAAATTACCTGAGGTACGGGGTTGTCACAGTCGAAAGGGACCATACCCAATTCCCATTCCCCGTTCATCTCCGTCTTGAAAATGGATTTGACACGCTTAAAGACTCGAGCCTTGGAAAGCTCGGCAGTGCAAACTTGGTTCTGGTCCAAAGGACCACTCATGTGGCAAATTTTGTGGTTGCGCTTCTGTAGAGGGCAGACTCACCGGCTGATGAAGGTGGCCATTAGGTCGGTACTGCATAACCTTGCTTTCTTCAGCTTGATGAGCCTTTTCTCAACAATGTTTACAAGAGGGTTGTTTTTCCTCGGGTTGAGATCCCAGTTATGTCGGGTGGGTATGCCGAGAGATAAATGGGGAAGCCAAATCAAATCTTCGAATGTGCTATTCTTCACATATAAAAAGACCTCGTCCACTTCTTGCATGAGTCGAGGCCACGAATCCGAGGAAAGACAGAGTTCTTCCAAGGAGAGATGGACGCACCCCCGCACAGAGTCAAGGATTTCTCGCTGGAAGGAATATCCTTGCCAGCAACTACATTAGCACGGAACTGACAGAACCTAGCCCAGATGTGTACATTCAGCAAGAGGCCAAAGTATCCCTCCAAACTGGAGATGAAAGCCGAGAGAGAGGCGAGAGCATTTGCCGGAAGATGATGAGGTTGGATAGCAAAGGTTTCAAAGAAATCCTTAGCGAGATCGCTAAGGGGAAGGCCAAAGCCACGGGCAAAATGAGCCACGAATACCATGTACTCACCTTCTTCAGCGGAGGGGATTTGCTCATCCCTAGGGAGACGGCAGGTGACCCCAAACGAATCCGGCGAGTCCGCATCAGCCAATCAATCTCTCTCTGGGTGACAGTGGATCCCTCCCAGGAGCCGCACTCGGAAGTGGTGTCTTCCTCATGCTCTTTGATGACGAGCACCTTCTTCGAATCCATCTCAGATTCGCTGCCCTCCAGCAAAGAGCTAGCAGCGGGGATATGAGGCACGGACAACCACGGTCCCCTGGCAGCGCCGAAGCAAAGCTGGCGCACAGCGGTGGCACGAAAGAGGCAAAGGGGCAGCATGGTCGCTAGAGCAGAGAGCACTGGTGGCGGTGGCCCTAGGAGGAAGAAGAAGAAGAGCTAGGTGCAGGGGAAAGTGAACCAAGCGAAAGATCACGAATGTCGCCTAGAGGGGGGTTGAATAGGCGGTTTAAAACTTTTACGAGATGGGCTTAACAATGGCAGAATAAAATTAGCGTTTTCTTTTGTCAAGCACAAATCCTAGATATCCTAAGGTTTACCTATGTGCACCAACAACTTATACTAAGCAAGACAAGCAACAATGTGGTATCAAGATAGAATACTTCAAGCACGAAGGCTATCACAATGTAAAGTGCATAAGTAAAGAGCTCGGGTATAGAGATAACTGATGCACGCGGGCACGACGATATTTTACTGAGTCCTCCCAACAAGGGAGTACGTCTCGTTGGAGGGGTGGGTGGTACTAAGACCACTAACACCACAAGAGGCCTAACCCTATTCTCTCCAGCACCCACCAAGCGGCAAGCACCCGTTCCACTATGGGACACTTGAGGGTGGTCACCAAACCTGTAAAAGATTGGGGCTATCTCCACAACTTAATTGGAGGCTCCCAATAATCGCCACCAAGGCCTCGATCTTGGGGAGAGCTTCACAACTTAATTGAAGGTCCCAAGAACATGCCACAAAGGCCACACAACCGTCTAGGGTTCCAAGAACCCAAGAGGGACAAGCTTCTTGATTTCACCAAGCAAATCCTCCAGGGAGAACACAAACCAATGCACCTAATGCAAAGTCAAGAACACCACTGACATGGGTATGATTACTCGGGTGCTTACTATTCGCCACCCTACATTGGGTAAAAGGCCTGCGGCCCATAAGGATTCTAGATAAACAGCCCAAGGAAGCAACCGACAGAGACCTTTTTGTATTAGGAAAGAAACTATGAACCGACATTATGTTGGTGATGTAATAAGTGTGTGTATGAAACCTATCTGCATACAGCTTTGAGACCCGACCTATTAAAAATAGGGCGGGAGAAGCCCAAGTGAGGGTACCGAAAGCTAGAGGACAACTTGTAATAGAGTTTTTTCCCCAATATTCAGGCAACTTGTCTTCACTGTTTTCCTAATATCCGATGAAATCCCCAGCATTCTCTTTTCCGCGAAACCCCAAGTCCATCACCATGGCATTGCCGAGATCACCCCTCGTCAATTGGTGCCGTTTGTGGGAAACCTGAACGCTAGAAACACGTATTCGGCAGAACGCTCTCCACCAAGCATGAACTTGCACGATTCATGGCAGTGCTGCATTACGCATACTTAGTAATGAAAATGCCAGCACCAAAGGGAATCATCACGGTACAAGGAATCTTCACACGTGCAGACAGCTGTGATTGAGAGTTCAACAAAATTTCTGAATCTTTCGGAATGGCGATAGAGTTTGAGCAACTCAAAAGTACAGCAAACGAACAACCTCTAGAGGTAGCACGCGTCAAAATCCCGACCGGGCTTTTGACATGGCTAAAGACACAACGAAGTACAAATGCACCCCACCGACCCGACAAAAACAACTTTTGTGGCTTCTAACCTTGATCTCGCATAGGAAAGCACGTTCATCGAGTTCCTCCGCGAGCACTAGGAGATTTTCGCATGGCTACCTTCCGACATGCCAGGAATCCCTAGGGAACTCGCTGAGCACGCACTAAATTTAGATCCAAAGGCAACGCTAGTAAAGCAACCGCTTTGACGTTTTGAAGAACCAAAGCGCAAAGCCATTGGAAAGGAGCTCCATCGCCTTACTGATGCCAATTTTATCAAAGAACTAACAAAAGCAGAGTGGGTTGCAAACCCAGTATGCGTCCCAAAGAAAAATACTACGGAACTTCGGATGTGCATTGACTTTACTGCACTAAACAAGCATTGTCCAAAATATCACTTCCCATTGCCGTGAATCGACCAAACAATCGATGCAACCGCGGGATGCGAACATCTCTCTTTCTTGGATGCTTACTCAGGATACCACCAGATCAGGAGGAAGGAAGAAGATTAGGAGAAAATAGCGTTTATCACGCCCTATGGTGTATTCTACTACATAACAATGCCCTTTGGACTCAAGAACGCTGGAGCAACGTATCAGCAGATAATGCAGAAGTGTTTGGGAAGCCAAATAGGCACAAACGTACAAGTATATATTGATGATGTTATAGTTACAACAAGACAAGGATACACACTCATCAAAGACCTCGAAGAAACATTCAAAAATCTCGACAGGTCAGTATCAAACTGAACCCGAAGAAATGTTCCTTTGGAGTCCCAGCAGGGCAACTCCTCTGATATCTGGTATCAGCTAGAGGGATCGAGGATAATCCCAAAAAAATACAAGCAATCCTCACAATGAAGAAGCCAACAAATTTTCATGGTGTACAGCAACTGACGGGACGAGTAGCGGCATTAAGTTGTTTTATTGCAAGATTAGGAGAAAAAGTGCTGCCATTCTACACCCTCATGAGAAAATCAGAAAAAATCGAATGGACGGAAGAAGCTCAGTGTGCCTTTGAAGATCTTAAAAGAACACTTTCGACATCCCCTATCGTCATGTTGCCAAAAGAGAAAGAATCTTTACTCCTCTATATTGCTGCCACACATCAAGTGGTCAGCACAGTTCTGGTCGTAGAACGACCCGAAGAAGGGAAAACACATGGTGTGCAGAGGCCAGTATACTTCCTGAGAGAGGTTTTGTCGCCATCTAAGCAACGGTACCCACATTACCAGAAGCTAGCATACATGGTATTTATGACAGCACAAAAACTACGCCACTATTTTTTGGAGCACCCGATCATAGTGGTGAATGAAGCACCTTTGTCAAGCGTCCTCAACAATCCAGAAGCAACCGGGCGAGTTTCTCTATGGGGCATCGAATTATCACCTAGGGATATCACTTATGAGAAGCGCAGAGCAATTAAGTCACAATTCCTACCAGATTTCATCACAGAGTGGACGGAGCTGCAATGTGCGGGTCCACCTGACCTTTCTAGTGCCTGGACAATGTATTTTGATGGATCAAAAAGAATGGAAGGAGCGGGAGCAGGAGTCATACTAATATCACCTCAAGGCGAAAAAATGCGCTACATTCTTTGGATGATCTTTACAAACGCATCCAATAATGAAGCAGAATATGAGGCCCTGTTGCACGACATGCGGATGACCAAAGCATGCGGTGCAACTCGCCTAAATTTTTTCGGAGATTCCAATCTTGTAGCAGAACAAGCAATGAATAAGTGTGACGTTGTTAGCGAAAATATGATTGCCTATCGTGACTTATACAACATCATGGAGGCATAATTTGTTGGATGCGAAGTATCAAATATATGGAGAGCAAGCAATGAGGAAGCCAACAATTTAGCAAACATCGGGTCATTATGTTTGCCAATACCACCAGGAGATTTTTGGGAAGAAATAATGCAGCGATCAATCAAGGCAAAAAGAGTCTCCGAGGTTGTAGCACCAAAAATAGGGAAAAAGAAGCATCGCAAAAAGAGTCAGGGGATCCTTCAGGAACCAAAGTTATAGAAGAAGTCATCGAAGAAGAGGGAGGAGAAATCAGAGAGGTCATGTTAGTCGAACCAACTTGGATGCAATCGTATATATCATACATGACTAAAGGGGAACTACCAGAGGATGTGATAGAGGCCCGACAAATCACTTGATGATCAAAAGCCTTCAGGATAATCACAGGAGAACTATACAAAATAAGTATTTTGGGTGTGTTGCAACGTTGTGTCACATCCAAAGAAGGAAAGATTATACTCAAGGATATACACGATGGAGTCTGTGGATACCACGCTAGCAGCCGAGCAATTGCTGCCAAGGCGTTCAGGGCAGGATTCTATTGGCTCATTGTAGTACAAGATGCGAAAGACATCGTCAAAACATGTGAAACATGCCAACGATTTGCAACAAAACCTGGAGCATCCACACTGAGCTGAACCCCATACCCTTAGCTTGGCCTTTCGCTCAATGGGGACTCGACATGGTAGGAAAACTTCACAAATCATCGCTAGGAGGACACGTCTTTCTGCTAGTAGCAGTCGACAATTGACTAAATGGATTGAAGCAATGCCTGTCACCACCCAAGATGGAACTTCGGCTGTGAATTTTATCAAATCCATAGTATTTCGGTTTGGCGTACTGAACAGCATCATCACGGATAATGGGACCAACTTCACTTCCAATGATTTTAAGGAATACTGCTAGGAGATGGGCATCGAAATAAGCTACGCTTCGGTAGCTCACCCGCAAACAAATGGACAGGTCGAAAAAGCCAATTGGCTAGTTACTGCTGGACTAAAAAAGATATTATTGGCACCACTTGACAGAGCAAAAGGGGCATGGGTGGATGAATTACCATCCGTGTTATGGAGTTTACGCACAACTCCAAATAATTCAACACAAGAGTGTTGGAAATATGCCCTAGAGACAAATAGTTATAAGGACTATTATCATATTTCATAAAGTTTTTGATTAAGTTTTATATCATGCTATAATTGTATTGAGTGGAAACATCAATACATGTCTGATATATAAACAACCAAGGGTTCCCAGTGAAACTCTAGTCACTGGTTCACTGGTCAACAGATGATCAAGTTTCCTGATCATGTGGCATTTATGCTAGTTGGAAATGGAGTCATCTCATTCAGAGAATGAGATGATGAACCAATACCCAACCTAAACATCGTGACCCGATCATGTCATGAAGTTCAAGTTACGATGATTAGAAATGGATCCTCGTAGACTATTCCTTAGATCGTGAGGCAATATCAATCACTGTCTCCCGAGAGTGCTTAGATAGCATCAAGCGCCATCTGGAAATACGGTGGTTATAAAGGTGTGTTTATGTACTCGGAAGAAAACATAGAGCCAATATATGTTAAGAGCAGTATTTGTCCGTCCACGTGATGGAAAGATACTCAAGGGCCCACTCATAGAAGTTATATCCAATAGTTGCACAACGTGTGATTTGATCACAGGGATATCACTTGTCGGAACAAGTCAAGTAGCATTGTTTGATAACGACATTGAACACGACATGGTGATGTCATTGATCAGATCTCGGGTAATGCAAGTATCGTGAGACAAAGGGAATAAGACACGACCGTCCCGGTTCAAACGACGAAAGATCTTCGTGGAACACACAGGGGGTCACATGGTCATCCAGGTCCCTCTGTTGATCATTGGTCCGGGAGTGTCCCGACCATGTCTGGAGTGTTCCCGAACCGTAGGGTATCACGCTTAAGGGTTTGATGATGCTTAGAGAGTGTTTATAGGATCAGAAGAATCACTAAAGAATAGTTTTGAGAAAACCGGAAGGGTTTCGGTAAGTCCGGAGGATGTCCGGAGTGGAGGTGGAAGGTGTTCCATAGCCACGGAGATTGAATAATATATGAATGAATGTTAAATATTGATTTAATCATTTATTCATAATTATTTAATAAAAGAGAAAATCAATTTAATGGTCAAAGGCTTAATGGGCCAATTCCGGAGGGAAGAGGGCCCATTAGGGAAAGGCAAGAGGGGAGAAGGGGCAAGGGGGTGGCCGGCTGGGCCATACCCCCCCCCCCCCCTCCCGTGCGGGGCCCACTAGGGCTGGCCGGCGGCTGCCCCTCCCCCTCTCCCTCTCCTTTAGTCCCACCCCGGGACTTTGTGGGAGGTAGTACCTCCCCTCCCCCTATATATAGTGGGGGTATTTGGCCAGATAAATACACACAATATTCAATAAAGGTCTTCTCACTTTTGGGAAGACCTCCAATTGATATTTCTCTCTCTCTCTCGTGACCGTGGTCCCAAGTTCGGACTGCACGAACGAGAGACATCTTCACCGCGGAGCGCCGTCGCGCTGCGGGATTCGGATCCAGGAGCTCTACTTCCGCAACTTCTGCTGGATCAGGGAAGCTGGATTCATCATCAGGCACCGGACGTGTGTAACTCCCTGCGAGGTGTCACACTTGAGGCACTCAAGTCGTTGAGCCACAGGAGCGCAAGGACTTCATCACGACCTTGAGGTCGGCTTTGGCTCGTCTACATCAACCATGCTCTCCTGAGCGTTGACAACGCTTTTCGATCTTCATGGGTAAGTTTGCGAAAAGCCCCTCCCGTTACTGTATTACTAATAGATAGGTCCTGGAAGCTTCTGGGGTTCATGGGCGTAGGGTAAAATTTTATTGTTTTCATACGCGGAACCCCTCCAGTGGTATCAGAGATAGATCTATGCGTAGTAATGCTAGTATGGGTAGAACACATGAGATGTAGCGTGTGGGCGTTGATCTGTTAGTTGTTACCCTCCCACGTGTACTTGTGTATACTGCAACAATGTTTGATGAAGCGGCCCCCAACCGACTTTACGTGTTCATTCACGAGACTGGTCGACGCTTGACATACGGCTTGTACCGTATAAAGTGGCTTTGGGGGGTGTCTGTTTCTCTCGCATATTGGTATGCCATTTACAACGGAGGGCCCCGAAAGGGGTGTAGTAGAGACAACTACTTGATCAGCGTTGTTCTGAAATTTCATAGGTAAGAACGGTTCTTGTGCAAAAGCCCATTCAGCCACGTAAAACATGCAAAGATAAAGTAGAGGCGTCTAACTTTGTTTTGCAGGGGGCGTTGCTTTGTGATATGGTTGTGGCAAAGGTAAAGTGATTACCTTATGTTACATAGTAGTAGATAGTCACAGAGGTGAGAGACTACCACACCGGAAAGACACCGGTACCCTGGTGTCTACGGCACCGGAATCCGGTGACGACGGATGGAGATCACGACATGAAGGACCATATAACATCGCATTTACATTCAATGTTATTGTTTGTATATCTTATTGTGTGCTAGTATTAGATACTCGACGGTAGCCTAATAAGATGATCCCTATTAAAATTACCAATGATTGTGTTCCCCCTTAGTGTGCACCACCGAGAAAGTTCTTCGGTATGAGGTAATCCACGGTACAAGCGTGGGTGTCAGACATATCTACGTTTGCATACAGTGGGTGTACACCATGTTGCACAGCGAATACACTAAGGTTGAGTTGGCGAGCCTAGCATGTGCATACATTGCCTTGGAACGCGGATGGTCGAAAGATCGAGCACGAGTTGCATGAATGATGTGACTAACATTTAGCGTCCACCCTTGAACCCACATTGATGGTTGTGACGATCGGGGGAGATGTGGTTGAAAGGGGTCGTGTTATCACTAGGAACCCTTCATGGGATAGGTGTTTCTGAGTGGAGTTATTATTAACTCATTTAATTATAAACTTAGTCTAAATTCCTTTTGCAATTATAAATGTTGAAAAGGTTCTCCCCGATGCCACCTTTCCTGTTGACGATTGATTGGTTAGAAGGAGAGAAGCTCGGGCTAGACGGATCAAACTTCTCCATGTGGGTTGCGCGTCTCCACCTTCTCCTTAGCGAGAATGACGTGGTCGACTACATACTTGATGAGATGGATTTGGATCAGCCCATTGACCTAGAGACCACAGAGCAGCGGGAAGACCGCTACCACCGTCAGGAGATGGCTTCCTTCATTTCAGTTACAATGCATTTCAGAATGGTGGACGAGTTGTGGCCTCTCGTGGGTGATGTCAACCCTCGTACGGCAATGCTACAGCTTAGGACACATTTCGTGGAACAAGCACGCATATGGGAGCATGAGCTGATGGGAGACTTCCTATCCATTAAGATGGAGGAGAACTCATCACTTGACGACCACTTGGAGCGCATGCATGATGCGTACATGAGGCTTGTATACTTCTTGGATAGCTGGATGACGGGCTCTTTTGCAAATGGTGATGTGTTGCGGTCACTGCTACCAAGCACAAGTCAGGACTTGCATTATAAGAGGCGACGCGGAATCAATGGAATTCCACATGTTCATATCACATCTCAGGAATGTGATGGTTGAACCTGTTGTTGCTGAGGTCATCAATGACAAAGGTATATATCTAATATATAATTTTATAAATGTTATAATCTTGCAAACATATTTGCAGTGTTAAGTATATTTGATACTTGTTCTGTTTACTGAAAATAGGTCCTTCTGCATAGAGGTGCTTGCTAGAGAGGAGGTGACGTTGCGTGTTGATGGCGATCATGATGATGATGTCCAACGACACTCTCCCTCAACATTTATCATTTAGTTTATGTTTAGGATGATTATTGTAATCAATAGATCGTGAACCTCTTTAGTGTGTCTCACACTTTGTGAGATGGTTATTCATATTAGTTTGTAACTAACAAGTTGTTCTACTTTTATGAATGATTTCTATCTGTGTTCATATCTTGTTGGATTACGTGTGAATTATCCTTGATTTGAAACTAATTGATAACGAATGAACATTTGTAAAATATTGAAATGCCTTGAAAAATACCCAACTTAATGATATATTTCATTAATGAATGAAACCATTGTTTAAATTCAAATTTATATTGATAATATGTGAAAGTTATTCGATTTCTTATCACATATAAATTATGCCTAAGTTCGGCAAAATAACTTGAACACTGTGTATTACTTGAATACAAAGTGTTTTAATGAATTGTTAAAAGCAAATACATATTCAATGTATTGTGTTTTGACAAATGGTAATTTTCATTATATGATTGTTTAAATGTGTAAAGAAGTTTACCAAAGGAAACATGAATATGAAACTATTTTGATATGATCAAAGTGTTTCATCAACAAAGGGTATGAATATAAAAGAGATTCTAATTACTATGATTTGATCAATAGTAATGAAATTCGACTTTATAAGAATGGCATAAAAGAAATTGTGAAATGCAAAGCGTTTTGAAACGTCAAAATGCAAAGCATCACAATGTGATATTAGATAGCAAAGTGGGTGAATAGATGGCGCCAAATAAATCATTGTAGTGTAGATGTAGAGACCATAAGTTAGAAATAGTTAGCACTCAATTAGAATATATAGTGAACCATATGAATTCATGAAAGCAGCTCCATATCAAGTATGGATCGTCGTATAAGTTTTGGGGTTATTCGATATAACCAAAACAATAGCGAATTAGTCCTTCAAGAGTATTCATTGGAAACTTTGAATACGAAATCCATAGCTGAAACCAAAAGAGAAGCAAAACTAGTATTGCTTGGATTTTGGTGCATTCTCGAAGAAGTTCACATTCAGTGATATTTCTTGATTATGAAGTAAATGGAAGATAGTGAAAAACACGATGAGGATTCAAATCCCTGCATCAGAGTGTTGAGAAGCGCAACGGAAAACGTTCCTGAACGATTCTCTTGACAGAAGGAAAGAATCAATGATATTGATCATTGTGTTTTCCCCACTAGTGTTTTCACTACATGAAGTAGGATTCAAAATGTAGCCCATATCTTGTATGAAGACATTTGTGAATCATTTGTCATGATTACCGGAATATGACATACCTACGAACTACTAAGGAAATAATGGTAAACTAGAATTATGAGAAATCCTAGAAGTAAAATTCACTTGAGATTAAAAAGCAATTCGTTGCTAAATCTCACAAGTAAAAGGGGTTACTTGGAAGTTTACCAAATGACTGTAAAGCCATAGTGGAAAAGGGGGTGAATGACAAAAGCACAATTTGTCAAGTATTGGAAGAATTCAAATGAATTTGATTCAAGTGTGCTAAATGTCTAGTGGATTTAAAACTAGTAAAAGTACTAGTATCTCATAGTAAAACTCCAAGTTTGATATTTGATCAAAGGATTTTGAAGTTGTTCAAAATAGTGAGTAGATATGCAATTTGCATAAAATTGAGTGGGAGCTATGAAAGTCTTCCTAAAACAATATGTGAATGACATATTTTTGAGTGAGAGCAATATAAGTCTCAAATTCAAATATGTAGGAACATAGTTTGAGTAAGAGTAGTGACTCATACCCAAATATGTTAGAACATATTTTGAGTGGGATCTTATAGAAGTGATTCTTAAGTGTGTTAAGAATAAAAGCGCAAATACCAATAAATAATGATTTATAGGGAGTAGAAGTTGATAATAAGTGTATTATGAAATTATGTAGTATTCCTTAAGGGATTCTGAAAAGGGTTTTCAGAATAGAAGTTAATTAAGGAACTGGTCCTTAATAACTCAAATTAGGAATAGTATTAAGTTTAACATCAATGGTTGAAAGGAAGAAAAGGATGACCATCATCCACTATGTTGAGACATAGGTTCTATCTTAGAAAACCATGATGATAACTTAACATAATATATGATCCAAGAAGGAACGGTTAGAAGGTGATTAAGTTTGAATCACAGAATGTTGAGCTAAGTTTGTCCACAGTGTCTAATAGAGAACTGTAGACATATTTTCCAAATCCATAAAGGATGACATATCTTAAAGCATAAAGGGTTATGTTATAAGGGAATATGTTGGAAACTCCTATAAATACCGATTAAAGTCAAGTAGGAAGCGAGGTGAACTAAAACATCGAAAGTTGCACAGAGTGCACTCGTGTTTTGATGATTACATTTATAATAATAGATAAGGGTACCATCTAAGGTGTTGTATAATGTTATGGCGGGGCTAGTTCGCTTTTAACATAGAATGATGTGTCCCAGGGCACAGTGCCCACGAGAAAGCCCTCGAGGTTGATCTAAAGTCACCGTAGGCTCCTGGAATCAGGCCTCGTTCTGCTGCCATAGCGACAATGCATACACACAAATGTTATCATGTGATGATAAAGTATTAAAGTCAATCAAGGTGACATTAGTAAGTTGCAAAGGATTTGGGACTGTAAAGTATAGGCCCCAGACTCAACCTCTTCCATGAGCAAGCATGTTCAGGGTACCGGTAATATGGTGCCAAAAGATTAAGAAAAAATGCAGCTAGTTTATTTGTACTCTAGTGCAAGTGGACACTGTTGTAAATATGCCCTAGAGACAAATAGTTATAAGGACTAAGATCATATTTCATAAAGTTTATGATTAAGATTTGTATCATGCTATAACTATATTGAGTGAAAACATGGGACACTTTATTGTCTGATATATAAACAACCAGGGGTTCCTAGTGAAACTCTAGTCACTGGTTCATTGGTCAACAGATGATCAAGTTTCCTGATCATGTGGAATATATGCCAGTTGGAAATGGAGTCATCTCATTCTAAGAATGAGATGATGAACCAATACCCAACCTAAACATCGTGACCTGATCATGTCACGAAGTTCAAGTTAAGATGATTAGAAATGGATCCTCGTAGACTATTCCTTAGACCGTGAGGCTATATCAATCATTGTCTCCCGAGAGTGCTTAGATAGCATCAAGCGCCATCTGGTAATATGGTGGTTATAAAGGTGTGTCCAGGTACTCGGAGGAAACCGTAGAGGCAATATATGTCAAGAGCGGGATTTGTCCGTCCACGTGACGGAAAGATACTCAAGGGCCCACTCGGAGAAGTTATATCCAATAGCTGCGTAGCGTGTGATTTGATCACAGGGATATCACTTGTCGGAACGAGTCAAGTAGCATTGTTCAGTAACGAGATTGAACACGACATGGTGATGTCACTGATCATATCTTAGGCAATGCAAGTATCGAGAGACAAAGCGAATAAGACATGACCGTCCCGGTTCAAACGATGAATGATCTTTGTGGAACGCACAAGGGGTCACATGGCCATCCAGGTCCCTCTGTTGATCATTGGTCCGGGAGTATCCCGACCATGTCTGGAGTGTTCCCGAACCGTAGGGTATCACGCTTAAGGGTTTGATGATGCTTAGAGAGTTTTTATAGGATTGGAAGAATCACAAAAGAATAGTAGAGAGAAAACCGGAAGGGTTTCAGTAAGTCCGGAGGATGTCCGGAGGGGAGGTGGAAGGTGGTCCATAGCCACGGAGATTGAATAATATATGAATGAATGTTAAATATTGATCTAATCAATTATTCATAATTATTTAATAAAAGAGAAAATCAATTTAATGGTCAAAGGCTTAATGGGCTAATTTCGCAGGGAAGAGGGCCCATTAGGGAAAGGCAAGAGGGGAGAAGGGGCAAGGGGGTGGCTGGCTGGGCTAATCCCCCCCCCCCCCACGCGGGGCCCACTACGGCTGGCCGGCGGCTGCCCCCCTCTCCCTCTCCTTTAGTCCCACCCCAGGACTTTGAGGGAGGTAGTACCCCCCCTATATATAGTGGGGGTATTTGGCTAGATAAATACACACAATATTCAATAAAGGTCTTCTCACTTTTGGGAAGACCTCCAGTTAATATTTCTCTCTCTCTCTTGTGACCGTGGTCCCAAGTTCGGATTGGGCGAACGAGAGACATCTTCACCGCGGAGCGCCGTCGTGCTGCGGGATTCAGATCCAGGAGCTCTACTTCCGCAACTGCTGCTGGATCAGGGAAGCGGGAGTCATCGTCAGGCACTAAACGTGTGTAACTCCCCGCGATGTGTCACACTTGAGGCCCTCAAGTCATTGAGCCACATGAGTGTAAGGACTTCATCATGACCTTGAGGTCAGCTTCGGCTCGTCTACATCAACCACGCTCTCCTGAGCGTTGACAACGCTTTTCGGTCTTCAAGGGTAAGTTCGCGAAAAGCCCCTCCCATTACTGTATTACTAATAGATAGGTCATGGCATCTTCAGGGGTTCAGGGGCGTAGGGTAAAATTTTATTGTTTTCATACGCGAAACCCCTCCAAAGAGACACCTTTCTTTTTGGTCCATGGCGCGGAAGCCGTGCTTCGAGTTGAAGTATCACATGAGTCGCCAAGAGTAGCTGCATATAATGAATAGGAATCGAGAGAAGCACTTGAAGATGATGTGGATGCGCTTGATGAAGCTCGAGATGAAGCCCTCCAAAGAGAAACTATGTACCAGCAAAATCTGTGCAATTACCATAGCAGAAGAATGCGGCCTAGGTCTTTCGCAGTAGGGGACCTAGTTCTTCGCCTCAAGCAAGATGGTCACAAGAAGCTAGAATCGCCATGGGAAGGACCATACATCATCACAGAAGTTATTCCCGGAGGAGCATATCAATTACAAGACAAGAAGACATGAGTGAATTACTCAAATCCGTGGAACGTAGCACAGCTATGATGCTTTTATGCATAAGATTGTTTACAAAATAATAAGAGATATAGTTTGGCTTATTAAGCCAAGATGTCCAGAAGAAAAGGCTGAAATAGCCATCCGCTCAAAAGAATAATGTACCAACGATTTTCTCCCTATATATAAAGAGAAGTTATTTCTATCTTAATCTTCTTTCAAAGATTAATATTTTTACTAGGCTAACAATAATTATGAGCCTATGTCCAGATACAGGCATCTGAACATAGCCTCAGGGGCTACTCCCATCGCGAGCGCTAGCGCGCACCCGATAGAAATTCGATTGTGTATAAAATGCATTGGCAAAATTGCAAAAACCTTTTGGGTTTTACACTAGTGTATCCTCAAAAAGGTGCTACTCCCATCAAGAGATAGCATAAGATAATAAAAAAGGGGAGATCTGATATAATCAGAAATATTGGCAGCCTAGCAAGCCAACCGCTAAAAAGCCAAAAACCTCGGATCACATTCAGATGCACGAAAAAATCCAAATGCCGTGTTCAGAAACATGAAGGTAAGACCCCAGGATTTATCTTGTGTGGCCTGGAAATTGCACAAGAATGTGCTCTAGCAGAAAAATCCATATCAACGATACAATGCAAAATCCTGACGGACGTGTTGGGTACCCGATAAAAATAGAAAACTGGGATTCAGTATTCGGTAAGACCTCAGTGGCTCGAACTGAATTACGCCAGTTAAAAAAAATCCGGATTCGAGCCTAGGGACTTGAGTTTGATGTAGGTCAACCTTGTTTTTTCCCAGGAGCAATTAACTGATTCCCAATCCGTCGGAAGCATCAGACTCCTTTTGCCAAAATCCCTACAAAAAATAAAAATCAAACAGAATAAAAGAAAGAAAACTTTGAGACTCAACCCGAATACTGTAGATTCAGGTAGTCTCGGGGGCTACTGACATGGGTATGATTACTCGAGTGCTTACTATTCGCCATCCTACATTGGGTAAAAGTCCCGCGGCCCATAAGGATTGCAGATAAAGAGCCCAAGGAAGCAACCGACGGAGACCTTTTTGTATTAGGAAAGAAACTATGAACATTTTGGTGTTTTCCATTTTGAACCTCTTCAAAATCTTTTCAATGTAAATACTCTGACTCAATGCTATTAGGTGCCTTGATCTATCTCTATAGATCTTGATTCCTAATATATATGCAGCTTCACCTAGATCCTTCATGGAAAATTGGTTACTCCAATATGCTTTCACGTTTTTCATAAGATTCACATCGTTTCCCATGAGTAATATGTCATCCACATATACTACCAAGAAAACAACTGAGCTCCCACTCCCTTTCTTGTAAACACAGAACTCTTGTTGGTTTTGGACAAATCCAAAACTCTTGATAACTTGATCAAAACGTTGGTTCCAGCTCCGAGATGCTTGCTTCAATCCATAAATGGACCGTTGAAGCTTACAAACCTTTCCAGCATCCTTAGGATTAACAAAACCTTTCGGTTGCATCATATACAACTCTTCATCAATGTGACCATTGAGGAATGCGGTCTTGACATCCATCTGCCAAATTTCATAGTCGAAATGTGCAGCAATTGCTATTAAAATCCTGACAGCCTTGAGCATCACTACGGGAGAATAAGTCTCGTCGTAGTCAACTCCTTGAATTTGTCAAAACCCCTTTGCGACAAGTCGAGCTTTGTGAATGGTCATGTTACCATTCGCATCTGTCTTCTTCTTAAAGATCCATTTATTTTCCACGGCCTTGCGGCCTTCTGGAAGATCCACCAAGGTCCAAACTTGGTTTTCATGCATGGATCCTATTTCGGATCTCATGGCTTCTAGCCATTTCTCGGAGTCAGCACTATCCATAGATTCTTTGTAGTTTGCAGGTTCTTCCTGTTCATCCAGGATGACAGACATTACAAGGCTACTGTACCAATCAAGAGTGGCACGAACCCTTGTAAACCTGCGAACCTCAGGAGTCTCGATGTCATTGTTTTGATCATCATGAATGGGCTCTTCCTCCATGTTGGAGAGCGGTTTCGGAACAGCTTTCGTTGCGTTACTCGGAATTGGGAGAGAAGGGTCAACAATTTCATCTAACTCATTTTCCTTCCACTCACTCCTTTTGCAAGAAACTCTTTCTCGAGAAAGGTGCTGGTTCTTACGACAAACGTTTTGCCTTCGGCTTGGTTGTAGAAAGTATACCCAGCGGTTTCCCTTGGATATCCTACAAAGATACATTTTTATGATTTGGATTCGAGTTTGTTAGGCTGCAGTTTCTTAACGTAAGCCTTACAACCCCAAACTTTCAGAAATGACAACTTTGGCTTCTTCCCATACCATATCTCATATGGGGTTGTCTCCACGAATTTGGATGGTTCTTGGTTTAGAATAAAAGCAGCGGTTTCTAAAGCGTATCCCCAAAAAGACACAGACAAATCAGTTAAAGACATCATGGACCGGATACTATCCAATAGGGTTCGGTTACGATGTTCTGACACACCGTTACGTTGTGGTGTTCCGGCTAGCGTAAGCTGTGGGATAATCCCACAGTCCTTCAAGTGCATGTTGAACTCATAACTTAAATACTCGCCTCCTCGGTCCGATCAAAGTTGCTTGATTTTCTTGTTAAGTTGATTCTCTACCTCTTTCTGAAATTCCTTGAACTTTTCAAAGGTTTCAGACTTGTGCTTCATTAAGTAGATATATCCCTACCTTCTTAAGTCGTTAGTAAAGGTAACAAAGTAGCGATAACCATTGCGTGTTGAGACACTCATTGGTCCACATACATCCGTATGTATGATCCCAAGTAGGTCTACAACTGTCTCCACTATTCCGGAGAATGGTGTCCTAGTCATCTTGCCCATGAGGCATGGCTCACATGTATCAAGGGATTCGAAATCCAATGATCCAAGAAGCCCTTCTGAATGAAGCTTCTTCATGCGCTTTACGCCAATGTGACCAAGACGGCAATGCCACATGAACATGGAATTATCGTCACTATACTTACAACGTTTAGCATCAACACTATGGATGTGTGTATCACAATCAAGATCAAGTAAGAATAAACCATTAAACACAGGAGCATGAACATAGAAAACATCATTCATATAAATTGAACAACCGTTTGTTCCTGATTTAAATGAATAATGGTCTTGTAACAAGCAAGACCCACTCACAATATTCATACTCAATGCGGGTACATAGTAGCATTTATTCAAAACCAATAATAATCCTGACAGTAGACGGAGATGCAGGGTGTCGATGGCCATCACTTTGACTCTCGAACCATTGTCGATGCGCATCGTCACCTCGTCCTTCCTCAGGCGCCTCCTACTTTGTAGATCCTGCTGAGAGTTACAAATGTGAGCAACAGATCCGGTATCAAATACCCAGGTGTTACTCCTGGCACTCGTAATGAATACATAAATAACATGTATAGCATATAAACCTTTGTCCGGGGTGGCTATCTTGCCAGCTCGCTTGTCTTCAAGGTACTTGGGGCAGTTGCGTTTCCAGTGCCCATCCCCTTTGCAGTAGGAGCACGAAGTGCCAGGCTTAGGGCCAGGCTTGGCAGTCTTTGAGGTGCTGGGAACAAACCTACCATCCCTCTTAGACTTCTTACCCTTGCCTTTCCCCTTTTTCCCCGGTTTCTTAAAGTTGTTGGTCTTGTTGACCATCAGCACCGTGTCCTCCTTCTTGATTTCAACCTCAGCAATTTTGAGCATGGTGAACACCTCAACAAGGGTCTTAGTCATCCCTTGCATGTTGTAGTTCATCACAAAGCTCTTATAGCTAGGGGCAGCGAGTGCAGCACCCTATCAATTGCGAGCTCCTCCGGGATTTTGCAATCCAGGGCATTTAAGCGCTTAACGTAGCCAGACATTTTGACCACGTGCTCACTAATACTGTTGTGCTCTTCCATTTTAGCAGAGAAGAAGAGCTCGGAAGCATCATACTTCTCTGCACGAGCCTGTGGAGCAAAGACGGCCTTGAGATCCTCAATTATCTCAAAGGCATTCATCTTCTCAAAACATTTTTGAAGCTCTGGCTCCATGACATAGAGCATTCCACTCTGGATGAGGGAGAAATCGTCCACCTTGGATTGCCAGACATTCTTTTCGTCCTAGGAAGCGGAATCTGCAGTCTTAGCCAGAAGCTCAGCCTCGATGACATAAGTCAACTTGTAGGGGACTAGGAGGATCCTAAGATTGCGGAACCATGCGGTGAAGTTGGTTCCATCAGTTTTCAGCTTGTCCTTCTCGAGGAAAGTGCTAAGGTTGAAGGTGGGTGGGCGAGACATCTACAAAGGATTTGCAAAGTGTTTAGACTATGTTCATAATAATGAGTTCAAGTATTATTAAAGGAACTCCCACTTAAACGAACATCCCTCTACTCGTTTAGTGATCACATGATCCCAATCCCCTGCACCTCCCCCGGTTAAACATAGCCATTAGTGCAGTATCAAGGGTGGACATTCCCTAATGTAGATCACATCAACTATGTGATTTATGCTCGACCTTTCGGTCTCTTGTATTCCGAGGGCACATCTATGTAACGTGCTAGGCTTGACAGTTCTAACTCGTGTGTATTCGCAGTGCAACATGGCTTACACCCACTGTATGTGAACGTAGATATGTCTGACCCCTACTCACCGCAGGGCGCCTCATACCGAAGAACTTTCTTGGTGGTGCACACACAAGGGGAATACGATAACTGGAATACTATGAGGGATTATCTTCTTGTGCTACCGTCTAGTAAGTATACTAGCATAATAAGTAATACTTCAAAAGTAAAATGTTATGACATGGTTACAGCTTCATGATCATCATCAATAGCCTTAATGAGAGTTTCACAAACTTGTCATTGCCATGTTATAATACTTTCCCCTATGCAATAATGAAGATAGACGCTTCTATATTAACTATTGCATGTTTTATGCGGCTTTAGGGTTTTCGCAGTAGAACCCCTTCCCACCTACGAACGTTGAGCCACAACATGGATTCAATGATTGCCATTCTTCTAATGTAGAGAGATAGACACCCCCCTAAGCCACTTTGATTTGTGGACCAGTCTCGTGAATCACCACGTGAGGTCGGTTGGGGGCCACTTCATCAAACAATGTCGCGATATGAACAATAACATTAAAGAGGGTAGCAACTAGATCAATGCCCACATATTGCTATGCCTTCTATCCGTATGACATGTCTACCCATAGGAGTTCAAGGAGTTGACTACGACGAGACTTTCTCGCCCGTAGCGATGCTTAAATCTATACGGATCATTCTAGCCATTGTTGCACATTTCGATTATGAGATATGGCAGATGGATGTCAAGACGGCTTTCTTAAATGGAATCCTTTCTGAGGACGTGTATATGATGCAGCCCGAAGGTTTTGTCGATCCAAACAATGCTGGAAAGGTATGCAAACTTCAAAAGTCTATTTATGGGCTGAAGCAAGCATCTCGGAGTTGGAACATTCGATTTGATGAAGTTGTAAAGGAGTTTGGCTTCACCAAAAACGAACAAGAACCTTGTGTGTATAAGAAAGAAAATGGGAAATCACTTGTGTTTCTAATCTTATATGTGGATGACATATTATTGATTGGAAATGACATTCCTATGCTCGAGTCTGTTAAGACCTCATTGAAAAATAGTATTTCTATGAAGGACTTGGGAGAAGCGGCATATATTCTGGGTATCAAGATCTATAGAGATAGATCAAGGAGGCTAATTGGATTAAGCCAGAGTACGTACATTGACAAAGTGTTGAAACGGTTTAGCATGGAAGAGGCTAAGAAGGGGTTCTTGCCCATGTATCACGGCATTAAACTCAGCAAGACTCAGTGTCCTTCGACCACTGATGAGCGAGAACGCATGAGTAGGGTTCCATATGCTTCGGCTATTGGATCCATCATGTATGCAATGACATGTACTCGCCCAGATGTTTCCTATGCTCTAAGTGTTACGAGCAGATACCAGGCTGATCCAGGTGAGATTCACTGGACAGCGGTAAAGAATATCCTTAAGTACTTGAGAAGGACTAAGGATATGTTCCTAGTTTATGGAGGTGAGGTTGAACTCAGTGTAAAGGGTTACACAGATGCGAGTTACCTTAATGACTCAGATGACTCAAAATCGCAATCAGGTTATGTGTTTGTCATGAATGGTGGTGCTGTGAGCTGGAAAAGTTCCAAGCAAGATACAGTGGCCTCCTCTTCAACAGAAGCTGAATATATTGCTGCCTCGGAGGCTGCAAAGGAAGCTGTTTGGATTAGGAATTTCCTGATCGCTCTTGGTGTGGTTCAGAGCTCGTCCAATCCCTTGGACGTTTATTGTGATAACAATGGTGCTATTGCACAAGCCAAAGAACCTAGACGGCACCAGAAGAACAAACATATTCGCATGCGCTACCATCTGATTCGTGAGTTCATTGATGAAGGTAGTGTCATGTTATGCAAAATACATACGGACTCAAATGTTGCTGATCCCTTGACTAAGCCACTCCCGCAGCCTGCGCATGAAGCGCACACAAGAGCAATAGGTATTAGATACTGTCTAGATTGACTCTAGTGCAAGTGGGAGACTGAAGGAAATATGCCCTAGAGGCAATCATAGAGATGATTGTATTTCATGTGTATCCATGAGTTATTATAATGTTCCTTGAATATCCATATACCAGGCAACTTGTATTGATTGGCAATTATGTGAATTGTTTGTGAAACTCTTTACTTGTATGGTTATCTAATAATTGTCCCTAGTCGGAGTTCATGTGAGGACACACGTGAATATTAGACTAGCACATCGATTGGTTGATGACTATGTTTCACAAGTCATTGACATGGAGATGTCAAACCAATGATGTGGACACATGTTATGAACATGGGGTTGGACTGACCCAACATGAGACTAGCAATAATACTTGCAGCTCTCTCTACACATCGTGTACGTTTTGTCCTTAGACCTGAGATTGTCGCATGTACTTGAGATGTGGATCGGCCTACTTTGGGGATGTCAAACACTACTCCGTAACTGGGTAGTTATAAAGGTAGCTTTCAGGTTTGTCCTGATACATGCTGCAAGGCATCGGTCAATCAAGATGGGATTTGCCCCTCTCTACTTGAGAGAGATATCTCTGGGCCCCTCGAGTGATCGGATCCAAAAATGCATGGCCGTGCTACATATGGTTAAGAGTTAACCTAGTAAAGGGATTCCGAATCACAGTATCGAGAAAGAGAGGTCAGCTTGGAGCTAGACCAAATATCGTGAGGCAAAGGGAAAGACATGTACTCAACCTTGTGATGGTTCGTCCGAATGATCTTTATATGCGTTTAGGAGTTGGCACGTCTTGCTAGAGGCCGCTACCAACTATTGACGGAGTAAGTGTACTCGCGTCATGTCTATACGTGTATGAACCTATAGGGTCACACACTTTAGGGGCTGGAAGCCTAATGAGGATTGGATCCGAATTAGACCAGGCTTAGGCTGCTAGTGGGCTGCTAATGTAGAAGCCCACCAGGGATGCCTATATAAGAGAGAGTGAGGCGAGCTGAATAGGAGAGAGCATTCCACCCAGCCGTCACTCCTCTTCCGCCTGTGTTGCACGCGCAGACCTAGCAGTCTGGCGTGTGACGGCTTCCACTCCAGACGTGGGGATACCTCGGAGGTGTTGCATCTGTAGCACTTGGACGAGCCACGCAAAGGGGAGCTGCTCGTGGGACAAGGACGAGGAGGAGACGTAGAACATCTACACTGCCGCAACGTGCTTCATCGAGTTCCGCACCTGCGCGTCTAGCAGTAATCCCGTGATCTATGACAATAGTATTCCTGGTTGACGCGGTAGAAAATTTTGATTTTACGCTAGTGTAGCCTACCCGTTTCCCTTCAATGTGACCCCCGTGCGTTTCACGAATACAATCGTTCGAACCGTGAGATAGTCGTTCCCTGTTCCCTTTGTCATTCGATACCTAATTCATCTGAGACTTGATATTCAGTATCTCCATACCTTAGTTCGATCTCATTACCGATGAACTTGTTTTCTCGTTCTCATGTCGTTGCATTTCGTGACCTAGTCACATGCTTGCAAGCTTTATCAATGCAACATCACTGAGATGGCCACATGTATCTGTTTGTTACATAGACTAGACAAATCCTGGTCTTGATATGTACTCCTCTACGCATCCCTTCGGAAAACCTGAGTGGCACCTTTTTGATCACCCTGTTACAAGATGATTCTTGATAACCATCTAAGCTTCTTCCAGAATGGTGATTTGCATTACCTCATAGTCAAAGGATCAGGTTGCGAGGTCCTCTGTGTTTTATCATCAATGGTGAACTTTGTAACTAGATCTCATTAAGATATAACGGTCGGATGTTTGTCTATCATGTTATTCAACTAATAACATGACCTCATTGTCAGTTGGCATAAATGCACATGATCTTGAAACACAGACCATCCTCATGACCAATGAACTAGTTCACTAGAGGTAACTAGAGACACGGTTTGTTTACATACCACACGTGTATTAACGTTTCGTATTAACATAGTTATAGCACAGTATGAAATGTATTATGAACATATAGGAGATATATCAAATAATACACTTTATTATTTGCCTCTAGGGCATAACTCCTTCACATACATCATGGGGAAACCTTTACTTTGACCTTGTCTTCATCGATCCATGGTCATCGAGGATGGCAAGCATCAAACATGAGATCTTTTAGAGATGGCGCATTTTGAGCTTTCACGGCACATCTTCTTCATTTCTTCTACCTTGAAGCCAACACATGCTCCAAGCGATGCTAATGGACAAATCCTACAAGTGCAACTCAATGCAAATATTAGTCCATAGATATTGTCATTAATTACCAAAACCACACTTGGGGGCCCACATGCTCTTTCACCAAGGTTTCACCCCTGCACCCCTATTTAACCGCACCCAGTGTAGAGGTAGTGGGATCAGTTGTGCGGTGTAGCCCGCCATGTGCCCGTGTATTCTGTGGAAGGATCATGGGATCGTGCCACACACACGACCACACGACGCGGAAACACAACGGTGGATCATGTCTGTGACGGTTATCGAGGAGCCCAACATTGAAGGGACATGCGACAGTGATAACTAGCACAGTGTGACAGTAACTGACATCATGGCCCTTAAAATAAGATAAAGCGCAATGATTAATCGCCACGTAGGATTCAAGGAGGAGTACACAAGAAGATAGACATCCGTGTTATGGAGTTTACGCACAACTCCAAATAATTCAACACAAGAGTGTTGGAAATATGCCCTAGAGACAAATAGTTATAAGGACTATTATCATATTTCATAAAGTTTATGAATAAGTTTTATATCATGTTATAACTGTATTGAGTGGAAACATGGGACATTGTATTGTGTGATATATAAACAACCAGGGGTTCCCAGTGAAACTCTAGTCACTGGTTCATTGGTCAACATATGATCAAGTTTCCTGATCATGTGGCATTTATGCCAGTTGGAAATGGAGTCATCTCATTCTGAGAATGAGATGATGAACCAATACCCAACCTAAACATCGTGACCTGATCATGTCATGAAGTTCAAGTTAAGATGATTAGAAATGGATCCTCGTAGACTATTCCTTAGACCGTGAGGCTATATCAATCATTGTCTCCCAAGAGTGCTTAGATAACATCAAGCACCATCTGGTAATATGGTGGTTATAAAGGTGTGTTCAGGTACTCGGAGGAAACCATAGAGGCAATATATGTCAAGAGCGGGATTTGTCTGTCCACGTGACGGAAAGATACTCAAGGGCCCACTCGGAGAAGTTATATCCAATAGATGCGTAGCGTGTGATTTGATCACAGGGATATCACTTGTCGGAACGAGTCAAGTAGCATTGTTCAGTAACGAGATTGAACACGACATGGTGATGTCACTGATCATATCTTAGGCAATGCAAGTATCGAGAGACAAAGGGAATAAGACATGACCATCCCGGTTCAAACGACAAAAGATCTTTGTGGAACGCACAAGGGGTCACATGGCCATCCATGTCCCTCTATTGATCATTGGTCCGGGAGTGCCCCGACCATGTCTGGAGTGTTCCCAAACCGTAGGGTATCACGCGGGTTTGATGATGCTTAGAGAGTGTTTATAGGATTGGAAGAATCACGGAAGAATAGTAGAGAGAAAACCAGAAGGGTTTTGGTAAGTCCGGAGGATGTCCGGAGTGGAGGTGGAAGGTGGTCCATAGCCACGGAGATTGAATAATATATCAATGAATGTTAAATATTGATCTAATCAATTATTCATAATTATTTAATAAAAGAGAAAATCAATTTAATGGTCAAAGGCTTAATGGGCTAATTTCAGAGGGAAGAGGGCCCATTAGGGAAAGGCAAGAGGGGAGAAGGGGCAAGGGGGTGGCTGGCTGGGCTAATCCCCCCCCCCCCCCCACGCGGGCCCACTAAGGTTGGCCGGCGGCTGCCTCCCTCTCCCTCTCCTTTAGTCCCACCCCGGGACTTTGAGGGAGGTAGTACCTCCCCCTATATATAGTGGGGGTATTTGGCTAGATAAATACACACAATATTCAATAAAGGTCTTCTCACTTTTGGGAAGACCTCCGGTTGATATTTCTCTCTCTCTCTCTCTCTCTCTCTCTCTCTCTCTTGTGACCGTGGTCCCAAGTTCGGACTGGGCGAACGAGAGACATCTTCACCTCGGAGCGCCGTCGCGCTGCGGGATTTAGATCCAGGAGCTCTACTTCCGCAACTGCTGCTGGATCGGGGAAGCGGGAGTCATCGTCAGGCACCAAACGTGTGTAACTCCCCGCGATGTGTCACACTTGAGGCACTCAAGTCGTTGAGCCACAGGAGCGCCAGGACTTCATCATGACCTTGAGGTCGGCTTCGGCTCGTCTACATCAACCACGCTCTCCTGAGCGTTGACAACGCTTTTCGGTCTTCAAGGGTAAGTTCGCGAAAAGCCCCTCCCATTACTGTATTACTAATAGATAGGTCCTGGAATCTTCAGGGGTTCAGGGGCGTAGGGTAAATTTTTATTGGTTTCATACGCGGAACCCCTCCAAAGAGACGCCTTTCTTTTTGGTCCATGGCACGGAAGCCGTGCTTCCAATTGAAGTATCACATGAGTCGCCAAGAGTAGCTGCATATAATGAAGAGGAATCAAGAGAAGCACTTGAAGATGATGTGGATGCGCTTGATGAAGCTCGAGATGAAGCCCTCCAAAGAGCAACTATGTACCAGCAAAATCTGCGCAATTATCATAGTAGAAGATTGCGGCCTAGGTCTTTCGCAGTAGGGGACCTAGTTCTTCGCCTCAAGCAAGATGGTCACAAGAAGCTAGAATCGCCATGGGAAGGACCATACATCATCACAGAAGTTATTCCCGGAGGAGCATATCAATTACAAGACAAGAAGACATGAGTGAATTACTCAAATCCGTGGAACGTAGCACAGCTATGATGCTTTTATGCATAAGATTGTTTACAAAATAATAAGAGATATAGTTTGGCTTATTAAGCCAAGATGTCCAGAAGAAAAGGCTGAAATAGCCATCCGCTCAAAAGAATAATGTACCAACGATTTTCTCCCTATATATAAAGAGAAGTTATTTCTATCTTAATCTTCTTTCAAAGATTAATATTTTTACTAGGCTAACAATAATTATGAGCCTATGTCCAGATACAGGCATCTGAACATAGCCTCAGGGGCTACTCCCATCGCGAGCGCTAGCGCGCACCCGATAGAAATTCGATTGTGTATAAAATGCATTGGCAAAATTGCAAAAACCTTTTGGGTTTTACACTAGTGTATCCTCAAAAAGGTGTTACTCCCATCAAGAGATAGCATAAAATAATAAAAAATGGGAGATCTGATATAATCAGAAATATTGGCAGCCTAGCAGGCCAACTGCTAAAAAAGTCAAAAACCTCGGATCACGTTCAGATGCGCGAAAAAATCCGAATGTCGTGTACAGAAACACGAAGGTAAGACCCCAGGATTTATCTTGTGTGGCCTGGCAATCGCACAAGAATGCGCTCTGCCAGAAAAATCCATATCAACGATACAATGCAAAATCCCGATGGACGTGTTGGGTACCCGATAAAAATAGAAAACTGGGATTCAGTATTCGGTAAGACCTCAGCGGCTCGAACTGAATTACGCCAGTTAAAAAAAATTCTGGATTCGAGCCTAGGGACTTGAGTTTGATGTAGGTCAACCTTGTTTTTTCCTAGGAGCAATTAACTGATTCCCAATCCGTCGGAAGCATCAGACTCCTTTTGCCAAAATCCCTACAAAAAATAAAAATCAAACAGAATAAAAGAAATAAAACTTTGAGACTCAACCCGAATACTGCGGATTCAGGTAGAGTCTCGGGGGCTACTGATATGGGTACGATTACTCGAGTGCTTACTATTTGCCATCCTACATTGGGTAAAAGGCCCGCGGCCCATAAGGATTGCAGATAAACAGCCCAAGGAAGCAACCGACGGAGACCTTTTTGTATTAGGAAAGAAACTATGAACATTTTGGTGTTTTCCATTTTGAACCTCTTCAAAATCTTTTCTATGTAAGTACTCTGACTCAATGCTATTAGGTGCCTTGATCTATCTCTATAGATCTTGATTCCTAATATATATGCAGCTTCACCTAGATCCTTCATGGAAAATTGGTTACTCAAATATGCTTTCACGCTTTTCATAAGATTCACATCGTTTCCCATGAGTAATATGTCATCCACATATACTACCAAGAAAACAACTGAGCTCCCACTCCCTTTCTTGTAAACACAGAACTCTTGTTGGTTTTGGACAAATCCAAAACACTTGATCACTTGATCAAAACATTGGTTCCAGCTCCGAGATGCTTGCTTCAATCCATAAATGGACCGTTGAAGCTTACAAACCTTTCCGGCATCCTTAGGATTAACAAAACCTTCCAGTTGCATCATATACAACTCTTCATCAATGTGACCATTGAGGAATGCGGTCTTGACATCCATCTGCCAAATTTCATAGTCGAAATGTGCAGCAATTGCTATTAAAATCCTGACAGCCTTGAGCATCACTACGGGAGAATAAGTCTCGTCGTTGTCAACTCCTTGAACTTGTCGAAACCCCTTTGCGACAAGTCGACCTTTGTGAATGGTCACGTTACCATTCGCATATGTCTTCTTCTTAAAGATCCATTTATTTTCCACGGCCTTGCGGCTTTCTGGAAGATCCACCAAGGTCCAAACTTGGTTTTCATGCATGGATCCTATTTCGGATTTCATGGCTTCTAGCCATTTCTCGGATTCAGCACTATCCATAGATTCTTTGTAGTTTGCAGGTTCTTCCTGTTCATCCAAGATGATAGACATTACAAGGCTACTGTACCAATCAGGAGTGGCACGAACCCTTGTAAACCTGCGAACCTCAGGAGTCTCAATGTCATTGTTTTGATCATCATCAACGGGCTCTTCCTCCATGTAGGAGAGCGGTTTCGGAATAGCTTCTGTTGTGTTACTCGGAATTGGGAGAGAAGGGTCAACAATTTCATCTAACTCAATTTTCCTTCCACTCACTCCTTTTGCAAGAAACTGTTTCTCGAGAAAGGTGTCAGTTCTTGCAACAAACGTTTTGCCTTCGGCTTGGTTGTAGAAAGTATACTCAGCGGTTTCCCTTGGATATCCTACAAAGATACATTTTTCTGATTTGGATTCGAGTTTGTTAGGCTGCAGTTTCTTAACGTAAGCCTTACAACCCCAAACTTTCAGAAATGACAACTTTGGCTTCTTCCCATACCATATCTCATATGGGGTTGTCTCCACGGATTTGGATGGTTCTCGGTTTAAAATAAAAGCGGCGGTTTCTAAAGCGTATCCCCAAAAAGACACAGACAAATCAGTTAAAGACATCATGGACCGCACACTATCCAATAGGGTTCGGTTATGATGTTCCGACACACCATTACGCTGTGGTGTTCCGGCTAGCGTAAGCTGTGGGATAATCCCATAGTCCTTCAAGTGCATGTTAAACTCATAACTCAAATACTCGCCTCCTCGGTCTGATCGAAGGTGCTTGATTTTCTTGTTAAGTTGATTCTCTACCTCTTTCTGAAATTCCTTGAACTTTTCAAAGGTTTCAGACTTGTGCTTCATTAAGTAGATATATCCATATCTGCTTAAGTCGTCAGTAAAGGTAACAAAGTAGCAATAACCATTGCGTGTTGAGACACTCATTGGTCCACATACATCCGTATGTATGATCCCAAGTAGGTCTATAGCTGTCTCCACTATTCCGGAGAATGGTGTCCTAGTCATCTTGCCCATGAGGCATGGCTCACATGTATCAAGGGATTCAAAATCCAATGATCCAAGAAGCCCTTCTGAATGAAGCTTCTTCATGCGCTTTACGCCAATGTGACCAAGACGGCAATGCCACATGAACATGGAATTATCGTCACTATGCTTACAACATTTACAATCAACACTATGGATGTGTGTATCACAATCAAGATCAAGTAAGAATAAACCATCACACACAGGAGCATGAACATAGAAAACATCATTCATATAAATTGAACAACCATTTGTTCCTGATTTAAACGGATAATGGTCTTGTAACAAGAAAGACCCACTCACAATATTCATACTCAATGCGGGTACATAGTAGCATTTATTCAAAACCAATAATAATCCTGACGGTAGACGGAGACGCAGGGTGCCGATGGCCATCACTTTGACTCTCGAACCATTGCCGATGCACATCGTCACCTCGTCCTTCCTCAGGCGCCTCCTACTTTGTAGATCCTGCTGAGAGTTACAAATGTGAGCAACAGATCCGGTATCAAATACCCAGGTGTTACTCCTGGCACTCGTAAGGAATACATCAATAACATGTATAGCATATATACCTTTGTCCGGGGTGGCTATCTTGCTAGCTCGCTTGTCTTCAAGGTACTTGGGGCAGTTGCGTTTCCAGTGCCCATCCCCTTTGCAGTAGAAGCACGAAGTGCCAGGCTTAGGGTCTGGCTTGGCAGTCTTTGAGGTGCTGGGAACAAACCTACCATCCCTCTTAGACTTCTTACTCTTGCCTTTCCCCTTTTTCCCCGATTTCTTAAAGTTGCTGGTCTTGTTGACCATCAGCACCGTGTCCTCCTGCTTGATTTCAACCTCAGCAATTTTGAGCATGGGCGAACACCTCATCAAGGGTCTTAGTCATCCCTTGCATGTTGTAGTTCATCACAAAGCTCTTATAGCTAGGGGCAGCGAGTGCAGGACCCTATCAATTGCGAGCTCCTCCGGGATTTTGCAATCCAGGGCGTTTAAGCGCTTAACGTAGCCAGACATTTTGACCACGTGCTCACTAATACTATTGTGCTCTTCCATTTTAGAGAGAAGAAGAGCTCAGAAGCATCATACCTCTCTGCACGAGCCTGTGGAGCAAAGACGGCCTTGAGATCCTCAATTATCTCAAAGGCATTCATCTTCTCAAAACGTTTTTGAAGCTCCGGCTCCATGACATAGAGCATTCCACTCTGGATGAGGGAGAAATCGTCCACCTTGGACTGCCAGACATTCTTTTCGTCCTGGGAGGCGGAATCTGCAGTCTTAGCCGGAAGCTCAGCCTCGATGACATAAGTCAACTTGTAGGGGACTAGGAGGATCCTAAGATTGCGGAACCATGCGGTGAAGTTGGTTCCATCAGTTTTCAGCTTATCCTTCTCGAGGAAAGTGCTAAGGTTGAAGGTGGGTGGGCGAGACATCTACAAAGGATTTGCAAAGTGTTTAGACTATGTTCATAATAACGAGTTCAAGTATTATTAAAGGAACTCTCACTTAAACGAACATCCCTCTACTCGTTTAGTGATCACATGATCCCAATCCCCTGCACCTTCCCCGGTTAAACATAGCCATTAGTGCAGTATCAAGGGTGGACATTCCCTAATGTAGATCACATCAACTATGTGATTCATGCTCGACCTTTCGGTCTCTTGTATTCCGAGGGCACGTCTATGTAACGTGCTAGGCTCGCCAGTTCTAACTCGTGTGTATTCGCAGTGCAACATGGCTTACACCCACTGTATGTGAACGTAGATATGTCTGACCCCTACTCACCGCAGGGCGCCTCATACCAAAGAACTTTCTTGGTGGTGCACACACAAGGGGAATATGATAACTGGAATACTATGAGGGATTATCTTATTGTGCTACCGTCTAGTAAGTATACTAGCATAATAAGTAATACTTCAAAAGTAAAATGTTATGACATGGTTACAGCTTCATGATCATCATCAATAACCTTAATGAGAGTTTCACAAACTTGTCATTGCCATGTTATAATACTTTCCCCTATGCAATAATGAAGATAGACGCTTCTATATTAACTATTGCATGTTTTACGCGGCTTTAGGGTTTTCGCAGTAGAACCCCTTCCCACCTACGAACGTTGAGCCACAACATGGATTCAATGATTGCCATTCTTCTTCCCTTTTTAGGGCCCTCCAGGGTCAATGCCATATCAACTAATGTAGAGAGACAGACACCCCCCTAAGCCACTTTGATTTGTGGACCAGTCTCGTGAATCACCACGTGAGGTCGGTTGGGGGCCACTTCATCAAACAATGTCGCGATATGAACAATAACATTAAAGAGGTTAGCAACTAGATCAATGCCCACATATTGCTATGTCTTCTATCCCTATGACATGTCTACCCATAGACCGGCTCTGATACCACTGTTGGGTTCCGTAGCAGAAAACAAAAAAATTCTATCTACTCGAACACTAATACCATGATCTATACTATGTAGACATATGTAATGGAGAAGGGATTCGATATTCATACCTTTAAATACCGAGGCACACCTTACGCAGTAAGGCGCATATTGATGAAGACGAGCAGCACCCCAAGTGTGGTGCCTCCGAAGTTCGTCACACGTCTAGTGTAGGAGACGTCAACCGGACTCCGATCCAGCCGAGCAACGGAAGAAGTAGATGCCGGATCGTAGATCACACGACGGTAGCGTGAAGGTGGAGAACTCACCCATGAGGTCCTCCCCAATATTACGGAGAAGTCCTCGGTGGATGAGAGAGAGAGAATGAGAGGGAATGGGGTGATTCCAAAGGGGGAGGGGAGACCCCTATATATAGTGGGAGGGGGCGCACCACCCAGGGGCCAGGCGGTGTGGGACTAAACCCAACACTCGCCGGCCACCTAGGGGCAGCCATCGGCCCTAGGTGGGCTCCATTGGGGTGGCCCACCAAGCCTAGGCCGGCTGGCCCCCACTCCCTATGCGCCTTGCCCTATTGGGCCTCCCTTCGGGTGAGGCCCATTAGCATTAAGGAGCCTTTAAAAATAAAATAAAATATCTATTTAATATTAATTCTCCAATTAACATTCAAATACACATATTATAATATTTCTTCACTCCCGAACACCTTCCGGACCCCTTCCGATCTCCATCGGATGTTACCCGAAACTATTCTGGTTTCTCTCTCTCTATTTCTCTTATGATACCACATCTACCCTAAGCGTCCCTACCCTTAAGCGTGACATCCTTCAGTTCGGAAACACTCCGGACATGATTGAGACCACTCTCACATCAATGATCAATAGAGGGACCTGGATGGCCATGTGACCCCCGTGCGTTTCACGAATACAATCGCTCGAACCGTGAGATGGTCGTTCCCCGTTCCCTTTGTCATTCGATACCTAATTCATCTGAGACTTGATATTCGGTATCTCCATACCTTAGTTTGATCTCATTACCAATGAACTTTTTTTCTCGTTCTCATGTCGTTGCATTTCGTGACCTAGTCACATGCTTGCAAGCTGTATCAATGCAACGTCACCGAGATGGCCACATGTATCTATTTGTTACATAGACTAGACAAATCCTGGTCTTGATATGTACTCCTCTACGCATCCCTTCGGAAAACCTGAGTGGCACCTTTTTGATCACCCTGTTACGAGATGATTCTTGATAACCATCCAAGATTCTTCCGGAATGGTGATTTGCATTACCTCACAGTCAAAGAATCAGGTTGCGAGGTTCTCTGTGTTTTATCATCAATGGTGAACTTTGTAACTAGATCTCATTAAGATATAACGGTCGGATGTTTGTCTATCATGTTATTCAACTAATAACATGACCTCATTGTCAGTTGGCATAAATGCACATGATCTTGAAACACAGACCATCCTCATGACCAATGAACTAGTTCACTAGAGGTAACTAGAGACACGGTTTATTTACATACCACACGTGTATTAACGTTTCATATTAACATAGTTATAGCACAATATGAAACGTATTATGAACATATATGAGATATATCAAATAATACACTTTATTATTTGCCTCTAGGACATAACTCCTTCACATACATCATAGGGAAACCTTTACTTTGACCTTGTCTTCATCGATCCATGGTCATCGAGGATGGCAAGCATCAAACATGAGATCTTTTAGAGATGGCGCATTTTGAGATTTCACAGCGCATCTTCTTCATTTCTTCTACCTTGAAGCCAACACATGCTCCAAGCGATGCTAATGGGCAAATCCTACAAGTGCAACTCAATGCAAATATTAGTCCATAGATATTGTCATTAATTATCAAAACCACACTTGGGGCCCACATGCTCTTTCACCAAGGTTTCACCCCTGCACCCCTATTTAACCGCACCCAGTGCAGCGGTAGTGGGATCAGTTGCGCGGTGTAGCCCGCCATGTGCCCGTGTATTCCGTGGAAGGATCATGGGGTCGTGCCACACACACGACCACACGATGCAGAAACACAACGGTGGATCATGTCTGTGACGGTTATCGAGGAGCCCAACATCGAAGGGACATGCGACAGTGATAACTAGCACAATGTGACAGTAACTGACGTCATGGCCCTTAAAATAAGATAAAGCGCAATGATTAATCGCCACGTAGGATTCAAGGAGGAGTACACAAGAAGATAGACATCTAAGGAGGGGTATCTAGAGGTCGGCCGAGTCACGACCGACTTACCCATGGTCGATTTCGCCCAATAAGACCCTAGCCGACATATATCATATGTCGGCTTTGTGAAAGAGTTGTTTCATGTTTGCAGGTATCACCTCGGCCGAGTTAGCTAGACTAGAGCCGAGGTACAGGTTGGCATACACTGGAAGGAAGGAATCGTCTTCAAGGTCAACTCTTTTCTCTCTCTACTAGGTTATTGTTTAGAGACAGCGCTAAAGACAAAAGCCAGAGAGACAGAGACAATGCACATGCCCACGAGCATGACGATGTCTGACCGCCAATGGGCAGACAATGTGGACTTTGGGGCATTACCTCACAGAGGCTGACGACTTACGAAAGGAGAGCGCCGTTTTGCTATTTTGGAGAGAGAGCATCTCCAAAGAATATACCGGCCACGAATGCCCTAAGTGTAACCTAGCCACCACTTTATAATGTGAGCCAAGACCTCCAAGGAGGAGGTCGGTCATTTTGGTTAAGGGAAAACCCTAGCGTGAGAGTATAGAGCAGGATCACTTCATCTTCTTCCTCTCCTCGATGCAGCTCAAGGAGCATCTGTATTCTCCATTGATCCACATAATAGAGATCTCAGTGTGCGGAATCACCGCGCTATCCCTCCTTGGATACCACTAGTGCATATTGACCCCATATTTAGCCTACCCATGGCATCTGCCGTGATACCACCACGACAAAGGAAGTATTTGACAATCGATGTAAACATCTTTAATAATTAATAAAGACCAACTGGACGGAGTGTGACTATTTCACTCAGAAAAATAATGGACGGCTAAGAAATCGAGTGAGAATTAATTCTCAACCGAGCATTAGCAAATCCCAACGTTTTATTAACAAGACTAGGAATTTAGAGCATTTTCACCGTTTCCTGCATAACTTCTGCTTCCGTGCACCATCGCTGAGCAATCACAGATGAAAAACGCTACTAATCAGCCGGGGATCACACACGCGTCGTCCCGCGGCTCCATCACGTGCCATGCATCCCGACTAACAGCGGGTGGATCCTACCACCTCATCCCATCGTCCCTATCTTCCTGCCCCAGATACAAAATTCCCTATCGCAAGCTCGACTGCTCCTCGCCAGCGCGCATAGCCACCGTCGTCACCGCTCCTCGCCGGCGTGCCCAGCTCCCGACCGCGCCTCACTAGCGCACATAGCTGCGCCGCCACCGCCACTCCTCTGCGCCGTGCCCAGCTGCGCCGCTAACACCGCCTCCATGCCTAAGTGTCGTCCAGGCTTATCCCCCGCCACGCCGCCTTCAAGCAGCTCACATCCATCGTCGCCCCTTAAACCCCTTGCTCGCCGCGAGCGCACTGCAAGGCCTCTCCACCGCGCTGCCCTACACCTTGTGACGCTGACGGGTCTACCTTCTCCATGTCAGACGGGATCGATGATGGCCAACGACCCCAACGCCATTGTCTGTGTGGTAACCTGTAGACCCGGTCAAGGAAGATGAGGCCTCTAGCTGGGCGTCACCGGACATGGGCGTCCCTGGCAAGACGTCCCCGCCGCTGCGCCCCACGATTTTTGCTTCTGCTACAATTATCATGTGATTTACTATGTATGATCAAGTTTTCCGCTGTAATTATTTTGTGGTTTTGCTATTGACGAGGGTTTAACTCATCAATGCCCATTGTTATGGACTTAGGTTTTGGAGAAGGAGGGAGAGCTGGAGACATCTATCGGCTAGCAAACAAGCACACAAGAGACTCGAAGATTTACCTAGGTTCAGGCCTCGTAGAGGTCCCTACTCCTGCTTGTCTGCTCGTGGAATTATCGAAAGAATCGAAGATTATAATGGTGTGCAGATGCAATCTGGCGAGGGTTGTGGAAACTAGGTTGCGTGTGTCCTTCTCGTCGCCCCCTCCTAGCCTTTATATAGATATGCTAGGTCTCAGGTAGCAGGTCGAGTCAGTTACGTGTTAGAGTTTTTCCCTTAAACTTTCTATCTTTAGCTTCGTATTCTTCAAGCAATCGAGAGTCCGTAGTTACTCGAGTTCTTCATTTGGGCCTTGGCGACACCGTGGGCCTCCACGTATTCATGCCGTATATACCAAGATCCAGTAACTGTAGGGTATATCCATGTCATCTATTGTACTATAATTTTTTGCTACCTTTGTTTTGAGATTTTGCTACTACTATATAATAGAATTTTTTTGCTACAAGGTCTCCGGCGAAATCGGCCGTGATTTTGCATCATAAGTCTCATCCAGGGATCTCTCCGGGTTTTTTTTGCTACGAAGTCACAATTTTTTTGCTACAATCATTTTGTGGTTTTGCTACGAATCGTTCAAAGCTTTTGCTACGACGTCCGAGATCGATTTTGCTACAAGAACACAATATTTTTTGCTACAATGTCTCTGATGAGGTCGGTTTCGATATCTCATAACTTTTTGCTACAATGTCTCTGACGATGTGTCCGGTGAAATCGCCGATGAGGTTTGTATTTTTCTTTTCTTTCGTGAGTGAACCATTTTTTCTACAACCTGAATCGGTTTTACTACATTCAGGTTTATGGAAACACGTGTCAGCACCTCCACCCGGGATCGGGGATTTGATCCCGGCGGACGCTCAGCGCTCTCCATCACAGATCATCGGACGGCAAGAGTATCCTCCGGTCCTCCCTAGTACAGTTCCAGTCTCGCGGAAACACGTTCTGTCTCTCTCTCTCCCCAAAGGGCCAAAGCGGCAAAGCTGTCCACCACCCCAGTCGGCAGACGCCAGGGCAGCAGCAAAAACCAATCAATCTCCCGGGAGGCAGAGCCGCTCGCTCGCCTCGGCTGCTCCGCCGCTCTCCTCCGCGGCTCCGCCCCCCGCTTCCCTCACCCGCGATACGCTCGATCGCCCGTCGCCTTCCGGTGCCGCCCGTACCAAACGGGCCGTGCCCGCATGGCTCTCCGAGCGGCGCCGCCGCCCTGCACAGCGGGACGCTGCCTGCCTTCCTCCCCGACGACCCCTCGCGTCGGCGGCACTCGCACCTTCCGATCCCTCGTCTCCGCCGCGCCCGCGCCGCACCGGACATCCGCAGGTAGCTTACTCTAATGGATGCGCGCGCTATTATAGCTTCTCTGCTTTCCGTTACGAGTGTTTGTTACCCATACGAGGTTGCTACCTGCCAATGATTGGGGTCGGTATTCAGGCGGATTTGATGCCCGTTGTTTAGGTGGCTCCGGCAGCTAAGAGTTTGTAGGCGTTGAGGCATGCGCACTGCTGTGTAGTTCAAATGTTTGTTACGTGTGTCCGACACATGCCTTTCCCCCCTTGTGAAATGGACTCTCTGGAATCAGACGTTGTACGATTGAAGCAGTTCGATTGGTCTCTGTGAACTTGGAATAGCAGTACTAGCGTGCGAACCACCCGAGGGACAAATAGATGCAGAATTGGGCGTGTCTAGCTTAGCCTGTGAGACATGAATGGCTGAACCCTTGATTTCGTCATATATTTGGAAGTTGGTTGGATGCTATGCAAAAGAAATCAGTGTCTCTGGCATGTTCAGGAAGCATGCGCGCTCTCGATAATTGGTTCTGTATCTGTGTTTTATGCACAGTGTGTGCAGTGCGCGAGTAGTTGGGAGTGTAGGCAGGGGCATCATTCATGTGGACAATCTTAAGATATGCGGATGGAAAATTGTTTCTGGTGAGGGATACTGGAAAGTAGGTTGGTTTGTGGTATCTAAATGATTGGCAGAGTCCAAATGGGTTTGACATGCATATATTCTGTTAAGCAAAGTACTTTTTGTTGTGGTGATGTTTCCGGAAACATGCAACATTAATGCAGTACTACCGTCATGGTCTGTAGTTTTCTCAAACTAAAATATCATGTTTCTGTTGGTCTGTGGTGATAATTCAGGAGGTCTTTGTGAACTGAAGTGGGTTTCAAGTGCAGTGATTGTGGTTGGTTGCTTAGATTAAACTTGTATAGTTGTTTATTTGGATTGAAAGATGAGTGGTTTCATAGCTAATGTTTTGCTTTTAATACCATAAAAATCTGCAAGAATTGCAGTGGCATATATAGAATCAACAGTTGTTTTTAACATATGATGCTGTCAAAGCCAGCGAATTTGATATCATTTCTCTTTGGTTCAATTTTCAACCATAGTTTGTACCAAAGCAATTTCAAACAGTGACGGTGCCCCTGGAACGAGCGACTCTCCACATGTGGTGTGTTTTGGGGAATTACTGATCGACTTCGTCCCAACTGTCAGTGGTGTTTCATTGGCAGATGCACCTGCCTTCAAGAAGGCTCCAGGGGGTGCACCTGCCAACGTTGCAGTTGGAATAGCCCGTCTTGGTGGGTCATCAGCATTCATCGGAAAGGTATTTTTATTTTTCTTCTTCCTATTTCTGCAGGCTGTAATACAAGAGTAAAAATCAAGCGTTGTGTAAATGCACTTCAGCCGAAACCTGGAAAAGGAAAGTACATGCGGATCAGTCTGTGCCAATTTATCGTTTGATATACAGTTTCTTAACACCGCATAGTGCATCGATAAATTGCACTCTTGGTCCCATTAATTTCACTCAGGCGGGTCTCAAATATTTGAACTTGTGGGAAGTTCCTGAACTTGTAAAACTGTCAGAAATTCATCTACTAATTCACATGCTCATATGAAGCATTTGAATGACTAGCGATAGTTTTCCAGCAGTTATGCATTGCATTAGTAGAAACCTGTGCATATTCATCCTACTCATTGTTGCAGCCAACTTGGATGCTTCTATGGTTCTATATGCTTAGGTACTACACACCTTGAATTTTGCCTACAAGCACAACATTGCCTCACCTCTCCACCGAGATTGAGAGATCGAGGAAAGCGCAAGCGCTAAGAAGCTGGTTACATGTTTGCATATTCCGATGCTTCATCAAGCTGATACATTGATCCGTGATAACTGCAAGTTTGGTGATCCTCAAGGAAGATTTCAATGTTTAGGAATCTTCCAGGAAGATAATTTGTAGTAATTTTTTGGCAGATGTGATGTTTTTTATATCTAGAGACCTAAAGTGTGATGTGCTCAATATCATTAATACGTATTCACCTCAAAATATATTTCCTTTGTGTATATGGTGTTTTCAGCTCCTGTATTTAACAGTGAACACATGCAGGTTGGTGATGATGAATTTGGATACATGCTATCTGATATGCTGAAGGAGAATAACGTGAACAATCAAGGATTGCTGTTCGATACTCATGCTAGAACAGCTTTGGCATTTGTAACACTTCGAAGTGATGGTGAACGTGAATTTATGTTTTACCGCAATCCAAGTGCAGACATGCTGCTTGAAGAAAAAGAGCTTAACCTTGACCTTATCAGGAAGGTAGGAATATTACATGGTGTTATGATATTATGGCAGCGACTACTACCACAGGCTTGTTTAATCATGTAATATGTTTGTGACAAAGCTGAACTTAACTTTATCATGGTAACTATGCTAGGCAAAAATCTTCCATCATGGATCAATAAGTCTGATAACCGAGCCATGTAAAACTGCACATATTGCAGCTTCCAAAGCTGCTAAAGATGCTGGGGTACTAATTTCATACGATCCGAATTTGAGGCTCCCACTGTGGTCATCAGCTGATGATGCTAGAGATGGTATCCTGAGCATATGGGACACTGCTGATCTTATCAAGGTAACAACTAACAGGCAGCAGCCTGCAAGTTATTTTTGTTCACCAAAGGCTTGCTGTCGTGATTATGCATCTGCTTTGAAAATAGGTAAGTGCAGAGGAGATTTCCTTTTTGACGAATGGGGAGGATCCATATGATGATTCTGTTGTTAAGAAACTTATCCATCCGAACACAAAGTTGCTTCTTGTCACGGAAGGTCCAGATGGCTGTAGATATTATTCTAAGGTAATGTTTATCTGTGACCTGTATATTACTTATTACTATCTCTGGTCAGTTGTTGCAAGTTTGCAGTAACATGTACTTGTGTTGGTAAGGGATTGCTGAGATGCAGATGAACATTTTTTGGCATATGCTCGAACATACTTAACTGTCGCAGAAGTCATACAGCATTAAAATATATTTCTGAAGTATAGAAAAACGTGGTGTGGAGCATAAGATGGATTTTTCTCTTGACTCTTGTAGCAGAAGGAAGGAGGCAAACCCGAGTTGTGTAGCCGAGTGGTGCTAGGGTGCTAGCCAATTGTCCTTGGGAGACTTTTCTTGTCCCCGAGTAGTATAACAATTTATTTGTTGTGGGCATGTTCAGACCTGTAGGGTGGAGATTACTGTTAGGAATAAGCAACTTGTGCAACTTGTATTATCTAGAGACCAAAGGCCACAATATATAGTACATCTGACTTGAGGTACAAGAAGATAAATCTAGACAAATACGGACTCCTAGATCAATACTAATACGGACTCCTAGACCAATACTAATACACCTTAACACCCCCCCTCAAATGCAAAGCGTATGCAATAGCATTGCATTTGAAGAAGTGAAAACAAAACAAAACAAAAAATGATAATCCAAAATCCGCGTCTTCAAAGTGTCGCCATAGCATGAATAGTCTTCAAAACCTATAGAGTCAAGCCACCGTCGATCGAAGAAGAGATCGACACAGACCAAGAGGCGGTCAGAAGAATAGCACCGAAGAGTGAGGAAGAGAGAGCGGCGGCGGCCGGAGAGAAGAACTAGAGGAACTAGACGGAGGAGAGGATGGCGCCAAAAACAAAGGAGACGCATCAGAAGGAGAAGGTGGAGGAGTAGAGACAGCGAGAGATGTATCAGGAAAAAGAGAAAGAGGAAGTAGAGAGGGTGCCTCGACTGAAAACAGGAAGAGAGGTACCATCAGCCGTGATAACACGGACAAGAGAAATAAGAGAGCGAAGAGCAGAAAGAATAGAAGACGCAGAAGTCGAAGTAGAGCGGCGTGCCAACAAAGACAAAGTCGGCGAAAGGCGGTCATAACCGCATGAAGAAGCCGCGAGAGTCGAAGTAGAGAGGCGTGCCAACAAAGACAAAGTGGACGAAAGGCGGTCATAGCCGCGTGAAGAAACCGCGAGTGTCGACGTAGAGCGGTGCGCCGACAAAGACAAAGTCGGCAAAAGGCGGTCATAACCGCGTGAAGAAAGCCACGAGAGTCGACATAGAGCGACGAAGTAAGGAAGGAAGGCTCGGAGAATTTAACGGAAGAAACACCGGCATGAATTACCGGAAAGGAGCCAGCGACCGGAAGTTGCTAACGGCGGAGGCGGCGGCCGGGCGCGGCGGCGGGGTGCCGGGGCGAGCGGCGGCGGCGGCTACGAGGGAGACAAAAAAAGGCCTTACGGCTACTAGCTACGAGATGCGATGCCCCCGACGGAGATCATGGAGATCGACCTCGCCGGGGGCGGCGCGGCGGAGGCGGTGGCTAAAACGTAGGCCAAGGAGCGACACGCTCTGATACCATGTTAACAATTACTACGTCCTTCACTTTCTTCATGCAGTCACTTACTAGTTACTAGTCTTGTTTGACTTTTTTCGTAAAGGAAGATAACCTCCGGCCTTTGCATCATTTGATGCACACAGCCATACTGGTCTTGTGTAACTAAATCTGTATAACATTATGAAATGTTTTTCTCTTGTGAAACAACAGGAATTTAGTGGGAAAGTTGGTGGATTAAAGGTAACTGCTGTTGACACCACTGGTGCTGGGGATGCCTTTGTTGCTGGAATATTATCTAAGCTAGCTGTGGATTCTTCACTCCTTCAGGTATGACTACTACTGCCAAAAATATGAAAGCACATTTTTTCTTTTCCAGCCTGTAGGGTAGTAGAGTGAGCTCAGTGTCAGTGAGGCATACAGAACTCTTCCTGAATATTTATTGTAGATGGAAATGTGAAATGATTTCCAAAGAGAAGCGGTATATACTTTTGTTATCTGTACAGAGTCCAAACTTTTAGTTTTGATCACCTGTAGAGAACAGGATGCACAGTATGCTGAATGTTACGGACTCCTCCGGGGCCAGTCCTACAAGCGTAGGGTTTGGACCCGAGTTCTAGGACAGGACAGGTGCCTTGGCGCACTGATGCAGCAACAGGGCTGCAGCATGAGGTGTGCGACTGGTGCTGTACTTCGAGTCTAGGAAAGCAGACATGTTAGGAAGATCAATGTAGGGGACAGTTTGAGTTAATAACAGAGAAATACTTGAATTAGGAACAAAATGAGTAATTCAGGAAGAGTCCAGCTCGTGAGTTCTTTGAAGTCTTGAGCCCAAGTCTGTCCAGTTGGTTCTTAGGAAATGCTAAGAAAAGAGTTAGCCTTCCAAGTTCTCTGAATTCAGAGCTTCATTGTGAATGAGGGCAAGCCTCAGCGAACCCTTGAGAGCGAGCACAGCTTATTGTTCTATCCTCTGTGTTCAAGCACTGCAACCCGCAATCTTCTTCGTTGCCCACATAAACTCGTGGAAGGGAACGGCCAGCAAACGAGATCTCTTACATCCCTGTAGTTTTGAAGCAGGACGAGACAACTTTAGCTTGGAGCCTCTTTTCTGCCCAGCTAACCTGAAAAAACTTGCAAGTGTTAAGCATTAATGGTTCCTTCTGAGTTCTGACCCACGATCAAACTCATTCTGAACAGGGCATCCACCATACATGTGTGAATCCTAAGTTTGGGGAAATACTCAGCCATACCTCATATCTATCACAACCTGAAAATACCGAAGACAATTACGTTTCATGTGATGGCACTACTTTTCAAGCTAGCCTGTTACTAATACTTGTTTGCGATTGTAACACTAGTGTAGAAGGCAGCTACATTAGGATTTTATTGCTATGTAGCCTATGCTTACTTTGCCGTTGCTGTGTAAAACAGGATGAAGCTCGATTGCGAGAAGCCCTGAAGTTCGCAAACATCTGTGGAGCTCTCACAGTGACAGAGAGAGGAGCGATTCCTGCGATGCCCACCCCACAGCAAGTGGCTGATGCCCTGCCCAGCGTCGTTGCTTAAGTAAGCAAGGCGCGTTGTCCTCACCTTTTTTTTCGTGTAAATTGGCGAGAACTGGCGGTAGCCTGCGGAGCATCACGCTGCTAGAATATGCACTTGGTTCACGCTGTTTGGCGCCTTGTTGGTGTAATAACCCAGGTTACCGGCCAACCAAATAAGATGCGAGATGCGGTTTGCATTTCAGGCGAGCTTTGTAGGTTTGGTGTTTTGAGATCCACGGAGTTGCCACTTGATTTGTAATTGTTGTATACTGTACTGCTTTTACCGCATTATCTGAAGGTCCGTGCATCTCAAAGTTGAGCTGACGCATGCCATCCTAACACTAACATGTGCTGTTATTGCGTACTCCACATTGCATCTGGCGACAAGGATAAGGTATAAGATTCCTCTTTGTTTACACTCTGTACGCGCGGAAGCATTTTGAAAGGACTGAATCTGAACGCATCACCCTGCCCGCAGACGCCACTCCTGGACTTGAGGGCGACCTTGTTGCTAATCAAAGCTTCGAGTAGACGTCAACCCACCGCGGCGAAGAATGTTGGCCGAGATCACGCGATCTTGTCTGCCTAGCCGATATACTAGCAGGCAACTACTAGCGCCCAGGCCGCCCTCAGTCAACAGCCTTCTCAGTTGCTCCACTCGGCGGCACCGTGCATCAGTTCCCCACCTAACTTGCCCAATCCAGCAGCGAGCAAACATGATAACACCACGGTGCGCGCGCCCGTTGCCCGAAATCATGGTCACGAGAGCGACGATCGGGTCGATAGATACATACACCGAAAGGAGGAGCCAGCTTTTCAGGGGATCGCGCGCGCATGATTTCCGACATGAGAATCGGCATCCACATAAACCCCCCAAGCCCAAGGCGTTTTGGTAAAAGAAAACAGCAGTCGGTTGCTCGATCGGCCCCATTCCAACAACCCAATCTCACCGAAAAATCTCGCGAATCGATCACATCACACGCCGTTCCACAGCAGCGCCTCTACAGGAGCAGCCCGCCATCCCACCCTGGTCCCAAGAGCTTGACACTAGTCTGCGTTATCCTTCAGCTCGATCTGTTGGCACGGTAAAACTCGCGGGTTGATGGTGGCCGAGGCTTGACCGGTCAAAGAAAGAGATCGGCGAGGCGATCTCGGGTCAAACAGGTCAAAGCTCGTCGCGTTGGGGAAGCGAGGGTCTCTGATCATCAGGGAGCAGAGCACGTGCCGTGGTCCGTGGGGAACCGGAGAATGTGGTTTGATTAGGCAGATCGAGCTGAGAAGATAACAGTGAAATAATGAGCCAGGGAGGGAGAGCTGGCCCCAAGCGCATGTCTAGAATAGACGCCAACGGGCCAATCCGATCGGGTCGCCTTGTCGACACGAGACGCGTAGCGTAACGATGCATCGAGCTCCACGAGAGAGAGAAAAAAAAAGTGGACCCAGCACGTCGCGATGGGCTCTTCGCGGCGCTTCTGGCCCATGTCCCTCTCAACCCGGGCCTCCTCCTCGCTTTCGTTGCTCCAACGCTACTACTGCTATTTGTATTGCGCTTTGGGATGGTCCATGTTGCATTTTTTTTTACTCTGTCCCAGACATCTAGGCAGTACGTGTACATTGGCAGTTTTTCTCGATAGTAGGAGCGTTGAGAAAGATCTCGTCAACACAGGTGCGTGCAAGAGAAGTGTACACAGTTCAGGCAAGTGGCGGCGAAGTCGTGGCGTTTAGCAGGTCAAAATCCGCGCTCGTGGGGTTACACGGCACACAAACGCATTTCATTCTCAGATATATAACGGAGAAAAAAATACGTTATCCGTTTTTGAGTGATGATTTGGCAAGATAGAAAAGTGTTATTGTCAAGCAAAGAACCCATGATAGAGAAAATGTTCCACTTGTACAGTACAGTCCTTCTTCGCGGCACGTGAACCGAACCGAATCCATGGAAGCAAGCAAGCAAATCCCGGGCACCGGAAGCCCACGCCGGGGGATCCCTCCCCGGTGCACCCGGCCATAACCGGCACCGGGATGGAGCAGCGGCACACGAGCATGGACGCGTGCGCTCACCCCGACTCACGCACCCCATGCATGCATGGCTCCCACCAGGCCACCACGAACGACACTCTCTCGCATCGTCATCTGCATCTCCACCCTTCGGTCACAACTGCGTCATGCACGCATAGAGTATCCCGGGTTCGATCATTCTATGGTGGAATGTTTGGTATGTGCTCCTAGTCTGGTCAACTGATCATGTGGTGGAGTAGTAGCCAAAGACCCCACCCGAAAGCCTATATATATGTAGCTCCCAGCGAATTTTAATTCCAACGAGCTCAAACAATTTTATTTCGGGAAACATGCTTGGCTGGGCAATCAAATACAGTAGTTTTAACTTCCTCGCATCAGGAGCCAAATCCCCCATTTCATGGATCAGTTGGCAATGCACCCGGAAGACTAGCTGGCGTCGCCTTTGTACACAAAATCAGTACTATTCGGGCCGGGCATGTACAATGGAGTGACATTAGCCTTCTTTAAATCGCCATATCAGATTTTGACATTAGCCTTCTTTAAATCGCCATATCAGATTTTTGCTTAGTTATAAGAGAGAGAAAAGAAAGAGAAGGTTGTCTTCTTCAAGCTAAGAGATGACCTTCTAAAAAAATAAGAGAAGACTTTTTACCATTGTAGCACATGCCTCCTCTTAGCTATATAATTTCCTACTAAAAATTGATTTATTCTCATTAATTGTTTGAGAAGTTAGTAAGAGATAATGCATTGTATAACCTGGATGTATTGCCTTCTCTAAATAATGTGGATGGCTCAAAAAGGCTAGCCTTTCCTAGCATTGCACATGCACTTACTCTCTCGGTCCTAAAATAATAGTGTCGTAGATTTGTCTAGATTCGCATGTATATTTACGCTAAAACAATCAAATCTAGATAAATATGTGACATTCTTCTTAGTGTAGTAGATTTATCTAGTTTCGTATTTATTTAGACGCGTTTTAATACATATATACAATAAATCATCACCTTTTTAGGAGGGAGGAAGTACTATTTAATCCCAGTCTAGTTAAGGAAAGAACATGGCTTAATGATCCAATGTCGCCATAAAGCTAGGCGAGGAGCAGAGCATTTGGAATCTTTTTTCTCTGTCCTTGTACCAGAAAAGGCTTAGCTAGCCAGCCAGGTAGAACAAGGCAGCCTTTCTCCGAGCCTGTCATACGGTTTTTTATGTTTGCATTCCCTACTTTAATGGATAGTATCTCGTAGATGACCCACAAAAGATGGAGATCCAATTTGGCTGGCATATGAACCATTGTTTGAAATCATTTTTAAAATGTTAAAAAATTAGGAAAAAATATTCACATGTACATCTGAATACACACGCAAGTTTTTGAGGAATTTTTTTTTGTGCCCCACGTAAAAAAGATAAATTTAAATCCACAGTATGACTATTTATGGATTTTGTTTTGTCTTTTACACAAGCCACATAAAAAATTCCTTTTTTCCTGAAAACTCTTGTGCGAACATAGAATGTCTCAATGTACATTCCAGAATTTTTTGATATTTTAAATTTTGTTTTATGCATTTTTTATAATAGGTTTATATGCAAATGCGAGACAAAGCACCACCTCCCACAGAAAAGAGGACATTTTTGCAATGTGCTATGCAAGCAAATCTTGTAGCCACTCTAATTCAAAAAATTATCATATTCCCTCCGATCCAAATTAATTGACTCAGATTTGTCTAGATACAGATATATCTAACACATTTTAGTGACAAATACATTCATATCTAAACGAACCCGTGTCCAATAATTTGGATCGGATCGAGTAAAAAAACTCCAGGATTGATAAGAATTTTTATTACATGGTTATGTTTGCTTACATGGATTGGATCTTGCATGATTATTTCTAACGTACATGGAAGTTTTTTTTGGCACATTGGATCCATAAGTTGTGAGAAAGCGCTAGATTCCCTGGTCTCCGGTCGTGGATACATGACATGGAATTTTTAGTCCTAGATGCAACTCTCTACTTGCTAACAACAAAGGTGTATATTTTCTAGTCAAAATTGAACATCTTGTAAGTTTCACCAATTATATAAGACCAAAGTACAAACATTTACAACACCAAATCAATATTAAATAGAATTCACCATAAATAAATTTACATAATGTGTTTTATTTGATAGTATACGTAGTAGTATTTTTGTCTATAAAGATGGTCAAATTTATAGGATGTTGACTTCTTTTATTGGGATGAAGATAGTACGGTGTTAGCAAGGACATTCTTTATCCTCTAGGATTTGCGATTTGCAACAAAAATGATTGTAGAGGATTCGATCGACGCATAGTTTTTTTTTCGAAATGGGGAGTAACCCCGGCCTCTGCATCAAGCGATGCACACAACATTTTCTTATTTCATAGTTTAAATAATATCATTTATTACAATCACGGATCAGCTAAAGTTGAAACATGAATCAACCATCGAAAAATGAAAAGCAACAAATAGCTATCCATTTTGAAGTCTACTAATGTGCCGCCAACCAGTAGCCTGGAAATAGAAGTCATGTGCAACCGTAAGCATCCGGTTGCACCCAATAACCATGAGGTCCCGCTGATCCACTGGGAGTAAGTATGCCCATAATTGAATCCAGTGCGTAGCCAGTCGAATAACCTGCAGAAAATTTGTACCAGTTTTTCTATTAAAGATAATATTATTTCGACAAGTCCATATAGACCAACATAAAGCTGACACCCCAATACGGATTCTAGCTTTATTTCTTCTATCTATACCATTCAACCAATTACCAAACATATTAGTAATACTAGTTGGTGGTGGTAGATTGTAAGTAAAATAAATCATGCGCCAAATTATTTGTGCAAAAGGACAAGAAAGAAATAAGTGTTCAATGGTCTCCTTCGAATTACAAAATCAACACTTTTGACACCCATTCCAATTGCGTTTGGCCAAATTATCTCTTGTTAGCAGGACTTTTTTATGAAGGAACCACATAAAAATCTTTATCTTCAAAGGAATTTTTAATTTCCATAAGTAATTATGTAGAAACCTAGTATGACCATTCATTAAGTCTAAATACATAGATTTTACAGTAAATTGTCCATTGGAAGTAAGTTTCCAAACAAACGCATTCGGGTGTTGGGATAAATGTACATTCATTAGTCTCTGACATAAGTGTAACCAATCATTCCATTTATTGCCAGTCAAACCTCTTCTGAAAGCAATATTCAGTGGGGTTTGTGCTAAAACATTTGCAACATGAACTTTTTCCTTTGAGCAATATTAAATAAAGACGGATATTGTTGCGCTAGTGGGGTATCCCCTAGCCAAACATCTTCCCAAAACCTCACTGTTGTCCCGTCTCCAACTTTGAAAAAGCCTCGGTCAAAAAACTCATGCTTGACCTTGATGAGGCCTTTCCAAAAGGGAGAGTCGGTCGGTTTAGCCTCAACTTGTGATAAAGTTTTATTGTTTAAATACTTATTACGTAATAATTCTTGCCACATTCCCTCTTCCAATAGAAGTTTGAAAAGCCATTTGCTTAACAAACATCTATTTTTTAGCTCGAGTACTTCAATCCCCAACCCTCCTTGATCTTTGGGACGACATATTATATTCCATCTTGTAAGTCTATACTTTTTCTTTGTATCATCACTTTGCCAAAAAAAGCGTGATCGAAAGAAATCTAATCTTTTCCGTACACCTTTTGGGATTTCAAGAAATGATAACATAAGCATTGGAAGGCTAGTTAAAACCGAGTTTATAAGAACTAGTCGATTCCCATAGGAGAGTAACTTCCCTTGCCAGCATCCTAGCTTGGACATAAGTCGAGTCTCCACGGGGTTCCATTCAGCATTTCGAAGTTTTCTATAATGGATAGGTATACCAAGGTACCGAAAAGGTAAGGAGCCAGACTTGCAGCCAAATATCTGCTTGTACTGTTGCTCCAAGTCTTTTGCTCTTCCAAAACAAAATACTTCGCTCTTGTGGAAATTTATTTTAAGCCCCGACAATTGTTCAAAAATGGCAAGTATTAGTTTCATGTTTGCTGCCTTTTCAAAATCATGTTCCATAAAGAGAATCGTATCGTCCGCATATTGTAAAATTGAGAGCCCCCCTCGACCAAGTGAGGTATGAGACCCCCAACTTGGCCATCTTCCTTTGCTCTTGCAATAATTATTGCTAACATATTTGCAACAATATTGAAGAGCATCGGTGATAGCGGATCACCTTGTCTCAGTCCTTTTCGAGTTTGAAAATAATGGCCAATATCATCATTGACCCTTATTCCCACACTCCCACCCTGCATAAAGTTTTTAATCCATTCACACCATTGTGGATCAAAACCTTTCATGCGAAGGGCCTGTTTTAACAAAAGGCCATTTCACTTTATCGTATGCCATTTCAAAATTAATTTTGAAAAGCACACCATCTAATTTCTTGCGACTGAGCTCGTGAATGGTCTCATGCAAAACAACCACACCTTCTAAAATGTTACGGCCCGGCATAAACGCCGTCTGCGTTGGTCTAACTACCTTGTTCACCAAATTGGTGATACGATTTGTGTCCACTTTCGTAAATATCTTGAAACCAACATTAAGCAAACATATGGGTCTATATTGTTGTATTTGTATCGCATTCTCCTTCTTTGGCAGCAGAGTAATGATCTCAAAGTTCAATTTAAAGAGAGGTAGCTGACCAACTTGTAACTGTCGAAACAAAGCCATAAGATCACCCTTAATGACATTCCAAAATTTCTGATAAAACTCAGCTGGAAACCCATCTGGTCCAGGAGCTTTGTTATGTTCCATCTGAGAAATAGCCTCAAACACTTCTTCCTCAGTGAACACAGCCGTAAGAAGAGCATTCTCCTCTATACTTAGTTGAGGAATGTCTTGTATTTCTTCCTGCGTCATGGAGAAATTATTTTGTTCCGGCTCTCCAAATAGTTTTTTTAGTATTCAGTAATATAAATTTTGAGATTCTCTTCCCCCACGATGATTCCTTCATCCTGCTCTAGTTGAAATATTATTTTCTTTCTGTGTTTTCCATTTGCAATAAGGTGAAAATATTTAGTGTTATCACCACCCTCCTGTATATGTTTAACCTTAGCTCTCTGGGCCCATTTTATTTCTTCATCTCTCCTAAGTTTAGAGATGCATTCATTAGCATTCCGTAAACTTAGTTTTTTATCCGATGTTAAAGGAATAGTTTCAGCCTTGATGTGATCGACGCAGAGTGCGATGTGTTCTTATATTTTTTAAAACATACAATTTTTTATTGGTTCCAATTTCATAGAGTTTTTTTTTGAATATCAAATAAACTAGGGTACAAATTCAACAGTGTAGAAACCATGTAAACATGATAGTGATTTTATGTTTTTCATATGCATGCGTTTTGTAGGTTTGTACTATATTTAAAAAAAGGCGTTCACTGTAAGTCGCACTTAAGTGCCTGAATATGATTTCGACATACACATAGGAGGAATAGTACATGTTTCGAGAAACCCAAATTCACATGTTCTCAGATTTTAACCTCCATGGTGAAATTCTATGTCCACTCCTCCACCCAAGTCCCAAGTGAGCTTGATCAAACAATGTCCCTAGTGAGCTAGAGGATTTGCCCTCTTATAACATGCAAGACTAATATTTGCCCACGCAAGACGCAGCATCACAAAAGCAAATCAGTTTCTACAAGCGCATGCCCTGTAATCATGTGGTAAGCATGAGAAAGACGATACTACTGATCTTTAGGGTCGACAGTGCTAATGGCCGCTATGAGCATGTCGCGACCTTGACAGCGACTTTTTTCAAACGTTATTATTCTCATGCGTGCAGAGACGTACGACTACACCGCGAAAAGGTTTGGCGTTCGGATTTTTGGGGACAAAACGTTGCAAAAGCCTGCCACATGATGCTTGCTTTCGTGCGTATATATATTCTTGACACTTTTTTCATACTGCATTCCTTTTGTTCTCGAGACGGGCTCGGATGCCGAATACATAGGTAGTTACCGGTATACTCCCACTGTATGGATTATGGAATATATGGTTCAAAGTATTGCGTGAATATGCATCTCCGTACGTTCAGCTGCAACTTGTGGCCAGGGAATGTTGGTTCGCTTTACTCCAACGTTCGTCTACTCGAGTAAAGTGCCGATGACGGCGTGCTTGCACGTGCCGTTGTGGGCGTCTCACGTGCACTCCAGCCCGTAGCAACCACTACGGGCATCTCGGAGCGCCGCCCGCCGGCCGATCAGCTCCGGTGGAACCACGACAAGTGGCGGCAGCGCGGGGACGGCGGGCGATGATGACGGCGAGGCGCACGCCGAGGAATATCGGCCGCGCGGGCGGGCAGGCCGGCCGGCATGGACGCCAGGCGCGCAGCGAGTAAAATAATAAGCAAGAAAAGAACTCGCTCTTTTTTACGTCTCGCTTTTGCCAACCTTTTTCCTAATCAAATCACCGTTCCCGACCCTCCTGCCCCCCGGCGCCTTTTTTTTTTTTTTTTACTTTTTACCGTCCCCTCCCCGGCTCGCGCTCGCGCGCATAGAGAAATGGCTCCGTCGCAGCGCCCGACGCGGGGAGGCAGCGAGGGCTGGCGCCTTTGATTATTCGGGGTGCTTTGGAATTGTTTCGCAGCTTTTTGGTTGCCCTGTCGGCATGGTGGCCTCGTGTGCCTGCGTGCGTGCGTGCGTGCGTGCCTTCGGTGCCGTACGCGACCTGTGCTCCTTTGGACAATTTGCCTCCGCGGATTACTGCGCGGTCGTACTACTACCAGTAATTTTAGTTTTATTATTACTGACAGCTGAGAGCAAGTACAATAACGTAGGGTCAGCAGGCTATAACGATTTAAATATTATATTTGTGCTGAGTTGGATGAGAGATGAGAGAAGATGTGCAGCACATGCTCATAGGCACTTTTGTGAGAGTGTCAAGTGGACCATATATTGAAAAAGTAGTACTCTTTTATAGCTAACTATTGTACATATTGGCTATAAGCTAGCTATAGATGACATGGCAAGGACTTAGACCAAGTACAATAGGATGACATCAGCTGAATATAAGAGATAAAATACTATATTTTGGCTGAGTTGGAGGAGAGAGAAGAAGAGCGCTGTAAGTTAAGAGCCAGCTACAACACGTGCTCCTAGGCACTTTATGGGAATGAGATGTGGGCCATATATTAGTAAAATAGTACTCCCTCCGTTCCAAGCTTAAGGCATATAATTTTTTTAAAAAGTCAAGCTACGGAAAATTTGACCAAATTTTTTGAAAAAAGTATCAAGAATTATGATATTATATAGATACCACGTAAAAATATGTTTCATGATGTATCCAAGAGTATATAATTCATATTGTAAATATTAATAAATTTTTTCTAAAAACTTGGTCAAACTTTACATAGTTTGACTTTTTCAAAAAATTATATGCCTTAAGGCTTGGGATGGAGGTAGTACATGTTTGTAGTTATTATACTTGTTGGCTATAGTGGTGACTACAGATGACATGGCAGTGGCTTATAGTCAATAATGGGCTATACTATTAAACTTGCTCTTATAGCCAATAATTGACTCTACTATTGTTTTTGCTCTGATTACCTGCTTCAAATGCTAATCACTAGGCATGGTATTCTCTTTCTGACCCCGCAAAATAAAGTTATTCTCTTTTTGAAACGAGACGAGAAGGGATTTGGTGTACACGTGCACCGGTGCTCTCTTCACTTTCAGATTTTTCAAATTTTAAAAATCTCACGGTTCTATGTCTCAAACATTATGGTGTTAACTATGTATTCTCTTCGATCCAAAATAAGTGTCGAAAATTCAGTACAAACTTTGTACTAAGTTAGTACAAAATCACCGACACTTATTATGGATCAGAGGGAGTAGATAGAACATACTGTATTTTATAAGAATTTAATTATACTTTGTGTCTACCAAAACAATGTCTATGATGATTAGGATTCCTTGCAGCCTTGTTCGTCTTGTTTAGTTGAGTATTGTGGATAACTTAAAGTTTAGGCGAAACTACTATTCATACGATCATTGGAGTACGAATTTCTTACGATAACCCATCCAACGCTAGTCATGCATGCAGCTGTTCGTTTTAATCATCATCGTACCAAAATAGGACAGCTTTTATCGTACGCATAGCAACGATGAAGTTTAGGATTGTGTGAGGCAGTATAGAAATCGACACGTCAAGAGGCTCCCCGCCAACCTAAGCTGCCTCTGAAATCTCAATGCACCATCCATGCCAGCCTGCCACTGACACTCCATTTTTTTAATTGTGTTCCGGTACATAAATTCTTCAAACTGAAACCTAGTTTTCATGTCCAAGACTAATGTCAAAACATTTGCTTATCCACTTCTGCGGTACCAGTACTCCATTTTGGAAGAACTGCTAATTAACTATACACTGCATAATAGATAGTACTAGTACTAAAGCGCGGTTGAGAAGAAAAAGAAAGTGTCCCTTGTCAGCTTAGCTCTATCAAATGAAACTTCAAACTAGCACCGCAAACAAAATAGTGTTGCATTTATGGAGTAAACTAGCAATTTGTAAGATACCCTTAGAATTGTCTCGTGTAGATTAGGCCACACAAATATCCAATATTCCAACATGAACCTATTGCTATTTTTAGTGTAAACCTAGTTATGCTCTGAAAACTTTGATTTAAGATGAAGCTTATGACATGTCATGTATTTTGTGGCTAACATTTTTAAGTTTTGTGCGCCGGACTACTGCCAAAACATTTTAGGCCAATTTGGTTCAATGGAAAAGTGGATGAATATCATAGGAATAGAAAAAAATGCTCTGTTCATCCGTTTGGTTCGGATGACTGGAGCATAGGAGAAAATACCGAAAAAATCATTTGCAGTTTCAAAGAAAAAATACAAGATTTTCGCAATCCGCAAGGATCACTTTTTTAAATTCCTATGCACAAAGAAACAAGATCCATCTCAATATTGGCATAACAGAATCCTAATTATACATTTTCATGCAGGTTGGTATAAGAGTGATTACATGAGAACTTAACTTTGTGCAAAATTGTTGGATGGGAATTATGAGACAATATGTAACACCCAACACTCTGGGTTAATTGAGGAGTAAAATTAAGGCTTGTGCATTGCATTCATGCATCGAAAAGCGTGGTTAAATTTTTCGCAAAACTTTAAAACATAGAGTGTCGAGATTTAGACATGACCTTTGTTGATTTTTTGGGAGAAATTTCAATATGGAATATTTAAATAAAATATTGAATTCAAAACAAAATGAAATTGAATTCCGAATAATCAATGAATTTCATAATTGAAATACAATTATGTATCAATAATGATTTTGATTATTACATTAAGAGGAGTACAATAATTTACAAGTCTTAAAGAATAAATAGAAGTTAAAAAATAATTTACTTTATTGCAATAATGTTTACTCAACATTGTACAACAAATGGAATTTGGAAAAATAAAAGAGACAAACTTTGTAGTTTAAGGAATAAATCCTTATTTTATAAAGTTGAACAAATAAGAAATTACAATAATGGAAATTGATATAATAAATAAATGAATATATTTATGACAATAATAATAAGTTACATTGTCTTTACAATTGTCTAGATAGATAAGAAAATTACATCAAAAGAAAAAATAAAAGACAAACTAAAACATATCTATTGTCCTCTATAGTCCCTACAGAAATAAAAAAAGATAAAACAAAGACAATAAAATAGCAAAATAATGTTTTGGTTAAAGGTATACTCTTAGATAAGCATAGTATTGCTATGTTAAATTCATCACTGAGTATAAAAAGAGGTAAATGTTTAGTATCTATTCTTCATCGAGATTTGGCCTCAGAACTATGCATCACTGGCCTAGGGCAAGTTTCACCATTGACAAGTAAAAGGGAACAATCAAATCAGAAATAGATTACATCCTTACTCAAGCATATCCACAACAAAAAGTTACAGCCATGGGAACATGAGCCGGAGAGGTCCCATTTGCAAGAAGCACACAAGTAGGATACAAATTGTTAATCAATTAAAAGTAATTTAGTGTGTGTGGATCAAAAAACCTTTATAAGTAAAACAAAGGTAATAATATTATTAATCAATTTTGTATAAAGAACTATTGTCTTTGTTCCCTTGATATTTTAAAATGATAACTTAAAGTCAACTAAAAAGACTAAAATGAAATAAGAGTATGATTCTACATGTTAATTAATGTTGCTCTTATTTGCTCTAATAATTCAAAAAATCAATTAACCTTGATAATGAAACTAAAAGTAGTAATTAAGAGGATGTTTTAACACTCATAGTTGTTTATAATAAGGATTATAGTATTTTGCAATGACATAGAATTTCATAACACTTTTAAGCATTACTCTTCTAACAAAGCACCTACATGAAATCACTAAAACTCAAACTATATTCAAACATTTGCGGTTTACTCTGGGGTTTATACAAAATGGCATAGCATTACTTATGCATAATAGCATATTGCTTTTTTAAACATTAGTCCTTACTAGACCAATAACGTTTTTTTTGCAAAATTTGGAGTTTATATCGACTAGAAGACCTTGGCTACATAATCTTCTAGTCAAAAGGCAAGTGCATATTTGCTCATGTCCTTTGATTATTTTCTATCAAAAAATTGCAATCTATTATTATTATCATCTACATTTCCAAAAGCAAAGTACAATTTTATTATTAACTTGAACTATTAATTACTGACCCGGCGTGATCAGATAATCTATTATAGCTGGCAATAGAACCATGGTATGGTTATGTGATTGGTAGAGGTTCCATTGCACGGGAAAGTATCACCTATGAATTAATAACAAATATTGCTAGGAATTATTCCGCAGTATATGACGCGTTAACCATAAGATCTATATGGGTTCTGAGAAAGTCAGTTGGATCTTCTTCCTTTGCATATGGACAGATATTTGATTGAACCGGGTTGTGTGAGGGTTACATAACTTGGAGACTATGTCTTCACTCGTCCGCCCGGGTGTGATCCTATTATCTACGATGGATTGTTTCGGACAAACTGTAAAAATGTGGGAGAGACCGCTTACTTTCGTAGGAGACCGTTAAACTAGTGGGAAACTAGCTATAGATAGAAAGACTTTTATTGGTGCATATAAAAGTACATGCGCCACAGAAATATGGCAATTCTATGGTGCACGCAACCCATATGCACCGCAGAAATGCGTGTTTCTAAGGCGCATATTTTTGTGTGCGCCATAGAAATTTGATGGAACCCACAACCAAGTATGGGTGGATGGGATTCTGTGGCACATATGTTTATATGCGCTAGATAAAGTGATGATGCGCATATGTCGCCACAGAAAGTCGAAAATATATCCCACCAACAAAAAATGATAAAAACTTCAAAAGAATAATTCCTTTGAGATGTAGTTATATTTTGGGGTATAGTGTAGAGTAAATTGAAAAACATGAATTTTGATGTATTTTTAAAAAATACGTCATGTCATGGTTAAACGACTCTCGATTTTGCATAGGACCTCCGTACAAAATCTTTAACCTATCAAAACGATCGTCTCGAAATTTCCCTTTTAGATTCAATAACCTTGGTAATTCTGGATTTTACATAATCCCCAAATTCGAAAAGAGTACAAACTTATTTTTAAAATAAGAATTTTCCTGCAAAAAAATAAAAAAGGGGATACATTTGTGTGGCGCATTTGGAAATATGCGCCACGGAAATGGTGGGCGATATTCGAATTTTGAATCCCATCAGCCCCTTCTCCCTCTCTTTTCTCCTTCTCTCCTCGCCTCCACTTCTCTCCTCCACTTCTTCTTTCCTTCTTCTCCCTTTATCCTCCCTGTTCCTTCTCCACTCTCCGACGACGTCCTCCTCCACCACCCCGTTGACCTCCTCCTCCTCGGGCGACCTCCACCTGTGGTGACCCCCTCCTCCACCGGTGGCCTCCTACTCCTCCTCCTCACCCTCCTTCTCCGACGACCTCCACCTCCGACGACCCCCTCCTCCACCGATGGCCTCCTCCTCTTCTGGCCATCACCTCCAGCAACCCCCTCCTCTACCCATATACGTCCTAGCCTAGCCCTCCTCCGGCAACCCCCACCGCTGGCCTAGATCTGGCTCGCTTTTTTTTTGAAATTCGAAAAAAAATTGTGTCCACAGAAAAAAATTAGTGGCAAGGTAACAATGGCGCATCCATTATGCCCCAAGGAATTCCAAAAATATGCGCCACTGATAGCTTGTTTCCTAGTAGTGTTAGTCTGTATGCTACAAGAGGGTGGGTATGCGGGGTTGTGGAGAAGGGCAGTGGTTAACTTGTATCTTAGACAGGGCCTCATACCAAGGATGTGTGAATATGATTCATAGCCCGGATGTACAACAAAGCTAAGATATCTTATGGGAAAGTAACACACCTCTACAGAGTGTATAAACTGTGATATGTTACTCCCTGCTTTAGGAAGGAACTGCAAACATGAAAGAAAAGGAAATACATTTTGTTCTAATAAACCTATGAAGGATGACGGACATAACTTTTCATAATAAAATCAATCTTTTGAAGAAATGTTCACAAAAACATGCATTTTCCTACGACCTATGGTTTGTGGCTATAAATAGTCCATCAAAAAATTCTCTTTAATAAACTTGTTGAGTATGCTCATAATCAACCGTACCTTATTGGTCTTTGCTAGATTCTTACGCCGTTGATGAGTCCCAAAAGCAGGAGATCAATTGTAGTACCTTTCAACAATAAAATGTTATCAAACCCACAAGGAGCTAACGGTATTGGTTAGCAAGTTTGACGAGTAAAGCAATAAAAGATGCAATGGTTTTGAGTTTTGGGTTTATAGTTTGCAGTAATATAAATTATTGAAACTAAATTGCAGTGCATAGATGCTCTTAATAAGAGAAACCTCAAACCTCTATGCAGTAAGAGAAAATCTCAAGTGTGTGTTCTTATATGTGACAAGCGTTCCCGGGAGCATCATGGATTTACTTAATATATAGATTTCTACATAATATGGTGAATATCTCTTAGGGCGGAGCCTAGTTTAGGTGTAGCCATAGATATGAGTAAGTACACCCCTTATAATGGGTCCTATAGTCATTTTCATGAGAAAACATTAGGAAAATTAAGACATAAATGTCCCACCATAGTAGTAAGTTCATAGGTCCCCGATATAAATCCCTCCAATGCAACTCAAAGTGTTGGAAAACTGTTTCTATCATTCCATCTCTTCCAACCCTCTGGATTGCATTAAAGTGCAACCCTATGAGCCCATATAGGTGAAGTGATATGCTGTCAAGGTTCGCACATCACCATCATAAAACAACATAAAAGATATAAACTTACCATATACTCATTGCATAGTATACGGAAACCATAGTCAATTCATCATATGCCCTCAAGAACATGGGGATCTACTCACGGGTATCAAACATGATATGGATTAGTGGAATATATGGATTACAACACAATCTAAAAATATAATATCTCCACCAAAATAAAGATAAGTTGCCAATCACAGTCATGCAAATAGAACTTAAACAATATCTAGGGTTTAATCGATCACAAACTATGAGGGAAACATGGTGGATCTTGGAGATGGAGATGGTGAGGATGCTGGTGCTGATGGATATGTTGATGGAGAGGCATCCCCTACGCCAAGGAGGAGTTGTGATAATGATGGCGTCGATTCCCCCCTCACTGGAGGCTCCATCATAATAGGATTTGCCCTCTCAGGGAGTAGGAGAAGACGTTCGCCTCCACCACCGCCTATGTAAATCATGGGAAAATATGGCGTAGGTTTTCTGGCAAAACTGAGGCATATGTAAAAATGGAGAACCGAGACGATGCTCGAGGGCCAAATAGGACCAAGTGATGCATGCACCCTTGTGGGCCACGCCACCTGACCTCTTTTAGTCTTCGTGGCTCCCCTCATGTGCTTCTTTCGCTCCATGGTCATTCTCTTGATGAAAAACTGATCAGGACTTTTCCTACGATTTACTGATGTCCACAAGGTCTCTAAAATAGAAAAATACAAAAAGGAGATTTTCTACCTTCGAGAAATTAAATACCAATGAAGGGGTAGGAAAGTACCATAAATCATCTAAAAATGCATAAATAATGATAGAATAATGCAAATAATTCTAAAATGATCATATATGTTGCTATTATGATGATGCAAAATGCACATATCAACTCCCCCAAGCTTAAACTTTTTCTCGTCCTCGAGAAAATGAGCCAATAGATCATATCATACATCAATGAGCTTATGGTTGATAAAATAAAGTACGAGCATGGCATGATCAACTTATGCATATTTTACTTGTCTTAAAATATTTATAGACTAACAACCATACAAATGAGGGTAACATAGATAGGGGTTCTAGCAACTACTCCTTACTTTTGAACAAGACTAATCATTGTATGTTGGACAATTGAACATGCCTAATTTTATTTTATTTTTGATTGCATGGTATTTACCATGTTATTTTTGATATCACTTTTTTCCTTTGCAACAAAGATAAACCCTCATAGAATAAATAATGAAAAGAAGAGAGCTTTTAAACAACAAGATAGACATGAAGTTCAACTTTGTTGAACACTTTTACCACTTTTAATGGCATCAGTGAACGGTCTTGCCTCCTAGTAACAAGTATAAACCTTATTCATGGACCTTTCAATCATGTCATATACTCTATTTATCATTTGCCTTTCACTTTCCATGGCTAACCGAATCCTCGGGTGCCTGCCTATTCATTCACTTTTCCATAGAGCATATGTATTGAAATATTCATGACCCTTTGTTTACTCACTTATTACTAAGTTAAACAAGAGTATCTCATGTACCCTTGTTACCATCTCGTCCTAACTTTTTATTCTACAAAACCACATATATATTCCAAATTCAGGATCTTATTTTTGATTTTACTTGCTTGGATCTTTCCTTTTGTTGTAGGTTTTTATTTGTTGAGATAAATTCTACTTGTCCAACACACTCAAGTTAAGGGAAGATGTAAACTTCTAGATATGATGCGCACATCTGCATGAGTGTTACCCATAAATCTCCAAACAAGAAAACCATGGATGAAACCATACTTTATATTTCATTAAAAACCACTCAATCAAGGATATATGATGATGCTCTAAGAGACTTTTAAGCATTGGGATAATCGATACCTAATAGATGCAAGCATGCCAAACCTAAAAATCACGGCTAGATGCAATACGATTAACTAAAAAACATAAAAGACTAGGTGAAACTCCCCCAAGCTTGAGTTGTTTCTACATATCTTTACTTCTTCTTATCCTTCTCTGGCCCCTTGGAATCATGGTAGATTTTAAGGTCATTGAGTACACTCATCATGAGATCATATGCTTGATGGAATTGCTGTCACGATTGTGCAAGTGAAGGGAATATGCCCGAGAGGCAATAATAAAATAGTTATTATCTTATTCCATATTTATGATAAATGTTTATTACTCACGGTAGAATTGTATTAATTGAAAATGTTAATACATGTGTGTTTAATAAACAAACCAGAGTTCCTAGTTATGCATCTCACTTAACTAGCTCGTTGATTATCAGATGATCAAGGTTTCCTGGTCATGAACATAGGATGTTGTTAATAACAAGATCATGTCATTAGAAAAATGATATGATGAACATACACCAGAATGTATATAGCAATACGAGCTAGTCATTAAGTTTACATTGCTACATCAAACACATATGAAGTATCCCTAGTCCTTAAACCATCACATCATGTCAATCACTAACACCGTAAAAGTGCTTTGATAACATCAAACATCACACCGTAACAGGGTGACTATAAATGTGGGTTCAGGTATTACAAAAGTGTTACGTTGAGCCTCGTGGATCAAGAGTGTAATTTGTCCATCCTAATGACGAAGAGATATACTCTGGTCCCTCTCGGTGATATCATATTAACATCGTTTGCAAGCATGTGACTAGGTCACAAGGATGCTGTATCACAAAACGAGTAAAGAGTACTTGCCAGGAATGAGATCGAACTAGAGTATAGTTGATACCTATGATCGGATCTCGAACAAGTAAAATATCGTGAGACAAAAGGATTTGGTTATGACGTTAATTGTTCACACGATCACTAGAGTCGTTGTTGAATATGTGGGAGTCAGTATGGATATCTAGACCCCGCTTCTGATTATTGATAAGAGAGGTGTCTATATCATGTCTACATCATTCACGAAACGTAGGGTGACACACTTAAGGTACTCCGATACTAAGTGGTAGATAAAACATATCCGAGAATAATTTTGTTAGAGCTGAAATTGTTTTGATGATCACCGGAAGTGTTTGAGGTCAAATTGTTGAAATTGGTTTCATATGTGATATCGAAACAATGCAAGGGGTTTTATGTGAATATTTGTTAATTAAATTAATTAACAAAATTCTGAATAAAATAAATGAAATAGTTTTATTTAAAGAGAAAAATACATTTATGCTAATGGGTAATAAATGCATGTGAGTGGGATGTCCACTCACATGAATGAGGGAGAGGTGGGGGCACGCCCCATGGCTGGCATCCATGCCCCATAGGCATCCCCCTCCCCTATAAAAGGAGCTATCCTCCTCCTCTCTATGAGCACCACCTCCTAGTGAAGGTTCTCTTCCCCATCTAGCATTTCCCCATGGCTTCGGATTAGTGAAGTACATGTTCTGTTGAATTCTATGGAGTAAGATTTATCTACTCCTTCTGCTACTTTGCTAGAGTGGAGGCGTGGAGGTTGTAGGGAGCTGGACGTGTGCCCGAGGACGGATGCACTGCTGGTTTGCGGTTCTCTTCAACTCGATCTTGAGATTGGCAAGTGAACGACTACATAATGAATGAAATCAGTATTCGTAAAAGCTTTCGGTCTACGAAGGTAAGTTATTCTGGTTACCCTGTTATTCGTTACTAGCATCTACTAGATTATATCTTGGCGCATTTGTGCATTCTTATCGTAGGATTTTTTGTTTTCTATGTTGTGAACCCTTCAGCAAGATCTCCCCACAGCTTTTCTCCAACTTTCTCCTTGCTAGGCTTCCACTATGGGCTTGATCCTCTCTCTCCTTCCTCTTTGGGATATGATGATCCCATTCTCCAGGAATATATTTAGCTGGGAAATGCATGAACTCCCTACGATTAAGATTAGCAACATGGTTTATAGAAGCAAGGCAATTTCTAGGAGCTTTTCTACCGGTACTCATGCATGCAGTTTGCCTCGTCTTCTTTAGAGGCATCGCAACAAGGGGTATAGGAGAAGGTTGAAGCTTTCCCTTATACTCAGCGTTGGCGATGTGCTTGTGATCGTCCTCCTCTTCATCTTCTTCACCATCCTCTCCTTCTTCAGCATGGACGTAGTCTTCATCATCGAAGTAGTCCATCCTCTTCCTATTCATCCTCCATGATAACGTAGGGATGAGACCCTCAAGTTCATCATCATCATCCATGGAGGAGTATTGGTAGGAGTCTCCCGAAGAAACCACAAAGGTTTTTGGTGTAGATAGATCTGAAACACATGGACAGAAAAGAATGCTCACCATGAAAAGGATCGGTGTGAGATTAGATTGGCAGAGAGAGGTATATATTAACAGTTTTTAGGGTAAGACAAAGAGTTGGACTCAAAACCGGCGCAAAATGAGGTTCGTAGGGGCAAAAGAGCCCTCGTGGCATATGCACTAGTGGGGCCCGCGCCACCTGTCTTATTTCCCTCTTCGTCCAATTCTTTCATTGCACGCCTTAAATTTCCAAAAATAATGACTTCCCAGAATATCTCGATATTCCGAGATTATTACGTACTTGAAAATTGCTCTTTATTGATTTCTAATATCTGGCAGGGGATATTTCTTTGCAATTAGGGCCCCAGGACTCTGGAGATTCAACTCTTCCACCTTTCCAACAAATTTTTGGCCTCCAATATAATGTTTAAGACATTGTCTATTAACCACATGAGATTTACCTTTGTAGTCTCCATGAAGGCGGATGGCTCCGGAGCGGTACACCTCCTGCATAACTAATGTGCCTTGACATTTTGATGGCAACTTCCATGCAAAAAACTTGAAATGAGAGTTGAACAATAATACTTGATGACCTACTTTGAACTCATTTCTATTTATTTTCATATCATTCCAAATCTTAACTTTTTCTTTAAACAACCTAGAACTTTCATAAGCTCCGTTCATCCATTCATCTAACAAGTTTAGGTATAGAATTCTTTTCTCTCCAGCAGTTTTGAATTCAAAGTTTAGTTTCTTAAGAACCCACCTAGCTTTATGTTCTAATTCTACCGTTAGATGACAAGCTTTACCATAAACCATCTTATAAGGAGACATACCCATAGGATTTTTAAAAGCAACTCTATAAGCCCACAAAGCATCATTAATTTTAGTTGGCCAATCGTACCTAGCTCTATTAACTGTTTTTTCCAATATTACTTAGTTCAAATTGACCACTAGTTTGAGTATGATATGGAGATGCTACTCTAGATTAACACATACGTTGCTAAAGTTTTTCTAAGAACACCACTTAATAAATGAGAACCACCATTAGTAATTAGAAATCTAGGTACTCCAATCCTGGGAAAGATTATGTCCTTGAGCATCTTCATTGTTGTAGCATGATCTGCACTTTTGGTTGGAATTGCTTCCAACCACTTAGTAACATAGTCCACTGCATCCAAAATGTGAGTATGTTTTGTTTTTTTATAGCGGGAATGGCCCCATAAAGTCAAATCCCCACACATCAAATGGTTCAAGTGGCAGTGAATAGTTCATAAGCATTTCATTTCTTTTACCAATATTTCCAACTCTTTTACATTTGTCACATGGTTGAACATAGTTAGCACAATCCTTAAATAAAGTAGGACAATAAAACCATATTGTAATACCTTCGCAGCGGTGTGGTCTAATACATTGCAAATGTATCTATAATTTTTGATGTTCCATGCTTGGTTTTATCCACTTTCTTGTGTTTTGTCCACACTGTGGAGTACTTTTCATATGATTTCTTGGACTAACCTATTAACAAGAGCCACAGTGCCAGCTGCCTGTTTTCTGTTGTTTTTGGTTCCAGGAAAGTCAGAAAATGAATATTCTCGGAATTGGACGGGACAAAAGCCAAAGTGCCTATTTTTCCGGAAGTCATCAGATGCCAGAATACGAGACGAAGAAGGGATGGGGGCCAGCCACACCACCTGGCTCGTGCCAGGCGGTGGTCTGGCCGACCCCAGCACCCCCTCGGCCTCTCCTTCCGCCTATAAGATGCCCTCGGGACGAAAACCCTAAGTACCCGATCAAAAATCCACGAAAGAGTCTGTAGCCGCCGTCATCTCCATCCCTAAATCGGGAGGGATCTGAAACTCTTCCCGGCACCCTGCCGGAGAGGGGAATTCACCCTGGAGGCCTTCTTCATCATCATGCAAGCCTCCGGTGTGATGCGTGAGTAGTTCATCTCTGGACTACGGGTCCATGTAGTAGCTAGATGGCTGGTTCTCCTCCTTTGTGCTTTCATGTCTAGATCTTGTGAGCTCCGTTCATGATCAAGATCATCTATTTGTAATTCTGCATGTTGTGTTTGCGGGGATCCGATGGATATTGAGATGTTATTTCAGATTGATTATTGATTCTATCATGTCTTTGTTATTTGTGATCTTGCATGCTTTCTGTTGTTAGTAGTTATCTTGGCCAAGTAGATGCTAGCAACTCCAAGAGTTAGTATTTATGCTCGATAGTGGGTTCATGCCTCTGGTAATCTGGGGAAGTGACAGAACTCTCTAAGATACTACATGTGCTGTTGCTACTAGGGAGAAAACAACAATCCTTTGTTCATAGAACAATCGTATTGTTTACATTACACGCAATTCGTAAAGCAATAATCTGTTGCTTGCAACTTAATACTGGTGGGAGTTCGGATGATAACCTGAAGGTGGATTATTAGTCATAGATGCAGTTGGATGGCGGTCTATGTATAATGTTGTAATGCCCAATCAAGTTCCAAAGGAGTCAAGATGATTAGTATATGCATGTATTGCTTTCTCGATGTTTGTCAATTGCCCCGCTGTAATTTGTTCACCCAGCATGTTATCTATCTTAAGAGAGCCACCTATAGTGAACTATGGATCCCGGTCCTTTCTTTTACATACAATCTACAAAACTGTTTACTCCTTTGTGTTTACTTTCTGCAAACTTTCACTTCCTTCCATTCGATACGTTTAATCCTTTGTTTTTAGCAAAACCGGTGAGATTGACAACCTCATTGCAAGTTGGGGACAGAGTTCTGTGGTTGTGTTGTGTAGGTCTCCACGTTGCCGCTGGCACCGGTAGTGCGCCCTGCCAACGTTCAACTAGCTACACCTTTGGGGTGTTTCCTTGCTCCTACTGGATTGATAACCTTGGTTTCGTACTGAGAGAAAACTTGCTGCCGTGCTCATCATACCTTCCTCTTGGGGTTCCCCAACGAGCTCGATATATTTTGGGCCATCAAGCATATTTCCTGGTGCCGTTACTGGGGACTGAAGAAGAAGAAGCTCCCACATCAACCACGCGCCAGCATGGTCTCATGCATGATGTCCTCCATAAGGACCATCATGACAATCTCTTATGATATCCTGCTGCTCAAATTCAGGCACAAAACATCTAATAATACCATCCACACTTTTCTTATAAAGGAATAGATCATCCTAAAAGTAATGTCTAAGTTCATAGAAGAATTTCTTTCTTTGTTGGGAAATGAAGTGTGGTGGCATGACTTTTCCAACAATAAAATTAGCATAATCAGCAAACCAAGGGGATGCTACTCTAGCACTAGAGACATTAATGTTTGCAAGTTGTTTATTAGCAAAGCTATCATTAATAGGAATGGGGTCTATCAGAATGTTTTCCATTCTAGATAAGTGACGAGCTACCGGATTATCTTTACCTTTCCTATCAACAATGTGCAAATCAAATTCTTCAAGTAAAAGAACCCATCTTATTAATCTAGGCTTAGCATTTTTCTTGTTCATGAGATATTTAATAGCAGAGTGATCAGAATGCACAATGAATTTAGAATAAAAAATGTAAGGTCTAAACTTTTAGAGGAAATAAAAGATTAGATACCGAGTTGTTATTTCTGCTTTTTCTTTTGTAATGTAACAATCCTCAATATATCGAGGAGGATCTAAAGATCTTTTGTAATATACCGAGTTGTTATCTATAGTGATGTCTTGAACCTGCGATGTTTATGTTGTACCACTCTAAGAGATATAATACTGATGGAACGGTGTTTCATTAGTGTTATGTCAACGACTTACATACTACAACATGCAGTGGTATGCTGAGTCACCGCACTATACCACACATATTTTTGGAAGGTTGATCTTTTGATGAAATGCAATCGACAAAATGGAATTGCTTTTTTCGAAATCATTAGCATAATAATCCTGCATATAGACAAACCAAGATACCTATAGTTAACACTTTTAAAGTAGGACCATATATAGAGGATAACATATACATGGAAATTGTGCGTATTTTTTCGTATAAATAACATAATTTTTATAATGTTTTAGCACATAATATGATCATAGACCATAGTCGAATTCCTGTAATGACTATCTATTTATGGATGAGGGAGTAATGCACGTATTTTGAAAGTATGCATTTGCTTCTAAGATGGACTACTATATATCGCCATAATGATTGGCTTGATCACGATTGAATTGAATTTGGTTTGGTAGATGAAACACACCATGCATGGATAAAAAGATATAATCTCCTTTACTATATGCATTTTAACAGACATTCTAGTATTAATGCTGCTTTAAAATATCAACCTCATATGGAAAGACATACACAAACAGTTGTACCGGTTGATTGCTAGGATAAAAATAACGATACATGACCACATGCCAATGACATTCATACTATTGCTATATTAATATAGCGGGACAAAAATATGTTTCGATAGAGAGAATAACATTCGTGCTCTTGTATTCTCTAGCAGACACAATATTAGGATGTGCAGTAGTGTGGAGTCAAAGAAGCTTAAGACCGAATCTCGAAGGAAAATTTCAACAAACTACATTAGTCTAACATCTACCACAAACCTATTCATTAGTAATATGGATTATTCATGTGTGATATCCTCTCACAACTTTGCAAAATCATAACAATGATGCTTGAGTAATTTCAATTCATGACTTTCTCTAATTTTGTGGTTCTTTAAATTGTGAAAAAATGCACCAATTTATATAATCAATGGAGCGATTTCAACATAATTTTAATTTTATTAGTGCCAACATACTTTTAGGAAATGAAACACATAAATAGAAATAAGTAAGTTTCTAATTAGAAGAAAAACTAACACTGCTGGAACATGCAATTTATTAGTTGAGGGTTGGAGATTTACAAAGCCAAATTGACAAGAGTATAAAATTCGATTGGCCTTTTCGTATTTTCCCTTGCCTATTTCGCTTTCTCAGTGTCGGGGTGTGTGACCGTTTACTGTGCAGTGTCCACATGATGTGTATAAATAATGCCCCGCGCGTATGCCCACTCCCCCCTCATTGGCTCCCCCGCCTGCCTCCTCTCGATCGCCATACCCTCCCACTCCGCCGCCGCGGCCACCGTCCCCGCGCCATAATAAGTCGAGCAAACGCTCCACTCCCATAACGCGCAAACACCTCTCCCCTAAGGCGCGACCCTGACAACGTAGGAGCGCAGGCTTGAGTTTCTAGCCGCGCGGCGGCGGCGGCGGCGGCCAACAAATACACGGCAAGATGATCACGGCCACGGACTTCTACCACGTGATGACGGCGATGGTGCCGCTGTACGTGGCGATGATGCTGGCGTACGGGTCCGTGAAGTGGTGGCGCATCTTCACCCCCGACCAGTGCTCCGGCATCAACCGGTTCGTGGCGCTGTTCGCCGTGCCGCTGCTCTCCTTCCACTTCATCTCCACCAACAACCCCTACACCATGAACCTCCGCTTCATCGCCGCCGACACGCTCCAGAAGCTCATCGTCCTGGCCCTCCTGGCCGTGTGGAGCCACCTCTCCCGCAACGGGTCCCTGGAGTGGACCATCACCTTCTTCTCCCTGTCGACCCTCCCCAACACCCTGGTGATGGGGATCCCGCTCCTGAAGGGCATGTACGGCGACGAGTCCGGCAGCCTGATGGTGCAGATCGTGGTCCTGCAGTGCATCATCTGGTACACGCTGATGCTCTTCATGTTCGAGTTCCGCGGCGCCAGGATCCTCATCACGGAGCAGTTCCCGGACACCGCGGGCGCCATCGCGTCCATCGTGGTGGACCCGGACGTGATGTCGCTGGACGGCGGCGGGAGGGGCATGATCGAGACGGAGGCGGAGGTGAAGGAGGACGGCAAGATACACGTCACCGTGCGCCGCTCCAACGCGTCCCGCTCCGACATCTACTCGCGCCGCTCCATGGGGTTCTCCAGCACCACGCCCCGGCCCAGCAACCTCACCAACGCCGAGATCTACTCGCTGCAGTCGTCCCGGAACCCGACGCCGAGGGGCTCCAGCTTCAACCACACCGACTTCTACTCCATGGTGGGCCGCAGCTCTAACTTCGCCGCCGGCGACACGTTCGGCCCCGTGGTGCGCACGGGCGCCACACCGCGGCCGTCTAACTACGAGGAGGAGAAGGGTGGCGGCGGCGGCGGCGGCAACAAGTACGGGCAGTACCCGGCGCCCAACCCCGCGATGGCGGCGGCGCCGAAGCCGGGCAAGAAGGGCGGCGGCGGCAAGGGCGAGGACGGCAAGGACCTGCACATGTTCGTGTGGAGCTCCAGCGCGTCGCCCGTGTCCGACGTGTTCGGCAACGGCACCACCGAGGCGTACAACGACGCCGCCGCCGTCAAGGAGGCCCGCGTGGCTGTCGCCTCGCCGCGGAAAGGTACCTATCTATTACTTTCCATCCATTTCCTTTGTTCGGTCAGCGACTTGATTAGTTTCCATCTGCGCTAAGTTAACAATGAATCTGCTCTGTTTTTGTTGCGCGCAGCGGACGGCGTGGAGCGTGACGAGTTCAGCTTCGGGAACAAAGGGATGGCCGGGGAGCGTGACGCGGAGGCCGGCGACGAGAAGGAGCTGGGAAGCATGGAGGGCGTGGTTGCGGCGCCGACGGCGATGCCGCCGACGAGCGTGATGACGCGGCTGATCCTGATCATGGTGTGGCGCAAGCTGATCCGCAACCCCAACACCTACTCCAGCCTCATCGGCCTCGTCTGGTCCCTGGTCTGCTTCCGGTAATTCAACGCCGGCGCAAGTAACGTAACGTTAAATCATCGGTCGTATAGCTAGTCGTTATTAGCTAATAATAATCTGTTCCGTTTCGTGGCAGGTTTAACTTCGAGATGCCGGCGATCATCATGAAGTCCATCGCCATCCTGTCCGACGCCGGCCTCGGCATGGCCATGTTCAGCCTCGGTGAGCGAGCTGCCCTGCTCTTGCATGCATGCAGGTCATGCCACCATACGTAGCGCTGACATCATCATATATGCAGGTCTGTTCATGGCGCTGCAGCCCCGGATCATCGCGTGTGGGAACAAGAGGGCGACGTTCGCCATGGCCGTGCGGTTCCTGACGGGCCCGGCCGTCATGGCCGCCGCCTCCATCGCCGTCGGCCTCCGCGGCACGCTCCTCCACGTCGCCATCGTGCAGGTACTGAATCTGAAACGAGCACAGCGCAGGCTTGCACACTGACAAGGACCGCCTTTTTTGTTCGAAAGAAAAGAAAAGATAGGGAACACGCACGGCACGGCACGGCACGCACCAAGAACACGAACCGATCGGCATAAGTGGCACGCCCGGCCGGTCCGACATCATGAGCTGCGCTCGGCCCTGTTCCCCTGTGCCGGTAAAGCGCGGCAAGCGCCCGCTTTCCGCTTTACACTTTCCGAGCACGCACAGCACGAAGCCTCCGTTTCTTTTCCCCAACACTCGTCGCAGCTCGCTCTAAACTGTGATGACTGACACCAGGGTGGATGGATGGTTTTAGTTTAACCAAACTGCTCGTTCTGCTTTGGCTTTTTCAGGCAGCCCTGCCCCAAGGCATTGTCCCCTTCGTCTTCGCCAAGGAGTACAGCGTGCACCCCGACATCCTCAGCACGGCGTAAGTGCAGCCGTGTCCCCCGCTCAACCCTCGCTTGCTTAATTTTAATTTAATTCCCAGCGTGGGCGAGATTCTCCGCGCCCGGCCATGCATCCGTCCTCGTGGTGTCTTTGTCTCACCTGCCGTTCGATTGTGTTCACAGGGTCATCTTCGGCATGCTCATCGCGCTGCCCATCACGCTCGTCTACTACATCCTGCTGGGGCTGTGAATCCACACGGGTACTTGATCCAGCACGCATGCATGCCATGGATCCCGGCGTAGGAGACAGAGGGGGGACAAAGGGAGATGCAAAGGCTCCATGCGCATGCAGGGGACACGCATGCATGCTCATCCTCATCATGCAGGCAGCAGGATGTTAATTAGGATTCTTATTAATTAGGCGTAGAGATGGATGGAGGAAATCATCATGCTTAGGACGGGCTGGCTAAAGATTTAAAGGAGCATGTGCCCAAAGCTTTGGGGAGGAAGAGGAGGGAGGATCCGGTTTGGGGGGTTTTAGATGAATGTATTTTCTGTGTTTGGAGAGGTATTTCTGGACAGGAGATGGCATTGTAAAATGGGTGTCGATTTGATGAAATGCTACAGCTCTTGCTCCTTCATCCTAGGCTACCTCACACAACAGAATGGTGTTTCAGCATGCAGCCGTGAATTCCATAATGCAATCTTTGTGAATTACGGTTGTAATGCTTTTATGAGCCAGCCCTTCTTTTGGAGAAATGATGGCAATGCATGATCATTAGCTAAACAATCTTTTCCATTACGGGTCATGTGTTCGGCCAAGCTTTCCATGATGTTGCAAAAGAGTCCAGGGCCACTTTGATCGAAACGGTTGTCGTTGAGATCGTGGGGAGGTTGATTTGATTTGTAAGATGGCAACGGATGAGGACATTTTTTTTTGCCTATTTCTTCTTTGCTGTACTTATTGGTGTATTTCATTACAAAATATTCGGTTGCGAGTATTTACTGACATCCTTGTTGCAATGGATATGGTAGTATTAACAAAGACATGCCACCACGGATTTTAAATTCCCGTGTTTTTGGATAGTTGAGTGGAGGAGGGCGCATATATATACTGGTATATAACAAAAAACTTTGCTCATCTTCGAAAAATACATCCTTCCTTCAATTTTTTTTATAACATCATGTAAGTTCATACAGTATAAAGAAGATTAAAGAAACTTAAATGTCTAAATTGTGGATGTCAAGAGCCTGGATGAAGCTCAACCTACTAGTATTAGGGGGTTAGATTCAGCCCCTCCCATTTTTTCCGCTGTTGGTAGTCGCTCATTTGATGAAGACATGTTAGATGCCAAATATCCTATGAGTTATGTTAATGAGTTTATCAGCGCTTTAACACATTTAGATGTGGCACTGACATGTTGAAAAACTTGTGAAGAACCAAAATGATCACGGAGCAACATCTTGCAAACACAATAATGAAGCCCAATGTATCTCTAACCATAGTTGCACGGACCTAATTTTATATTTTGGAAATATGGATCTTTTGTTTGTGGGAGAGCTAAAAACATTCCAAATGAGATATTAAATCAAAATTACACAGTATTTCAATAAGTGAGAGGTGTAGATGGAACTTCTTAACGAATGCCCACATAACGTGGTAGTTCTAACCTCTTAATTAGATTCCTCTAGGATGAATTATTATGCAAAAGAGAACATAAATAGATTTCCAAACGTGTCATTGCATAAGCCACTACATCAATTTTTTTAAAGAAAATCCAATAATCTCTCTATCCACCTAATACATGATTGTTCGCATGCATTTCCATGTGTGTTAAACGCGTGAAAATTTTGAATGCTAATGAATGACTTCTATATGTACACATATTAAAATATGACCACTAAATAGTGAGTGTAAAATATGATGTTGCCGATAAATCCTCATCATCGTGGCACACTGACATAAGAAAGACACATATGTATTTGTATGCCAACACAAACGAAAGGTCAACTTGTTTTGAAAAGAAATGTTTAGGTTATTGTATTACAATTCTAAAGTTCATATGTGGCACGTGTATTTTGTATCATCTAGTTTGCATCAAATAGACTTAGTTCATGATAATATTTGCATCATCATTTTATTGCTTTATTTATAATTTGTTAGATGATTTATGGGATTTTTCTAAAAACTCCCTTTGAGATGGTATATAATTCTAGGAGGCATAAATCTCCTTTTTCATATTTCTCTCTTTCAGAAAGATTATGCACTCCAATTAAATCGAGAGAAAAATACCACATCAGATTTTTTTTGGAAGAACTAAACCAACAAGATGTGGTGGACCGCAGAAAAGATTATGCACTCCAATTAAATCGAGAGAAAAATACCACATCAGATTTTTTTTGGAAGAACTAAACCAACAAGATGTGGTGGACCGCAGAGGAGACACAAGGACCCGGGAAGGGCCCATGATGAATTCAAGAAGGCCAAGTACGCCATTGTAACACCCCATACTCTCCGGATCGACGGCTGTCACGCTTGGCAGCTTACGATGATCTCTAGACTGGCCCCACAGATCAATAATTGTCTTTTCTGTGCATTTTTTTCTCACTCGTGCACAACCGAAAACAACTTCCCGGTCGGTCACCCATCCTCAAATTGCTTCAGGCCAAACATGCTTAACCTTAGAGTTCTTCAGATGAGCATTTAGAAAAGAAGTTGCAACTTGTTGGTGTGAGTATCCTATCAATCCCATTAAGAGCATCTCCACTCGGGGACCCTAAAGCCCCCTAAAGGGCTATCGGGGGCGCTGGCGGCCGAATTCACACCCAGCCTACCCCCAAATTAGTTTTGGCACCGGCACGGCCTGTCTTGTTATCCGACGCCCCCAGGACGAACCCAACCCACGAGGGACCTATCGGGGGCGCCGGATGCCGCGTTTTTGGCGGGAAGGCGCGGGGAAGCTGACGCGCCAAACGGCTAGTCGTCGCCGACCACCCTGACAGCGTCAGTGACCGACACGTTTGGCCCGTGATCGGTCTGTCTTCCTCCTTGCCTGCCGCACCCCAGTAATGGCGATGCTGCCCATCCATCAGCCTTTTGCAGGCGAGCAGCCGATGCGTCCCGTCCGCCACGCCTCCTACCTCGCCTGCCGCGCCACTGCCCGAATTCAATGGCCACGCCCCCGCCCCACGCATAAAACCCCTCCTTCCCTGTGGCTCCTCCATAGCCCAGTTCCATCCTCGCATCCCCTCTCCCATCTTTCCCAACCACCCAAACTGCCAGCAATGGAGAGATACCCCGGAGACGGAGCCGCTGCTAACGGGTTTGGGTGTCGTTCTCTACGCGTCCACAAGACAGGCGTGTTGTGGGAGGCGGGGTATGATACATTGCAAATGTATCTATAATTTTTGATGTTCCATGCTTGGTTTTATCCACTTTCTTGTGTTTTGTTCCAACTTTGGAGTACTTTTCATATGATTTCTTGGACTAACCTATTAACAAGAGCCACAGTGCCAGCTGCCTGTTTTCTGCTGTTTTTGGTTCCAGGAAAGTCAGAAAATGAATATTCTCGGAATTGGACAGGACAAAAGCCAAAGTGCCTATTTTTCCGGAAGTGATCAAGTGCCAGAATACGAGACGGAGAAGGGCCAGAGGCTGGTCACACCACCTAGCCGCGCGGCCAGGCTTGGCCCGCGCTAGGGGGTGGTGTGGTGGCCCCTGGCACCCCCTCGGCATCCCCTTCCGACTATAAGATGCCCTCGGGATGTAAACCCTAAGGACCCGATCAAAAATCCACGAAAGAGTCTGTAGCCGCCGTCATCTCCATCCCTAGATCGGGAGGGATCTGAAGCTCTTCTCGGCACCCTGCCGGAGAGGGGAATTCACCCTGGAGGCCTTCTTCATCACCATGCAAGCCTTCGGTGTGATGCGTGAGTAGTTTATCCTTGGACTACGGATCCATGTAGTAGCTAGATGGCTGGTTTCTCCTCCTTTGTGCTTTCATGTTTAGATCTTGTGAGCTCCGTTCATGATCAAGATCATCTATTTGTAATCCATACATGTTGTGTTTGCGGGGATCCGATGGATATTGAGATGCTATTTCAGATTGATTATTGATTCTATCATGTCTTTGTTATTTGAGATCTTGCATGCTTTCCGTTGTTAGTAGCTATCTTGGCCAAGTAGATGCTAGCAACTCCAAGAGTTAGTATTTATGCTCGATAGTGGGTTCATGCCTCTGGTAATCTGGGGAAGTGACAGAAATCTCTAAGGTACTAGATGTGTTGTTGCTACTAGAGAGAAAACAACAATCCTTTGTTCATAGAACAATCGTATTGTTTACTTTACACGCAGTTCGTAAAGCAATAATCTGTTGCTTGCAACTTAATACTGGAGGGGGTTCGGATGATAACCTGAAGGTGGATTATTAGTCTTAGATGCAGTTGGATGGCGATCTATGTATTATATTGTAATGCCCAATCAAGTCTTAGAGGAGTCAAAATGATTAGTATATGCATGTATTGCTTTCGGTGTTTGTCAATTGCCCCGCTGTAATTTGTTCACCCAGCATGTTATCTATCTAAGGAGAGACACCTCTAGTGAACTATGGATCCCGGTCATTTTTCTTTACATACAATCTACAACTGTTTACTGCTTTGTGTTTACTTTCTGCAAACTTTTACTTCTTTCCATTCGATACGTTTAATCCTTTGTTTTCCGCAAAACATGGTGAGATTGACAACCTCATCGCAAGTTGGGGACAAAGTTCTGTGGTTGTGTTGTGCAGGTCTCCACGTTGCTACTAGCACCGGTAGTGCGCCCTGCCAAAGCTCAGCTAGTAACACCTTTGGGGTGTTTCCTTGCTCCTACTAGTTCGATTAAACATTGGTTTCATAACTGAGGGAAAACTTACTGTTGTGCTCATCATACCTTCCTCTTGGGGTTCCCAACAAGCTCTACGTTGAAAGTCGAGCGCATCAGGGTACCCAGCGCTGCCCGACTTGCGCTGCCCACACGGCTGGTTCCTCAGTGTCGGTGGCCGGCCCATCCCGCCGGTCCCCCGCGGGCAGGCGTGGCAGGCAGAGATCTACCGCCACTACTGGGAGGTCTGCTCGTCGGAGGAGTGGAACGATCCCGCCTAGGATCCCGATAACGCGAAGGCGTGGACCGCGTTCTTTGAGGCCCATCACTAGGACCCCCTCGGCGCCTACGACGATAATGGCCCCTACCGCTAGACAAAAACATCGAAGGGCGTACCCTGTGGTGGAGCGCGCCAGGGAGGACGCTGGCCTGGGTCCTCGAGTACATCGCTGCCGGCAACCACCCGCCGTTGACGATGCCTCCTCAGCACGCCGTGCCACGCCGCTCGGACCAACGGTGGGTGCCGCGCCATGCTGCCCGCTCTTCCTCCACGTCTTCCTCGTCGAGGTCTTCGTCACCTTCAACCTGCTACTCCTCGTACTCCACGTCGTCGCCACGCTTCTCGGCTATACTCACGCCGGTGAAGGACAAGTATGAGGAGGCTCCTCTGTCACGCCGGTGCCTCGGCACCGCCGCAGTCAGTGGCCGGTGCGAGCGATCACCTCCCCGTGGCTGCCTGCGCCTCACAATGCCCCAGCGCCAGGTAAAGAAGGAGTGGACGCCGCATGCACGCTCATCATGCAGGCAGGAGGAGAGGTTAATTAGGATTCTTATATTAATTAGGCGTAGAGATGGATGGACGAAATTATCATGTTTAGGACGGGCTGGCTAAATATTAAAGGAGGGCTTGGCTACAAAAGCATGTGCCCAAAGCTTTGGGAGGATTCCCCGGTTTGGAGTGGTGGTGGTTTTACAAGATGTATGCGTGGCTCTCAGCGGGATGCTGATCTCTACGCACTTCTATTCTTGTAGATAGTTGTTGGGCCTTCAAGTGCAGAGGTTTGTAGAACAGCAGCAAGTTTTCCCTTAAGTGGATCACCTAAGGTTTATCGAACTCAGGGAGGAAGTGGTCAAAGGTATCCCTCTCAAGCAACCCTGCAATCAAGATATAATAAGTCTCTTGTGTCCCAAACACACCCAATCACTTGTCAGGTGTATAGGTGCACTAGTTCGTCGAAGATACAGTAAAATACAAGTGGTATGGATATAAGACAACGATGCTAGAAAATAGCTTGATGGCGTGGAAGAGACTAAAGGCAAACTGAAATAAAGATGGAAGTAAGCAAACATGTAACAGATCTAGTTGCAACGGTGTTTTAATGCTTAGAAACAAGGCCTAGGGATCATACTTTCACTAGTGAACACTCTCATAGAAATATCTTCTCTTATGATACTACTCTTAACTACTCTCCGGTTGGACACTCTAATCCATGGTAGGGTTATAACAGCACACCTCAAAGTAAGCCTTTCCCATCTAGATAACCCCACACTGTCACCTTGAGCTCTAGATGGTTCCAACAAACACCACAATTTCATAGAAACATCCAACTCCAAATATAACTCATAACAAGTATTTGTAATCTCTAGCCTAAGTGCCACCATGGTGTGCATGCTGTCACTTTCACACACATGAAGAGAGCAGAGATCTATTAAAGCACTTGAGTAGCAAGGTAGATATACTTGATTACAAAGCTCATGATCAAAATATGATCATGCATAGAGAGAGAGATGAACACATAGCTACCAGTAGAAACCTTAGCCTCGAGGAAGAACTACTCCCTCGTCATCATGGGAATCAGCAATGGCGATGGAGATGGTGGTAGAGATCGATGGAGATGGCTCCGGGGGAACTTCCCCGTCCCGGCAGGGTGCCGGAATAGAGACTTTCTGTCCCCCGAATCTCCCCTTCGGTGGTGGTGGCGCTGCGGAACTTTTTGTGGCTGGAGGCTGTTCGATTTAGGGTTTTTGCATCGAGGGATCCTTATAGGCGAGAGGGGAGACCGAGGGGGCGCCAGAGGGGACCACACCACCCCCTAGCGCGGCCTGGCCTAGCCTGCGCACCAGGTGGTGTGGCTAGCCCCTGGCCCCTCTCCGTCTCATCTTCTGGCTCCGTGAATCTTCCGATAAAATATCGACTTTGCTTTTTGTCCCGTCGAATTCCAAGAATATTCATTTTCTGACTTTTCTGGAACCAAAAACAGCAGAAAACAAGCAACTGGCACTATGGCATCTTGTTAATAGGTTAGTCCCAGAAAATGCTTAAACGTATCTCCAAATATAGACAAAACATAAGAAAGTAGATACTAAACAAGTATGGAACATCAAAAATTATAGATATGTTTGCAACGTATCAGATGCCAGTCATCGGGCCTATGCCGTGAGGGAGCCGCCATTGCCTCTGGGCCGGCTATGGTGGCGGTTGTGCAGCGACCTCGTCGCCACAGCCTCTCTGAGGTGACTGCGGCAGGCTTGGTTGCTAGCTTTACCCCCTCCCCCTAATAAGGCCTTGATTGGGTGGCTCGCCGGCGGCGCCCCTTCTTTCGACTTGGCTAACCATGATGGCTTGGCCTGAGAGTTGGGCGGCACGGCTGCCGCTTGGCTACCCAGCCGGAATTCTTCCCTCCCGCGTTGAAGCGCGACGTTTGGAGGGCCTCTCCGCCGGTTCTCCCGCAAGCTCCTCCGGTGGGAGGTTGTTGTGGAGGACGTACAGAGTGGGAGTCCATCAATAAGCACTGGTCCTTGGCCGTCTTCTGTTCTGATCGTCTTTCGTTGTGCTGTCCCTTCCGGTCGGCCGTAGTGGCGAGGGGGAGGTGATTGCCGTGTCGCGGATGTGTGGTGGCAGAAGGGGGTGTCTGTGCCGGTTTCGATTGAAGCGGACGTTGTCTGCACTGCATCGGTGCCTGGCCGGCCGTGGCAGCGAGGAGGGATTCAGCTGTGGTGTTCTTTTGGTCTGCTTCGATCTTCGTCGGCTATTGCCCAAGTGGTGCTGTGTTGCTGGGTTATTCTGGAGCTTCTCTCCGGTGGCTTCTTGGTGGCTCGGCTGCCATTGCGCCGAACCTAATGGCAGTAGGGCCGTCGGTCCGTCGCTGCTCTTCTTCCGCGCCAGTGCTCGTCATCGCCTCTTCGCCAAGTGGTTCGTCCCTGGTGGCTTGGTGGTGGCCGGTTGCGAGGATTTTCTCACCGGTTCGAGGGTGGTCGAGCCCTTTCTCACACCTCGTCGATGGCGCCGGCTCCGAGGTCGTCGGCGTTTGTGGCAGAGACACCCGGTCCTTGATTGTGTTTTAGTTGTCTGTTTTCAGGGTGTTTTATGTATTTGGTGGAGGTCCTTATCTTCGAATGTAGGTCTTTTGCGAGTGTTGTTTGGACCTCCCCGTATTTTGTAACTGCCACGGATTCCCTTTGCAGCAATGAAAAGTTTGGATGCTTTGGACCCTTAATCGTTCAAAAAAAAATACAAGATGTATGGGTGCGTTTGGAGAGGTTTTTCTGGACGTCCGGTGGATGGCTAGGTTGGCCTTGTAAAATGGGGACGTGTCCATTCCATGAAATGCTACAGCTCTTGTTCGTACGCTTCATCCTATAGCCTTCCTTGGTGTACACTGTCTGGCACGTCAGAATTAATGGTGTTTCAGCTTCTAGTCAATAATCAATTCTTGGTGAATTAGCACTGTACTCCTTTCTCCGCAAATAAATATACTTCTAGCTTTATCCTAAGTCAAATTTAGTAAATTTTGACTAAATATTTAGAAAAATGTAGCAATATTTATGAAACTAAATTGTGGAATTTGGTGAGAATTGGGCTCTTGCCCATTAGACAAATCCCGAAATTCTTTTTGTCCATTCGTGCATGGGAGCATATGGCTGTGCTAGTGGTGTTAAAGTTTATCCCACATTGCTAGTTGAGTGAGAGTTACACCTCCTTATATACTAGGCTGTTCCACTACTCACTAAGGTGTGAGAAGAAGAGCAGCTCTCGCGCACTCCTCCAATGCCGCCCGCCTTGTCTCGTCGCACGCGGGGTTGCGGAAATCTTGTCGAGCAGAGCTTTATTTTTTGCTGGTAAGGAAAATTAATCATGGATTAATTACGAGTCATTAACGGACACATTAATTAGTCAACCGTTTTCAGTTTTTCTGAAACGGGGGCTGTTACTGACTCGGACATGGGCCGAGTCCCACGATCTCCCTGACCTGCACTATATAAGCGCATCTAAACCTAATCGGCACTGCTTATCACACATGTCTCCTTCTAGTCTATTGCGTCGCCGCCTTCGTCTTCTCCATCCCGGCTTGCGGCGTGCACCGTAGATCAGAACAATAGGCATTCGAAACCCCTCTCTTGTGAACCTGTACGGGTGAGAGACAATCAGGTTTTTGGGGAGTGCTTCCGCGCGACTACTGACACCATCACGGACGACTCCTTTCCCGATGAGGACTTCTTTCTAGACATCAGAAGCCTCTACACCAACTACATGGCCGACGACGTTGTTGCTACTGCTGCAGCTATTGCTGCTGCTACTGCCGCGGCCGGCGCTGGTGCTACTGCTGCTACACCATATGTGATTTCAATCTATCTCTTTCAGATTATGCTAGAATGTCTAGTTCTAGCGCTTGGTATAGATGTAATAGGTTTGTCTTGTTTAAATGTAATCTGTTCATCTACTTTGTTAGTTTGCGTGATCCATTTAATTGCTATATATATGATCGTGCTTTGACAATTATTTATTCGGATTAAATCATATGGATTATTGCTTATATTTTTAACATAAATTGACACCATTAGATCTGTTATCAAATTTAGTTTTATAATATGTCAATTTGATGGAATATATGTTGCTATATTTATCTGTTAAATTAGTTAAATGTGATTAAGTTTGATTTAGGCAAAAGCCAGAAATACACTTATTAGCGGACAGAGGGAGTACTGCTTTACCTTGCCCTTCTTTTGGAGAAATGGAGAAATGATGACAATGCATCATAATTAGCTAACCAACCTTTTCCATTCCGGGTCATGTGTTAGACCAAGCTTTCCATGATGTTGCAAAAGAGTCCGGCGCCACTTTGATCGAAACGGTTGGCGTTGAGATCGTGGGGAGGTTGATTTGATTTGTAAGATTGCAACGGATAAGGGCATTTTTTGCCTATTTCTTCTTTTCTTATGTATTTCATTAGAAAATATTGGGTGGCTCATATTTACCGACATCCTTGTTGCTAAAAAACTTAGCTCATGATACCATGTTGGAGGAATGGGAACTTGCATTACTAAGAGGCAAAAGGGCCTCATATATATAGTACATGTGAGAGCCAAAAGGTCAATATGGAGAAGGACAAAGGGAAACATAAATATATCACTAACAGTTGCAATAGATATGGTAGGACAAACCGGCAACTCAACCAGGTCAGATGCGTGTTGGACCGGGCTTTCATTTCCCCGGAGATGGAGGTTGCCTTTCCCCTTTGCTCGGTGGTGGCGGAAACGAGCCTAGTATCGGACCATACTCTGTTGGTCTTTGACACGGGAGAGGGCTCCTGTGCAAGATCCAACCGATTCTACTTTGAGACGGGATGGTTCGAGATTGGCGGCTTCATTGACCATGTGTTACAATTGTGGGGAACACTAGCTTAGCAGGTCTAGGGTCGAGATATTGTGGACTGGTGGAACTTCATGAGCGCCAAGCTTAGGCAGGGGCTCCGTGGGTGGATCTATAACCTAGGAAAAGATGCTAGAGTTAAGAAGGATTCCCTGCTACCGCAGATCAAAGGTCTTGACGAACTCGCTGACTCCGCAGGGATAGACGAAGACAACTGAGTGCTTAGATACCACCTTGAGGACCAGCTCCTGCAGATTTTAAGGCAGGAGGAGGAGTACTGGCCCGAGCGTGGGCGGGTCCATTGAGCATTGCAAGGGGATGCAAACACTACCTATTTTCACGTTGTGGCCAACGACCGCCGTAGAAAATATGCTATTAACTCTCTCTCTCTCCACGCCTTCGGGGCCTATCTCGTCGAAGCTGGACATCCAGGAGCCTGTCAACGATTTCTACTGGGAGCTGATGGGGACGTCAGCTCCTAGATCTTGCGGCCCAAATCCTCACTCTTGGGGGCAAGAGCGCCGGGTTTCGGAAGCAGAGAATGTGAGTTTAGCTATCACCTTCACGGAAAAGGAACTCTAGGCCATTGTAGAAGACATGAAAATAGATACCGCCCCAGGTCCGGACGGCTTCTCAGTAATTTTCTTCGAGAAGTTTTGGCCGCTGGTGAAGCTTGGAGTTCTTCACATTTTAAATGACTTTGTCATGGGTAGGATCGATGTCTCTAGGTTGAATTTTGGGGTACTTTCACTGATCCCTAAAGTGCAGGGCGCGAAGCCGATCTCCCAGTATCGGCCCATCACGCCGATTAACATGATCTTTAAGATTATCTCCAAAGCATTTTCTTCCAGGCTGGACCCTATCGCGAACCGCATCATCAGTCAGAACCAATCAGCTTTCATCAAGGGCCGATTTATCCTTGACGGGCCTCTCGCCCTTCACGAGACTGTGCATGAAATCAAGACCAAGAAGATGTGTGGGATTCTGCTGAAACTAGCTTTCGAGAAGGTGTATGGCAGAGTGAACTGGGACTTCTTCTTGGAAGTGCTCCGCTGCAAAGGTTTTGATGAGGGTTACATCCATAGGATTGCCCAGCTGGTCTCGGGACGACAAACAGCGATCTCTATCAATGGGGAAATGGGGTCTTTCTTCGGAAATACGCGTGGAGTGTGTCAAGGGGACCCACTCTCACCATTGCTTTTCAACTTTATTGGATAAGCTCTCTCTGTAGTCCTCTCCTCGGCTGTGGCGGTAGGCCACATCCACGGCCTAGTGCTGCACTTGATCAAGGGGGATCTCCCATCTGCAATACGCCGACGATACCCTTACCATGATACAGAATGACGACCTAGACATTGCCAATCTTAAGTTCCCATTGATGTGCTTAGAAGATATGTCCGGGCTCAAAATCAACTACCATAAGAGCGAGGTGATCACTATGGGCATCCCGGTGGTTGAACAACAAAGGGTGGCTAACTTGCTCAACTGCAAGCTGGGGACTTTCCCATTCGTCTACCTTGGGCTCCTTGTCTCTGACCTCAAGCTCATGATCGAACAGTGGAATTTCCTCATCCTGAAGCTGACCGCCAAGATTGAAACATGGCTAGGGAGGTTCCTGTCGTCTGGGGGACGGCTTATCCTCTCGAACTCATGTTTGGCCAGCCTTCCGATGTCCGTGATGGGTTTATTCCTACTGCAAGACGGGGTTCATGCCGCCTTCGACTCTCATAGAGCCCGCTTCTTTTGGGAAGGTGCGACCGATCAAAGAAAGTACCACATGGTCAAATGGCCTGCAGTGTGTCGTCCAAAAGAGTACGATGGATTGTGAATCCTCTGCTCGAAGAATATGAACATAGCGTTAATGTTAAAATGGGTCTGGAAACTATACCAGGAGGATGATTCCATTTGGTCCACGATAATTAGGGCTAAGTATCTGGACGTTGTCGATGTGTTTCCTAGGAATGGCCGTGGGGGCTCTCCCTTCTGGAAAAGTATTCACAAGATCAAGAATTTATTTAAGCTTGTGGCCAAGCACTCCATCAAAGATGGGCGCTGCACCAAATTCTGGACTGATTGGTGGCACGAGTCTGGCCCTCTGAGCGAGAGATTTCCTGTGTTGTTTGCGATATGCGGCGACGAGCACATTGGGGTAGCTTAGGCCTGCGCAGGGATTAGCTTTCATTCATTGCTAGACCAAGCTAATCTGGCCCAGTGGCGTGACCTGAGTATCATTTTGGACTCCATCGCGCTCTTTGAGGCCAAGGACAATATCAGCGCCAAGGATAATATCTCCTGGCACCTGGACCCCTCGGGGATTTACTCTGTCAACTCCTTATATGCAAAACTATCACAGGGTGCAACAGTTGCGCACTTCTCCCAGGTTTGAGCAGACAAACTACCACTGACAATCAAAATCTTCTCGTGGCAGTTGATTTTAGACAAGCTCCCCTCTAGCCTCTAGATTGCTTCACGGCAGGGCCGAGCTAACGGTAGCTACGCGCCGTGCGGCACTCCTAAAGATGCGACTCACATCTTCTTTAACTGCTCGGTGGCCAGGTTTGCTTGGAGCGTTTTTTGCCAGGTTGTGGGATGCAACTACTGGTGTCCAACAAACTTTGCCCAATTCTTCGCGATCATCTCTAACTTCCCTAGTAGCGAGCATCGGACGTTGTGGGCTTTGTTCCTTGCGCAATCGTGGGCTCTTTGGCACATTAGGAATAAACTGGCTATTGAAGCCCGAATCATCAAGCAACCGGCTGATATCATTTTCAAAACGTTGATCTTTGTGCAGCTATGGGCGCCAACAGCAAAGACGCATGACTCATCAAGACTGGAGGCGATGGCAAGCGAATTAAGGCGTCTCCACATGGCTAATCTGTCCCAGCCACCCCCAAGCCAGCCTCCAACGTCGTGAGCAGGGATCCCTCGCTGGTCCTGGGAGTGATAGTTGTTGTTTTGAGTGATCATTTTCCTTTTGGCGAAGCTGTATGCCGCAACAGTTGTATCGTTCTCTAGCTCCTCCCCTCTCTTTTCCTTGGCTAAGCTGTATGCCGCAGCATGTACTGAATCTTTGTGGGACTCTCGCTTTATTAATTTAAAGTTGGGCACATTGTGCCTTTTATCTAAAAAAAACAAAGACATGCCACCATGGATTTAAAATTCCTGTGTTTTTTGGATAGTTGAGTGGAGGAGGGCGCATATATATACTGGTATATAACAAAAAATCTCATCTTTGAATAAATACATCCTTGCTTCAATTTTTTATAACATCATGTAAGTTTATACAGTATAAAGAAGATTAAAGAAACTTAAATGTCTAAACCGTGGATGTCCAAAGCATGAATGAAGCTCAACCTACTATTATTAGGCGGTTAGATTCAGCCCCTCCCATATTTTGCGCTGTTGGTAGTCGCTCATTTGATGAAGACATGTTAGATGCCAAATATTCTATGAGTTATGTTAATGAGTTTCTCAGCAATTTAACACATTTAGATGTGGCACCATGGCATGTTGAAAAACTTGTAAAGAACTTAAATGATCATGGAGCAACATCTTGCAAACACAATAATTAAGTCCAATGTATCTCTAACCATAGTTGCACGACAAACCTGATTTTTTTTGGAAATATGGATCTTTTGTTTGTGCGAGAGCGAAAACATTCCAAATGAGATATTAAATCAAAACCACAGAGTATTTCAGTAAGTCGGAGATGTAGATGAAACTTCTTAACGAATGACCGCATAACGTGGTAGTTCTAATCTCTTAATTAGATTCCTCTTGGATGAATTATTATGCAAAAGTGAACATAAATTAGATTTCCAAACGTATAATTGCATAAGCCACCACATCACTTTTTAAAGAAAATCCAATAAACGATTGTTCGCATGCTTTCCATGTGTGTTAAACGCATGAAAATTTTGAATGTGCTAATGAATGACTTCTATATGTAGACATATTAAAATATGACCAATAAATAGTGAGTGTAAAATATGATGTTGCCGATAAATTCTTAGTATCTTAGCACACTAATATAAGACACATGTATTTGTATGCCAACACAAATGCGGGTCAACTTTATTTGAAAAGAAATGTTTAGGTTATCGCCTTACAATTCTAAAAGTTTATGTCTGGTACATGCATTTTGTATCATCTAGTTTGCATAATAGACTTAGTTCATGATCATATTTGCATAATCATTTCATTGCTTATAAATTTTTAGATGATTTGCGGGATTTTTGTCAAAACTCCCTTTGCGATGGTATTTAATTCCGGGAGGCATGAATCTCCTTTTTCATATTCTGCTCTTGGAGCTTATGTACTACAATTAAATTGAGAGAAAAATACCACATCGGATTTTTTGGTAATAACTAAGCCAACAAGATGTGGTGGTCTGTAGAAGAGCCACAAGGACCTGAGAAGGGCACATGATGCACCCAATAAGGTCAGGTGCACCATGATGGCCCCCAGTGCCATATAACTCCCCTCGACTACTCCCTTTTACATGTGTTTTCTTGTCGGTGAAAGACCTAACCCAAAATTAAGAGATTTTTCTGAGGCAGAGACAACACTGGAAGTCTTCTCCTTGTTTGGGAGAGGGTAGATCGTGTTGTCCCTTTGATGTCACGAGGGGGAAATATCCGCCGTCGAAGACATCAACACCTACTCGGTGTAGGGAGACCATCTCCATCAACATCTACACCATCTCCATCATCGACACCACATCAATCACTGTGACCGACATTATCCCCCTCATTATTTGTGTAGATCAGAACCTAGGAATAGTTTTCTAGTGCTGTGTGCATGATTGTGTTGCAACTATGTTATTATGTTGAGGTAAAGTTATATTTTTAGATTGTGTTGTATACTATATGCCACTGAGCATTTTCATGTCTCACCGTTGTGAGTAGTTACTCACATTCATGAGGGCATAGGATGAATTTGCCATGATTTTTAGATTGCATGCTTTGAGTATTTGATCATGTTTTATACTACCTATGATCCAAATTACTTGTGGCTGGTTCATTGAACGCTAACAGATTTTGGGCAACATAATGCCTAAAACCTCCACAAGTAATTTGGATCGGAGAGAGTACTTTATTATGGTTCTATGATGGTAAATTATGACCTTCAACTATATGTTACTTCTGAGCGCTACCACTTAAAGTAATTAAGAGAGAAGGGGTGGCTGGAGATGACAAAAACCATCTCCAAATTCTTTAATTTGCAATAGGGGTTCCTGATGGGGACCTTGGAAAATTAGGCAAGGGTTGAACACTTATGTCTTAATTAATCTATTTCTTGTGCAAGAAGGTAGCTTTGAGACCTATCATTATGGGTGTAATTATGCGTGAACATGGTTGCACCTAGCTTGGTTTCTATCTAGTAAGAATAAAAGTTGACAATATATATCGTGCTCTAGCTAGAAATCTATGTGATAAGTAGATCCATGCCGTCATTGAAAACGTTTGTCACATATAAGAACACATAATGGGAATGTATTCTTGTTGCATAGAGGATTGAGTTTTTTTCCAAAAAGAACTATTCATATATTCCTTGCAATATGTTTTACCTATAATTTATGTTTCAGCAATCTATACAACAAAAACATAAATCTCTGCTTTTTTATTGTTTCTAATACCTTTAGTCCCTCGTGGGTTCAACACTAATGATGAAAGATACTATAACCAATCCCTAAATCATGGGTATAATTGTGCACTATATTCTATATTAAAAACTTCCAAATACTAACATTTTCAATGATCTCGTGTTTCCATCTTAGCAACCAAATTAACATCCTTCTAAGTACTTCTTTGATCTAAAAGGGACTGTTGTATGAAATCGTGAAAAAATTATGGGGAGTGTTTAATTGGTGGGACCAACAACTATGTAGTTATTATGAGCTATTCATCTCTATGCAATTTCAAAGTATTTCTGTTAATAAATCATGAAAATGTTCAATTACCATAATGCTCCCTTTTTTCAGATTATATCAAAATAAAATGGCAAAACACTAAAGGAAGTTCAACCATTCAATATTGCCGAAATCCACAACTATTTCAAACCAAGAGTCGGTGCTTGTAGCCGTAAACCAGGTACTTACTAGACTAAAGTTGTCCGTCCCTTATTTATTTGATTGAAATTTAAATGTAGCTTATCATTTTGATACTTTTACCACCTTATTACTTTTCTTAACATAGTGACTAAGGTGTTAAATCATAAAATAAAAATCCAAATATGAGTTTTTTCATAAGGTATAGTACTCCAAAACATGGTTAAAATTAGGTTGGCAAATCATTATCCTAGTTGCAAATGTTCCCTTGCTACAATAAATAAAGGCTCCTTCCAATGAATATTCTTGAAGTGCAAAACAAGTTGGTTGGTGTACATAGGCATGCATTCACACTTTCCAAAAGTACATAGATAGAAGGATCGAATCCATCAACCACTGTAGGATTAAAACTTTGATCGAAAGAATATAAATACCATTTAACTAAAATATAGACAGATCTTGGCACTTGGTCTTATGCATTCACTCTCACAACACCATGCTAAATCGGTCCGTGTGATCCATGCATCAAAGCCTAAATTTAGAGCATCAATCAGGAGTAAATAATAGCGCTAGATTATTTCGGCTCAAACTGCTATCCATGTCATCCTCATTCTTTTCGGCCATGGGACGGATGCTGAAAAGGACACGCGAGGACACTGGAATGGAACCGTACTATCCCGTGAGGCGAGACCCGCTGCGGGCCAAGGCGGATGAGTCCTTGCAACGTACATGTGGCGCACGCCGTCATACCTCGTGTCTCTAGATGGTGGAACGCGCGTGCGAACTGGGCCCATCATCAGCTTCGCGAACATGACCTCCCTCTGTGAGAGGAGTTTTCGGCGCAACACGGCTCAGCACCCGCCAGGTGGTGGGACCCTATATGAGCATATGTGGCGCTATGGGCCCTTTGAAAGGATCGTACGGGCACCTAGAGGGGGTGAATAGGTGCTACTTCAAATTTACCCTTTTTCAATTTAGGGTTTGACACAAAAGGTAAATTCTCTAGATCATGCAACTATGGTGAATTTACCTATATGTCAACCTAACACATATACTAAGCAAGAACTATATAAGTAAAGTGCGGTAAAGGATAGAAGTAACCAAAGTGGAGTACACGGAGACACAAGGATTTGTTTCCCATAGTTCCTTCCTTTTGAGGGGAAGTATGTCTACGTTTGGAGAGGGGGTGGTTTCAAACCACCAACGCCACGAGCGGCCTCCCTTGTTCTCCGATGAACCTCACTCCCAACGGGTTTGATTCACCTCTTCCATTATATGGCAACCTTCGAGGTGGAAGCCGACACCTTTACAAAGAGTCCGGGGAACACATTCACAACTTAATTGGAGACTCCCAAATACAAGCAAGTTGTCAAACAATCAAAGACAAGCTTGTAAGAACCAAATAAAAATCTAGGGTTTCTAAAGAAACACTAGAGCATGGGGGCCCTCAAGTGAATGAGGGGGAAATGAAGATCTCTCTTGGTGAAGCTGTAGATCAAGGCCTCCTTCGATTCTCCAAAGATCAATGACTTAGGATGGTTGGATGAAGAGATCTTGTTGATTTGGTGGCTCAAATGGGCATGGTGTTCTTCAGTGGGTCGAGCAGCTGGAGGAAGGGGATAAGGTCCTCTATTTATAGCCCTTCACTCCACTGAACCGTTTTCTAACCATTGGAGAAAAGTCAGACCGGAGACTCTGGCCCGCACACCGGAGACTCCGGTCTACACCGGAGATTCCGACCTATCTCCGGACCAGCCTCCGGACCAGCACACAGATTGACCCAGCCCTTCTGAGAGCCAAGTGGACCGGAGACTCCGGTCCAACCACATTAGAGATTCCGATCAGGGGCTTGGACCGGAAACTCTGGTTAGACCTCCGGACCTTGCTCCTGACCACCTATCTGGCTGACCCTGGCAGAAATCTAGAGCCCCTTCCGGGGATTCCTAGGAAACTCTAGACCACACCGGAGACTCCGATCCAGCCAGACCGAAGACTCTAGTCTGGAATTCCCAGGAACATGTAAATATTGCATGGAAAGTTCCGTAGGCCAAGGGTCCTTTTCACTTTGCATTTACTGTAAAATGCTCTACTTGTTGTTAACAAACACCAAAAGTGATTATGACAGCAAATGTCCTTTCAATCTCCCTCTTTTTGGTGTTCGATGACAACAAGTGATTTTGCATGGAAATAATTTGTAATGAATTACGACAGTGTATAATAAGGCTCCCCCTGACTACGTGCACTAAGATAAGCATGTAAAGCATGCACGGTAGGTAGTACATTGATAAAGCACATAGTTCTCACACGAGTTACAATAATATAGGAGCACCCATAGAGTCACACACAAATAGCAAATAGTATCTCGCAAGAACATAAGGTAAATAAGTACGAAGGTCGAGATAGCAAATACAAATCAAATCCAAGCCCAAGCCCATGCGAATCCCGATGACAATGTCTTCTCCCCCTTTGGCATCGAAACACCAAAAAGGGAAAAGACCTAAGCTAGCGACCCAACGGATCAGTAGTCCTCGTCATCACCATCCTCGTCCTCCTCATCCATATCCTGGTCCCCATCACCATCATCATAGTCATCATCACCATCTGGAGCTGCAGGCCCTTTGCCGTGAGGGCAAGAAGAGGAGGTACCCTGGTACCCATATCCAGAGGTGACATCAGAGAAGGTCTTCCAATCTACCAAACTGTCCTATTGGGCATTCCATGCCCCAAAAGAAAGAGTCTAGTCTAACTCAGTGGATGGTTGAGTGCCATGCTCATTAGTGTATTCATCTTCTCCTTCCAGATCATTCACCTCACCCTGAGCCTTAATCTCCTTGAGGAGTTTATCTATGCGACAGTTGCTCTTGTAGGAGGCATGCTGTTGCTTGCGGATGTCCACATTCATGCAACAAAGGGTCCTCTCCCAGAATGGGGCCTTCTTGACCTTCTCATGTACATAGTCACATGTCATGGGAGGCAGGGGTGCATTGGAGGCACTCTTCCTCCGAGCCCTAGAAGGAGAGGGGGCCCTCTTAGTCTCAAATATCTCCTCCTCATCATTGGCATAGGAGCATCTAGGAGGAGGCCTCATGCGTCCCTTCTGCTATAGTGATACAAGAGTATGCTCGGTAAGGTTGGAAGCCAAGCCAAGTGGCGAACCATAGTCCTAGGTGTTGATGAGTCTCATGAAAAGTGGTGCATATGGAGGAGCCTTCCTGTATAGTATGGCATGGTAGATCTCCTGAAATATGTAATCCATAACATCAATAGGATCTACATCTGCCTCGGGGCCATCCATGTAAATCTTGTGGGTATGATATAGCAAGTTGATCAAACCACACCTGATGGCATCATCATTTCCAGCACTCGGTGACATGGTTTGGCAGAATATCCTCAACATCAGGTTGTAGAGAGGCTTGAGTCCCTTGGACCTGCCCACAACACCCTCGCTGCCATACAATGGGGCAAGCTTGTTCTTGTTCACCCCAAGGCTGCTAAGTGCATGCGCACCCCAACATGCGTGGACACTCCTTGGAAGGTCTCAAAGATGGCCTTAGCAAAGGAGTAGAAAGTTGCAAAGCAGCGGTGGTTACTAGTCATCTAGGTCATAGTCCTAGCTTGGTCAGTCCCAAACACATCTGTGGCATAAAACTGCTGCACAAGGGTGATGTTGTAATCTTCACAGATCTCCATCAAGTTGAACACCCCTAAATTCTCACTAATCCAGAGTGCATCAAAGAAGTAGGGGCTCTTCCTCATCTGATCAACACTCATATACTTCTGGGGGCACACAGGTGACCTCTTGAGCATGCTATAAATGTCTTTCATGAAAACAGCTTGCTCCTTCATCATCTCACGGTACTCCTTCTTTGACATGTGGGACAAAGACTGAAGATTGTCGTACTTTGCCCTCTTGGCACGGTTCTCTTCCTCAACCCTGTCCTTCTCCCTCCTCATATATGCTGCATCATGGGCATGTTGTCTCCGGTTGGACAGGGGCACCACATACTGACCCTCGGACTCATCATAGCGAGGATTAGCCCTCTTTAACTTGGCCTTGGTGCGAGGAGGACGACGAGAGCCAGAACCTATGAACAACAGCAAGGGAGATATCATGGAGGTAAGTATATATGTCCCAAGGATGTAGCACAAGAGCCTTGAGGCATTACGGGTTCTGTTTGATTCATCCCACACCGGAGTCTCCATAGTTGACACCGGAGTCTCCGGCTCATACCGGAGTATCCGGACCAGAGGACCGGAGTCTCCGGCCCTGGGGCCAAAATCTCCGGTTGGGAGGCTCTGGCAAGAACAGGGAGGCTGCATGAGGGGATAAATCTAATAGATCGGGCAAGGCAACAAGGCTAGTGTATTAGTTTGCACGCAAGTGATTCCCGTGGGCAAAAATAGCACCAATCCTCAAAAACAAATCAAGGGATGAACCCTAGGAGAAAAATAGGAGGAGAGGTACCAGATATGTCCATGGGATTGATTCCACCGTTGGGAATCACCCAATGGTGGAGGGGAGGAGGCTGGCCGGCGGCATGGTAGATCCCAGGGGCTTCTTGACCTTTGGGGAGAAGTTTTGGAGGAGGAGGCGACGGGTAGAGAGGGGAGGACAGGGGTGGATGAATGAAACTGCTATTTCAGTTCACCACGTCCTCCCTTAAGTTGCCTGGAAACCGTCTGGACTGGAGACTCCGGCCTACACCAGAGACTCCGGTGTGAACACACCGGAGACTCCGGTCCTCCTCGACCAAAAATTCTATATATTGTGTTTGGGGACATATATGAGAGAGAGTGTGTGTTTTTAGGACAAGGAATAGGCTTGAGTTAAGATGACATACTGTGAAGAAGCAAGAAAACCATAGAAATCCATTCAAATGTTCATTAATGCTCCAAATAGACGCAAACTAAGAACCAACTATTCAATAAGAAGAGGGTGGTGGCTGAGGCCACCATGTAAGAGTTGTGGCTTGACACCGCAAAGAATTATCCTTAGGTTCATTGCCACTACTCAACAGTAAAGCTCACATATCACAAAATGATATTATGAGAATTGAATTTCTTAATTTTGGCATTATGGGGGAGGGATAGTCCAATGTATTAGGACCGCACCCCCTCTATATCCATGCATGCACCTAAACCAAATAAGAGTCAAGACATAGGTGAGTATGCAAGGTGATCAAGTCAAGCTCCTAGAATCTACGATATTTAGATCATTCCTCAAATAACAAAACCTTGCTTCATCAAGTGGATTCGTGAAAATGTCGGCAAGTTGGTCTTTCGTTGATACATAGGATAGCTCAATATCACCTCGAGCAACATGTTCTCTAATGAAGTGATGACGAATCTCAATATGCTTTGTCCTTGTGTGATCCACTAGGTTATAGGCAATCTTGATAGCACTTTCATTGTCACATAGAAGAGGCACTTTGTCACAATGGACACCGTATTCCTTTAAAGTTTGCCTCATCCATAACAATTGAGTACAAGCACTAGCGGCTGCCACATACTCGGCTTTTGCGGTGGAGAGATATATACAGTTTTGCTTCTTAGAAGACCAACACACCAAGGACCTTCTAAGGAATTGGCAAGCCCCAGAGGTTGATTTCCTATCATCCTTGTCACCAGCCCAATCCGAATCCGTGTATCCACAAAGAGAGAAAGTTGAGCCCCTAGGATACATAATACCATAGTTTGGGGTATGAACCAAATATCGAAAGATTCTCTTGACCACCATCTAGTGGCTTTCTTTAGGAGCTGCTTGATATCTTGCGCACACTCCTGCACTCAACACAATATCGGGTCTAGATGCACAAAGGTAAAGCAAAGAGCCAATCATGGACCGGTATACCTTTTGATCCACATCTTTACCATTTGGGTTTAGTTCAAGATGAGTCTTTGTTGCCATGGGAGTGGGAGCTCCATTTAGATCTTTCATGTTGAATCTTTTGAGAATATCTTGAGTATACTTGGCTTGGTTGAAGAATGTTCCTCCTCTTACTTGCTTGATCTCAAAGCCAAGAAATACCCTCAATTCTCCCATCATAGACATACTGAACCTGTCAGACATAAGCTTAGAGAATTCATCATTAAAAGCTTTGTTAGATGAGCCAAAGATAATACCATCTACATATATTTGGCATACAAAAAGATCCCCATTGATTTTCTTAGTAAAAAGAGTGGGATCGATTTTCCCAACCTCAAACCCACGATCTAACAACAACTCTCTAAGATGCTCATACCACGTGCGTGGAGCTTGTTTGAGCCCATATAGCGCCTTATAAAGTTTGTAGACATGGTTTGGAAAGTTGGGATCCTCAAACCCCGGGGGGTTGCTTTACGTATACCAACTCATGCAAATGACCGTTAAGAAATGCACTTTCTACATCCATTTGTTGTAGTTTAAATTTATGGTGTGCCGCATAACCATGAAGGATACAGATGGACTCAAGGCGAGCCATGGTTGCATATGTCTCTCCATAATCAATGCCTTCAATTCGAGAGAACCTTTGTGCAACCAATCTTGCCTTGTTCCTCACAACAATTCCATGCTCATCTTGCTTATTCTTGAATATCCATTTGGTGCCTAAAACATAGTGGCAATCTTTTGGCTTTCAAATAACTTCCATACTTTGTTTCTCTCAAAGTTGTTGAGCTATTTGTGCATTGCATCCAACCAATCCGAATCTTGAAGAGCTTCCCATACTTTCTTTGGCTCCACCATGGAAATGTGTGCTTGGTGCTCACCAAAGTTCTTCAGTTGAGCTCGAGTGGATATCCCTCTTCTTAGATCTCCTACCACATTCTCAAGAGTGTGGTCTCTTAATTCCAATATTCTATCCATTCTAGCTTGCCGACGAGTTTCGATCTCCTTGGTGTTTCTTGTGGGGATCACTTCATCATTTTGGTCCTCGCTTGACCATGAACTTGACCTCGATCATCATTGGAATTATTCTCTTCAACAAGAGGCAAAGATTGACCTTGGTCTTGATCAATCATACTTCTAGACAGGCATTAAGCTTCCCTTATGGCAGTTTCTATAGATCTTCCTTGTGTAATAGACTTAGCACCGCTGGACATTCTGGCAAATGGAGACTCAAGCACCTCCTGGCTAGAGGTTTCTTCTTGATCAACAGGTTGATGGTCCACAACTTGTATTTGGCATGGGTCATTGTCCTCCTCGACAGGAGCTTGTTGATGTTGTGAAGATGAGGGCTCCACTTGAGTAGAGCATAGTTCTTCTCGATCCTCCATAAGGGGTTCCTCAACAGGGCAGATGAAACCCGCATCCATTCTTCCTATGGCATCTTGAGGCATTTCATCATCTACATCACAGACATCAACATGCTCCGCTTGGGTACCATCATATTCTTCAAACACCACACTACAAGATTCTATGACAGTTCCGGAGAGCTTGTCATAGATTCTATAAGTGTGGGATTCGAGATCATAACCAACAAAAATACCCTCTAATGCTTTGGAGTCAAACTTGGACAAACGAATACCCTTAATGCAATAGAAACACTTACAACCAAACACCAGATGTATGAAACGTTGGGCTTGTTACCGGTAAGGATTTCATATGGAGTCTTGATCAATTATTTTCGAAGGTAGAAACGGTTTGATGCATGGCATGTGGTGGAGATTGCTTCAGCCCAAAAATTGTATGAAGATTTAAACTCCATCAACATGGTCCTTGCCATATCAATAAGAGTCCGGTTCTTCCTCTCAGCTACACCATTTTGTTGAGGGGTATACGTAGCGGAATATTGATGTTTTATTCCCTCATCACTAAGAAATCCATTCAATGTGTAGTTCTTGAACTCGGTACCGTTTTCACTTCTTATTGTTAATACTGGGACATTGTGTTGACGTTGAGCCATGTTGATGAAGTCAATGAAGTTTTCTTGGGTCTCACTTTTCAGCTTGAAGAAATATACCCAAGTGTATCTTGAATAGTCATCAACAATCACCAAGCAATATTTCTTCCCACCGAGGCTTGCATGAGATGGAGGACCAAAGAGATCCCCATGAAGGAGCTCCAAGATCCTCTTGGACTTGATGTAGTTCTTAGGCTTGTGGGGAGAATAATGCATCTTTCCTTCAACACATGCCCTGCAAACACGATCTTTGGCAAAGCAAACATTTTCTTTTAGTCCAACAATATGACCATCATTGTGGAGGCTTTGCAAAGTTCTCATGTTGACATGGGCTAGACGGTGATGCCATAGCCAACCCACATCGGCCTTTCCGAATAAGCACATCGGACTTGTAGTGGTTTTCCCCAAGAAGTCCACCACATACAAATCATTTTTGACGTACCCAACGAAAGCGACCTTTAGAGACTTGCTCCACACGAGGATCACAATATCATTATCAATAAAGACGACAAAGACCATCTTTCCAAGAGCACGGACTAAAAGTAAATTATAGCCAAGGCTCTCAACAAGCATGATGTCCACGAGAGTGATATCGTGTGCAACTACAACTTTGCCAAAACCCATTACCTTAGACTTTGACTTGTCGGCATATGTCACGGATATTTGATCAATATCTGGTCTCAACTCCTTGACACTAGATGCGCTTCCGATCATATTACTTGTGCATCCACTATCAAGCACCCATTTTGACCCTCCGGAAGCATAGGTCTACAAAAGATCAAACTAGTTTTTAGGTACCCATTTTTCAATGGGTCCTCTTTTGTTAGCAACAATGGTCTTGGGAACCCAAATAGACCAAGCAATGTAACCATCAAATGGGCCAACATATTGTTCATAAACATCACCAAAATAATCACGCATTAAAACATAGTGAGGGTTAGCACTTCCTGCAAAATCATCATGATACATAGTTTTTCCATTCGTGGACTTACTATCCACAATGACCTTGTCCTTTTCTTGTGAGGGCTTGGCCTTCTTCTTCTTGGTGTTCTTCTTCTTCTTCTTCTTCTTCTTCTTCTTCTTCTTCTTCTTCTTCTTCTTCTTCTTCTTGCCTTTAGAGACAAAGCCAATGCCCCCTTTCTCACTACTTGACCTTTGCTTACTCAAGAGGTCATCAATTGACTTGTTTCCTTTGGGAAAGGTGGCTTAGCTAGCTCCCCCTTCAACCTAGCATTTTCTTCAAGTATACTTGTACAACTAGAGGGAATGAAAGTACTAGGTGAAGTAATATTGGTCAATTGAGTTTGAGGCTTTTCATGAGACTTTGTGAGCAACAAGAGTTCACTCTCCAAGGCTTGTGAGACTTGTCCTAAAGTCCCCGGCAAGTTTTTCATGAACAACACCAAACTCAATCTTGTCCTTTTTAGCCCTTTTATATTTAGCAATAGCATGGTCATGTTCCTTGATGAGTTTATTAATAATGAGATCATTTGCTTCATAAAGCCCTTCATGTTTAGTTTCAAGAGACATTCTAGTTTCGTGTTCTTCTTCTAGAGCATTATTTAGAGCTTCTACCTTAATCATGTGCTCTCTTCCTAATTTACATCTCTCATCTAGAAGTTCTTGTGTGTGTGCACGTTGATTTAAGAGGTCCACAACATGTTTCTTGTGTTCCCCTTGCAAGTTATTCATAAACACATCAAAAGCAACTAATTCCTTTTTGACCTCAAGGGATAACTCATCATCAAATTCATCATTGACTAAAGAGGTGGAGTTTGATGATGGCAATACCTCCGTTCCTCTTGCCATACGGCAAGTGACGTTCTTGTTGGAGATATTCTCATTTGGAGAGTCGAAGAGAGAGAGAGAATGTAGGGGTATAAGTAGTGGCAAGAGATGCCACACCACTTGATGTTTCTTCATCTTCATCATCATCGTCGGAGGAGAATTATTCATGAGTGATCAAGACAATTTCAACCGACATCTTGTTGGTTGAATTCCTTTTGATGAAGGGTTTCTTGTAAGGAGATTTGGAGGTCTTCTTCAACACAAGTTTACCCCGATGAACCTCACCCCCAACGGGTTCGATTCACCTCTTCCACTATACGGCAACCTTCGAGGTGGAAGCCGACACCTTTACAATGAGTTTGGGACACCCATCCACAACTTAACTGGAGTTTCCCAAATAGAAGCAAGCTGTCAAATAAACAAAGACAAGCTTGTAAGAACCAAATCTAAAGCTAGGGTTTCCAAAGAAACACTAGAGCATGGGGGCCCTCAAGTGAATGAGGGGGAAATGAAGATCTCTCTTGGTGAAGCTGTAGATCAAGGCCTCCTCCTTCGATTCTCCGAAGATCAATGACTTTGGATGGTGGGATGAAGAGATCTTGTTGATTTGGTGGCTCAAATGGGCATGATGTTCTTCAGTGGGTCGAGCAACTGGAGGAAGGGGATAAGGTCCTCTATTTATAGCCCTTCACTCCACTGAACCATTTTCTGACCGTTGGAGAAAAGTCAGACCGGAGACTCTAGCCCGCACACCGGAGATTCCGGCCCATCTCCAGACCAGCACACAGATTGACCTAGCCCTTCTGAGAGCCAGGTGGACCGGAGACTCCGGTCCAACCACACCGGAGAGTCCGATCAGGGGTTTGGAACAGAGATTCTGGTCAGACCTCTGGACCTTGCTCCGGACCACCTATCTGGCTGACCCAGGTAGAAATCTGGATCCCACTCTGGGGATTCCTGGGGAAACTCTGTACCACACCGGAGACTCCGGTCCAGCCAGACCGGAGACTCTGGTCTGGAATTCCCAGGAACATGTAAATATTGCAGGGAAAGTTCCGTAGGCCAAGGGTCCTTTTCACTTTGCATTATATCAACCTGTAGACAATAGCATACTGTAAAATGCTCTACTTGTTGTTAACGAACACCAAAAGTGATAATGACAGTAAATTTCCTTTCACCCTCAACAAACACGGTGATTTGCGGTAGAGAGATGAGCTGGCAGCCGAGGTGGCATCGGAAGGCAAGGGCAGATGATGGTTCTCACGACGGAGAGATGAGCTGGCAGAGTAGACCATAAACGTCCGTGTTTTATTGTGGAGTTATCATAGGATGGGTCTCAATGATAGTAGAGATGGCGTCGTAGGGCATAGGTGCCCGCAGTTTCCTGTGCCGAGGTCGTATAGTGGGTTTTAGCCAGAGCCATTGTGACCAAGGAAACTCTTGCCGGACATGAGTTCTCACAGGCAAGATCCCAACTAGCTTCCTAGACTATAGGAGTCCACGGGTTATCATGGTGAAGAGACAAGCTTTCAGCATCCCAGGTTTTCGTGCCCACGCATTGGCTATAAAACACCGAGCGCCATCTCCTTCCGGTGAATTTATATTTTCATACAATAAATGTCTCCATCCGCAACGATTTGCCCCATTAAGCATCGTAAAAGGTGCCTCTTCCACGACGATTTTCTTCACTCGACCGTGGTCGGTAGAAAACTTTTTACCCATTTTTACGGCCCTTTACTATGATGAAACCACTAATACAAGGAAGAAGCTCGACCCACACATGACAAAAGTAATATTTCCGGTTCCTCACGCGATGTTGATTGACCAAAATCTTTTGAGGCGTGTGAGTCCCTGATATCAGTGTCTCTAGAGGACCATAATTTTTGGTCGTGCCACCCTAATTTGAACTTGATAACATTGCTCGATGCATCCGCCATTTATTCAGGTTGCTGAGTCCCCTATGTCATCCTCTCATTAGAAGAATCGTGTGTATGATGCAATTTTTCCTTCGCTCGTGCTACCCATTTCTGAACTTGATTGCATAGCTCAATGCTTCTACCGTTTAGTCAGGCTACTAGGTCCCACATGTCACCCTCTCATTAGAATAAACGTGTGTATGATCAATTTTTTCCTTGGTCATGCCTCCTAGATTTCAACTCGATAACATTGCTCGATGCATCAGCCGTTCAGTCAGACTGGTGGGTCCCCCATGTCATCCACTCATTAAAACAAAATGTGTGTACAGTGGACTATCTATATCCGCTCGTGCCTCCCTATTTTGAACTTGATATCGTTGCTCGATGCATCATCTATTTATTCAGGCTGGTGAGCCCCTCATGTTGGCCTCCTCTATAGAGAAAACATGTGTATGTTGGACATTTTTAGGTTGTGTCTGCTGTTTTGACCTTGGTAATGTTGCTCGATGTGGCAACCATGTATGGTCTTGCTGTTGGGCCCTAATGTCAGCCTCTCTAAACAAGAAACATGTCTATCTTGGTCTTCTTTCTCTAGTCGCAACTGCCATTGTGTCCTTGCCAATGTTGCTCGATGTAGTAGTCATGAATGTTCTGACTAATGAGTCCCCAATGGCATTCTCTCTATATAGGAAACATGTCTATGTTGGACTTTTTCTTATAGTCGCATCCGTTACTTTGACCTTCTTAACATATCTCAATGCAGTCGTGTATCTTCTGGATGGTGGGTCCCTGATGCCAGCCTCTCTGTACAACTACTTATCCTTTTTTGAAACCCACCCATTAAACTTGAGGGACGCTGCGGTGGGTCCATGACCTTAAAGACAAATTAGTAGAGGAAAAAATGTGAACCTAGGATAAATATATGTACGCGTAGAGGATTCGAACTCAATATTTTCAATAGATGTAAACTGAGTGTGTTTCCACTATGCCAAATATATTTCTTGAAAATTTATCATTAAACATTTGTTAGTGCCTATAACTTATGTATTAGTCTTCTTAAAAAGTTTGTCCATGCTTATCTCTTCTAAAATATGAGGGCAGCACTCCTGGCATCTCAATTTATAAAATACAACATAATGGAGTAGTTTCTTAAAAACGTGAGTTGGCGGAGTTTTTTAAGAGGTGAGGGGCAATGCCCAAAAGGCCGAATCAAAAGGATTTTATCTATTCTACATGGGCTATACTCCATGGGCTCCTTTCTCAAATTTCACTTGGCTGTGCTCAGCAGTCCCCTGACCCCGAAAAGGCTAAATTAGAAGATTTTAGGATAAATAGAGACCAAATGGGTTAGCTTTCATCTGCTCGTTAGTAAAAATGCATTGTGATATGGCTCAGGCGAATTTGAAAAAAAAGTCCTCACTAAGGGAGGAAAAAGAAGAGATACTTCCTCTATCCACAAATAAGTGAGTTGGATTTATCTAAATTTGAATGTATCTAGACACATTTTAGTGTATAGATACATACGAATCTGACAATCCTAAGTCACTTATTTCCGGACGGAGGGAGTAGTTCTCTTGACATATATTCATGTATAAAAACTGTTCAGAGAATCGGTTGTTTCAGCTCTAAAAACCTTAGGGCACAGTCAGTTTGTCCCTCAGAGTTCAATCTTATTATTCCCCAATAGCCCATAGCCAAAATATAAATTAATATGAAACACAATCATTGTCATAATAGTTGGTCATATAGAGAACCGTCATATAGATACATATATACCATACCAATATACGTACTACTCATAGATCCAATCTAGTAAGAGGCTGTCACAGTTTTACCACCAATATATGATTAGTGAAGAGAAGACAACCACATAATTAATTACAAAATCATGCAACCAAAGAGCTAGATATCTAGGACCTTCATGACCAGCCCGTGGCATTGAGGGCAGCGAGGTACATCGACCTTGACCATTCTTCCGATAGTAAGTTTGGCTGCTTTACAGAACTTCATCCACCTAGAACTAGCTGCCAAGCGCCCATCAATCTTGTTAATGGCATATCGTCCCACGATTTGCGCTCCTTTGCTCTGCATCTTGAAGACTATTGTGCCCTTTCGTCTGGCCTGGAGTTGTTTTGTGAAAGTCTTAGGAAATTTCTGAGTCAAAGCACGAATAGACGCACAATTAATAAGAGCAATGCATTAAATCATGTGAAACTTAAGGAGAATACATTCATGGAAGTTTATTTGCCGCCATATATTCACAAACATAGTACTATGTGACTTGGTGATCACACATGTGTAGGATAAGATGTGACAAGGCAATGCCCGTGCTGATGCATGAGCTTGTGCCGATGCCTGTGCTGGGGCTGGTGTCGGTGTATGTGCTAGGCCTAGTGTAGTAGCTGGTGCTAGTGTAGGAACAGGGACTGGTGCAAGAGATGGTTCTGATGCAGTCATTTGTAGGGGGCTAGTGAAATAGCCGGTACCAGTGCTGGTGCTAGTAGCTTGATGCTGGATTTCTTTTGAGGGGTAGGTAAGCTGACTGTAGGAGTGGTAGAGGCATATGAGATGTCTACAAGAAAAATTCTCTCTTATACAACAGTTAATTGTAATACAGTGATCATAGGATATGATGAGTATGCAACCAAATTAATTTACATGTGTCAATGCAGGAACTAGCGTGTAGGTGTTAGTGTCGGTGCCAGCAACTTGATGTTAGTTACCTTCTGGGGGTGGGTAAGTGGTCAGAGAGGCATATGTGATGTGTATAAGAAAAATGATTTCTTGTACAATAGTTACTCCCAAGAGAGTGATCAGAGAATATGATGAGTATACAAGAATAGTAAGTTGCCACCTCTGTTCTTTCTCCTAATTAGGTTAAAAGGTGCCGTTGCAGGAACTAGGGCCGTTGTCGGTGCCGGTAGCTTGATGCTGGATCCCTTCTTGGGGGTACATAAGGGGAAGCGTACTACAGAATTCAGTACAAGAATCTAGATGGTTCATGACGTTCCGATATCGTCATTGATAAGAGGATAAACGTCATAGATGGCCATCCGTAACGAATTTGTATGACAAAAAAGGTCATGAACCTCACGTCATAATTGGATCTATGACATTTTTCTGTCTGGAAACATCACCCCGTTTGTGACATTTCTGAAATTTCATCGTGGACAACAGGAGTGGCCCGGCCCAGGCCCGATCTGTCGTGACATTATTGTTTTATCATGGACGATGTCACCGATGACCCACAAGTATAGGGGGTGTATCGCAGTATTTTCGAGGGAAGTGAAACCCAATTTATTGATTCGACACAAGGGGAGCCCAAAAATATTTATAAACCTTAACAACTGAGTTGTCAATTCAGCTGCACTTGGATACAATCTTGCTCACAACAGTTTATCAATAGCAATAGTTTTGTAGTAGTAATAGCAAAGTAATAGTAATAGTAAAAGTAAAGACAGTAGTAACAATTGCAGTAAACAATATGATTAAAGCGCGGTAGGCATAGGGATGGATGGACGGGCGTTGCATGGACAAGACAATTCATATAGCACTCAATATATAGGGCGTTTGCAGATAAATAAGATAAAGCATCCAGGTAGTAAATAATCATAGGCATGTGTTCCATATATAGTCATACGTGCTCGCAATGAGAACTTGCACAACATCTTTTGTCCCGCCAGCCCGTTTGCAGCGGGGCCTCAAGGGAACTACTGGCAATTAAGGTGCTCCTTTTAATAGAGCACTAGAGCAAAGCATTAACACTCCGTGAACACACGTGATCCTCACATCAAAGCCATTCCCTCCGGTTATCCCGATTATTGTCACTTCGGGGCCTTTTGTTCCGGACAACAATATGTGTATACAACTTGTAGGTAAGATCACAAACAATACTATCATCATGAATCAATAACATGTTTAGATCTGAAATCATGGCATTTGGGCCCTAGTGACAAGCATTAAGCATAACAAGTTGCAACAAAGTCAAAAAGCACTAATAATAGATACTAGGCACCATGCCCTAACAATCTGATGCCATTACATGAACGATCTCATCCAATCCCTACCATCCCCATAGCCTACATCGGGGGATTACTCACTCATGGATGGGAGAATCATGGATGGTTGATGGAGAAGCGATGGTGATGATGACGACGATGATCTCCTCCAATTCCCTGTCCCAGCAAGGTGCCAGAATGGAGTTTCTGGTTCTGATTTATGGAATCTGGTGGTGGCGGCGTAGCGGAACTCTATCTGGAAAAACGTCGAACCCCCCTTGGTTTTTAGGTCAAGAGGCATCTTATAGGCGAAGAGGGAGGCCGAGGCGGTGACCGAGACAGCCACACCACCCCCAGGCGTGGCCTCGGCTGGCCCGCGCGGCCAGGTGGTGTGGGACCCTCGTGGGCCTCCTCCATCTCGTCTTCTGGCTCCGTGAATCTTCTGGTGAAATAGGATTTTTGGCATATTTTCCAGGATTTTTCCTGATAGTTGATTTTCTGCACAAAAACTAGACACCAAGGTAATTCTCCTGAAAACAGCGTCAGTTTGTGTTAGTTGTATCCAAATCACACAAGTTAAGAGGAAAAACAATAGAAGAAGTGTTCGAGAAAGTAGATACGTTTTGGACATATCAACTCCCCCTAAGCTTAGCTTATTCCTTATCCTCAAGCAATTCAGTTGAAAACTGAGTGCAATAAAAGAAACTTTCACGAACACATTTTCTTCATAAGATGTATATATTCTCAGCATATGATCAAATACTTAGGCAATTCATAATAAAGAGTATGCAAATAAGTCTACCCAGTGGTTATGCAAGCTATGAAGAGTTTCGAACCCAAAAATAATAAGTAGCATGAAACATAAACATAAGCAACATTGCAATGCTCATAAAAAGGTATGATAGAGTGGTATCTCGCTTGCCTTTGATTGTAGAGAAAACATAAATGCCAAGGAACCTCTGAAGTTCAAGTGAAGACTATAAGTAAAGATATCAAAGATACAAGCATCAAAGTCATGACACAATTAACCAAGTTTTGAGACAAGCACATTACACTAAGAATGACAACTATGCTCTCAAGAAAGTGCTCATAGAATAAGTGGTGACTCAACAAGGAAGTGAAAAGGTTTTGAAAAGTTTGAAAGGCTTCCAAATGCTGAAAGTATGGTACTCATTAGCTTTGAGCTCTCATTGCCCCTATCATAAGCATCCTTAAATGGTTAAGGTGAAAGTGAGGTCCAGTACGAGTTATATGCTTTCAAGACCATAAACTGGAAATCTCATGTCCCTTGAGTACGAGGGCCGTTCCTCATGCTACTCAGCTTTAGTTGCCTGTAAGTTCTTGTCATAGTAAATACATGCGTATCATAGAGAACCGCCACCGGGGTACCCCTTGCCCGATGATACGGAAGAATCCCCATATAAAAATGACAAGGCAAGCAGACAATAAGCATCTCAGCATCTTCTTATTTACCATGGGAAAATGGTGGTTTTTTCTCTCTTTCCTCTTTTCTCATCTTTTTTTCTTTTTCTTCTCAATAAATATCTCTCTTTTTTTATAAGAAGAATGCTTCATAGATTTCTCATTATGGTTACGCTGCAGGTTTCCACCATGATTAGGCATGGATTAGACCAGTGATGACCCACAAGTATAGAGGGTGTATCACAGTATTTTCGATAAGTAAGAGTGTCGAACCCAACGAGGAGCAGAAGGTGCTGGCGAGTGGCTAGGAGCAGGAATTCTTTGTAAATACTTAGCAAATGGATTTTTAGGGTTTTTTTGATAATGCAGGTAAATAAAGTACGAGTAAATAAAAGACAATAAGAATAAATGCAGCAAGTGGCCCAATCCTTTATTCAGCAAAGGACAAGCCAGTTGTATTACTTAAGATGGCCAAACATTCTCGAGGACACACGGGAATATCGTCAAGTGATTTCGCTTGATATAGTTGATTAATCTTCTTTAGCTTGCTAAGTGTTGTGTGGGTGAACCTGTGCTAATGTACCAACCTTCCTAGGACTAATACATACTTGTGATTATACCCCTTGCAAGCATCCGCAAGTACAAGAAAGTAATTGAGATAGACATCTAACCACAGCTTTAAACTCTAAGACCCTGATGTCCCTTGTGCAAAGGTTTCCTAACGGGGGTTCAGGTTTCTGTCACTCTAGTAACCCCTACGATTAGTAGCCAAATACACAATGCATTCCCCTAGGCCCATATAGGTGAAGTGTCATGTAGTCTACGTTCACATGACACCACTAGAAGAAGTAAACCACAACTTAATTAACAAACCATTGAATCTTTCTCAACACAATTCCACTACTAACAACATGACTTCTCACATGTCCTCAAGAACTAAACAGACTACTCACAAGACATCATATGGATCATGATCAGAGATGAAATAATGATATGCAACAATCCGAACATAACAATAATTCAATTGTTTCACTCCATAGCATCAACTAGAGTAATCAACACCGGGAAAGTTTCCCCTAAGAACTATACAAGATTAAACCCAATTGTTACAGTGGTGTGAAGTGGAGATGATGGTGCTGGTGGAGATGATGATGGTGATGATGATGATCCCGATGAAGGCCAGCTTGATGGTGGTGTTGATGGCGATGATCTCCCCTCTCAGGGAAGGAATTCCCCCGGCAGAATTCTGTCTACCGGAGAGATCTTTCTCTCTCGGTGGTTTCCGCCCCGCAGAGGCGACGAAATCTTTCTGTGGTCGCTCCCCGAGTCTTAGGGTTTCGAGAGGATAATATACACCAGAGGGGAGAGCCAGGGGTGGACCAGGGCGGCCACACCACCTGGTGGCGCAGCCTGGGGTGGCCCGCGCCAGGGGGTGGTGTGGGCCCCCTGTGGCCCATCTCCACTCCTCCTTCTAGCAATCTTCGTCTTCTAGAAAAATAGGATTTTCCATGTATTTTCCCGGATTTTCTGATCTTCACGAATTTCACCTCCAAACAAGACCTTTTCCATCAGAATCCTGACTGTAGCGGTCCATGCTCCAAAAGTCATCAACCATGCAAAAAAAGATGAAATTACATAAGTATCATCTCTTAATATGAAATATATCAATGAATAACAGTAAATTATGATATAAAATAGTGATGCAAAATGGACGTATCAACTCCCCCCAAGCTTAGACTTCGCTTGTCCCCAAGCGAAAACTGAGCTCAATAAACATGACCTCAGGTGTATGGAGTGAAGAGTCGATAAAAGAATACGGACAAGAAGCATCACATGCATCAATACATAAATCATAATAGAAGACAACTCACTATTATATAACTTAACTTGCAATAAGTAAAGGAAACACAATAAAGATGCGTAAAGTAAATCATAATTGGTAATAGAAAACTTAGCTCTTGGCCGAAGAATAGTTGACAATTTGTAGGAGTTCACAAATAAAGGGTTTTCAATGATAGCTTTCAAAGTAATAAACACTAAGATACGAGCAAATGTGCAAACAAGGAACATAAGAAACATGATTGAATAAATCATCATATGAATGAATGAAACACAACAACTCAAAATACTTGCTGAGATAGAAGGCAATAGGTTTACTGACTCAACTAAAAAGTAAAAGAAAGGCCCTTCGCAGAGGGAAGCATGGATTTCAAGTTTCATAAAGAGCTTCCAAAAATGTTGGGGGGATACCCACGGGTAGGGTCACGCCGGGGTATAAAGGCCGGGTTAGCCGAGGTTTGGCAAGGTCAAAGCGGATGCTGGCTGGGTCACCTCAAAGAAGGCCAAATCACGGGGTAACCCGGACCAGGGGGCGTTCGCCTAACTAAGTCTCAACCGACTTAAGCAGTAAGTCAGAAGTGCTTGTTTTACTTGTATGCAGGAACATGTGTGGCCGGATCAACTAGGATCCGGGTCACGTCTAGCTTCTAGGAGAAGGAAGGAATCTCGCTGGTCAAAATAAGCCCCGGTACGCACTACCTGAGCGAAGCAAGCAAGAGCAGGACCACCGGGGCGTGGCCGACAAGGGTGACGACGCCCATGTCGGCTGACGCGGGCACCACAGAGGCTCACGTAGCCTCTGCATGGGTGACGCGGGGGAAAAGCACCCCGGTCAGCTTACCACTTTGGGAGGAGGCATATTCTTAGGAATATGCCTCCACATATGCCCTAGACAGAGACTGATCTCCCTCTATATAAAGGGGGCTCGGTCTTCAGTAGAAGGGGTTCCGCTATTCTGATTTGGCTAGGGTTTCAGGTGTGATCTGTGGGTGAGAGTAAGAGAGCTCCTTCTTCCTCCTCTCGCCAATACAGCTCTAGGAGCACTTGTAATCTTGGAAGCAAAGCAATACAAACAACTGTGTGGAGAATCACTTTGCTACCCCTCCCTGGATTCCCCTAGCGTGTATTAGTCCCCACCTTTAGCCTATCCATGGCACCTGCCGTGACACCACCACGACAAAAAATTATGGTACTTATTAGCTTTCAGCTGTCATTGCCCCTATCATAGGCATCTTTGGGTGATTAAGGTTAAAGTGATCAAATATGAGGATATGCTTGACAACTTGCAAGTTGAAAATCTCATGTCCCTTGAATACGAGGGTCGCTCCTCATGCTACTCAAGTTTAGTTACCGGTAAGTTCTTATCATCGTAAGTACATGTGTATCATAGAGAACCACCGACGGGGTACCCCTTGCCTGATGATACGGAAGAATCCCCATATCAAAATGACAAGGCAAGCAGACAACGAGCATCTCAACAATCTTCTTATTTACCATGGGAAAATGGTGCTTTTTTCTCTCTTTCCTCTTTTCTCATCTTTTTTTCTCCTTTTCTCAATCTCTATTTTTTTATAGAAGAATGCTTCATGGACAGCTCATTATGGTTACGCTGTAGGTTTCCACCATGATAGCATGGATTAGACCGGCGGCCCAGGCGTCTCTCTAACACAGATACATAAGTCCATGGACTTACAAGCTCCCCTTTCATTTAACAACGACGACATCCATAGACAAAAGAACATGATATCAACTAGGTACAAAGTACCAGTGCAATGTTGAAAACATTCCCTATGACAGCATGGTTCTGCTAATTCACAACTTACAAAGCGCAACCATATACGCAACATAGATGGGCACAATGTTTCAAGTTTATTAAATGCAAGAAAGTAAAGTGTGCCATCAAGTTCGTGAGAGCTTTAATCACTAATTTTCACATAACAAGTTTAATTCGGAAGGTAGATAAAAACATGAATTTCCTTGGAATAGCAATAATGCTAGTAGGTAGGTATGCTGGACACAAATGGCATAGGTTTGGTTTAAGTATTGGATGCACGAGAAGAATTCCCTCTCAGTACAGGTTTTTGGCTAGCAAGGCTGGGTAACAAGTATAAGAGTTGAAGGAAACAAACAAACATACAGGTGATAAAAGCAAACATGCAATTTTCCTTAGAAGCACAAAAGATCTTAACTAGAGAATACTAAACTTATGATCAAATCAAGAAAGAAAGATGATGAAATTATATTTCTTTAGAGTACTTTTTATCTTTTTATTCAACTCTCAAAAATAGTGTTGCTACTGACCAAGCTAGGTTTGCCAAAACCAACTAAATTAACTCAATGATCCCAAAGTGATACCAATACTAACAACAAGATCAATCATATAACCATGAATTGAAAAGTAATATAAGATATGCAAAAGAGTAAATGATAGAACTTCTCATTTATATTCCATAACGGCAACTCACACCAAGGGATACATATCTAACGAGAGAGGGGACACTTCCATAATGCAAACCATCCTACATGATAACTTCTCTATTCATGATATGACTCTACTAAAAAAGTAAAAAGATATAAGATAGTGATGTGATACCGTGGCACTCCCCCAAGCTTGGAACAAACCAAGGGGATGCCAAAACCTGATGACGAATTACTCCTTCGGTGGTGGTGGTATTCTCTCGATGAGATTTTTGATAAATTTCCCCAAGTCCTCAATCTCGAAGGTGAGAGTGCGAATCAACTCCAAGTTATGCTCGATGTGGTGCATGATCATGTCAGGTTGTGAATCCCAGCTCTTGCGATTCTTTCCCCACTCTTCCTCCTTGAAGTCTTCTTTTCCTGCATGGTTAGGACGAGGCATATCCCAATTGGAGTGTAGTTTCTCCTTGGGCATATTCTGGTATTGATGCTCATGGATTAGGGTATGGAAGGGATTCTTGGTACGTGGAGGAAGTGACCGTGGAGCTAAACAGTGGCGCGGAGGCTTCCCTCTAGTTGACATCCGTGTAGTCCTTTTGACCTTGGAAGGGTTCGCCAACACTCCAATGCTTGCAATGGTAGTGCCGGTGTACGGATGTTGACTTTGCTTTGCCTCCTCTTCATCTTCACTCCTGATCTCCTCCTCCTGACTGGGGTCTTGGAGATCTTACTCCATAGGCTCCTTTCCCTTATCCTTGGCGGACACCATTGTGCTTCTAAACTTTCAAGAATAGTTCCTGGCAGAAACAGATCGAAACGAAAACACGATGAGAACACAATATACGAACCTCGGGAGATCCGGGGGATTATATATTATGAAGTTTTACAATAAAAGGAAGGTAATGGGAGAAAACGGGTCGGGGACAGAGTCTGGGGCGGCCACACCACCTGGTGGCGCGACCAGGGGTGGGCCCACGCCACAAGGTGGTGTGAGCCACCCAGGCTCCGTTTCTGTCCCTCTTTCGCTTCGTTGCTTTTCTTGTTGGATAAAAACTGCAAAAATATAACTGGACATATTTTTTGCAGAACTTTTCTTACCAGAACTATTACCTATTCGAAAACGGACTATACAGGTCTCTGAATTTGGTCTTTAATGTATTTTTCCAGAGTTACCACTTGAATAGCATCAATATCTTCATTGTAAGAATCTCCACCAATATAGTGTTTGAGTCGCTGACCATTCACCACTTGTGTAGTGTTATCTTTTAAAGAGGAGATTTTTATTGCACCTGAACGATACACTTCTTCAATAACAAAAGGTCCTTCCCACTTTTAAAGTAGCTTCCCTGCAAAAAATCTGAGACGAGGCCTATACAATAGAACCTTTTCACCAACATGGAACTCTCTTTTAAGAATTCTCCTGTCATGCCATCTTTTAACTTTTTACTTAAAGAGTTTATCATTCTCATATGCTTCACTCCTCCATTCATCCAACGAACTTAAGTCAAATAATCTTTTTTCACCAGCCAGCTTACAATCTCTATTAAGTCCTTTCACTGCCCAATAAGCTTTATGTTCTAATTCTAAAGGCAGGTGGCAAGCTTTCCCATAAACCATTTTGTAAGGAGACATTCCCATAGGATTTTTATGGGCAGTCCTATAAGCCCATAAAGCATTGTTCAACTTTTAAGCCCAGTTTTTTCTAGATCTATTAACAATCTTTTGCAAGATGGATTTAGTTTCTCTATTTGAAAGCTCTACTTGTCCACTAGTTTGGGGATGATAGGCTAAAGAAATTATATGATTAACATCATATTTATCAAGGGTCTTTCTAAAACCACCATGAATGAAATGAGAGCCTCCATCAGTCATAAGATACCTAGGCACTCCAAACCTAGGAAAGATAACATCCTTAAGCATTTTTAGAGAGGTCTCCCCATCAGCACTCTTCGTAGGTATGACTTCTACCCACTTAGTAGCATAATCAACGACAACAAGAATATGAGTATAATCTTTTGAGGGAGGAAAAGGACCCATAAAGTCAAATCCCCAACAGTCAAAGTGTTCAATAACTAGAGAGTAATTCATGGGCATTTCATTGCATCTAGAAATGTTACCAACACGCTGACACTCATCACATGATAAGACAAATTTTCTTGCATCTTTAAAAATGGCAGGCCAGTAAAAACCTGATTGTAGCACCTTTTGTGCAGTTATGTCTCCCGCATGATGTCCTCCATAGGCACTACCATGACATTTCCGCAATATCTCCTTTTGTTCATATTCTGGAACACATCTTCGCATAATACCATCCACTCGTTCTTTATATAAGTGTGGGTCATCCCAAAAATAATGCCTCAAATCGTAAAAGAACTTTCTTCTTTTCTGAGCTGTAAAAGTTGGAGGAAAATACTTAGAGAGAATAAAGTTAGCATAATCAGCATACCAGGGGCTCCCTCGCGAGCTTACCCCAACTATGGCCAGCTGCTCATTTGGGAAACTATCATTAACAGGTATAGGATCAACAGAGATATTTTCCAACCGAGATAAATTATCAGCAATAGCATTTTTAGCACCTTTCCTATCTACAATATGTAGATCAAACTCATGTAAGAGTAGCACCCATCTAATAAGCCTAGGCTTAGCATCTTTTTTTGTCATAAGTACTTAATAGCAGCATGATCAGTATGAATGGTAACTTTTGAGTCCACAATATAAGGTCTAAACTTATCACAAGCAACGACAACATCTAAGAATTCTTTTTCAGTAGTAGCATAATTCTTTTGAGCAACGTCAAGAGTTTTACTAGCATAATGGATAACATTTAACTTTTTTATCTATTCGTTCTCCAAGGACAACACCTATAGCAAAATCACTAGCATCACGCATAATTTCGAAGGGTAAACTCCAATCAGGTGGTTGAAGAATAGGAGCAGTAGTTAAAGCCTTCTTTAGAGTTTCAAAAGCTTCCTTACAATCATTGTCAAAAACAAAGGGTACATCCTTTTGAAGAAGATTAGTGAGGGGTTTCGATATCTTAGAGAAATCTTTAATAAATCTTCTATAGAAACCAGCATGACTAAAGATACTACGAATACCTTTGACGTCTCTTGGACAGGGCATTTTCTCAATTGATTCAACTTTAGCCCTGTCAACTTCAATGCCTCTCTCGGAAATTTTATGTCCAAGGACAATCCCTTCATTGACCATGAAGTGGCATTTCTCCCAATTAAGAACAAGATTAGTTTCTTCACATCTCTGCAAAACATTATCAAGGTTGTGCAGACAATTATCAAAGAAAGTTCCATAGACGGAGAAGTCATCCATCAAAACTTCCACAATTTCCTCACAAAAACCATGAAAGATAGCAGCCATGCATCTTTGAAAAGTAGTAGGAGCATTACAAAAACCAAAAGGCATTCGTCTATAAGCATAGATTCCATAAGGGCATGTAAAGTAGTTTTTTCTTGATCTTGTTGTTTAACAGCAATTTGAGAAAACCCAGAGTATCCATCAAGAAAATAAAAATGAGTCTTTTTACAAAACCTTTCTAACATTTGATCAATAAAAGGAAGTGGGTAATGATCTTTCTTAGTAACTTTGTTAACTTTTATGAAATCAATGCACATCCTATAACCTACTACTATTATTTGGGGAATAAGCTCATCATTATCATTAGGCACAATGGTAATTCCTCCTTTTTAGGGACACAATGAACAGGACTAACCCACTCACTATCAGCAATAGGGTAAATAATACCAGCATCAAGGAGTTTTAATACCTCATTTCTTACCACCTCCTTCATTTTAGGATTCAAACGACGTTGGTGTTCTACCACTGGCTTTGCATCTGGTTCTATATTGATAGCATGCTGACATTTAGTTGGAGAAATTCCCTTTAAATCGTCCAGAGTATAGCCCATATCCCCTCGGTGCTTCTTCAATACCTCCAATAATCTTTCCTCTTCCTTCCCTGAAAGTTTAGAACTAATAATAACAGGATATATTTTATTACCATCAATGTAAGCATACTTAAGATCGTCAGGTAAAGGTTTTAGATCGAAGACCGGATCCTTTTTAGGTGGCAACGTGGTGCCCAAATCTTCCACATGCAAGTTATGCTTAAGCATCTTAGGTTGATGGAGAATCTCGTCAATCTCATTTCTTTCTTCCATGAAGATTTCACTTTCGTGGTCTTCCATAAATTGCTGCAAAGCATTGTTAGGAGCAAGAGAAATAGAAGCAAGCTGTCCAGCTGTAAAATCCTCATTATGGGTTCCATTTTCACAAGGTTCTTTAGTAAATTTCTAAAAATTATACTCATAAGATTCTCCATCAAGTTTAGTTAAAAATTTCTCCCTTTTGTAGTCAATAATGGCTCCACAAGTGCTCAAGAAAGGTCTACCAAAAATGATAGGATAGGTTTTACTAGCAGCTGAACCAAGTACTAGAAAATCAGCAGGATATTTAATCTTACCACAAAGAACTTCTACCCGCACAATACCAATTGGAGAGATGGTCTCTCTATTAGCAAGGTGAATAACCACATCAATTTCTTCTAGTTCACAAGGAATGATTTCATGCATAAATTTCTTTATAAAGCTCATAAGGAATAACACTTGAACTTGCACCAATATCACATAAACCATAATATCTATGATCACCAATTCTAATAGAAAGCACAGGGACACTAGCCTTTTTAGTTCTATTAGGATGTGAAACAATATTAGATGCATCCTCACAGAAGACTATGTGCCCATCTTCCACACTTTTAGTAACAAGGTCTTTCACAATTGCTATAGTAGGTCCAATGTTTATTTGTTCATCAGGTTTTGCAGTCCTCTTTGCACTTTTATTGATTACACTAGTTATCATAGGATGTTCCTTTACCTTATCCGGGAAGGGTATTTTCTCGATATAATGTTCAGTTAGGATATGATCAGTAGTGCAAAATTCAGTACTCCTAACAGGAACACAATCAACAATATCTTTATAAGGTGCATGGTACTTGTTCCATCCCTTTTTCGGAATTTCAATATAGGAAGCAAAAGCTTTAAAACAATTTGTAATAACTTGAGGATCGAGACCATAAGCATTTTTAATATTTTGAAAGTCATCAGTTCCCATAAAAGATTCAATGCATTCATAATCATAATTTATACCTGACTTTCTTCCTTTGTCATTCTCCCATGCTTCAGCATTGTCTTGAATACGGTCTAAAAGATCCCATTTAGCTTCTTCTTCCATGCATGTAAATGATCCAGCACAAGAAGCATCCAATAAATCCTTATCATGAAGAGAAAGCCTTGCATAAAAGTTATTGATAATAATATTGTCAGGGAGCTCATGAATGGGACATTTGAGCATTAGTAACTTCAATCTCCCCCAAGCTTGAGTTGTACTCTCTCCATCAAGAGGCCAAAATTTGTAAATTTGATTCCAATCTTTATGAATCTCACTAGGAGGATTAAACTTTGAATAAAAGAGAGGTACTATTTCCTCCTATTCCAGAGCTTGACCATTCCTCAGCTCTTCCTTTTAGTGCTAATGAGAATAACTTCTTCTTGACTTGATCTGTTGTAATACCTGCACACATGAACAACCCACATAATTTGTGTATAAAGAGCAAATGATTACCAAAATGGACAGTTCCATCTCCAACATAATAGTTATCCATAACACGATCAATAATTCTTGTAGGTATTTTAAAGGTATCATTCTCAGGAGGTGATGGTTCATCTACTACCTTAGCAGTGGTAGTAGCATTACGAAATAAGAAACTCAGCGAATTTTCCATATTGAAATTAAAGCAACTAACAAAAATAAACAATACTCACAGTAGAAGTTTCCTTTACCAGTTCCACTCTCCAATAGCGCTTCACTCCCCGGCAACAGCGCCAGAAAATAGTCTTGATGACACAAAAGTATAGGGGGTGTATCCTAGTATTTTTTTATAAGTAAGAGTGTCGAACCCAACGAGGAGCAGAAGGTGCTGGCGAGTGGCTAGGAGCAGGAATTCTCTGTAAATACTTAGCAAACGGATTTTTAGGGGATTTTGATAATGTAGGTAAATAAAGTACGAGTAAATAAAAGACAATAAGAATAAGTACAGCAAGTGGCCCAATCCTTTATTCAGCAAATGACAAGCCGGTTGTATTACTTAAGATGACCAAACGTTCTCAAGGACACACGGGAATATCATCAAGTGCTTTCGCTTCATTTAGTTGATTTATCTTCTTTAGCTTGCTAAGTGTTGTGTGGGTGAACTTGTGCTAATGTACTGACCTTCCTAGGACTAATACATGCTTGTGATTATACCCCTTGCAAGCATCCGCAAGTAGAAGAAAGTAATTAAGATAGACATCTAACCACAACTTTAAACTCTAAGACCCAGACGTCCCTTGTGCAAAGGTTTCCTAACGGGGGTTGAGGTTTTTGTCACTCCGGCAACCCCTAAGATTAGTAGCCAAATACACAATGCATTTCCCTAGGCCTATATAGGGGAAGTGTCATGTACTCGACGTTCACATGACACCACTAGAATAAGTACACCACAACTTAATTAACAAACCATTGAATCTTTCTCAACACAATTCCACTACTAACAACATGACTTCTCCCATGTACTCAAGAACGAAACGAACTACTCACAATACATCATATGGATCATGATCAGAGATGAAATAATGATATGCAACAATCTGAACATAACAATAATTCAATGGTTTCACGCAATAGCATCAACTACAAAGAGTAATCAACACCGGGAAAGTTTCCCCTAAGAACTATGCAAGAGTCAACCCAATTGTTAAAGCCGTATGAAGTGGAGATGATGGTGTTGGTGGAGATGATGATGGTGATGATGATCCCGATGAAGTCCAGCTTGATGGTGGTGTTGATGGCGACGATCTCCCTTCTCCGGGAAGGAATTCCCCGAGAAGAATTCTGTCTGCCAGAGAGATCTTTCTATCTCGGTGTTTTCCGCCCCGCAGAGGCGGCGAAATCTTTCTATGGTCGCTCCCCGAGTCTTAGGGTTTCGGGAGGATAATATACGCCAAAGGGGAGAGCCAAGGGTGGACCAGGGCGTTCACACCACCTGGTGGCGCGGCCTGGGGTGGCCCGCGCCAAGGGGTGGTGTGGGCCCCCTGTGCCCATATCCACTCCTCCTTCTGGCAATCTTCGTCTTTTGGAAAAATAGGATTTTCCATGTATTTTCCTAGATTTTCTGATCTTCGTGAATTTCGCCTCCAAACAACACCTTTTCCATTAGAATCCTGACTGCAGCGGTCCATGCTCGAAAAGTCATCAACCATGCTAAAACAGATGAAATTACATAAGTGTCATCTCTTAATATGAAATATATCAATGAATAACAGTAAATTATGATATATAATAGTGATGCAAAATGGACATATCAACCAGCCGCCCATGCATTTCTCTAACACACATACATAACTCCATGGACTTACAAGCTCCCCCTTTATTTCACACCGACAACATCCGTAAGCAAAAGAGCATGATATCAACTGGGTATATATTTACAGGTGTTGAAAGTGTTCCCCGTGACAGCACAGTTCTGCTAATCCCCAGTCTATAATTTGCAAGCATATAACTTTCATGGACAGTCACAATAGTTTAGGTTTATTAAGTGCAAGAAATAAAGTGTGCCATCAAGTTCGTGAGAGCTTTACTAACTAACTTTCTCATAACAAGCAAACATTTTATTCGGAAGAAAACAAGGCATACTGAATATGCACGGAATAGCAAATGATGCTAATGGGTAGGTATGGTGGAAACTTTTGGCAATATTGGTTTTGGGGAGTTGGAAATACGAGTAGAGCTCATACTCAGTACAAGTGGAGGCTAGCAATAGTAAGGGAGCGACACACAAGAGAGAAATAACTGTCATAATCATGCTTGCAACAAAATAGGACTAATTAATGGCATGAAAGTGATTCAAGAACCCTGAGGCAAAATAATTCATCGAGGCTTAACTGATGATTGTTTCAGTCTTATGTATGCGTGAGCATGTGCCAAGTCAATTTAAATGAAACAATCAGAGGAGGATACCACAATGTCATACCAAGTTATGAATAGAACAATGCAAGCAAACATTCATATGACAAGCTACAAATTGTTAGCAAGTTGGAGCTAATCATAAGAAATCAAGAACTACTAAGCATCCATAAATAACATACACCTTACATGAACAGACTAAGCATTCCCACAATGATGAGTATATGTACAAAAAGGAAAACAAATAGAGTTCATTACCAGCCTCTTACCACACCTCAAGTTGTCATTAATCTTCATTATTGCCCTTCACATGTGTGGCTTGAATAATAACATGAAACCAAACTCCACTGAGGACTGCTGAGCCCTGCAATGAACTTCACAAAACCAAAGAAGAACAAAAAATATTTTTGGTGTTTTTGATTTTTAAAGGCAAGAACGAACAGGAAGATCAAGCAAAGAAAAATCTTTTTGGGTTTTTCGAATAATTAAGACAAAGATAAAAGAAAGGGAAACCAAGGAAAAAAGACAAAAACAAACAAAGAGAAATAACTAAAATATTTTTGGTCTTTTTGTGTTTTGGAAAATAGAAATAAAGCAAGACTAATTAGAAAATTAAACATGGATATACAAAGTACCGACTGAACATGATATGTAGATGAGTGTGATGTGGGTGTACCTCCTCCCAAGCTTAGGCTTTTGGCCTAAGTGGGAATCAACCCGAACGCGGGTAGGAACTCCAAGCCGGCGGGTCATCATAAGAATGATCATAGTTAGGACCTTGTGTAGAAGAAGAATCTCCAATCATAGGTAGGCTGCTGGTATGAAGACTCCCCCTCATTTGAGGGCTGGACCGAATCATCTGTAACCTCCCTTCCAGTATCCTGCTCCTGCTGGGAGAGCTGCCCTAGATATGTATCGACCTCTTCCTCTATGAGTGACCATCCTACCCTGGCATCAAGGTTAAACAAAGCAGGTGCAGGCAAAAGAACAACACACTCGGACTTACCCCTTCTCCAACCAGCCTTGAGGAAGGTTATTTCATAAGATAAATAACTCAAATTATCCCAAGAAGAAACGAATTTATGTTGTATCATGGAATTAAGGTCAAGCCTCTCTAAGGGAAACTATAGGTATAAATGATGAGGCACTACACCATGCAAATCTAACAAACGAGAGGCGATGAGGCCTCCACAAATTCCACCTTTCTCGAGGTTAGCAGCAAGACGGAAAGCTATCAAGGCACCCAAATTATAAGTCCTGTCTCGTTTTAAGGCAGCTGAGATGAAGGCTAGATCATATGAGGATTATTTTTTAGGAGTTTTCCTAGCGAGGACACACTTGGCAATAAAGTAGGCAAAGTATCAAATAGACGGGAGATGAATATTACAAATTTTACCACCCTCCTTTGAGAAGCTGCTCCTCAAGAAAATTTCTGCGTACAAATCCATGAGTGGTGTAGGTCGCTCTCTAATCCTTCCACACGAACCCCATTGTGGTACCTTAATAGCTGCACAAAATTCATCAAAAGGGAAACCAACAACTACATTGTAAATTTTGTAGTGGACCATGGGGTTAGGAAAGGAGCAACTAAATCGGAAATCCTGCACCACAGAGATAGTTAGTTTCACATATTGGGTAGGTTCGTCTCCCACAAAATGCTCCAATCCTGCATTAGTAATCAAAGTATGGAAATCTTTAGAAATCCCTACAGCCCTCATGAATTCGGGGCATGCATAGGCAGTGGGAAAGACTCCCTCCTCACGGTGAACCATCATAACTGCAGACACCCTCAATTCATGTTGGTTCAGTTGGTGTTCATTCATCTTCTTTTCTGAAATTTTTAGACAACCATCATACAAGTGATTGCAAAGTGAATACATAACGAAAGGAACTACTCATAGGGACTTGTAAGAGGCCTAAAAATGCATCAAAAAAATTTCTCTAAGCATTGAACAAGCTCACAAGCTCACATAACCTGTCACCTACAGTAGCAAAATACTCAAGATATAATTCACTAAACACAAATCTTCTTGGACAAGTGGAGGACTCACATACCGGAGAACAAATGCTCCAAATTTCAACAGCAAAGATGAGATGAGCAAGGAGATCGAAAAATCGCGAGCAAGAATAGCAAGAACGTGAGTTTGAGCAATGAACTAGTGTTTTCTCGGGAGAGAGAAAGAAGTGGAAAGTGAGAGAGTAAGTGGAGGGCCAGGGGTGGCCCACACCATGGCCAGGCGCACCCCTGGTGTGGCCGTGCCACCAGGTGGTGTGCCTGCCTGGTGGCCCCCCTAGGTCACTCCAGGTGCTTCTCTGCCCCTTTTTTCATGTAAAAATTTAATATGAATTTTCTGGATTTTTTCGAGACACTTTATTTTTTAGTAATTTTCAGGTATTGATGAATAATTTTTCAGGCAGAAAGATAATTTTGGAATGATGAAATAACAAAACGAAACTAAAAGTTCAGAAGTTCTAAGACAATCTAATATGCAAGCAACTAGCAAAAGAAAAGTATACTAAGTGAAAACAAAAATCGAAATGGATAAACTAAAAGTAAGCAAAGATAATCATGGTGAAAACATTGTTTTGTTCATTAAAATCCCTTTGTTAACAAGGTTGATCAGGTCTTGTTACCAAAACAATTTTATATGAAATAAAACTTTGTATTCCACTAAATGATTATTATACCTCAACCTTGATAGCAATGGTCCCAATCATAATAGTTTCATATTTTTCTCGTGGTATGGGACAATATATTTCTCCAACTTGAATGCCCTCAATATTTTCAAATGAATTTAGCCCATAGGTCTTAACAATCTTCTTGGGGAAATATACAATATGCTCCATGTCATTAATATTAAAAGTTACCTTTCCTTGATTACAATTGATGATAGCTCCTGCAGTGTTAAGAAAAGGTCTCCCAAGAATAATAGACATATTATCATCTTCAGGCATTTCAAGCACAACAAAGTCAGTTAATATTAAGCAATTATGAGCCACTTGAATAGGTACATCCTCACATATACCAATAGGAATAGTAGTAGATTATCAGCCATTTGCAAAGATATATCGGTTGGTATTAATTTCTCCAATTGAAGTCTTTTGTAGAGAGAAAAAGGCATAACGCTAACTCCTGCTTCTAAATCACATAAGGCAGTTCTAACATAATTATTTTTGATAGAGCATGGAATAGTTGGAATCCCTGGGTCTCCAAGTTTCTTTGGAATCTTACCATTAAAGGAATAATTAGCAAGCAAAGTAGAAATTTCCTCATTAGGGATCTTCCTTTTATTTGAGACAATATCCTTCATATACTTTGAATAAGGAGGTAATTTAATAGCATCAGTCAAAGGAATTTTTAAAAATAAAGGTTTCTTCCTTTGACTTGTGTTTCTTATCAGGAAAAGGCATTTGTTTTTGAACACAGGGCTCTCTCTCACTACCATGTTTATTAGCAACAAAATCTTCCTTAGTGTATGTAGTATTCTTAGTGTGTCTTTTAGGTTCTTCTTCAACTTTTTCTTTATCAGGAGTATCGTTTTCTTCATTACCACTTTCACTTTCAGCAACAGAGACAGATATACTATTAGGATCTTTTGCAGGTTCACAAGAGTCTACAATAGTTTTATGTTTCTTTTTTCCTTTTCTCAGGAGAAGTACTCCTATTTTTAATTTGTTGAGAGTCCTGCTCAATTCTTTTAGGGTGCCCCTCAGGATATAGAGGATCTTGAGTGGCAGCACCACTTCTAGTCCTAATTTCATAAGCTTGTTTCTCCTTAGAAGCATTAACTAGCAAATCTTTTTGTACCTTAATGAGCTAATCAATTTGAGTTTTAACCATCTGGAAATGTTTAACAAGCATTTTAACATCATTAGAGGTTCTTTCTACAATATCCTTTAATTCAATAATAGCTCTAGAGTTTTCCATCAAATGATCCTGCACTCTTTTATTAAAATTATCTTGCTTAACAATAAAAATATCAAATTCTTCCAAGCATTGATCAGGAGGTTTAGAGTAAGGAATATCACCTTCATCAAAATGTTGGAGAGAGTGTACCTCAATAGTGGATGAGTGGGAGATTGGCTTACATAATTCTTCTATAGGAGGTAAATTATTCACGTCTTTAGCTTTAATACCCTTATCCTTAAGACATTTCTTAGCTTCCTTCATCACTTCATCATTTAGTTCAATCACTCCCCTCTTCTTTGGTGTTGGTGTTGGCTCAGTTACTGTTAACTTAGGTGGAGTTGACTCAGGTGAAGTCTAGTCATCATAATTCTTGCTTATTTTAGCCATTAATTCCTCAGCTTCTTTGGGAGTTGTTTTCCTAAAAACACAATCAACACAACTATCTAGGTATGTCCTAGATTCTTCAGTTAGTCCATTATAATATATATCAAGAAGCTCATTTTCAGGTAATGGACACATAGGCTATGCATGAATCAAAGCACAAAACCTTGCCCATGATTCAGGCAATATATCCTTTTCTCCTTGTTTAAAATCAAAAAGTTCCTGCAGAATGGCATGTCTAGCACTAGGAGGGAAATATTTCTGAAACAAAGTATCAATTAAGCAATCAGGGATATGGATAGATCTAGGAGGTAAATTATTAAACCAAGCCTTAGCTTCTTGATGTAGAGCTCGTTGGGGAACCCCAAGAGGAAGGTATGATGAGCACAGCAACAAGTTTCCCTCAGTTATGAAACCAAGGGTGCTAGCTGAGCCTTGGCAGGGCTAACTACCGGTGCTAGTAGCAACGTGGAGACCTGCACAACACAACCACAGAACTTTGTCCCCAACTTGCGATGAGTTGTCAATCTCATCGGTTTTGCTGAAAACAAAGGATTAAACGTACCGAATGGAAGGAAGTAATAGTTTGTAGAAAGTAAACACAAAGTAGTAAACAGTTTGTAGATTGAATGTAAAAGAAAGGACTGGGGTCCATAGTTCACTAGAGGTGGCTCTCCTTAAGATAGATAACATGTTGGTTGAAAGAATTACAGCGAGGCAATTGACAAACACCGAGAAAGCAATACATGCATATACTAATCATATTGATTCCTTTGGACCTTCATTGGGCATTACAACATTATACATAGACCTCCATACAACTAAATCTATGACTAATAATCCACCTTCAGGTTATCATCCGAACCCACTCTAGTATTAAGTTGCAAGCAACATATTATTGCTTTATGAATTGCGTGTAATGTAAACAATACGATTGTTCTATGAACAAAGGATTGTTGTTTTCTCCCTAGTAGAAAAAACACATCTAGTACCTTAGAGATTTCTATCACTTCCCCAGATTACCAGAGGCATGAACCCACTATCGAGCATAAATACTAACTCTTGGAGTTGCTAGCATCTACTTGGCCAAGATAGCTACTAACAACGGAAAGCATGCAAGATCACAAATAACAAAGACATGATAGAATCAATAATCAATCTGAAATAGCATCTCAATATCCATCGGATCCCCGCAAACACAACATGCAGAATTACAAATAGATGATCTTGATCATGAACGGAGCTCACAAGATCTAAACATGATAGAACAAAGGAGGAGAACCAGCCATCTAGCTACTATATGGACCCGTAGTCCAGAGATGAACTACTCACGCATGACAACGGAGGCTTGCATGATGATGAAGAAGGCCTCAAGGGTGAAATCCCCTCTCCGGCAGGGTGTCGGGAAGAGCTTCAGATCCCTCCCGATCTAGGGATGGATATGACGGAGGCTACAGACTCTTTTCGTGGATTTTTGATCGGGTACTTAGGGTTTTCGTCCCGAGGGCAATATATAGGCTGAAGGAGAGGCCGAGGGGTGTTGGGGTTGTCCAAACCACCCCTAGCGCGGGCCAGGCCTGGCCGTGCGGCCAGGTGGTGTGGCCGGCCCCCAGTCCTTCTCCGTCTCGTATTCTGGCATCAGATGTCTTCCGGAAAAATAGGCACTCTAGCTTTTGTCCCATCCAATTCCGAGAATATTTATTTTCTGACTTTCCTGGAACCAAAATCAGCAGAAAACAGGCAGCTGGCACTGAGGCTCTTGTTAATAGGTTAGTCCAAGAAATCATACGAAAAGTACTCCAAAGTGTGGACAAAACAAATGAAAGTAGATAAAACCAAGCATGGAACATAAAAAATTATAGATACATTTGCAATGTATCAACATCCCCAAGCTTAACTCCTGCTCGTCCTTGAGTAGGTAAGTGATAAAAAGAAAGAATAATTTTAGAGGTGACATGCACCATCATAAACTTGATCAAAGTATTTGTAAAACATTCAAGGCTAGGATCATAGAACTTCAATCATAACATGAAAGGCAAAGTTCTAGCAATAAGACAAAGATACTATGATGCAACATGAAAAGGCACAAACAAAAGATTTATGAATAACAATGCTTTGTAAGACGTTTGTTTGTTTCACATAAAGAAAACATATCATAATAGTATTCAGCTTGTCCCTCATAGAGTAGCAAATATAAATGCATAGGACACCTTCGAAGTTCATAAGAGTGACTAGATACAAATAGTTTAAAAAAAGCAATGTCAAGTTATGCATCAATCAACAAGTCTTGGGACAATGCACATAGAACTAAGAATGGCCACTATGCTCTCAAAGTAGGTGCATAAAGGTAGAAGGTGGAGACTCAATATAATGGTGGAAGAAAGGCCTTCATAGAAGGAAGTAGGGATTCAAGTCTCATAAAGAGCTTCCAAAAATTATGGTACTTGTTAGCTTTTAGCTCTCATTGCCCCTATCATAAGCATATTGAAGGTGATTAAGGTTAAAGTGACACAACTAAGAGGATATGCTTGACAAGTTATAAACCGAAATCTCATGACCCTTACTTACGAAGACCAAACCTCATGCTACTCAACTTTAGTCACGAGTAAGCTCTTGTCATTGTAAGTACATATGTATCACAAAGAACCGCCGACGGGGTACCCCTTGCACATGATACAAGAGCTATCCCATAATCAAAATGAGAAGGCAAGCAGGCAATGAGCATCTCAGCGATATTTTTATTTGCTATTTGCATAGGTTTTTATTGAGGATGCTTCATAGAGTGCTCATTATGCTGATGCTACAAGTTTCCACCATGATTAGGCATGGCATAGGCTAGCGGCCCAGGTGTTTCTCTAACACACGTACAAACTCCATGATCTTACAAGTTCCACTTTTATTTCACACCGCTGGGATCCATAAGCAAAAGAACATGATATCAACGGGGTAGAAAGTACAAGTGCAATGTTGAAAGAGTTCCCCGTGATACATGGTTCTGCTAATTTCAACTTATAAAGCGCAAGCATATACGCAACAAAGAAGGACCCAATGGTTCAAGTTTATTAGATGCAAAAAAAGTAAAGTGTGCCATCTTAAGGGAATATGCTCGAGAGGCAATAATAAAGTGGTTATTATCTTATTCCTTGTTTATGATAAATGTTTATTTTTCATGCTATAATTGTATTGATTGGAAACGTTAATACATGTGTGTTTAATAAACAAATAAAAGGTTCCTAGTTATGCCTCTCTTATAGACTAGCTCATTGATTAACAAGATGATCAAGGTTTCCTGATCATGGACATTGGATTTTGTTAATAACGAGGTCACAACATTGGTGGAATGATGTGATGAACATTCAGCCGAAGTATAGCATTACGATCAAAGTCATTATGTTTATATTTCTATAACATCATACGAAGTAATCTTAGTCCTTAGACCATGAGATCATGTTAATTGCTAACACCAGAAGAGTATCTTGATAACACCAAACGTCACACCATAACAGGGTGACTATAAAGGTGGTTTCAGTACTACAAAGGTGTTATGTTGAGGCTCATGGATGAAGAGTGGGATTTGTCCATCCCGATGACAGATAGATATACTCTGGGCCCTCTCGGTGATATCACATTAAGATAGCTTGCAAGCAGGTGATGAGATCACTAGAATGTTATATCATGGGAACGAGAAAAGAGTGCATGTCGGCAACGAGATCAAACTAGGTATTTGGATGCCAATGATCGAATCTCGGACATCTAATATATCGCGATACAAAGGTATTTAATTACTAGCGTTAATGGTTCTCATGATCACAGAAGCCATCGTTGAATGTGTAGGAGTTAGTATGGATCGCCAAGTCCCGCTTCTGATTATTGATCTAGAGGGGTCTCGATCATGTCTGCATTATTCGCGAACCGTAGGGTGACACACTTAAGGGATACCGACACCATTTTGAGCAAATATGTTTCAGATAAAGATTTAAGAAAGTGCTGGAATTATTTCAATAGACACCGAAACTATTTCGGGTGAAATTGCTGAAATTGGTTCTGCATGTAATATTGAAATGTTGCAAGGGGTTTTATGTGAATGTTTGTTAATTAAAGTAATTAAAAAAATTCTGAATAAAATTAATAAAAGAGTTTTATTAAATGAGAGAGCATTAAATTTGGAGAAATTCAATGCATTTAAAGTGGGGACTTTCAAAGAGAATGTGAAGGGGCAAATTTATGTGGAGGGAGTTACCACCACATGAATGAGGAGGTGAGGGGTCACCCCTTGGGCGTCGGCCATGGGGAGGGGCACCCCCTCCTCCTATAAAAGGCCCCCTCACACCCCTTCTTCCCCACACCTCCTTGTGAAGGAACTCTTGCCCCCTCTAGTTATTCCCCATGGTCTCAGATTAGAGAGATACATGTTCCCGGTGGCTTTATCTAGAAAGGAGTTGCTGCTTCCGCTGCTTTGCTGGAGCGAGGGACGGAGGTTGTTGGGGTACCGGACGTGTGTGCGATCACGGATGCACCGCTGCTTTGCGGTGCTAGACTTGGTGGTGCTGGACTTGGTGGTGCTGGACTTGCTGGAGCTGGATCTGATGGACGTGCTGGAGCCGGACCTGCTGGACTTCATCACGATCTTGAGATCGGCAAGTGTATGACTACATCATCCACGAGTTCCAACTCGTTAACAAAGCTTTGTTGTCTTCGAGGGTAAGTTCTCTATGGATGTATATCCACCCGTTGCTTGTATCTAGTAGATAGATCTTGGCGTATAGTTCCCACCGTAGGAATTTCTTTGTTTTCTATGTTGCGAACCCCAACAGTGGTATCAGAGCCTGATCTATGCATAGGTGCTTTGCACGGGTAGTACACATATGTTTATATGTGGGCGATGATGATCATGTTATTGCATCTTCTATGTATTTTCGATATTGGTGGCATAGTGGTATGAAGCGACCCGGACCAACCTTACATGTCATCGTACATGAGACCGGTTCCACGACTGACATGCAACTTGTTTTGCATAAGTGGCTTGCGGGTGTCTGTCTCTCCTACTATAGTCAATATCTGATTTACAACGAGTTGCTAATAACTTAGTTATTGTCATTGTGGTTCCATGTTCGTAGGTGAGACCGGTTCTATCTTCAAAATCCCTAAGCCACGTAAGACTTGCAATGGATAAATTAGAGGCGTCTAGTTTAGATTGTTGCTGGGCTAGTGTCTTGATATGGTAATGTTGTAAGTAGATGTATGGTAGATACTCTTACAACACACCTAACGTGTAAGCTCCATAGACCTTGGCCTTACACACAAAGGAATAATAGAGATCATACCACGATGGATATGATGGTGATCAAATGCATGGACCATATCATTCCACTTTACACATATGATGTTCGCATCTTATATTGCTTGTTTGGCATTTTAGTAGCATTATAAAATGATCCCTCATTTAAATATCAAGATAAAAATGTGTTCTTCCTTAAGTATGCACCATTCTATGGATCGTGTTTCGAGACATCACGTGATGATCGGGTGTACTCGACTCTAAGCTTTCATATAACGGGTGTAAGACAGTTTTACACACACGAATACTAAGGTTCTTACTTGGCGAGCCTAGCATGTACAGACATGGCCTCGGAACACGGACCGAAAGGTTAAGCATGAGTCATATAGTTGATATGATGGCCATAATGATGCTCGCCTTTGAAGCTACACTGACTCACGTGATGATCGGAGTTGGTGTAGTGGATTTGGTTCATGTAATCACCAAAAAGGCACGAGGGGCGTCGTTTTTGAGTGGGAGTTCATTTCTAATTTGGATTAGTCGAACTCAATTTGTCATAAACTAAATCAAAGTGAATTTGCATAATTTGTTGTAGTCATTGGCGTCTGTTCACTACCTTATGCTTATTTTTAATTGAGATAATAGAACTATAGAATTCTGGATATTTACTTTACGAACTAGTATCGTATTGTTTTGAATGTCAATTGAAAGTTTATAAGTCCAATTGCAAACTTCCAGCAAACTCTATTTACTCCATGAAGTTTAATAAGTAGTATTAAATCAAGAGTAAGAATTCCAATGTTAGTATCTAAATTATCATGTTTTCCTCCATGATTATTGATATTCAAAAGTTGTTTTAATATCAAGATTATATGGGAGCTGAAAATTGTTTCAGAAACCATCATGTGTGAAAGATATTGTGATATCTGAAATAATGTTTTTGGTTGTATTATGATAGAGTATAATTTAGCAAAATACATGTTCCCATATTGTATGAGAATTTGTGAAGGATGGAGATGCTAAGCATCCGGATCTCCCAAAAAGGTTTTGGGAACTAACATTATACTCGCGATTCTTCCTTACAGGCTATAGTAGCTTCATCATGAAAGTTGTCATGATAAGGATGAATAGAAGATGTAAATAAAATGTTTACTACACTAATATATTACTAAAGAATGGATTTTTGAAAGAATACCAAACATTTGATGATGGTGATCCACTTCAAAGTGCAAGTCCAAAGGTATTAGTATTTGACTATACGCGCTTTGTACTATGTGTCATGTGAATGACACCACTATTGATGTTGATAGATTCTTTTAAAAGGAAAAGGAATTGCTGAAAGAGAATCTATAAAATATTTGGCAGAAAAGAAAAAGTTGGTAATGTCCAGCTTAGGTATATAGAAGATATACATGTTATGGTTGTATTCCTTGCGTGTTAAACAATGTGGTTCTGTGGTATTGGATACCGAATTGGTTGGTATGAAGTGTCATATAGGACAACGCAATTCATGAACTGCAATGGCCTAAGTAACTAGCAAGAGAATAAGTGATGATGTTCATCGAAAACAAATAAAGTGTTATTGTGTTTTTCGTTGTCGTCAAACCTAGCCTTCAAGATTTGTTGTAATAATTGTTATTTTATTACGGTATTATGAGAACAATGGTTGTTCAAATAATTACCATATTCCATAAAGGATGGATGAACTTTTACAAGTCTGATGGGAGAAATCACATCCATAAACACTATTGCTAAAATGTCGCAAGACAAATGATTGAAAGATCACTTATGAAGTGACATCATTGTTTAAATTATATTGGAAAGAAAACATGAAGAAACTCCATGTTGATGGATTTTTGGAGTCTTTGATTTTGACCAATTGACGCTTGTGAAACTTTCCTCGAGATAATTGAAACTCTGTCCATAGGCCAAAGAGGAACGGATGACTAACTTATTAGAGATTATACATATTGATGTATATAGTCCATTATATGTAGCCATATGTGATGGATCTTTTTGCTTCATATGCTTTCTCCAGAAATTTGAGTGAATATATATCTATATATTTACTTAACAAGGAAGAAGTATGAAACGTTTGAAAATTGTTCAAAGACTTTCAAGATGAAGTGAAAAATCATTGTAACAAGAAAATAAAAGAGTTTATGATTTGATCATAAAGGAAGATATTTGAGTTACAGGTTTAGCAAAACACATAAGATTTCAGGAATTGTTCCATGAATTTGCATTTCCCGATGAACCACAGGAGTATGGTATGTTCAAGAAATCAAATCAAACCTTGTTTGACATGGTAAGATCAAAGGTGTCATTTATAAAACTGCCATTATGTTTTAAGGATTAAAGCTTTAAATACTACCGCTTTTACACTGAAAAGAGCACCATCGTGATTCGTTGAAATGACACCATATGAGTTATGGTTTGGGATAAAACCCGAATTGTCTTTTCTTAAATTTTGGTATGCTATGCATAAATAAAATGTTTACAACCAAAGTCGAATAAGCACGCCTTTGTAGGTTATCCCAAAGAATTTGTTGGGAATTTCTCCATAACACCGAGGACAAAAGAGTTTGTTACTTCGAACGTCAAGTTTCTCTAGAAGGAATTTTTCATGAAAATTTAAGTGGGAGGACAATAGAACTTTGATAAGGTTGTTGAACCTTAACTATATGTGCTAAGTAGCGCAGCGCCGTAAAGTGTCCCGGTGGCAGCCACAATGCTCATGGCTCCCGTGATTACAAAGGGTGTGATCTCGGAGATTAGAGTTCCTATTGAACTCTGTGGGTTGGTAAGAATCAAATAGTGTGATTTGATAAGCAAGTCGTTATTGTTTTGACAATGATGAAGCGACTACATGCAAATAAGCGATGATGGGCCCTGACTCCATAAAATGACTAGAAGTCATAGAATCCGTGATAGTATCCATACACGAGAAATCAAGTTTCTGAACTTCGAAGACCCTCCGGAAAGGCGTGAAGCCTATCGGTCATGTTTGGATCTATAAAGAAATAGACACGGATGTTTAACATCTATGAAATAGTCGACATGTCAGAAAGAAGTTTACGACAATGTTCAAGGAGTTGACTATGACAAGATTTGATCTTTCATAGCGATGTTTAGTCTTGACGGATTAATGTAGCAACCACTACATATAATTTGATGTATGGTAGTTGAACAAACAAAACAATGTTCTTCTAATAGAATGGTTACCTAGGACGTGTACAAGACACAGTCCGAAGGGTTTTGTTAATTCAAAGGATGCTAAAAGGGCATGCGAACTTCAATAGTTGAAGTAAGCATAGTGGAGTTGGAATCTTCATCATGATGAAACTGTTAAAAGAGTTAAATTCATCGGAGATGATGAAGATGCTTGCATTTGCAAGAAATTAAGTGGGAGCGCTGGGACATATTTTTAATACATTATGTAGAGGACATATTGTTGATTGGAAATGATATATCTTGTATTGACACAAGTTAAGAATTTCATGAAAATAAGATTTCGATGAAAGACTTGGGCAAAACCGGAATATTTGGCATCAATATCTATATGGATAGATTGAGGCGCTAATATGGTTGTGCCAGACATACATATATGAGAGATTGAAAGGGTTCAATATGGAAACAACAAGTAAGGTTCTTGCTGCATGGAAAGGATTGTATCAAAATTCAAGTGTTTCAACACTTGGTGAGTAAAATCACATGACGATTTTGATCGATTATACCGTGATATGTATATATCCAGAATGTCCTATGCTCTAAATGTTATGAACACATACCAGAATGATTCATAAGATGATCATTGGACAATAGTAAAGATATTCTTATGAGCTTTGGAAGAACTAAGAATATATCATGTATAAGTGACAAATAGTTAAAGGTAGTTCATTGTAAAGTGTTACATTGATACTAGTTTTGTCACAAGATACAAATTAAATTTATCTCAGTTTAGACTATGGGTGGCACAATGTAATGGAATGGATGTTCCATGATGGATTTGGATAAGTTCCAAAGTTGAGACATTGTGACAGATACTACAACAAAAGGCTAAGTATATGACTGCTATAGTAGCAGCATAGGAGGGCATTTGTGTTAAGTAGTTTGTTATCAAACTAGGTGTGGTTCAAAGTGGGCTAATACTATCAAGATATATTGTATGACAATAATATCAACATATTTTAACCCGAACGAACTAAAGGTCTCACCAAAGGACCAAATTTATATAATGCCATCTCATTTGAGAATGAGTGATGCGTAGAGACGCAAAGACATGCAAATACACACGGACCTGAAACTGTCAGATCCGGAGATTATGTTAACCACTAGCAATCACGTATATGCAACACCAGAAAGACATAGGTGTTTAATACGCAAAAAATTTCAAACTAGATTATTGACTCTAGTGCAAGTGGGAGACTGAAGGGAATATGCCCGAGAGGCAATAATAAAGTGGTTATTATCTTATTCCTTGTTTATGATAAATGTTTATTTTGCATGCTATAATTGTATTGATTGGAAACGTCAATACATGTGTGTTTAATAAACAAAATACGAAGTTCCTAGTAATGCCTCTCATATAAAATAGCTCGTTGATTAACAAGATGATCAAGGTTTCCTGATCATGGACAATGGATGTTGTTAATAACGAGGTCACAACATTGGTGGAATGATGTGATGAACATTCATCCGAAGTATAGCATTACGATCAAAGTCATTATGTTTATATTGCTATAACATCATACGAAGTAATCTTAGTCCTTAGACCATGAGATCATGTTAATTGCTAACACCAGAAGAGTATCTTGATAACACCAAACGTCACACCATAACAGGGTGACTATAAAGGTGGCTTCAGTACTACGAAGGTGTTATGTTGAGGCTCATGGATCAAGAGTGGGATTTTTCCATCCTGATGACAGATAGATATACTCTGGGCCCTCTCGGCGATATCACATTAAGATAGCTTGCAAGCAGGTGATGAGATCACTAGAATGTTATATCATGGGAACGAGAAAAGAGTGCATGTCGGCAACGAGATCAAACTAGGTATTTGGATGCCAATGATCGAATCTCGGACATGTAATATATCACGAGACAAAGGGATTTAGTTACTAGCATTAAAGGTTCTCACGATCACAGAAGTCATCGTTGAATGTGTAGGAGTCAGTATGGATCTCCAGGTCCTACTTCTGATTATTGATCTGAGAGGGGTCTCGATCATGTCTGCATTATTCACGAACCGTAGGGTGACACACTTAAGGGATACCGACACCATTTGGAGCAAATATGTTTTAGATAAAGATTGAAGAAAGCGTTGGAATTATTTCAATAGACACCGAAACTGTTTCGGGTGAAATTGCTGAAATTGGTTCTACATGTAATATTAAAATGTTGCAAGGGGTTTTATGTGAATGTTTGTTAATTAAAGTAATTAACAAAATTCTGAATAAAATTAATAAAAGAGTTTTATTAAATGAGAGAGCATTAAATTTGGAGAAATTTAATGCATTTAAAGTGGGGACTTTAAAAGAGAATGTGAAGCGGCAAATTTATGTGGAGGGAGTTACCACCACATGAGTGAGGAGGTGAGGGGTCACCCCTTGGGCGCCGGCCATGGCGAGGGGCACCCCCCTCCTCCTATAGAAGGCCCCCCTCACACCCCTTCTTCCTCACACCTCCTCGTGAAGGATCTCTCTCCCCCTCTAGTTATTCCCCATGGTCTTGGATTAGCGAGATACATGTTCCCGGTGGCTTTATCTAGAAAGGAGTTGCTGCTTCCACTGCTTTGCTGGAGCGAGGGACGGAGGTTGTTGGGGTACCAGACGTGTGTGCGATTACGGATGCACCGCTGCTTTGCGGTGCTGGACTAGGTGGTGCTGAACTTGCTGGAGCTGGATCTGATGGACGTGCTGGAGCTGGACCTGCTGGACTTCATCAGGATCTTGAGATCGGCAAGTGTACGACTACATCATCCACGAGTTCCAACTCGTTAAGAAAGCTTTGTTGTCTTCGAGGGTAAGTTCTCTATGGATGTATATCCACCCGTTGCTTGTATCTAGTAGATAGATCTTGGCGTATAGTTCCCACCATAGGAATTTTTTTGTTTTGTATGCTGCGAACCCCAACACCATCAAGTTCGTGAGAGCTTTAATCACTAGTTTTCTCATAACAAGTTTAATTTGGAAGATAAACAAAAGCATGAATATAATTGGAATAGCATATGCTAATAGGTAGGCATGGTGGACTCTTTGGAATGACTTGGTTTAGGGAGTTGCATGCATGAGTGGAACTCATACTTGGTTGTGGAGGCTAGCAAAAGACTGGGAGCGACAAACTAAGAGAGAAATAATGGCCATAATCATGTAGAGCGACAAAACATCATTGATCTAAAGTGATACTACAAGTTGAAAACTAAAGTATCATAAAGGCTATGGTAACTTGAGATAGTCATAACATGGTGTGAGCATGCGCCAAGTCAACCCAAATAAAGCATCAAAGGAGAATACCACTATACTATGCTTTAATATGCTAAAACAACGCATGATTCATCCAAGGCACATTAAGCAATCTCAATTGTTTATAACATGTCATGCTACAGCAAATAATACTAAGCATAAAGCCAAAACAAGCTCTCTTTAACACTTAAGCATGAACTTTCCTACTCTTTTCCAAACCAAACCAAACTATTTGAAAACCAATATATGAAAGAGGGGGTCCAACCAATTTATTCAGAAAACTAAGCAAACTAAGCAAACAAAAAACGAAAACGAAAAAGAAGACGCTCCAAGAACAACACAACTGTGCATGAAACAATAAAAATGAAGCGTTTGGAAGAAACCTAGGATTTTTATTGATGAAGAGGGGGATGCCTTGGGCATCCCCAAGCTTTGACGCTTGTACTTCTTGGATATTTCTTGGGGTGACATGTGTGGCATCCCCAAGCTTGAGCTTTAGTCCATCCTTCATCTCATTACTCATTCCTTCCATACACCTGAAATTTTTCCTTCATACAAAACTTCACACAATCTTTATTAGTAACATTAGTGCACTCAAGATAATAGGTCTTAAGTTTCAGTTCCAACACCAATAATCTTACATTCGGACACTAGCTACTGAAGCACTTCCCTCAAAAAGCTCAATTCCCCAAAAGAACTCAAAAAGGAACCAACAAGAAGCAAATGCAGAAAATGGCAGAAATCTGTCAAAACAGACCAGCAGGTAAAGAAGAATTTTTTCGAAGACCTTCTATTGCTCAAATAAAAAAGTGTTGAACTAACGAAAGTTAGATAACAACCTGGGGCAGAAGCACAAAAATTCACGCCTCAAAAGGACGTTCAGAGATTTTACACGAATGTTTATGATGAAGCACGGAAATCTATTTCAGGATAGCAACTTTGCCCAATCATTACTTCTCTCTCATTAGAGGTTACTCTTGGCACAAAATGCAAATAAAAAGGATAAGGAGCGGTTATTACTGAAGTAATAACTTCCAAGACTCATCTAAAACTTTTGGGTTATCTCCCAATAAGTACTTTTCTTTAACACCTTTAAGTTAGGCATAAAAAACAAGAAAAAAATCAAGTGTTCTGAAATGAAGAAGCAGTAAGACCAAATTTTGTTTTCATAGGAGAAGAAAACAAAATCTTCTCTCTCTTCTTAGGGAAGTGTTCTATACCTTTCTTGAGTGGGAGTTGATATTTAATGGTGCCTTCTTTCATATCAATAATGGCACCAACAGTTCTAAGAAAAGGTCTTCCCAAAGTAATAGGACAAGAAGCATTGCATTCAACATCCAAAACATAGAAATCAACGGGGACATAGGCATTGTTAACCATAATAAGAACATCATTAAGACTCTCCATGAGTTTCTTTTTAGCATTATCATCAAGTGGGACATTCAAATAACAATCTTCAAGTGGAGGCAAATCAAGCAAATCATAAATCCTTCTAGGCATAATAGAAATACTACTATCAAGATAACATGAAGCTTTGAAATCAAAATCATTCACTTTCATATTAATGATGGGTTCCCTACCATCTTCTTGTTTTATAGGAATAGAAGCTTTATGTTTCATCTTTTGTTCTTTAATCTTATGAGAGGATCAGTAATGTGTTTTGTAAAGGCCATGTTCATAGCACTAGCATTAGGACTTTTAGCAAGCTTTTGTAGGAACTTAATAACTTCATAGATATTGCAACCATGAAGATCAAAATCAAATTTATCATCTAAAGTAGTAGAACTATTACTAGCCTCAACACTAGTGGTAGTGATAGTAGAAACACTAATGTTTCTAGCAATTTCATCTTCTCTTTCCCACTTAGCATGTAATTCAGCTAATAGTCTAACATTTTCATCAATTCTAACTTGTATACCATTAGTAGCTGCAAAGGGATTATCATTAGTTTCAGGTTTTGCAACCATTTTATTGATCAAGGAGGATTGAGCTTCAGACAAAGATGATATGTTTTATTTAGCATTAGAGAGTTCCAATTGTAAACTAGGAATTTCCTTATTTAGACTCTCAAGTTGATGGCTAATATTCTTCAAAATGGTAGATTGTTCCTCCATAGTCTTAGTGAATGGTTGATTTTGCTCATATTGCATTTGCATGAAATTCTTAGTGGCTCTTTCAACTTCTAAAATTCTTCCTTCACTAGGTAATCTAGGTTTACCATTATAACCATAAGTATTACTAGGAGGGTAAGGCCTATAATTGTTATTACCATAAGTATTGTTGCCAAAATTATTGTTTCTTATAAAGTTCACATCAACTTGCTCTTCTTGAGCAACCAAAGAGGCTAAAGGAACAGTATTTGGATCTATATGGGCTTTCCCATTAACAAGCATAGACATAATAACATCAATCTTATCACTCAAGGAGGAGGTTTCCTCAACAGAATTTACCTTCTTACCTTGTGGAGCTCTTTCAGTATGCCATTCAGAATAGTTAACCATCATATTATCTAGAAGCTTTGTTGCAGAACCCAAAGTAATGGTCATAAAGGTACCCCCAACAGCATAATCCAATAGGTTCCTTGAAGAGTAGTTCAATCTTGCATAAATTTTTTGGATGATCATCCAAGCAGTCAGTCCATGAGTGGGACAATTCTTTACCAAAGATTTCATTCTTTCCCAAGCTAGAGAAACATGTTCATTATCAGATTGTTTAAACTTCATTAGTTCACTTCTCATAGATATAATCTTAGCAGGTGGATAGTACTTTCCAATGAAAGCATCTTTGCATTTAGTCCAAGAATCAATACTATTCCTAGTTAAGGAATTCAACCATTCTTTAGCTTTTCCTCTCAAAGAGAAAGGAAACAATTTCAGCTTAATAATATCACCATCTACATCCCTATGCTTTTGCATCTCACAAAGTTCAACAAAGTTATTTAGATGGGCAGCAGCATCTTCATTACCAATACCAAAAAATTGTTCTCTCGTAACAAGATTGAGTAAAGCAGGTTTTATCTCAAAGAAAGTAGCTTCTGGCACAGGTAGAGCAATAGGTGTGCTCATAAAATCATCGTTATTGGTGCTAGTGAAGTCACACAACTTAGTGTTTTCAAGAGTAGTCATTTTTGTGTGTTTTCAATAAAGAAAGCAAACTTGTAAAACTAATTTTTGTGTGTTTTTGATAAAGAAACAAGCAAACAAAACGAAAGTAAGCTAAGCAAAACAAAAATAACAAAGTAAAGAGATTGGTTATGAGGGACTCCCCTTGTGAAGATGACCTTGACTCCCCGGCAACGGCGCCAGAAAAGTGCTTGATGGCTCAGTGTTGATGTAGAGCTCATTGGGAACCCCAAGAGGAAGGTATGATGAGCACAGCAGCAAGTTTCCCTCAGTTATGAAACCAAGGTTTAATCGAACCAGTAGGAGCAAGGAAACACCCCAAAGGTGTTGCTATCTGAGCCTTGGCAGGGTGCACTACCGGTGCTAGTAGCAACATGGAGACATGTACAACACAACCACAGAACTTTGTCCCCAACTTGCGATGTGGTTGTCAATCTCACCGGTTTTGCTGAAAACAAAGGATTAAACGTATCGAATGGAAGGAATTAATAGTTTGTAGAAAGTAAACACAAAGCAGTAAACAGTTTGTAGATTGAATGTAAAAGAAGGACCGGGGTCCATAGTTCACTAGAGGTGGCTCTCCTAAGATAGCTAACATGTTGGGTGAACAAATTACAGCGGGGCAATTGACAAACACCGAGAAAGCAATAAATGCATATACTAATCATCTTGACTCCTTTGGAACTTGATTGGGCATTACAACATTAGACATAGACCGCCATCCAACTGCATCTATGACTAATAATCCACCTTCAGGTTATCATCCGAAGCCCCTTAAGTATTAAGTTGCAAGCAATAGATTATTGCTTTATGAATTGCATGTAATGTAAACAATATGATTGTTCTACGAACAAAGGATTGTTGTTTTCTCCGTAGTAGCAACAAGACATCTAGTACCCTAGAGATTTCTGTCACTTCCCCAGATTACCATAGGCATGAACCCAATATCGAGCATAAATACTAACTCTTGGAGTTGCTAGCATCTACTTGGCCAAGATAGCTACTAACAACAGAAAGCATGCAAGATCACAAATAACAAAGACATGATAGAATCAATAATCAATCTAAAATAGCATCTCAATATCCATCGGATCCCCGCAAACACAACATGCAGAATTACAAATAGATGATCTTGATCATGAACGGAGCTCACAAGATCTAAACATGATAGCACAAAGGAGGATAACCAGCCATCTAGCTACTACATGGACCCGTAGTCCAGAGATGAACTACTCACGCATCACACCGGAGGCTTGCATGATGATGAAGAAGGCCTCCAGGGTGAAATCCCCTCTCCGACAGGGTGCCAGGAAGAGCTTCAGATCCCTCCCGATCTAGGAATGGAGATGACAGCGGCTACAGACTCTTTCGTGGATTTTTGATCGGGTACTTAGGGTTTTCGTCCCGAGGGCAATATATAGGCGGAAGGAGAGGCCGAGGGGGTGCTGGGGTCGGGCAGACCACCCCCTGGCATAGGCCAGGCCTAGCCACGCGGCCAGGTGGTGTGGCAGGCCCCCATCCCTTCTCCGTCTCGTATTCTAGCATCAGATGTCTTCCGGAAAAATAGGCACTCTCGCTTTTGTCCCGTCCAATTCCGAGAATATTCATTTTCTGACTTTCCTGGAACCAAAAACAGCAGAAAACAGGCAGCTGGCACTATGGCTCTTGTTAATAGGTTAGTCCAAGAAATCATATGAAAAGTACTCCAAAGTGTGGACAAAACACAAGAAAGTAGATAAAACCAAGCATGGAACATAAAAAATTATAGATACATTTGCAATGTATCACTTCTCCTTTCAGTGAAAAAGGGAAAAATTTAGTAACAGAGTTAGTGCGCATCTTAATATCATCAGAAAATAGGCCACTCATGGTAGAAATCTCAGTCATATGTGCTACAACTCTTTCATTCTTAGTCCCACAAAAAGGTTCTTTATCAACAATGGTTATGTAAGATAGATCAAGAGAGAAATCATAATCTTTATCTTTAATGTTTATGGGCGATGTAGAAAACTTAGCATTAGGAGATAATTTAGTTCTAACAGTATGTTTCTCAAGAAGACTCTTAATTGCACTCCTACCATGAGTTTTTTGGCATTCTTTAATAAATTCATCAGTCATTTCTATATATCTGTCTTCAATATCATAGCTCTCTCAAGACTCAGGTGAACTGACAGGTGTAGTAGTATCTTTGTTGGGGATATACTTTCCGAGTATCCTCACAGTTCCTCACTAACTAGGGTGGCCCACTTCGGGTTAGAGCTTTGCTTCACGAGCGGCCCAGTCAGGGAGAGATGACGGAGTCCAATCCGGCTATGGGAAGGCCTAGAAGACTTACCGACTTAGGCCCATAATGTTACTTGTAGTTCACGATGTACTCTATAACCAACTCTTAGTCGTAGCCGGATTGATCTCTCCTGTAAACCCTTGGTCGGATAACAATATAAGCCTGCCTAGGGAGAGCCTTTAGGGCACAACATAATAGTCTACAATCTCAACTCGCACAGGCGAAACCCTTGTAACCCATATTCCGGCTCTGCCGTATTACTGGATTGCTAGCAGGAGTAGGATCAGTCCAAAGCCGGCGGATTCGAACCTGGGTAAACTTGTGTGCTCACCGTCCCAGAATACCGTACGTCCCACACCCCTCTCTTCCGCATGCCTCGAGGACCCCCTCATGGCATTCTTGTCCTCAATCCGACGACAGTTGGTGCCCACCGTGGGGCAAGTGAGCTTCGGATCTGCGTTCCGAGCAGAATCTGCAAGAATCGGAATCGGCAAGACCATCGCCATCGGTCGCATCCTCTACGCCAGCGACGTCCCTCTCATCGTTCTCGAAGAGACGTGGATTCCGGCTAGGGAGGCCGTGACTTCCTATACAATCATGTCCTTTGGCGAGATCGATGTTTACATCGGTTTCGCTGAACCTGCCCAACCCACCCCAGCCGTGATGATAGAGGCAGAAGAATCTTCTGGGTCCCCTTTGTTTGCGGAGGCGGCAGAGTTCCGGATCTCAGAAAACCCTAATCCCACCCAGCCCGCACCAGTTGCGGAGATAGTGGAGAAATCTGAGCCTGAAGAAGACCTCACGGTCCAAGTCGAATCTGGAGTGGATCTCCCTGGAGAAGCCGGATCCCAGATCGACCCACCTGTGGAGGTCGAAATCCAGGAGGAGCATATCAACGACACTGATTCCAGCTCTGACCATGCCGGGACAGACAGGCCTTTCCTTAGGTACACACTAAGATGTATGATACTGCAGGGCACAAGCGCAGATGCAATCCTCGAGACCATTAAAAGTTTCGACATGGCTGATCGCGAAAGCCACAGGTAACTTAGGAAGCACGCGTCGCACTTCATCGGATATGTTGGATCCGGATCCGGCTCTGCCGATGCTGGAGAAAACACTGATTCGGTGCTGGAGGCAATTGGAACAAACGCCGACGTTCCCGCATCCTCGGATGAATCTGTGACGTCAGCAGATTTCCAAAAGTTCTTCGCGGAATATGAAGAGGAGTACAACTCCAAAGCTGCAGAAGAAGGAGAAGCCATGAATGAAGGATCCGGGGAACACTCTCCCAAAGCGCAGGATGACATGGACGTCGGAGATAATCTCGAGGTCCAGATGTCCGAAAGTACCGATCAGAGCTTGACTCCAGGAAACAGACCCAAAGCCATATTTGCTACCGGCACTGCCAAGAAGGCAAAGAAGAAGAACAAGAAAAACAAGACCCCGGCAAAAGACACTCTGACAGATGAGGTGATTGCCGAGGAATACGAGGAAGACTCGGATGGAGCACTTATCCTAGATGAGCCAAAAAAAAGAAGCATCGGTGGATGGACACGTGATCACAGAAGGTGCGCGTAAACTCATCAATGCCGCATTAACCACACCTATCCCTACAGCTGCAGAACTTACCACAGATGAGCTGGATGAAAGGGCCCAAGCCCTAGAAGCGCGTCGTCAACAACTCCTCGATGAAGCCAAAAACATCGAGGTGGAGAAGAAACACATGTCAACCAAGGAATACATGTCTCGGCTGCATCAAAAGACACGGAAGCATCACACCAATGATGACCAATTCCAACGTGTCCGTGCTGTCCTTTTTGGGGACGAGATGGGGAAGCCACGGAAAGACAACAACGGAGATTGGGTATACCCAACCCCAGTACAGAATACCATGGCAGTCGGAGAAATTCTATCAGCTAATCCAGGACCAGAGGAGATCCGTTTGGGTATCAAGTTACTCAATAAGCGACTAGAGCAGCAGAAGGTCGCCCTGTCCAGAAGTCAAAACTGGTCTCAGATTCTGACCAATGTCGCACAGATCCGGCATGGGCTGACGTAAGATCCCATTACGTTCGGGCGCAGTACCATCAACCAGAACACAGGGAAGACAATTATTCAAGAACCGGATCGTCGGGACAACATCACAGAGCTACACATAACTGGAGCAATGTCGCCCCAGCGGTCGAGAAAGACGCGATCGCTACACTGAATCCGAGGTATCCTCCCTGACGAGAGTTCAACGATCGAAAGGGAGAAGATAAGGAGAAACATCGGGAGGAGGCTCGTCAGAGAATGCCACCTCCTAGACATGAGAGCTATCCGGCTAAGCCTCACCATGGTGGGAAAGACGGACGAAGGAACGACGGAAACCATGCTAGAACAAGCCGGCAGGGGGCTCGTCGTAGTCAAGAACCTCCCCGGAACCGGAATAATGACGCTCTGGATGGAGACCGGTGATCAGCCGGAAACAATTTAGCTGCCCCACCCCCTCCACCAGGCGGTTATCACAACGGCCCCCAAGGAGGACGACATGGCAGAGGAGAAGGTGGCAGAAGCCGAAGTCCGGCTCCAAAACACCGCAGCCACAGCCGACATTCGAGACGATCTCTATCCCCGAATGACGCAAGGCACAAGATCAACTCCAACATAAAGGCTCAGCGCTATGAAAACGATGACGTGTACGTGGGCCCAAAGTGCTTCGGACCATGCATCAGAGCTACAAAATTCCCGGAAGGATTTGCTATCTCAAGACATATCCAAGCCTACGACGGCATTGCTCGGCCAGACACCTGGTTACAGGACTTCTTCCAAGCTTGCTGCATCGCTAAAGGCAGAAATAGCCTGGTCGCAACCCAATATCTCCCACTTATGCTACGGAAGACGGCACGATGATGGCTTAGTGAACTTCCGGTCAACACCATCCATAACTGGTATGACTTGCAAAGTGCATTCTTTCGGAATTTCGAAGGCACATATCGGAGGCCCTGTTCGGTCGGAGACCTACAGCGTTGCACCCAGAAAGCCGGAGAAACTTGCCGAGATTACCTCGGACGATGGATCGACACCAAGAACTCCTGTGAGGGAGTAAACGATCAAACTGCGATTGAAGCTTTCATCGCAAGACTCCCAATTGGTCTACTGCATCCCGCTTGAAGTGTGACAAGGTCACTGATTTGGGAGAGATGATAGAAACAGCGAGCAAGTATGCATATGCTGACGACGACGCAGAAGGATTAGTCAACGTCCTGGCTGTATCTCAGTCAGCAAAGACAAAGCAACAAGCTCAGAAGCACAAAAATACCTCGAAAGAAAAACCCAACACGGAGACAGCGGTAGTCACTACTGTTTCCGGGTCTGGAGGACGAGGAGGACGTGGCGGAGGCCGCGGGCGTGGCCGTGGGACATCAAGGGTCCAAGGTAGAGGAGAGCAACAACCAGGCAAAACCTACACTTGGGCCGACATTGCTAATAACACATGTGTGCATCACTTGGACGCCAATGGGGGCTCGTCCCACACCAACGTTGAGTGTCATTTTAATGACGACATCAAGAGAGATGATACCGCGGGCTACAAAGCTAAGCAGAAGAAGGGAAATAAAAATCTCGAAAAGGACAAGGAGACCAAGGAAGATTCCGACATGGAGGAAGCTGATGCTTCAAATCCCAAGTCGGAAGGGAAGCAGACTTTTCCCACCAAGAAGGACACTTACGTCACCTTCCTCGGATCTCAACCAGCAAAGGTCAAGAAAGCAGTTCTCCACGAGCTCAATGCAACAGTTCCGGCTGTCCCTCAATATCTGGACTGGTCGGAGGTGGCAATCACATTTGACCGCGCTGATCATCCGCCTAAGCTACACAGGCGAGGAAAATACGCCTTAATCGTCAATCCACTTATTGACGGTTATGGTTTCTCCAAGACCCTCATGGACGGTGGTAGCATCATCAATATTCTCTATGTCGAAACGCTACGCCGGATGAAGATCTCGGAAACACAGCTGAACCATAGCTCTGTGATCTTTCACGGAGTTGTCCCAGGATGACAAGCTAATTCCCTGGGAGAGATCACTTTGGATGTTACTTTTGGAACACCAAAGAATTATCGGACGGAGGCACTTTCCTTCGAAGTGGTCCCGTTCAAGAGCGCATACCACACTATATTCGGACTTCCGGCTTATTGGGCCTTTATGGCTCGTCCGTGTTACATTTACAATATGATGAAAATTCCAGGTCCCAACGGCGTGATCACCATCAGGGGAGACCCGAAGAAAGCGCGATAGTGCGAGGATGGAAATGCCGCCTTTGCAAAAGCCGTGCTGCATGCCCAGGAGTACCAGGAGATCAAAAAGAGCATAGATCCATCCAAGATGCCCGCAATGAAGAAGGAGGTGACAAAGCCAAATCCGGAGTTCAAGGCATCAGAAGAGACGAAGACGACACCGTTGAAGGATGATAACCCCTCCAAGGTGAACCAGATAGGTGTAGGCCTAAGTAGCGCATAGGAAAGCGCACTCGTCAAGTTCCTCCAAGCAAATCAAGATATCTCCGCATGGCAGCCATCTGACATGACCAGAGTACCTAGGGAACTTGCCGAGCACTCTCTAAATGTAAACCCGAACGCTAAACCCGTCAAACAGTCCTTACAACGGTTTGGCGATGAAAAGCGTAAGGCAATAGCTAAGGAACTAGCATGGCTCGAGTTAGCCGGATTCATAGAAGAGGTCATCCACACTGAGTGGTCGGCCAATCCTGTAATGGTCCCTAAAAAGGACACCACTGATTTAAGCATGTGTGTTAATTATACTGCCTTAAACAAGGCTTGTCCAAAAGATACGTTCGCTCTGCCTAGAATTGATCAAGTTATCGATTCTACGGCAGGCTCGGAACTCCTCTATTTTCTCGACGCATATTCCGGTTATCACCAAATCCGGATGAAGGAATCTGACAAAGTCAAAACTTCATTCATAACCCCTTTCGGAACCTTCTGTTTTGTTACGATGCCCTTTGGGCTGAAGAACGCAGGAGCTACGTACCAGCACACGATGCAGCGTTGCCTCCATGACCAACTCAGACGCAATGTACATGCATACGTGGATGATATCGCGGTCATGTCCAAAAAGAAGGAAACGTTGATTTCCGACTTGGAGGAGACGTTCGCCAATCTACGAAAATACAACATCATGCTTAACTCGAAGAAATGCTTCTTTGGAATACCAGCCGGAAAATTGTTAGGTTTCTTCGTGTCTCAAAGAGGCATAGAGGTGAACCGAGACAAAATTAAGGCTATACTCAACATTTCCAGGCCAACTTGCCTGAAGGACGTAAGCCTAACTGGTTGCATTGCTGCAGTCAGTCGATTTGTAAGCCGGCTTGGTGAAAGAGCCGCACCATTGTATAAACTCCTGAAAAAGACCAAGGATTTTGTCTAGACCGACGAAGCTGAAGCTGCACTACAAGATCTGAAAAGAGTACTCTCATCTGCTCCTATCCTTGCAGCGCTGGAACCTCAGGAACCGATGTTGCTTTACATTGCTGCGACAAATAAAGTTGCCAGTATCGTCATGGTGGTGGAGAGACCAGAGGAAAATCATGAACACCTGGTGCAGCGTCCGACATACTTTGTTAGCAAGGTCCTAACAGAATCAACGCAGCGGTATCCGCACTATCAAAAATTGGCTTATGGTGTTTTTCTAGCATCTCGTAAGTTACGACGCTATTTTCAGGAGCATCCAATTACTGTGGTGAGCAAAGCTCCCATGAGAGACATAATCAACAATAGCGATGGCACAGGACGCGTCGCCAAGTGGGGAATAGAGCTCTCAGCTTTCGACATTGAGTATAAACCTCGGACAGCAATCAAATCCCAGATCCTTGCTGACTTTATCGCTGATTGGACAGAGACGAAGGAGAACATGAACCTCCCTGAGTTAGAATATTTGACCCTCTTTTTTGATGGGTCTAAGACTCGAGGGGGCTCGGGGGCTGGCATGGTGCTCAAATCACCCCAAGGAGATAAACTTTTATACGTGTTGCAGATCCACTTCACAGCGACAAACAACATTGCCGAGTATGAAGCACTGCTGCATGGAATCCGGATTGCTAAGGATATTGGAATCCGACGTTTGATGTGTTAAGGAGATTCGGATCTTGTTGCTCAGCAAGTGTCGGATATTTTTAATGCAAATAAACACATGGCAGCATATAAAGCTGTCGTGGATGATCTATCTAAATCATTCGAAGGGCTTGAAGTTCAACACATCCCTCGAGCAGAAAATGAGGAAGCAGATGCACTATCTCGCATAGGCTCTGCGCGGAAAGAGGTCCCGGATGGCGCTTTTTTAGAGCACCTCAAAGTCCCCACGATAAAGGGAGTAGATGAGGAATATCCGACCAAATCCGACTCACCTTTGATAGCGATTCTGGCTGTAATTCCCAACTGGACTCAACCCTACCTCGATTATTTGGTAGATGGCAAATTACCCGAAGATGAGGTGCTGAGCCGGCAGATCATCCGACGAGCAAAAGCCTATACTATTGTTAAAGGTGAGCTCCATAAACGGAGTGTTTCTGGGGTTTTTCAGCGTTGTGTATCTCCCGAAGAAGGAGTGGAAATCTTAAGGGAAATCCACGAAGGCGAGTGTGGTCACCACGCTGCAGCCAAATCTTTAGTGGCAAAAGCTTTTAGACATGGATTTTTCTGGCTTACAGCTCTGGCAGATGCCGAACGACTAGTCAAGACATGCAAAGGCTGCCAAAAGTACGCCAAGCAAGCTCATGTTCTGGCTGATCAGCTGCGAACAATACCTATAACATGGCCCTTTGCGGTCTGGGGGCTTGATATGGTAGGACCATTGAAACGAGCTCCAAGTGGATTTACTCACCTCTTAGTGATGGTGGATAAATTCACAAAATGGATTGAGGCTAAGCCTGTCACTAGTTGTGATGGAGCAACAGCCAAAAGATTTGTCGAGGGTGTTATAATCCGGTATGGTTATCCGCATAGCATTATCACGGACAACAGGAGTAACTTCTCTATGGGAGAATTGGCTGAATTCTGCGACGAGCAAAATATCCGGCTTGACATTGCGTCAGTCACACATCCACAGGCTAACGGACAAGTCAAAAGAGCTAATGGTTTAATCTTACAAGGCCTAAAACCGAGAATCGAAGCACCACTACGACGTGCTGCGGGGGCTTGGGCAGAGGAATTACCCTCTGTAATTTGGAGTTTACGAACAACTCCGAACAGGTCAACAGGATACACACCTTTCTTCTTGGTCTATGGTGCAGAAGCAGATATTCCTAGTGATTTAATTCATACTTCTCCTAGAGTGGCCGCGTATATTGAAGAGGATGCCGAGATTTCTCGACAAAATGATCTCGACTTAGTCGAAGAAGTTCGTGTCGTTGCTGAAATGAGATCTACAGCCTATCAGCAGAAGTTACAAAAGTATCATAGCCAAAGAGTCCGAAACAGATCTTTAAATAAAGGTGATTTGGTTCTCCGGCTTGTGCAACAAAGAAAGCACAAACTTTCCCCAGTATGGGAAGGGCCCTTTTTAGTTAGTCGAGTATTGCACAATGGATCGTACTACTTAACTGACATGAGGCCAGTCAAAGAAAGACCTGCTACTAAGAAGAGAAAGAGAGCTGGAGGCAGTACAAATCCAAATGAGTTAGACAGACCGTGGAATATTGCTCAGCTACGTCCCTTTTATTCTTAGTTTATCCTTCTTTGTAATAATATATATGTACATGTTCTTTGAGAAATAAAAGTTTTGGTTGCCTCAAGTTTTTCTGAGAAGTTTTGATCATGTTATAATCGAAAATCCGAGAATGCTTGAAAGTACTTTATGCTCATGTTCGTTCTGGTCTAGATTTCCGATTCTAAAGCTGCTACCTTCGGGTATAACTCTAAAATTTCTAGTCTATACTTTGGTTATTTGTCTGATTGCTGGATGCGGGTATTTTCCGAGTAGTAAATTGTTGGTACTGGAAGCCGACTTTGTTTCCGAGTTTAAACTGGTTTAGCAAGTGAGCTCCGTTTCTCAGCAAAGTTTCCGGCTGAAGGTTTAGCCGGCTCACGAAAGGGATGAGGCGGAAAGCCAGATAAACGATAAGTAGAGACGAAAAAATTCAAGTGCTTATGAAAATATTTCAGGCACACAAAAAAAACAAAGCCAAAAGTGCTGAATAGATAAAAAGCTTAGCACTAGCAAAAGTCGATAGTACTTAATATTTACAAACGCATCATGTTCTTTTCGGAATAATACATAGTTTTCTGGTCTATGATGTAGGAGGAGATGAAGGAGCTGCCGGCTCGCTGGTTACTCCGCCTTTGATATCGTTCCGAGATGTCCGGATCTGAGGTGGTCCGTTCATCGTCGGAAACTTCTTCGGTTTCTTCTGGAGGAGGTGGCGGAGTAGCTACGCGGTTGAAGAAGGAGATCTCGTAGCTGGTCAAATCAGCTACGTGACACCCGTATCTGGCGCAGGAGTGCATGATGGCTTGAATGTCTTGCTCCTGGCCGTCTTCGTCTACCTTGCAGTACCCTCTGGTCACTTGCCATATCTCCATGTTTCCATGGTGGCTCATGACCATGGTGAGAGCGTTCTGCGCAGCAGTCCGCGCATAGGACATATTCCAGTCTCAAACAAGCTGCGGCATCTCCTTGGCCTTGTCCCGCACCTGAAAATCCAACATTCTTGGCATGTCCGGAATCCTAAGAGACTCGCCAATGTCCTCAAGGCACAGGCGGAAGTCATGCAGAAGATCACCGACTTGGGTAAGCCGGTAGGTGCGGGGCTCGGAGGAGGAAGAGTCCGTCAAGTTCAGAGGACCTATACACAAAACAAGTCAATAAAAATCCGACATTGATAAAAGTCAAAGAAAAGATAAGTCGGACAGATGGAACGTACTGAGAATGACGTCGTCAATCTTGGTCTTCTCCTCCCGGAGACTCTGGAGTTCAGCCCGGAGCGCCTCGGAGATATCCTTCTCTCTGCCAAGCTCATTCTTTAGGTCCGAGATAATTTTATCTTGAGCAGCGATCTTGCGATCACGCTCTTCAGTGGCCATGTAGGAGGATTCCAGGACTTGAGCTATGCTCCTTTCATGATCCGCCTTGAGCTTATCCAGCTCTTGGCGAAGTCCCTTGTTCTCCACCACCAGCGTCTTGAGGTTCTCGGCCTCTTTAATCATAGCGATGGATTGTTTCACCAGCGCTGTAAGTCAAAAAAGAACAACAGTTCAGAAAAATTCGACATTGAAAAAGCAAAAAGACAAGGTTTGAAACTCGGAATGTTCACCTTCGGCTTCATCCTTGGCTACTTTAAGTTTGGCATTTTTAAGCCGGAGAGCCTTGATCTCTCTCCGCTTATTGCAGACATTGGTCAATAATTCCTGGTTATAGGAACATACTTTCTGTAAGTCAGAATACCCAAAGTCAGAAAGCTACTTAAGACTCGGGCTAATATTTTTTGCTAAATATCAGCATGAGCCTTGGGGGCTACACTAGTTCGTTCTTTGGCATCCTAATGAAAGCATAAACCTAGATTCTATATCCTACTTCATGATTGGGGGCTAGAGGATATGATATAACATAATGTAAAAACAAGAGTTGGAATTCTGAATTACATATTGTTCGTGGGTGAGTTTATCTAAACCCGCGTTCACTTCAACTGCCACCTTCTCGGCAAGAGTAAGAGGGATCACCTGGGCTGTTGGAAGCTCGCCAGCCCTAATCCTCTCGTCGTGAAGGCGGACTTGAGCGAGAAGGTCAGAGAACTTGACGTCCTCTGCTTCTTGCGCTTCCTCTTTGGGGGAAAAATGGCTTTTGTCCAGGACTTGCCTAGACAGCCGCTGGATTTCCTCTGTAGATTTCCGGGACAGGCCAAACTTGGCAAGTCCTAGATTGCTGATGAGGTTGTCGGCGAAGACTTCAGCCGAGGGATCATTACCCGAAGAGGGTTCACCCTTATCTTGACCTGACATACCCATGGTGATGTCAGTTTGCGACCCAAGGATCGCAGGCTCTGTTGGAGGAGCCGGATCTTCTGCAACCACCGGAGAAGGAATGATCGCCGGAGTTGCAGAAGATTGAGGGGCAGGAGTTGGAGGAGCCACGACAGGGGAACCTATGGTGAGCTTCGTCTGTCGCAGGGGCTTCGAAGGAATCCCTTTCCCCTTACCCTTGATGAGAGGCTTTGCTCTAAGAATGTAGTAAAGTCGGAAACATTACATCTTAGAAAGAAATTCAAGAAAGGTACAAAGGCGGAAATTGTGAATGAAAGTTACCTCTTCACAACAGGCACTTCCTTTGTCCCAACAGCCACTATCGGAGCTTTGCACTTCTTGAGCACAAGGTCCGGCAATGGGACCACTTCTGTCTCCTGAGAAAACTCAGGAGGATATCCTTCGAGCAGAGCAAGCTCCGACTCGGGGAGGTCAGCAAGCTGAAAACAAGAAAGCATATCAGTATTGCAGTATAACTTAAAAATTGAAACACATAAAAGGTGTATTGATGGAGGCTTACCGGCACCACGGGGTTTTCCGCCGTGTACATATCCATAGAAATCTCCGGAATTCTCCTCTCGATCCGCTCCTTGATCAGCCACTTGATCTGGCTGATGTAGCCTTGAGTGGTGTAGGATTTGGGGCTGATGCGGAGGGAGTCTTTTTTGGAAGACGTGATGGAGTGCATCAGTCTATCCCCGTGGTACTGAAGTGGTTGGATCCGACGTGAGACCCAGCACTGGACCAAGTCGGATCCCTTCAGACCCTTGTGCTTGATCAAATATTTGACCCGCCTCTTAGCAAGGATCAGATCGTCGGTGAGAGCCGGAGCAGCCTCGTCCTAGGAAGGCTGGGTCGTGGCAAAGCAGTAGCTTTGCCGGGAGCCAGAATATCCCTATGGTAGAAAAAGCTGGTTGGCCATTGTTTGACCGAGTCACTAGCAGAAATTTTGGGATATGCCCGGTCATGTCTAAGTGAAAAGCTAATAGTGCCGGTGATGTAAGGAACACCGTCAGTGATGGCATTTCTCCGGACATGAAAATAGTACCGGAAGAGAAGCAAACTCGGCCTAGTGTCGAGAAAGCCCTCACAAAGCGATGCATATGCACTCATCTCTAAGAGAGAGTTGGGAGGAAGATTGTGGAGTTGAACTCCGTAATGATCTATCACCTCGGAGAAGAACTCTGAGGGAGGAAAAGATAGACCTCGGTCGAGATGGGTGCCCAAGTGGACCCGCTCGCCGTCGTGCGGGTTGGGGACGGTTTCGCCGGAGCCGCTCCGCCAGTCGCCGGCGGCGAGAAGCCCCTCCTTCTCCATGTTCTTGAGGTCGTCCTCGTCGAGGGCGCAGGGGATCCAGATTCCCCGGATTTCTTTCTTCGCTGCTGCTTCCGCCGTCGCCACCGCCGCTGTCGCCGCCAAACCGGAGGAGGAAGATGATGAAGCCATTTCTCCGGTGAGAAGATGACCTGAAAGTGGCAGCGCTGGGAGTTCTGTGGGGAAAGGACGAAGGAGCTCTGTGCGCGCAGGAGGATTGGGAAGAAAGGAAACGACAAAGGACTGGTGGAAAGGAGAAGGAGAAATCCAAACCCCTTATATCCACCTAACCGCGCCAAGGTTCGTGCAAATGCTACAGTGTAACCGCCACGCGTCGTGGAAAGAACTGGGAAGGACCCACGCGATGATTGCGTCTCCTCGATCTCCACGCACACACTGAAACGGTGCCTCGGTTCCGCGAACTGTGGACCCACCAACGGTCGTGCTAACAGCACGCCTGTCAGATGACGTGACTTGACCATGCTTGTGTCAGGTGGCTTAGTTTAAAATTGAGCTGGAAAATCCGAGTAACTAGTTGATAGGTCCGACTTATTTTTAAGACCTGGATCGTATTATTTGTTGTGAATTTTCAGGAACCCTTCAAGATTCTGCAAGCCGAAGATCAAGCTAGACAATGATAAAATCTGACTTTGGATCTTGGAGGCCTCCGGGGGCTGCTGTTGGGGATATACTTTCTGGGTATCCTCAAAGTTCCTCACTGACCAGGGTGGCCCACTTCGGGTTAGAGCTTTACTTCATGGGCGGCCTAGTCAGGGAGAGAAGACGGAGTCCAATCCGGCTACGGGAAGGCCCAGAAGACTTACCGACTTAGGCCCATAATGTTACTTGTAGTTCAAGATGTACTCTATAACCAACTCTTTGTCGTAGCTAGATTGATCTCTCCTGTAAACCCTAGGCCGGATATCTATATAAGCCGGCCTAGGGAGAGCCTTTAGGGCACAACACAATAGTCTACAATCTCAACTCGCACAGGCAAAACCCTTGTAACCCATATTCCGGCTCTGTCGTATTACTGGATTGCTAGCAGGAGTAGGATCCGTCCAAAGCCGGCGGATTCGAACTTGGGTAAACTTGTGTGCTCACCGTCCCGGAATACCGTACGTCTCACACTCCTCTCTTCGACATGCCTCGAGGACCCCCTCATGGCGTACTTCGTCCTCAATCCGACGACAATCTTTATTAGTAGTTTCAGTATTTCCAGCTATAGATCTAGCAATCGTAGCATCTAGGAAAGGACCTAATGAACCACTCTTATCAAGCAAAGTAGAAGCATCATAAGTATCGGAAGGTTCAGATTCAACAGAAGTAGCAGCATGTGTATGTGGTGGTGTAAGGAGCTTACTCATCATAGATGGTGAATCAAGAGCAATAGAGGTGTTCAGAACCGTACCTCTTTTTGTAGTGGATGGTAATATAGGAAATTTTCCGTCACGAAACTTACCCATGATGAATGGATGGCAGCGAACAATAGTGATCCCAAGTGAACTTTATAAATAGAGCTATGATCCCCGGCAACGGCGCCAGAAAATAGTCTTGATGACCCACAAGTATAAGGGGTGTATCGCAGTATTTTCGAGGGAAGTGAAACCCAATTTATTGATTCGACACAAGGGGAGCCAAAGAATATTTATAAGCCTTAACAACTGAGTTGTCAATTTAGCTCCACCTTGCTAAAATCTTGCTCACATCAGTTTATCAGTAGCAATAGTTTTGTAGTAGTAATAGCAGTAGTAAAAGTAAAGACAGTAGTAACAATTGTAGTAAACAGTAGGATAAAAGCGTGGTAGGCATAGGGATGGATGGATGGGCGTTGCATGGACAAGACAATTCATGTAGCACTCAAGATATATGGCATTTACAGATAAATAAGATAAAGCATCCAAGTACTAAATAATCATAGGCATGTGTTCCATATATAGTCATACGTGCTCGCAATGAGAACTTGCATCACATCTTTTGTCCTGCCAGCCCGTTTGCAGCGGGGCCTCAAGGGAACTACTGGCAATTAAGGTTCTCCTTTTAATAGAGCACCGGAGCAAAGCATTAACACTCCATGAACACACGTGATCCTCACATCAAAGCCATTCCCTCCGGTTATCCCGATTATTGTCACTTCAGGGCCTTTGGTTCCAGACAACAATATGTGTATACAACTTGCAGGGTAAGATCACAAACAATACTATCATCATGAATCAATAACATGTTCAGATATGAAATTATGGCACTCGGGCCCTAGTGACAAGCATTAAGCATAACAAGTTGCAACAAAGTCAAAAAGCACTAATAATAGATACTAGGCACCATGCCCTAACAATCTGATGCCAATACATGAACTATCTCGTCCAATCCCTACCATCCCTATAGCCTACAGCGGGGGATTACTCACTCATGGATGTGGAAATCATGGATGGTTGATGGAGAAGCGATGGTGATGACGACGCCGATGATCTCCTCCAATTCCCCGTCCCGGCAAGGTGCCAGAACAGAGTTTTTGGTTCTAATTCATAGAATCTGGTGGTGGCAGCGTAGCAGAACTCTATCTGGAAAAACGTCAAACCCCCCTTGGTTTTTAGGTCAAGAGGCATCTTATAGGTAAAGAGGGAGGCCGAGAGGGTGACCGAGGCGGCCACACCACCCCCAGGCGCGGCTTGGGCTGGCTCGCACGGCCAGGTGGTGTGGGCCCCTCGTGGCCCTCCTCTGTCTCATCTTCTAGCTCCATGAATCTTCTGGTGAAATAGGATTTTTGGCATATTTTCCGGGATTTTTCCTGATAGTTGATTTTCTGCACAAAAACTAGACACCGAGGTAATTCTGCTAAAAACAACGTCAGTCCGTGTTAGTTGTATCCAAATCATACAAGTTTAGAGGAAAAACAATAACACAAGTGTTCGGGAAAGTAGATACGTTTTGGACGTATTAGTCACGTAGCAAATGACAGCGTGAGCCGTCATTAGCGACGCCTAGTGACGTCATGGGGACCGTCAATGATGTCATCCCTATTAGGACGTTTGTCATGATGACTTTATTCTATTACCGCCTCTTCCTTACGTCATCACGTCATTTATGACGTCATGCCAACCATGAAGAATTTGTTTTGCCGCTACCTGCCGTTGATAGGTAGACATGTGATCCATCTAAATGATAACACATGGGTCAATTGTAGGATAATACATGGACCAATCAGCGCAAGCCACGTATAGGACATGTATCGTCTAGGCAGAAGTGATGACATCATCACTTTCGTGACGTTACAACTTGGTCATGGCGGTTGACCATCCTACGCATGCCACGTAGACGACTAACCATGACAGAAATATTTCATAAAGAAACAGTCAGGACGTTTATAGGCTTACAATACAGAATTTGATAGGAAATTTCAAGATAAATGTTTCACTCTAGAGAAATGAATACCAGCCTCTAATAAGACATAAAAAGGTTCAACTCATGCCAGACAAATTTCCCTAGATTCACCAATTTTCCTGTTGTGGTTCGGACAACTGAGCTAACACTTGTTGTATTAATGCATTTGCCTCTTCTTGTTTCTTTCTCAGGTCTTCTTGTTTCTTTCGCATTTCTTGTAGGTCTTCCAAATATTTCAGACTCGCCTCGCCATATTCGTTCACCTTCTGCAACTCCTCAATGGTAGAGTGCAGTTCCACATTACCTGCTTTTTGAGCCTCGAGTTGAGATTCTAGCTGAGACTTGGTAGGTCTTGAAGTACTTGCATAGATGTTGATGTTCTTCAGGACAATTGGGTTTCTCTTGTTCCGAGCCAACACAAAGTGCATAGCGTCGGTGGAAGGAATTGCTTCATCTTCGGTGCCATCTTCTAGAGCATATGACACCTAATGGCTCCGATTTTTGCCATCTTCCACTGTGTTTAAACATTGTTTTTTGTCAAGCAATTTCCAAAGAAACTCCCAATCCTTGCCACTAATGACTAATAATTGCAAAGATATGAAAATCCTCTCTTTGAATTATGTTGTGCAGGAAATCACGGTTTTTAATGCGAAATAAGGAGTCACAATGAAGGGTTTTGAGCAAGTACACACAACCAAGTAATTGGGAAGCAGTCCCAAGGCGCCAACATGCTTAATGACCACTAGTACGGGCGCGGTCCGCCAGTACCGCCCGCCCATACCAGGTGGTGACAGATTCGTCTCGTCAAACCCTACAACTTTCATGAAGACACCTATATATTTTGAGGCTCCAGCCGCCGACCAGAAAGCCGCCATTCTCAGATTCAATCACAACACTAGCATAGGAGATCCACACCATCGTTCATCCATTGTTCATCACTTCCACCATCCATCCATCCACTAGCCATAGCCATTGCTTTGTACTTTAGATCTCCTTGTGATTTGGCGACCATTGTAAGAATATTTGATTTCAATTTAAGTATTCGTATGATGTTTTCTATCGCCGATCTATTTGTTATGAGTGAGTAGTCCTCATGGGCTATGGGTTGGGGAGAAACCTCACAGTGATTATGTGCATCTAGATCATGGGAGAATTGTGTTTTGTTTGCAATTATGGTTTGTATCTTTTGTTTCTTCGCCTCTTGTCTCGATTTGTGGACTTGTAGGTACCCAAGATCCCATAGATTGATAAAGGCTTGAGGTGGGATACTTGGCTAGCGGTGATCTCATAGGAACCTTAGTGACAGAAAGGGTAGTACGGTCTTCACTTAGCGCCCCATTCGGGATCAACAACATCACCACTTAAAGCTTTTATATGTGTTTTACACTTAATAATCGTTTGTAACCCGTGGCTTCGGTTTGCACTCGCTCGGATTAAAAGTCTATTGCTATGCCCAATGCATCGCGGGAGCTCTAGAATATTAGGATGTGTTGCCCACAAGATATTATCTCCATTCAAACATTATACATGACTATGCTTATTATTATCGTTTATCCCAATTGATGTGCAGCTGCAGGTGGATCTTCAACCCTGGCCTATCTCCATCCATTGATTCAAACCCATTATAAAGTAAACTAGATTGGTCCAGTCAACTAAGGTAAAACGAACAAACAAAGTCTTGTAGACGTGTCCTTTTTATTACCTTTTAGAAGTGCTTTCCGAGGTTCAATTAAACCTAGGTCTTCTAGGGAAAAAGCTATTATACTACATCTGTGAATCTGGATCGAAGGTATCAACCCTTTCTCTGGCGCCATTGCCGGGGAAGCAATTTCGGTCATTAGATACCTTGTTTTTAGTTTTATTATTAGTTGTAGTTTAATTATTGTTATTAGTTTACTTTCTTGTTATCTATTTGAAAACCCAAAAAATTTAGTTACTTGTTATTCGTTTTCATTACTTAAAAATTACCAAAAAGATAAGAGCCATGGCTCAAAAGAGACTAGGGGAATATGCTACTCCCACTGATGATTCTATTCGTGCACCCATCACTCAGCCCACAGTTGATGCGGAAACATATGAGATAAAACCTAACCTTTTAAGTTGGTTCAACAAAACCAATTTGGGGGTTCATCCGCTGAAGGTTCGGGATTACACTTAAATACTTTTACTGAAATTTGCGACATGATGCGTATTAAGGATTTGGATCCAAGTGATGTTAAGCTAAGATTGTTTCCTTTCTCTCATAGAGGAAGGGTTAAGGATTGGTTGCTAGCTCTACCAAAGGGCACTATTAAATCTTGGGAGGAATGTACTAATTTGTTTATGACTGAATTTCCCCCAACTAAGACTATGTAGCTAAGATCCAACATTACAAGCTTTAGACAAGAAGACCATGAGCCACTAGCGCTTGCGTGGAAAGGATGAAAGAAGCCATAATGAACTGTCCTAGTCATGGGATGGAAGAGTGGCTTATATTACATGTGTTTTATAATGGTCTTAACCCAATGTCTAAGTCTATGCTATATATTGTAGCAGGAGGAACAATCATGGGAAAGCAAGTGAGTGTTGCAAAGAAGTTACTTGATGATATGCAAAATAACCATGCCCAATGGCATGTGGAAAGAACCTCGAAGAGAGTAAGTTCAATTTTTGAGGTAAATAATGAAGAGCTTACATCTACGGTAGATAAGTTGCTTAGATTTGTAAAGGGTAAGGAAGATACCCAAGTTAATGCTATCACTACCAATGTAATGATGTTAATTTTATAGCTTGCACTCCTTTTAATCCCGCATGGAAAAATAATTATGCTTCCAATGTTCTAAAATATCATGCTAATCCTGCAGGAGCTCCTTATAATAATTATGATAATACTAATGGAGCAAACCATGGCAATCTCCTGTTTGAGCAAACCATTAGAACATTTATACAAGCTCAAACCAATCAAAATAATATGCTTATTAAGATCACGGAGAACCATGAAAGTAGTATAGGAAGATTATCTAACTAGGCCGTTGCAATTAAAAATGATGTGCAGGCTCTATAGGAAAGAACAAAGACCATGGAGGTTCAGCTGGGTAAGGTAGCCGAGAGCCGAGCTCTCATACTAGCAAAGTTTGCTGGAAAACCAGAGCCAAATCCGGTAGAAGACCTCAAGATGATGAGGGTGGTAACCAATGAAGAAAAACCTGAAGAGATGCATTATAGCAACGCGCTAACACCGAAATATACCATGGAAGATCTATTGAAGATGATCACCGTTAAGAATCCAGGTATAGAACAAGGTGGTGATGCTATGTACCAACAATTTATACAACAAGTAGCATCTAAGGTTTACGATTTAGAGATGGAGTATAAAACACTAGCTGATAATCTTCCAGCCAAGCTAGATGACATATTTGAGCCCACTATTAAAATTAAGTTGGGAGTTAATGAGATATCCGCACTTTGTGATCTTGGTGCGAGCGCATCAACAATTTCCAAAAGGCTATTCAATAAATTAAACTTGGGGCCATTTGTTACAATTGAATTAAGACTCCATCTAGCTGATTCAACTTATAAACTAGCTGTTGGGATCAAAGAAAATATAGTTGTCGAAACTAAAGGTAGTCCCGCTCTTATTGATCTTGTTATTGCGGACATGCATGAAGATCCCTTAGCACCTATAATATTAGGTAGGCCATTCCTAAGAACTATTAAAGCATTGATTAATTTACATGAAGGGAATGTGAGAATAGGGCTACAATCTAGAGATCCTTTTGTAGTCCACTTCCCTAGGAAAAATAAGGCCAAGCCTAATGATGATGATGGTGTAATTACTTTAAAAGCCAACTACTTTGGAGTGGGTGTTCCACTTCACAAACCTAAGTGATTGTCATTTAGGTTCAAGCCAATTGACCTTTATAGAAGCACTTCATGGGAGGCGACCCATGTGAAATAAATTTTTATTTATATATTAGTTGTGTTAGTTTTGTTTTTGTTTTTTTTTAATAAAGAGTGTTCAAGAAGACCTATGGAGAGAGGAGAAGAAATAAGGCAATCCTCTATATTTTATTTTACTAACACATGGCCTAAAAAGTATTGTTGGATAATTATTAGTATTTTTGTTTTTATTTTGTCCTTTGGTAAGATGTGCAAAGGCACACGGAGCTACTAATCAAATTCCTTAAGTTTTGTAGCTCACAGTGTTCTTAATGATCACTAGTACGGCCGAGTGGACCATACCGTGCGCTCGTACCACATCAAGCCAATGGGAGATAGAAATTTTGATTTTTGCTGAAGGAATCAGTGTCGATAACAACCACTGGTACGGACAGACACGCCCGTACCACACGCCCGTACCGTACCCTCGAGCAAATATCAGATTTCAAGCAAAGATATTGTATCGATAATGACTAGTCGCACGGGAGCGCACGACTGTATCGTGCGCCCATACCGAGTGCACCATCTGGGAGCATCCTTCACCCCCAAGGTAAGTCACCCTGTACGGGCGGGCTCCAGCCGTACTGCCGCCCATACCACGTATGCGGCCGCCATAAGCACCCCGAGGAGGTAACCTAATTATCCCCAAATCAATTTTTCTCTTTCTTCTTCCTCCAAACTCCAAACCACCGCTATTGGATCTTCAAATTTACTTAATCTATCTTCGATTCTTCGCACTCATTCGATCTAAGGTATGATTCTCTACCTATCCTCAACTTATTTGTGCAAAAGCTTCACTCAATCATTCATCATTGTCAATCTAGACATAGGTCTTGTTCTTGAGTCAATCTTGATATTAAGTATGCTTAGCATTTTTTTTAGAGGAGTTTCTTTTGTAGTTAGTGTAGAGAATCACTTATGCTAGCTTTCTATTGGACCAAAAAATATTAGCAATCTTTATTTACTTGTCTTATTTTTATGATTAGATGAACATGAGGAGTCATACACATGAGATGGCTGCAGAATCCTCCGCACCACCCGTTGGTACGTTGACCCCGCGAGTAACTTGGTATCGAGTTCACTGAGGAGTTCTAGCTGAACCGTTTCAATCGTCTCAAGCTTCGAGAAATCAAGTTCACCAAGTGGGTGTGCCCTTATATCCTAAACCAACTTGGCATTTGTGCTGATTTCGATTTACTTTGCAACAATGTTGGTCTGTATTATTTTGTCTTTCAGGATGTTACCACGTACCGCCGCTTGACGCTTGAGTTCTTTAGCACCTTGACGCACATAGTGGATCCTTATGGTTGTGTCGAGGAACTAAGGCCCGGAGTCGATCGAATCAAATTCTGCCTTAAGAACTATGAGTACACTTGGACACTCAGCCAATGGGCTCAATGATTTGGGTTTGCCAACAACACCACTGATGTACGCACAACTACCTTTATTTTAGATCCTTACCCTTAACAATACTTTACTTTGATGAGAATTCGTGGAAACATACCCAAGGGGAACCAAATTGATCATCCTGCTATTCGATATTTATTCTATGTGATTGCTAACACACTGTAGACACGTGGTGAGTTTACTAGAGTTAATGAGGAGGACATGTTGATCCTCGCAAAAGCTACTCTTATTAATTTTAACTTAGCACCAAATTTGGGTGATCTGCTTGTGTTTTACCTTAAGCATCAGGCTCTCCAATCTTGAGGACCCATATGCGAAGGAGGAGTTGTGACTGTTCTTGCATGCGCACTTCGCACCAACCTAGGTAACATCCAACCGTTGACTGGAAGTCACTGTCTCAGTCTTTCTACCTAAGAGCATGTGGTATGATTTCTAAAAATCATGGTAGATATTTCTTCGATATACTTGGAGCGCATCACTTGATCCCAGCTTCTCTGCCTAACGGTTTATTCTCTATCGAGGATGGACGTTGTATTTTGACGCGTAGGTTGAAGCTACTCTACCACAACAAGAAATACCCATGGGAGGAGGAGAAGATGAAAAGTATAACAAGGAGGACCCGAACAAGAAGCAGCCACCAAACTACTACACCACCTATGACGACATCTATGCACTCAAAGGAAATATTCAAAACATTAACAACCTCTCCATCAACCTTCGAGATGCTACTACAAGCCTCTTCACCTAGTTCCATGATTGGAGCAGCCAATGGAATGTGGGAGATTATCCACCGCCACCATAATGAGCAACAAAAGGGCTTGCAAAAGCCTGAGCTTGGGCATGTGTTCCCCGGCAAATTTATTTGTGTAATAATGCGGTTGTACTCTAGCTCCTTGGGAGCTTTGAAACACTCGTGTTAGCTTATTCCAACACTTTGCTTTTTTCCTTTCCTTTTTAATTGCTTTCATTTAGTTTATTTTTGTTCTACTTTTCTTAAACCTTTCTTGGTCGCAAGTTCTTTTCTATTCTTTAAACCCTATCCTCAAAAATACAAAAAAGATTTTTCCATTTTTCCTTTTTTCGTAAACGTGGATTCACACTTTGTCTCTTTGCTTTAATATCATTATGAGAGTAATCGTGTTTGAGTTTTGAAGGAACACATCCCTATAAGTAAGAGGATCATGAAGTCACTTATGAGAGATATGTCCTATGTCTCCCACTGATAAAGTTTGAGTTGTTTATCTTAGTTGGTTGATTTGCTAAGATGCCATGCTAGTGGGAAGTAATTTAATATGGTTGGAGTAAGGCTTTTTATTGGTATGATGATTAGTTGTTGAAGCTCTTGCTCTAGTTCTTTTAGTTAACTGAGTCTTGCCTTGGAAATAATATTGCCAAACAAGTACAATAAGAAAAAGTCTGAAATTTATGACTTGTTTGATGAATGATTGTCTTGAGAGTATACCCTTGATGATACTTAACCCCATAGATATTTTGATAGTCTTGACGACACTGATGGCCCAAAATATATCGAACTCGTTGGGGAACCCCAAGAGGAAGGTATGATGAGCACATCAACAAGTTTTCCCTCAGTTATGAAACCAAGGTTATCAATCCAGTAGGAGCAAGGAAACACCCCAAAGGTGTTGCTAGCTGGACTTTGGCAGGGCGCACTACCGGTGTCAGCAGCAACGTGGAGACCTACACAACACAACCATAGAACTCAGCCCCCAACTTGCGATGAGGTTGTCAATCTCACCGGTTTTGCTGAAAACAAAGGATTAAACGTATCGAGTGGAAGAAAGTAATAGTTTGCAGAAAGTAAACACAAAGCAGTAAACAGTTGATTATAGATTGATGATAAAAGAAAGGGCCAGGGTCCATAGTTCACTAGTGGTGGTTCTCCTTAAGATAGATAACATGTTGGGTGAACAAATTACAACGGGGCAATTGACAAACATCGAGAAAGCAATACATGTATATACTAATCATCTTGACTCCTTTCAGACTTGATTGGGCATTACAACATTATACATAGACCGCCATCCAACTGCATCTATGCCTAATAATCCACCTTCAGGTTATCATCCGAACCCTCTCCAGTATTAAGTTGCAAGCAACAGATAATTGCATTACGAATTGCGTGTAAAGTAAACAATACGATTGTTCTATGAACAAAGGATTGTTGTTTTTTCCCTATTAGCAATAGCACATCTAGTACCTTAGAGATTTCTGTCACTTCCCTAGATTACTAGAGGCATGAATCCACTATCGAGCATAAATACTAACTCTTGGAGTTGATAGCATCTACTTGGTCAAGATAGCTACTAACAACGGAAAGAATGCAAGATCACAAATAACAAAGACATGATAGAATCAATAATCAATCTAAAATAGCATCTCAATATCCATCGGATCCCCGCAAACACAACATTCAGAATTACAAATAGATGATCTTGATCATGAACGGAGCTCACAAGATCTAAACATGATAACACAAAGGAGGAGAACCAGCCATCTAGCTACTACATGGACCCGTAGTCAAGAGATGAACTACTCACGGATCACACCGGAGGTTTGCATGATGATGAAGAAGGCCTCCAGGGTGAATTCCCCTCTCCGGCAGGGTGCCGGGAAGAGCTTCGGATCCCTCCCGATCTAGGGATGGAGAGGACGGCGGCTACAGACTCTTTCGTGGAATTTTGATCAGGTACTTAGGTTTTCTGTATCGGAGGCATCTTATAGTCGGAAGGGGAGGCCGAGGGGGTGCCTAGGCTGGCCACACCACCCCCTGGCGCGGGCCAGGCCTGGCCACGCGGCCAGGTGGTGTGGCCGCCCTCTAGACCCTCTCTGTCTCGTATTCTAGCTCCTTGTGTGCCTTGGTGAAAAACTGAATTTGGCTCTTGTCCCGTCCAATTCCGAGAATATTCATTTTCCGACTTCCTAGAACCAAAAACAGTAGAAAACAGGCAGCTGGCACTGTGGCTCTTGTTAATACGTTAGTCCAAGAAAGTGTATAGAAAGTACTAAAAAGTTGGAACAAAACATAAGAAAGTAGATAAAACCAAGCATGGAACATCAAAAATTATGCATACGTTAGCAATGTATCAACATCCCCAAGCTTAACTCCTGCTCGTCCTTGAGTAGGTAAGTGATAAAAATAAAGAATAATTTTTGAGGTGACATGCACCATCATAAACTTGATCAAAGTATTTGTAAAACATTGAAAGTTGGGATCATAGTACTTCAACATACCATGAAAGATAAAGTTCTAGCAATAAGGCAAAGCAACTATGTTGCACCATGAAAAGGCACAAACAAAAGATTCATGAATAACAATACTTTGCAAGACGTTTGTTTGTTTCACATAAAGAAAACATAGCATAGTGCCATTCAGCTTGTCCCTCATAGAGTAGCAAACATAAATGCATAGGACACCTTCAAAGTTCATAAGAGTGACTAGATACAAGTAGTTTAAAACAAGCAATATCAAGTTATGCATCAATCAACAAGTCTTGGGACAATGCACATAGAACTAAGAATTGCCACTATGCTCTCCAAGTAGGTGCGTAAAGATAGAAGGTGGGGACTCAACATAAAAGTAAAAGAAAGGCCTTCATAGAAGGAAGCAGATATTCAAATTTCATAAAGAGCTTCCAAAAATTATGGTACTTGTTAGCTTTCAGCTCTCGTTGCCCCTATCATAAGCATCTTTAAGGTGATTAAGGTTAAAGTGACACAACTAAGAGGATATGCTTGACAAGTTATAAGCTGAAATCTCATGCCCCTTACTTACGAAGACCGAACCTCATGCTACTCAACTTTAGTCACAAGTAAGATCTTGTCATTGTAAGTACATATGTATCATAAAGAACCGCCAATGAGGTACCCCTTGCACATGATACAGGAGCTATCCCATAATCAAAATAACAAGGCAAGCAGACAATGAGCATCTCAGCGATCTTTTTATTTGCTATTTGCATAGGTTTTTATTGAGGATGCTTCATAGAGTGCTCATTATGGTTATGCTGGAAGTTTCCACCATGATTAGGCATGGCTTAGGCTAGCGACCCAGGCGTTTATCTAACACACATACAAACTCCATGATCTTACAAGTTCCACTTTTATTTCACACCGCCGGGATCCATAAGCAAAAGAACATGATATCAACGGGGTACAAAGTACAAGTGCAATGTTGAAAGCGTTCCCCATGATACATGGTTCTGCTAACTTCAACTTATAAAGCGCAAGCATATACGCAACAAAGATGGACCCAATGGTTCAAGTTTATTAAATGCAAGAAAAGTAAAGTGTGCCATCAAGTTCGTGAGAGCTTTAATCACTAATTTTCACATAACAAGTTTAATTTGGAAGGTACATAAAAACATGAATATACTTGCAATAGCAATTGCTAATAGGTAGGTATGGTGGACTCTTTTGAATAACTTGGTTTAAGGAGTTGGATGCATGAGTGGAACTATTACTTGGTTACGGAGGCTAGCAAAAGAGTGGGAGCGAAAAACTAAGAGAGCAATAATGGCCATAATCACGCAGAGCGACAAAACATCATTGATCAAAGCATAAAGTGATATTACAAGTTGAAAAGTAAAGGATCATCAAGGCTATGATGACTTGGAATAGTCATAACATGGTGTGAGCATGTGCCAAGTCAACCCAAATAAAGCATCAAAGGAGAATACCACAATACTATGCTTTAATATGCTAAAAAAACGCATAATCCTTCCAAGGCACATTAAACAATCTCAATTGTTTATAACATGTCATGCTAGAGCAAAGAATACTAAGCATAAAGCCAAAACAATATCAAGCATGGCATGACAAAGCATAGGCCACAGGAAAAAACAAGCTCTCTTTACCACTTAAGCATTTCCTACTCTTATCCAATCCAAACCAAACTATTTGAAAACCAATGTATGAAAGAGGGGGTCAAACCAATTTATTCAAGCAAACTAAGAAAACCAAGCAAACCAAAAACCAAAACAAAAACGAAAAAGAAGATGCGTTTGGAAGAAACCTGGGATTTTTGTTGATGAAGAAGGGAATGCCTTGGGCATACCCAAGCTTTGACGCTTGTACTTCTTGGATATATCTTGGGGTGACATGCGTGGCATCCCCAAGCTTGAGCTTTAGTCCATTTTTCATCTCATTACTCATTCCTTCCATACACCTGAAATTTTTCCTTCATACAAAACTTCACACAATCTTTATTAGCAACATTAGTGCACTCAAGATAATAAATCTTTAGGTTCAGTTTCAACACCAATAAAACTTCCAATAAAATACAAGATACTGTAGCACTTCCCGCAAAAAGCTCAATTCCCCAAAAAAACTCAAAAAGGAACCAACAAGAAGGAAATGCAAATAATGGCAGAAATCTGTCAAAACAGGCCAGCAGGTAAAGATGAATTTATTCGAAGACCTTCTGTTGCTCAAATCGAAAAGTGTTGAACTAACGAAAGTTAGATAACAACCTGGGGCAGAATCACAAAAATCACGCCTCAACAGGACGTACAGACATTTTACACGAATTTTTACGGTGAAGCACAGGAATCTGTTTCGGGACAACAACTTTTCCCATCATTACTTCTCTCTCATTAGAGGTTACTCTTGGCACAAAAGCAAATAAAAAGGATAAGGAGAGGTTATTATAGAGGTAATAACTTCCAAGACACATCTAAAACTTTTGGGTTATCTCCCAATAAGTACTTTTCTTTAACGTCTTTAAGTTAGGCATAAGAAGCAAGAAAAAGAATCAAGTGTTCTCAAATAAAGAAGCATTAAGACCAAAATGTGTTTTCATAGGAGAGGCAAAAGAAATCTTATCTCTCTTCTTAGTGAAGTGTTCTATACCTTTCTTGAGTGAGAGTTGATATTTAATGGTGCATTTTTTCATATCAATAATGGCACCAACAGTTCTAAGAAAAGGTCTTCCCAAAGTAATAGGACAAGAAGCATTGCATTCAACATCCAAAACATAGACATCAACGGGGACATAGGCATTGTTAACTATAATAAGAACATCATTAAGACTCCCCATGAGTTTCTTTTTAGCATTATCATCAAGTGGGACATTCAAATAACAATCTTCAAGCGGTGGCAAATCAAGCATGTCATAAATCTTTCTAGGTATAATAGAAACACTACTATCAAGATCACATAAAGCTTTGAAATCAAAATCATTCACTTTCATATGAATGATGGGTTCCCAACCATCTTCTAGTTTTATAGGAATATAAGCTTTATGTTTCATCTTTTCTTCTTTGATTTTTATTAGAGTATCAGCAATGTGTTTTGTAAAAGCCATATTCATGGCACTATCATTAGGACTTTTAGCAAGCTTTTGTAGGAACTTAATAACTTCAGACATATTGCAATCATCAAGATCAAAATTAAATTTATCATCTAAAGTAGTAGAGCTATTCCTAGCTTCAACACTAGTGGTAGTGATAGTAGAAACACTAATGTTTCTAGCAATTTCATCTTCTATTTCCCACTTAGCATGCAATTCAGCTAATAGTCTAACATTTTCATCAATTCTAACATGTATGGCATTAGTAGCAGCAAAGGGATTATCAATAGTTTCAGGTTTAGCAGCCATTTTATTCAAAGAAGATTGTGCTTCAGCCAAAGATGATATATTTCTTTCAGCATTAGAGAGTTTCTCCTCAATAGTTTTATTGAAAGCAGTTTGTTTACTAATAAAATCTTTAAGAATAACTTCAAGTTCAGAGGGAGCACTCTTATTATTGTTGTAGGAATTTCCATAAGCATTACCATTGTTGGGAGGATAAAGCCTAAAATTTTTGTTACCAAAATTATTCATGTAGGCATTGTTGCTAAAATTGTTGTTTCTTATAAAGTTCACATCAACTTGCTCTTCTTGAGCAACCAAAGAGGCTAGGGGAACATTATTTGGATCAATATGGGCTTTCCAATTAACAAGCATAGACATAATAACATCAATTTTATCACTCAAGGAGGAGGTTTCCTCAACAAAATTTACCTTCTTACCTTGTGGAGCTCTTTTAGTATGCCATTCAGAATAGTTAACCATCATATTATCTAGAAGCTTTATTGCAGCACCCAAAGTAATGGTCATAAAGGTACCTCCAGCAGCAGAATTCAATAGATTTCTTGAAGAATAGTTCAATCCTGCATAAAAGGTTTGGATAATCATCCAAGCAGTCAGTCCATGAGTGGGACAATTCTTTACCAAAAATTTCATTCTTTCCCAAGTTTAGGAAACATGTTCATTATCAGATTGTTTAAACTTCATTATTTCACTTCTCATAGATATAATCTTAGCAGGAGGATAGTATTTTCTAATGAAAGCATCTTTGCATTTAGTCCAAGAATCAATACTATTCCTAGTTAAGGAATTCAACCATTCTTTAGCTTTTCCTCTCAAAGAGAAAGGAAACAATTTAAGCTTAATAATATCTCCATCTATATCCCTATGCTTTTGCATCTCACAAATTTCAACCAAGTTAATTAGATGAGAAGTATCATCTTCATTACCAATACCAGAAATTTGTTCTCTCATAACAAGATTGAGTAAAGCAGGTTTTATTTCAAAGAAAGTAGCTTCAGGAACAGGTGGAGCAATAGGTGTGCTCATGAAATCATTGTTGTTGGTGCTAGTGAAGTCACACAACTTAGTATTTTCTAGAGTAGTCACTTTTTGTGTTTTTTAATAAAGAAAGCAAACTAGAAAAACTATTTTTTTGTTTTTGATAAAGAAACAAGCAAACAAAGCAAAAAAATAAACTAAGAAAAACAAAAACAACAAAGTAAAGAGATTGGTTAGGAGGGACTCCCCGGCAACGGCGCTAGAAAATATGCTTGATGGCCCAAATTGTATCGAGCTCGTTGGGGAACCCCAAGAGGAAGGTATGATGAGCACAGCAGCAAGTTTTCCCTCAGTTATGAAACCAAGGTTATGAATCCAGTAGGAGCAAGGAAACACCCCAAAGGTGTTGCTAGCTGGACTTTGGCAGGGTGCACTACCGGCGTCAGCAGCAACGTGGAGACCTGCACAACACAACCAAGAATGCTGCCCCCAACTTGCGATGAGGTTGTCAATATCACCGATTTTGCTGAAAACAAAGGATTAAACGTATCGAGTGGAAGAAAGTAATAGTTTGCAAAAAGTAAACAACAAGCAATAAACAATTGATTGTAGATTGATGATAAAAGAAAGGACCGGGGTCCATAGTTCACTAGTGGTCGTTCTCCTTAAGATAGATAACATGTTTGGTGAGCAAATTACAGCGGGGCAATTGACAAACATTGAGAAAGCAATACATGCATATACTAATCATCTTAACTCCTTTGAGACTTGATTGGGCATTACAACATTATACATAGACCGCCATCCAACTGCATCTATGACTAATAATCCACCTTCAGGTTATCATCCGAACCCCCTCTAGTATTAAGTTGCAAGCAACGGATAATTGCATTTCGAATTGCGTGTAAAGTAAAAAATATGATTGTTCTATGAATAAAGGATTGTTATTTTCTCACTAGTAGCAACAACACATCTAGTACCTTAGAGATTTCTGTCACTTCCCCAGATTACTAGAGGAATGAACCCACTATCGAGCATAAATACTAACTCTTGGAGTTGCTAGGATCTACTTGGCCAAGATAGCTACTAACAACGGAAAGCATGCAAGATCACAAATAATAAAGACATGATAGAATCAATAATCAATCTGAAATAGCATCTCAATATCCATCGGATCCCCGCAAACACAACATGCAGAATTACAAATAGATGATCTTGATCATGAACAGAGCTCACAAGATCTAAACATGATAGCACAAAGGAGGAGAACCAGCCATCTAGATACTACATGGACCCGTAGTCCAGAGATGAACTACTCATGCATCACACCGGAGGCTTGCATGATGATGAAGAAGGCCTCCAGGGTGAATTCCCATCTTAGCCAGGGTGCCGGGAAGAGCTTCGGATCCCTCCCGATCTAGGGATGGAGATGATGGCGGCTATAGACTCTTTCGTGGAATTTTGATCGGGTACTTAGGGTTTCTGTATCGGCGGCATCTTATAGTCGGAAGGGAGGCCGAGGGGGTGCCTAGGCTGGCCACACCACCCCCTGGCGCAGTCCAGGCCTGGCCGCATGGCCAGGTGGTGTGGCCACCCTCTGGCCCCTCTTCGTCTCGTATTCTGGCTCCTTGTGTCCCTCGGTGAAAAACTGACTTTGGCTTTTGTCCCGTCCAATTCCGAGAATATTCATTTTCTGACTTCCTGGAACCAAAAACAGCAGAAAACAGGCAGCTGGCACTGTGGCTCTTGTTAATAGGTTAGTCCAAGAAAGTGTATACAAAGTACTCCAAAGTTGGAACAAAACATAAGAAAGTATATAAAACCAAGCATGGAACATCAAAAATTATGGATACGTTAGCAACGTATCAGACACTCATGAAAGGAATTGTTTGATTGAAATAAAGTCTAGTGGTAATTGTGATCATGCCAAAGCTAACCTTGTGGATCAAACCATGGTACTAGCTCAAAAAAAGTATTGACACGACCTTGTTCTATGTCTCTAATGCACACCTTTGGGATGCCAACAACTCCGCTAGCTTTTTGAACAATCTATGGTATAACCCCAGATTTCGGCTATGAGTTGATGACATGAGTGGCATACATGTCAATATATGGGCAAAAGTATTGGTACTCTCAAAGGTTTTGCAAACACTTACAAAATAAACAATCAACGATCCTTGAAAAAATGAAAGAAACAAAAAAGATATCTATGAGGATCCACATAGCAAGTCCTTGGCATGGTCTCATTACTACTTTACGAATGTTTCTTGAAAGATAATGATTGGATTAGAAGTGTTTTTGATAGACTTGATTTATTGATGTGGGTGTAAATAAGACACTTCATTATTATACTACTTGGGACATGAAACTCTCTTACTCAATTATGCTATTTAAACATCCTAGTGTTCCTTGGCAAGCTGAGGGTTAATTAGAGGAATTGGATTGATTGCTACACTTCTAGTTACTTATCCTTATATTAAACTTTACTTTGATTGTCTTGACTTACCGAACCTTGTATAGTATTCTTGTCATCTCTCTAACTTTGATAAGCTTCACAAATGAATGAAGTGTTGAGCATATACGACTACCAACTGTAAGTGAACTCTTATTCTCGTTGTTTCAAGTTTAAACGTTGAATTACTTATAGTTCTTTTGGTTCTTCTTGCTCGAGGACGATCAATGTTTGAGATTTGGGGAAGTTGATGGCTCCAATTTTTGCCATCTTCCACTGCGTTTAAACATTGTTTTTGGTCAAGCAATTGCCAAAGAAACTATCAATCCTTGCTATTGATGACGAATAATTGCAAAGATATACAAATCCTCTCTTTGAATTATGTTGTGTAGGAAATCACGGCTTTTAATGCGAAATAAGGAGTCATAATGAAGAATTTTGAGGAAGTACACACATCAAAGTAATTGGGAAGCAGTCCCAGGGCACCAGCACGCTTAACAAGCACTGGTACGGGCACGGTCCGCCTATACCAGGTGCCGACGGCTTCGTCTCGTCAAACCCTACAACTTTCATGAAGATGCCTATATATTTTGAGGCTCCAGCCGCTGGCCAGAGAGCCGCCATTCATAGATTCAATCACAACACCACCAAAAGAGATCCACACCATTGTTCATCACTTCCACCATCCATCCATCCACTAGCCATACCCATTGCTTTGTACTTTAGAACTCCTTGTGATTTGGCGACCATTGTAAGAATATTCGATTTCAATCTAAGTATTTGTATGATGTTTTCTATATCCAATCTATTTGTTATGAGTGATTAGTCCTCACAGGCTGTGGGTTGGGGAGAAACCTTGCAGCGATTATGTGCATCTAGATCATGGGAGAATTGTGTTTTGCTTGCAATTGTGATTTGTATCTTTTGTTTCTTCGTCTCTTGTCTCGATCTGTAGACTTGTAGGTACCCAAGATCCCATAGATTAATAAAGGCTTGAGGTGGGACACTTGGCTAGAGGCGATCTCATAGGAACCTTAGTGACAAAAAGGGTAGTATGGTCTTCGCTTAGCGCCCCATTCGGGATCAACAACAACATCACCACTTAAAGCTTTGATCTGTGTTTTACACTTAATAATCGTTTGTAACTCGTGGCTTCGTGTGCACTCGGTTGGATTAAAAGTCTATTGCTATGCATGCTGCATCACGGGGGCTCTAGAATATAAGGATGTGTTGCCCACAAGAGATTATCTCCATTCAAACTGGAGGAAATATGCCCTGAGACGCAATAATAAAGTTGTTATTATATATTCCTTATATATGATAGATGTTTATTTTACATGCTAGAATTGTATTGATTGGAAACATCAATACATGAGTGTTTAATAAACAAAAAGGGTTCCTAGTTATGCCTCTCTTATAGACTAGCTTGTTGATTAACAAGATGATCAAGGTTTCTTGATCATGGACATTGGATGTTGTTAATAACAAGGTCACACCATTGGTGGAATGAGGTGATGAACATTCATCCGAAGTATAGCATTACGATCAAGTCATTATGTTTATATTGCTATAACATCATACGAAGTAATCTTTATCCTTAGACCATGAGATCATGTTAATTGCTAACACTGGAAGAGTATCTTGATAACATCAAACGTCACACCGTAACAGGGTGACTATAAAGATGGGTTCAGTACTACGAAGGTGTTATGTTGAGGCTCATGGATCAAGAGTGGAATTTTTAAATCCATATGACGGATAGATATACTCTGGGCCCTCTCGGTGATATCACATTAAGATAGTTTGCAAGCAAGTGATGTGATCACTAGAATGTTATATCATAGGAACGAGAAAAGAGTGCATGTCGGTAACGAGATCAAACTAGGTATGGAGATACCGATGATCAAATCTCGGACATGTAATATATCGAGAGACAAAGGGATTTAGTTACAAGCGTTAAAGGTTCTCACGATCACAGAAGTCATCGTTGAATGTGTAGGAGTCAGTACGGATCTCCAGGTCCCGCTGCTGATTATTGATCGGAGAAGGGTCTCGATCATGTCTGCATTATTCGCGAACCGTAGGGTGGCACACTTAAGAGTTACCGGACACCATTTTGGAGCACATATGTTTTAGACGAAAGAATTGCAAAGCGCAGGAATTGTTTCAATAGAAACCGGAAATTGTTTTGGGTGAAATTGCAGAAAGTGGTTCTGCATGTGATATTGAAATATTGCAAGGGGCTATATGTGAATGTTTGTTAATTAAAGTAATTAACAAAATTCTGAATAAATTTAATAAAAAGAGTTTCATTAAATGAGAGAGCATTAAATTTGGAGAAATTTAATGCATTTAAAGTGGGGACTTTAAAAGGGAATGTGAAGAGGCATTTTAATGTGGAGGGGTTACCACCACATGAATGGGGGAGGTGAGGGGTCACCCCACACCCATGCGCCGGCCATGGAGAGAGGGAGCACCCCCCCTCCTCCTATAAAAGGCCACCCATTCCCTCCTTCATCCTCACACCTCCTTGTGAAGGATCTCTTCCCCTCTAGAATTATTCCCCCGTGGTCTCGGATTAGCGAGATACATGTTCCCGGTGGCATTTTGTCTGGAAGGAGTTGCTGCTTCTGCTGGATCGCTAGAGCGAGGAGGTGGAGGTTGTCCGGTGGCTTGAACGTGTGTGCGAGTGCGGATGCGCTGCTGAGTTGCGGCGCTCGGACTTCCTCACGATCTTGAGATCGGCAAGTGTACGACTACATCAACCACGAGTTCCTACTCATTAACAAAACTCGTTGTCTTCGAGGGTAAGTTCTTGTTGGATGTATGTCCACCCGTTGCTTTGTACCTAGTAGATAGATCTTGGCGTGTAGTTCACACCGTAGGAAATTTTTTGTTTTCTATGCTGCAGACCCAACAGTGGTATCAAAGCCTGATCTATGCGTAGGTGCTTTGCACGGGTAGTACACATATGTTTATATGTGGGTGATGATGATCATGTTATTGCATCTTCTATGTATTTTGGATATTGGTGGCATAGTGGGATGAAGCGGCCCGGACCAACCTTACATGTCATCGTACATGAGACCGGTTCCACGACTGACATGCAACTTGTTTTGCCTAAGTGGCTGGCGGGTGTTTGTCTCTCCAACTATAGTCAGTATCTGATTTACAACGAGTTTCTAATAACTTAGTTATCCTCGTTGTGGTTCATGTTCGTAGGTGAGAACGGTTCTATCTCCGAAAGCCCTAAGCCACGTAAAACTTGCAATTGATAAATTAGAGGCATCTAGTTTAGATCGTTGTTGGGCTAGTGTATTGATATGGTATTGTTGTAAGTAGATGTATGATAGATACTCTTACAACACACTCAACGTGTAAGTTCCATAGACCTTGGCCTTACACACAAAGGAATGATAGAGATCATACCACGATGCACGTGATAGAGATCAAATGCATGGACCATATCATCTCACTTTACACATTAGATGTTAGCATCTTATACTGCTAGTTTGGCGCTTTTGGTAGCATTATAAGATGATCCCTCATTTAGATATCAAGATAAAAATGTGTTCTTCCTTAAGTATGCACCGTTCTGTGGATCGTGTTTCCAGACATCACATGATGATCGGGTGTACTCGAATCTACGCTTTCATAGGAACGGGTGTAAGACAGTTTTACACATGCGAATACTAAGGTTCTTACTTGGCGAGCCTAGCATGTACAGACATGGCCTCGGAACACGGACCGAAAGGTTAAGCATGAGTCATATAGTTGATATGATGCCCATATAGATGCTCGCCTTTGAAGCTACATCAACTCACGTGATGATCGGACTTGGTGTAGTGGATTTGGTTCATGTAATCACCAAAAAGACACGAGGGATGTCGTTTTTGAGTGGGAGTTCATTAGTAATTTGGATTAGTTGAACTCAATCTATCATAAACTTAGTCTAAATAAACTTTACAAATTCTATTGTAGATGGCACGACCTGCTTTTAATTTCAATGTGTTCATGGAGAAAGAGAAACTTGCTACGAATGGTAGCAACTTCACCAACTGGGCTATGAATTCGAGGATTCTCCTCACTGCTGCACAAAAGCAATATGTGCTAGATGCGCCGCTAGGACCCCCACCAGCTCCTGATGCCCCTGACGAGGAAAAGAATGTCTATGTGACTTGTCAGGAGGACCACAACTTAGTTCATTGCGGCATACTGTATGGGCTAGAGCCAGAACTTCGAAAGCGTTTCGAAAATGGCAATGCCTTTGATACCATGGGAGAATTGAAAATGATTTTTGATACCCATGTTGCCGTAGAGAGTTATAATGCTACAGAAAAGTTCTTTAGCTGCATGATGGAGGAAAACAGCTCCGTTAGTGAGCACGTACTCAAAATGTCTAGGTACGCTGATAAGCTTGTGTCCTTGGGAATAACGATTCCCATTGACTTAGGCATACATCGTGTTCTCCAATCTCTGCCACCTAGCTACACAAGCTTCGTGATGAACTATAATATGCAGGGCATGAAGAAGTCTCTTCCTGAGCTTCTGTTAATGCTTAAGACTACAGAAGTGGAGATTAGGAAAGAACATCAAGTGTTGATGATCAATAGGACCACCGGTTTCAAGAAAGACAAGAAAGGCAAGCACAAGGGAAAGAAGGGTGGCAAGTCTGTTGCCACGCCTGAAAAGAAACCCCGAGCTGGCCCTAAGTCTGACACTGAGTGCTACTATTGTAAGGGGACTAGCCATTGGAAGCGCAACTGCCCCAAGTATTTGGCGGACAAGAAGTCCGGCAAGGCAAACAAAGGTATATGTGATATACATGTTATTGATGTGTACTTGACTAGTACTCGCAGTAGCACCTGGGTATTTGAATATGGTATCGGTTGCTAATATATGTAACTCGGTTCAGGGGCTACGGAACAAGCGACAACTAGCAAGGGATGAGGTCAGAATGCGGGTCAGCAATGGATCAAAATTTGATGTGATCGCCGTCGGGACGCTACCTCTCCATTTGCCATCAGGATTAGTTATAAACCTAAATAATTGTTATTTAGTGCCTGCACTGAGCATGAACATTGTATCTAGATCGTGTTTGATGCAAAGTGGTCATTCCTTTAAATCTGAAAACAATGGTTGTTCGATTTATAAGAATGATATCTTTTATGGTCATGCACCTATGTTGAATGGTTTATTTCTGTTGGATCTCGATAGTAATATTACACACATTCATAATGTGAATGCTAAAAAGATTAAACTTGATGATGATATGTCTACATATATGTGGCACTGCTGTCTAGGTCATATTGGCATTAAACGCATGAAGAAACTCCATTCTGATGGACTTTTGGAATCACTTGATTTTGAATCATTTGATACATGTGAGCCATGCCTTATGGGCAAGATGACTAGAACGCCGTTTTCCGGTTCAATGGAACGGGCGACAGATCTATTGGAAATCATACATACTGATGTGTGTGGACCGATGAGTGTGTCGGCGCGAGGTGGATATCGTTATTTTGTTACTTTCATGGATGATTTGAGTAGATATGGGTATATCTATTTGATGAAACACAAGTCTGAAACTTTTGAAAAGTTCAAGGAATTTCAGAATGAAGTGGAAAATCATCGTAATAGAAAGATCAAATTTCTACGGTCTGATCGTGGAGGAGAGTATCTAAGTTACGAGTTTAGCACACACATGAAAGAGTGTGGAATAGTTTCACAACTTACGCCTGCCGGAACACCACAACGTAATGGTGTGCCGGAACGTCGTAATCGTACCTTATTGGATATGGTTCGATCTATGATGTCTCTGAATGACTTGCCACTGTCATTTTGGGGTTATGCACTGGAAACAGCTGCATTCACTTTAAATCGGGCACCATCTAAATCTGTTGAAACGACACCGTATGAATTATGGTTTGGAAACAAACCTAAGCTGTCATTTCTTAAAGTTTGGGGATGCGATGTTTATGTGAAGAAACTTCAACCAGATAAACTCGAACCCAAAGCGGAAAAATGCGTCTTCATGGGATACCCTAAGGAAACAATTGGGTATACCTTCTATCACAGATCCGAGGGCAAGGTTTTTGTTGCCAAGAATGGATCCTTTCTTGAGAAGGAGTGTCTCGCGAAAGGTGTGAGTAGTCGGAAGGTAGAACTCGAAGAGGTTATTGAAGCTTCTCTTCATGGAATGGCAAGTGGCGCAGCACCAGAAGTTGTTTCGGAGTTGACTTCACCTGATGAAGAGAGAGCTAATGATAATGATCATGAAACTCCGAAAGAGGACACTGCCGAACCTCGCAGGTCAAGCAGGACACGTGCAGCTCCTGAACTGTATGACAATCCTGTTGTGAATTTCATGGTTGATGAAATGGATGACCCTGTGACGTATGAAGAAGCGATGATGAGCCCAAATTCCAACAAATGGCTAGAAGCCATGAAATCTGAGATGGAATCCATGTACGAGAACCAAGTTTGGAACTTGTGAAGGAAATATGCCCTAGAGGCAATCATAGAGATGATTGTATTTCATGTGTATCCATGAGTTATTATAATGTTCCTTGAATATCCATATACCAGGCAACTTGTATTGATTGGCAATTATGTGAATTGTTTGTGAAACTCTTTACTTGTATGGTTATCTAATAATTGTCCCTAGTCGGAGTTCATGCGAGGACACACGTGAATATTAGACTAGCACATCGATTGGTTAATGACTATGTTTCGCAAGTCATTGACATGGAGATGTCAAACCAATGATGTGGACACATGTTATGAACATGGGGTTGGACTGACCCAACATGAGACTAGCAATAATACTTGCAGCTCTCTCTACACATCGTGTACGTTTTGTCCTTAGACCTGAGATTGTCGCATGTACTTGAGATGTGGATCGACCTACTTTGGGGCTATCAAACACTACTCCGTAACTGGGTAGTTATAAAGGTAGCTTTCGGGTTTGTCCTGATACATGCTGCAAGGCATCGGTCAATCAAGATGGGATTTGCCCCTCTCTACTTGAGAGAGATATCTCTGGGCCCCTCGAGTGATCGGATCCAGAAATGCATGGCCGTGCTACATATGGTTAAGAGTTAACCTAGTAAAGGGATTCTGAATCACAGTATCGAGAAAGAGAGGTCAGCTTAGAGCTAGACCAAATATCGTGAGGCAAAGGGAAAGACATGTACTCAACCTTGTGATGGTTCGTCCGAATGATCTTTATATGCGTTTAGGAGTTGGCACGTCTTGCTAGAGGCCGCTACCAACTATTGACGGAGTAAGTGTACTCGCGTCATGTCTATACGTGTATGAACCTATAGGGTCACACACTTTAGGGGCTGGAAGCCTAATGAGGATTGGATCCGAATTAGACCAGGCTTAGGCTGCTAATGGGCTGCTAATGTAGAAGCCCACCAGGGATGCCTATATAAGAGGGAGTGGGGCGAGCTGAAAACGAGAGAGCATTCCACCCAGCCGCCACTCCTCTTTCGCCTGTGTTGCACGCGCAGACCTAGCAGTCTGGCGTGTGACGACTTCCACTCCGGACGTGTGGATACCTCGGAGGTGCTGCATCTGTAGCACTTGGACGAGCCGCGCAAAGGGGAGCTGCTCGTGGGACGAGGACGAGGAGGAGACGTAGAACATCTACACTGCCGCAACGTGCTTCATCGAGTTCCGCACCTGCGCGTCTAGCGGTAATCCCGTGATCTATGACAATAGTATTCCTGGTTGACGCGGTAGAAATTTTTGATTTTACGCTAGTGTAGCCTACCCGTTACCCTTCAGTGGTATCAGAGCCGATGCTATTCAGTCATAGGTTCGGGAAGTTTGCATATGGTGATATGTAGATTGATATGAATGATATGATCGTTTGTATGGCGGTGTTTTCTGGATTGATCTATGATCTTAATTTCCGTGATCGTGATTCTAAGGTCGTCGAACGACTTACCCCTACCGGTCGGTTTCCGCCATCGGGGTAGACAGTGACACATAAATCCTTCTGAATCACGCGAAGATCAATATGATTGATCGAATCGGGAATTAGATCTGAATCGACGTACCGTGATCAAAGGAGTTTGGTCAAATCGGAACTATGGTCGGTTTATGGTAAATTGGATTTGCCGATCAAAATCCTTAAAGGTACCGCGAGGGGCGCTGCCCCTTCGAACCCCGCAGGGGGAGACCCCCTAGACCCCCCTTAGTCGTATCCCCCTTTTTTGTATCTCGTTAAGGTTCATAGGTGGTACGATTTCACATGATCCGGTAGAATGCGATTCTATGCACAACTTGTTTTTGCAGGATTTATGTGATCAGTATGGCCCAAAAATGTATGTGATGCATGTATGTATTTTTTCATGACCTGCGTGTCGTGAGTTGGGCAACACGGCTGGAGCCATATGTGTTGTCAATTATTGTAATGGCCTGCGTGCCAACTTGTGATGATCCCAATACCATGTAATTTTGATTACTAGATGTTAGGAGCAATAGCTTGTATTAGTTCTTGGAGAACTCATCACTTGGAGGATGGCTCGCATAGAGCATGAAGATGGAGATCATCATGGTGGACAGGTTCTATGGCGATGGAGATCACCATGAGAAAATGGGCCATACTGTATCACATCTATGTGAATGCTATTCTTATACGTTTTACTACTATGCATGCTTAGATGATAGAAGTAGAACGATCCCTCACAAAGTTTAAGTTAAACCATGCCCTCCCAACCAAACCTTGCACCATCCTATGCCCTGTACAATCGTTGGTGGGTCTATGAAATTAGGGTGCCACGGTTTTCCTTGGCTGGATGGGTTTGTATCGGATACCTACACGCATAAGGGTTGGTGAGCTTAACAAGGTCATCTTAACAGTTAAGGACCTTGGGGCATAAAGGTTGGGCGCCTAGTTTTGACATAGAGATGTCACCCAACAACAAGAGTCATATGTGATATGATTAGCAAAGGTTGCTTACCGATTTACCTTGTCTTCTAGCAGTGATGCTAAAGCTCACTAGTCGACTTGTTAATTGTGGATCTTGAATCACTTAGTATCAATAGAGGGATGTTGATTTAAGTGGGAGTATATGCTATTAAATTGTTTAATATGTTTTACTCTTTCATGGTTACATGGCTTAGTATTTTGCATATTTTTTTGTTGTAGATCAATGGCACCGAACAATTCATCACCTTTTGCTTTGCGTTCGATTCTTGAAAAGGATAAACTAAATGGAACAAACTATTCGGACTGGGTCCGTAACCTGAGAATTGTTCTCAGGGCTGAGAAAAAGGAAACTGTTCTGGATACCCCAATCCCGGATGAACCTGCTGATAATGCAACTGCTACCCTTAAGAATGCCTACAAGAAAGCATGTGATGAATCTCTTGAGGTCAGTTGTCTTATGCTTGCATGCATGGAACCTGATCTTCAAAAACAGTTTGAGGATCAGGAAGCGTATGATATGATCGTTGCGCTTAAGGACATGTTCCAGACTCAGGCCAGGACTGAGAGGTACAATGTCGCTAAGTCCTTTGTGGAATGCAAGCTGGCAGAGGGAGCAGCTGTAGGCCCCCATGTGATCAAAATGGTTGGTTACAGTCAGACTTTGGAAAAGCTTGGTTTTCCATTAGGCCAAGAGTTGGCCACTGACTTCATTTTGGCATCTCTTCCATCTAGCTATGGGCATTTCATTTCGAACTACCATATGCATGGGGTGGAGAGGGGCCTTAATGAATTATGTGGGATGCTGAAAACAGCAGAATGTGACATTAAGAAGTGTGCAGGGCATAGCCATGTGATGGCTGTGCAGAACAAGCCTAGCTTCAAGAAAAAGGGCACTTCTTGGCAGAAGAAGAAGGGCAAGGCTAAGGATACGATCCCTAAGCCAAACCCTGCACCCAAGCAAAAGGCTGGTCCTGCAGGAGACACTGAGTGTTTCTTTTGTCACGAATATGGCCACTGGAAGAGGAACTGCAGCAAGTACCAGGCTTCTTTGAAGAAAAGTGGAAGTAAGAGTACTTCCCACTCAGGTACACTTGTTGTAAATGTTGTGGACATTTTTCTCGCAGATTCTTATGTTAACTCTTGGGTATTTGATACCGGATCGGTTGCTCATATTTGCAATTCGATGCAGGGGCTAATAAGGACTAGAGAAGTGCAAAAAGGCGAAGTGGATTTTCGCGTCGGAAATAAAGCAAGGGTTGCTGCATTGTTCGTCGGCGTCATGCAACTTCACCTTCCGTCAGGATTTATCATGGAGTTGAATAATTGTTATTACATTCCTAGTATGGGTCGAAACATTTTATCACCTTCATGTTTGATGAGGGATGGTTATTCATTCGCGAGTACAAACAATGGTTGTGTAATCTCTAAGAATGCTATGTTTGTGGCTGATGCTCCCATTGTGAATGGGTTATTTATTTTAAATCTTGATAATGCATGTGTTTACAATGTTAGTGCTAAAAGGCTTCGGCCAAATGATTTGAGTCCTACCTATCTATGGCATTGTCGTTTGGGGCATATAAGTGAAAAGCGCATGAAGAAGCTCCATGGTGATGGTCTTCTAACTTCGTTTGATTTTGAATCATACGAGACATGTCAAGCTTGTTTACTTGGAAAGATGACCAAGACGCCTTTCAAGGGGTTTCCCGAGAGAGCGACAGACTTGTTGGAACTCATACATACTGATGTATGTGGACCAATGAGCACGACAGCCAGAGGAGGATATCACTACTTCATTACTTTCACTGATGATTTCAGTAGATATGGCTATGTCTACTTGATGAAGCATAAGTCTGAAACTTTTGAAAAGTTCAAAGAGTTTCAAAATGAGGTAGAGAATCAACGTGGCAAGAAAATAAAGGCCTTGCGATCTGATCGCGGAGGCGAATATTTGAGTCACGAGTTTAGCAATCATCTTAAGAGTTGCGGAATTGTTCCACAGCTCACGCCGCCCGGAACACCTCAAAGAAACGGGGTCTCTGAACGGCGTAATCGAACTTTGTTGGACATGGTTCGATCGATGATGAGCCAGTCGGATTTACCATTATCATTTTGGGGTTACGCGCTAGAAACAGCAGCTTTCACACTAAATAGGGTACCATCTAAATCCGTAGTTAAGACACCATATGAGATGTGGACTGGAAAGAATCCCAGTTTGTCTTTTCTAAAGATTTGGGGTTGTGATGCATTTGTCAAGCGACTTCAGTCAGACAAGCTAACACCCAAATCGGATAAGTGCATTTTTGTGGGATACCCAAGGGAAACCTTAGGGTATTACTTCTACAACCGAGAAGAGGGCAAAGTGTTTGTCGCTCGTAGCGGTGTTTTCCTAGAGAAAGAGTTTCTCACAAAGGGAACGAGTGGAAGGTCGGTGCGACTTGAAGAAGTTCAAGATGAGCCAGTCGGGGATGCTTCTACGAGTGATGCTATTGTAGCAGAACAAGTTGAGGAACCCGTGGCAATAGAAGCACCACAACCACGAAGGTCGGCGAGGCTCCGCGAAGCGCGAGAGTTATTATTGTTAGACAATGATGAGCCTGCGACCTATGCAGAAGCGATGGTGGACCCAGACTCTGAGAAATGGCTGATTGCCATGAGATCCGAGATAGAGTCCATGGGAGACAATCAAGTTTGGAACTTGGTTGACCTGCCTGATGGTTTTAAAGCCATCGAGTGCAAGTGGATCTATAAGAAGAAGATTGATATGGATGGAAATGTTCACATCCATAAAGCTCGACTTGTTGCAAAAGGTTTTCGACAAGTTCAAGGAGTTGACTACGACGAGACTTTCTCGCCCGTAGCGATGCTTAAATCTATACGGATCATTCTAGCCATTGCTGCACATTTCGATTATGAGATATGGCAGATGGACGTCAAGACGGCTTTCTTAAATGGAATCCTTTCTGAGGACGTGTATATGATGCAGCCCGAAGGTTTTGTCGATCCAAACAATGCTGGAAAGGTATGCAAACTTCAAAAGTCCATTTATGGGCTGAAGCAAGCATCTCGGAGTTGGAACATTCGATTTGATGAAGTTGTAAAGGAGTTTGGCTTCACCAAAAACGAACAAGAACCTTGTGTGTATAAGAAAGAAAATGGGAAATCACTTGTGTTTCTAATCTTATATGTGGATGACATATTATTGATTGGAAATGACATTCCTATGCTCGAGTCTGTTAAGACCTCATTGAAAAATAGTTTTTCTATGAAGGACTTGGGAGAAGCGGCATATATTCTGGGTATCAAGATCTATAGAGATAGATCAAGGAGGCTAATTGGATTAAGCCAGAGTACGTACATTGACAAAGTGTTGAAACGGTTCAGCATGGAAGAGGCTAAGAAGGGGTTCTTGCCCATGTCTCACGGCATTAAACTCAGCAAGACTCAGTGTCCTTCGACCACTGATGAGCGAGAACGCATGAGTAGGGTTCCATATGCTTCGGCTATTGGATCCATCATGTATGCAATGATACTCGCCCAGATGTTTCCTATGCTCTAAGTGTTACGAGCAGATACCAGGCTGATCCAGGTGAGATTCACTGGACAGCGGTAAAGAATATCCTTAAGTACTTGAGAAGGACTAAGGATATGTTCCTAGTTTATGGAGGTGAGGTTGAACTCAGTGTAAAGGGTTACACAGATGCGAGTTACCTTAATGACTCAGACGACTCGAAATCGCAATCAGGTTATGTGTTTGTCATGAATGGTGGTGCTGTGAGCTGGAAAAGTTCCAAGCAAGATACAGTGGCCTCCTCTTCAACAGAAGCTGAATATATTGCTGCCTCGGAGGCTGCAAAGGAAGCTGTTTGGATTAGGAATTTCCTGATCGCTCTTGGTGTGGTTCAGGGCTCGTCCAATCCCTTGGACGTTTATTGTGACAACAATGGTGCTATTGCACAAGCCAAAGAACCTAGACAGCACCAGAAGAACAAACATATTCGCATGCGCTACCATCTGATTCGTGAGTTCATTGATGAAGGTAGTGTCATGTTATGCAAAATACATACGGACTCAAATGTTGCTGATCCCTTGACTAAGCCACTCCCGCAGCCTGCGCATGAAGCGCCCACAAGAGCAATAGGTATTAGACACTGTCTAGATTGACTCTAGTGCAAGTGGGAGACTGAAGGAAATATGCCCTAGAGGCAATCATAGAGATGATTGTATTTCATGTGTATCCATGAGTTATTATAATGTTCCTTGAATATCCATATACCAGGCAACTTGTATTGATTGGCAATTATGTGAATTGTTTGTGAAACTCTTTACTTGTATGGTTATCTAATAATTGTCCCTAGTCGGAGTTCATGCGAGGACACACGTGAATATTAGACTAGCACATCGATTGGTTAATGACTATGTTTCGCAAGTCATTGACATGGAGATGTCAAACCAATGATGTGGACACATGTTATGAACATGGGGTTGGACTGACCCAACATGAGACTAGCAATAATACTTGCAGCTCTCTCTACACATCGTGTACGTTTTGTCCTTAGACCTGAGATTGTCGCATGTACTTGAGATGTGGATCGACCTACTTTGGGGCTATCAAACACTACTCCGTAACTGGGTAGTTATAAAGGTAGCTTTCGGGTTTGTCCTGATACATGCTGCAAGGCATCGGTCAATCAAGATGGGATTTGCCCCTCTCTACTTGAGAGAGATATCTCTGGGCCCCTCGAGTGATCGGATCCAGAAATGCATGGCCGTGCTACATATGGTTAAGAGTTAACCTAGTAAAGGGATTCTGAATCACAGTATCGAGAAAGAGAGGTCAGCTTAGAGCTAGACCAAATATCGTGAGGCAAAGGGAAAGACATGTACTCAACCTTGTGATGGTTCGTCCGAATGATCTTTATATGCGTTTAGGAGTTGGCACGTCTTGCTAGAGGCCGCTACCAACTATTGACGGAGTAAGTGTACTCGCGTCATGTCTATACGTGTATGAACCTATAGGGTCACACACTTTAGGGGCTGGAAGCCTAATGAGGATTGGATCCGAATTAGACCAGGCTTAGGCTGCTAATGGGCTGCTAATGTAGAAGCCCACCAGGGATGCCTATATAAGAGGGAGTGGGGCGAGCTGAAAACGAGAGAGCATTCCACCCAGCCGCCACTCCTCTTTCGCCTGTGTTGCACGCGCAGACCTAGCAGTCTGGCGTGTGACGACTTCCACTCCGGACGTGTGGATACCTCGGAGGTGCTGCATCTGTAACACTTGGACGAGCCGCGCAAAGGGGAGCTGCTCGTGGGACGAGGACGAGGAGGAGACGTAGAACATCTACACTGCCGCAACGTGCTTCATCGAGTTCCGCACCTGCGCGTCTAGCGGTAATCCCGTGATCTATGACAATAGTATTCCTGGTTGACGCGGTAGAAATTTTTGATTTTACGCTAGTGTAGCCTACCCGTTACCCTTCAACTTGCTGGACTTACCTCACGACCGAAAGGCCGTTGAGAATAAATGGATTTTCAAAAGAAAAACTGATGCTGATGGTAATGTGACCATCTATAAGGCTTGACTTGTCGCAAAGGGGTTTCGACAAATTCAAGGAGTTGACTATGATGAGACATTCTCTCCCGTAGAGATGCTTAAGTCGGTTAGGATTATGTTAGCAATTGATGCATATTTCGATTATGAAATATGGCAGATGGATGTCAAAACTGCGTTCCTCAATTGTAATATTGAAGAAGAGTTGTATATGATACAACCTAAGGGTTTTGTCGATCCTAAGGATGCTAATAAGGTATGCAAACTTCAGCGATCCATCTATGGACTGAAGCAAGCATCCCGGAGTTGGAATCTCCGCTTTGATGAGGTGATCAAAGAGTTTGGATTTGTCCAAACTTATGGAGAGGCTTGTATTTACAAGAAATTGAGTGGGAGCAATGTGGCATTTCTGATATTATATGTGGATGACATATTATTGATTGGAAATGATATAGATCTTTTAAACAGTGTTAAAAGTTATCTAAACAGCAAATTTTCGATGAAAGACCTTGGTGAAGCATCATATATATTAGGCATTAAAATCTATAGAGATAGATCAAGGCGCCTAATTGGGCTATCGCAGAATACATACCTTGATAAGATATTAAAGAAGTTTAATATGGACGAAAGTAAGAAGGGGTTCTTACCTATGTTGCAAGGCAAGACATTGAGTAAGACTCAAAGTCCGGCTACAGCGGAAGAAAGAGAGATGATGGATAAGATCCCCTATGCCTCGGCCATAGGCTCTATTATGTATGCCATGCTATGTACAAGACCGGATGTGGCACATGCTATTAGTTTGACTAGTAGGTACCAATCTGATCCAGGTTCGGAACACTGGATAGAGGTAAAGAACATCCTCAAGTACTTGAGAAGAACTAAGGATATGTTTCTTATATACGGAGGTGAAGAAGAGCTAGTCGCTAAGTGTTATGTCGATGCTAGCTTTGACACCGATCCGGAAGACTCTAAGTCTCAATCCAGATACGTATTTCTCTTGAACGGAGCAGCAGTTAGTTGGAGGAGTTCCAAACAACCTGTGGTGGCTGGATCCACGACGGAGGCGGAATAGGTTGCTGCTTCAGAAGCGGCGCAGGAGGCGGTTTGGATGAAAGAGTTCATTACGGAACTAGGTGTGGTTCCCAGTGCGTTGGACCCAATGGTGATCTATTGTGACAATAATGGAGCCATAGCCAACGCAAAGGAACCGAGGTCTCACAAGAATTCCAAGCATATTAAGCACCGGTCTCACTCCATCCGCGAGCATGTCAAGGATGGAGATATAAAGATTTGTAAAGTACACACGGACCTAAATGTAGCAGGTCTGTTGACTAAAGTTCTCCCTAGGGGAAAACATGATCAACACCAGAACTCCATGGGTGTTAGATTTATCACTTTTTGAACTAGATTATTGTCTCTAGTGCAAGTGGGAGACTGAAGGAAATATGCCCTGAGAGGAAATAATAAAGTTGTTATTATATATTCCTTATATATGACAGATGTTTATTTTACATGCTAGAATTTTATTGATCAGAAACATCAATACATGTGTGTTTAACAAACAAAAAGGGTTCCTAGTTATGCCTCTCTTATAGACTAGCTTGTTGATTAACAAGATGATCAAGGTTTCCTGATCATGGACATTGGATGTTGTTAATGACAAGGCCACACCATTGGTGGAATGATGTGATGAACATTCATCCAAAGCATAGCATTACGATCAAGTCATTATGTTTATATTGCTATAACATCATACGAAGTAATCTTTATCCTTAGACCATGAGATCATGTTAATTGCTAACACTGGAAGAGTATCTTGATAACATCAAACGTCACACCGTAACAGGGTGACTATAAAGATGGGTTCAGTACTACGAAGGTGTTATGTTGAGGCTCATGGATCAAGAGTGGAATTTTTCAATCCAGATGACGGATAGATATACTCTGGGCCCTCTCGGTGATATCACATTAAGATAGCTTGCAAGCAAGTGATGTGATCACTAGAATGTTATATCACAGGAACGAGAAAAGAGTGCATGTCGGTAACGAGATCAAACTAGGTATGGAGATACTGATGATCGAATCTCGGACATGTAATATATCGAGAGACAAAGGGATTTAGTTACAAGCGTTAAAGGTTCTCACGATCAAAGAAGTCATCGTTGAATGTGTAGGAGTCAGTACGGATCTCCAGGTCCCGCTGCTGATTATTGATCGAAGAAGGGTCTCGATCAAGTCTGCATTATTCGCAAACCGTAGGGTGGCACACTTAAGAGTTACCGGACACCATTTTGGAGCACATATGTTTCAGACGGAAGAATTGCAAAGCGCAGGAATTGTTTCAATAGAAACCAGAAATGCTTTCGGGTGAAATTGCAGAAAGTGGTTCTGCATTTGATATTTAAATATTGCAAGGGGCTATATGTGAATGTTTTTTAATTAAAGTAATTAACAAAATTCTGAATAAATTTAATAAAAAGAGTTTTATTAAATGAGAGAGCATTAAATTTGGAGAAATTTAATGCATTTAAAGTGGGGACTTTAAAAGGGAATGTGAAGAGGCATTTTAATGTGGAGGGGTTACCACCACATGAATGGGGGAGGTGAGGGGTCACCCCACACCCATGCGCCGGCCATGGAGAGAGGGAGCACCCCCCTCCTCCTATAAAAGGCCACCCATTCCCTCCTTCATCCTCACACCTCCTTGTGAAGGATCTCTCTCCCCCTCTAGAATTATTCCCCCATGGTCTCGGATTAGCGAGATACATGTTCCCGGTGGCATTTTGTCTAGATGGAGTTGCTGCTTCCGCTGGATCGCTGGAGCGAGGAGGTGGTGGTTGTCTGGTGGCTTGAATGTGTTTGCGAGTGCGGATGCGCTGCTGAGTTGCGGCGCTCGGACTTCCTCACGATCTTGAGATCGGCAAGTGTACGACTACATCAACCACGAGTTCCTACTCGTTAACAAAACTCGTTGTCTTCGAGGGTAAGTTCTCGTTGGATGTATGTCCACCCGTTGCTTTGTACCTAGTAGATAGATCTTGGCGTGTAGTTCACACCATAGGAATTTTTTGTTTTCTATGCTGCAGACCCAACACAAACATTATACATGCCTATGCTTATTATTATCTTTTATCCCATTTGATGTGCAGCTGCAGGTGGATCTTCAACCCTGGCATATCTTCATCCATTAATTCAAACGCATTATAAAGTAAACTAGATTGGTCTGATCAACTAAGGTAAAACGAACAAACAAAGTCTTGTAGACGTGTCCTTTTTAATTACCTTTTAGTAGTGCTTTCTGAGGTTCGATTAAACCTAGGTCTTCTAGGTAAAAAGCTATTATACTACATCCGTGAATCCGGATTGAAGGTATTAACACTGTATTGCCTTCCACGACTGCCTACCAGTTTTAGGAATAGAAGAGAATATGAGAATAGCGAGCAAATAATAAGAACATCGTATATGTGAGGGAAGAAAAATGCATTGAGTTTTATGAAGATGTAAAGTATTACGGAGGACTTACCATCGCGTCTTTGACATTGTTAGTAAATCCATTTCCGAGCAGTTCAATGGAGCCTTCCTCTATGTCACACAAAACCTCGTAGCTACAAGCACTAGTGGCATGAGGGTACTTGACGCGCTTTGTGTTGTCCTTGGTTTTTTAGACAAAGCCTACACAAACAAGGAGCATATAGTTAGTCCTGCTCAAAACAATTCAAACATGAGAAGTTGAGTAAACAAGACATAACCTTTTTTTAGAGTCAGACCAAAAATCAACAAGCCTACACCACTCCTCATTTCTCATGTGTTCCACATGAGATATCCTTGTAACTTCATTAGCTGGGAAGCAGTCAAAAAACTCTTTCTTCAGATAATGCCGTTGATTTCTTGCATGCCTCATGAACTGCTTGTTGCAAGAAAAATGCACATTAGGTAGAGAGGGGTCCATGACAAACTTTTGCTGAACTAAAACAAGGATTATCAGCCTTCGCATTAATAATAATAGAACAAAGGGACAACTGAGTGTTACAGAACATACATAAACTTTGCCGTAGAAGTCTGCTCTAACATACGGCCTCTCCATATCCACTGGGGGAAGATAAGCATCTTAGTCCTAACTATTACTGTATACTCAATGGCAAACTTGGCAGCCATCACTTGTGACACTGGTCTAGTTCTTCCTAGAGGAACGACAAGTTGTAGTCTTTTTGTGGGCGTCTTGTCAACCACAAACTGAGGATCATCATGCATAAAAGTGTCTCCAAAATGATTATGGCCAAATTCATCTACAATAATATAATAGGTATGAGTTAGTGTTCTACAATAGTAAAATGCAATAAGTATGATTTGCACAATATAATGTTAATGGGTTACTATAGAGTAAGCAATTTGTTCAACACGTTACCTTCTTGATCCTAGTCAAAACGGTCAAAGAACCATCCATCACGTTTCACATCTAGCCCCTCGCCTTCGGAAGCCGACATCTTAACTTGGGTAGCTGAACCCTCAAATGCACAGTGGCTTTGGGGAGGTGCACGATCGCTTTGGAGAGACACCCGTGCATGGCCGGGCTGGGGCTGCTTCTTGCCTTGGGGAGGTGCCTACGGATGGTAGGGAGTGGGTTGCTGGCCTTGGGGAGGTGTCTGCGGACAACAGGGACCCGACTGCTGGCCTTGGGGAGGTGCCTGTAGAAGGCAAGGACCTGGTTGTGGGCCTTGGGGTGGTTCCCATGGAAGGCAGCAACCTAGCTACTGGCCTTGGGGAGGTGTGTGATCGCTTGGGCAACTTCCCGGCTACCTTGGGAAGCTGGTTGCTTCTCCTTGGAACTGGTTTTTCTCAAACTTTTTGTGTCGCGCCTTGGCCCACCAATACGCGCTTCTGAGTAGTTTCTACACCAGTAGGAGCCAACATTGTCTGAACGTTAGCTGTCTTATTGCATTTCCTCTTTGATGGCTAGAAATTCCATTTGTACCAATCAATTCAGGATAATAAAGAAGCAACAAATATATGTCAAAATCAGTAAGCAAAAAATTCAACACAAGATGAGTAAGAGATTAAGGGGTCAATCTGCGACTCATTCTCATCACTTACATCATCTATATCTCCTTCAGTGATATCTTCCTGCTATTCAGTATCATAGTCAGATCCAGAGTATTCAATTCTCATCTTTTTAGGAGACAATACAGTTAGCGATGCGAGAAGACTTAGAAAGGGCCTAACTGAAGGAGATATACCCTAGAGGCAAATAGTAAAGTGTTTTTATATATCTCTTGTATGTTCATAATACATTTCATATATTGCTATAACTATGTTAATACAAAACATTAATACATGTGTGGTATGTAAAAAGACTATGTCTCTAGTTACCTCTAGCAAACTAGCTCATTGGTCATGATGATGATCTAGGGTTTCGAGATCATGGGAATTTATGCCAACTAACAATGAGATCATATCATTGGTTGAATGATGTGATAGACAAACAACCAATAGTTATATCATAATGAGATCTAGTTACAAAGTTCACCATTAATAATAAACAAAGGAAACCTCGCAACCTGATCCTTAGACCGTGAGATAATGCAAATCACTGTTTTGGGGGGAGCTTAGATGGTATCAAGTATCAAGCCGTAAAAAGGTGATCAAAAAGGCGCCACTCAGGTTTTCCAAAGGGATGCGTAGAGGAGTACATATCAAGACCATGATTTGCCAATCCATGTAACAGATAGATACACGTGGCCATCTCGGCGACATTGCATTAACGAAGCTTGCAAGCGTGTGACTAGGTCACGGAAAGCAACGACATGGAACGAGTAAACAAGTTCATCGGTAATAAGATCGAACAAAGGTATGGAGATACCGAAGATCAAATCTCGGGGTGAACTAGGTATTAAGTGGCAAAGGGAATGGGAAACGATGTTAAAGGTTCAAGCGGTAAGATTCGTGAAACGCACGGGGTCATCATGGGCATCCAGGTCTCGCTAATGATCATTGATACGAGAGAGATTTGATCATGTCTGGAGTGTTTCTGAACCGAAGGGTGTCACGCTTAAGTGTGGGGACTCATAGGGCTTTATACGGCACAACAGGAGAAATGAGAGAGAGAAACCAGAATAGTTCCATGTAACACCTCATGTTGATCGCAGGGGTCCGAAAGGGGTTCCTGAGTGAAGGAATATAATAATATATGCATTTTTTATTAATTGTGGAATTAATATTAAAAAATATTTTTATTTTATTTTAATAGGCAGCCCTTTGCTTATGGGCCTCACTTGGAGGAGAGGCCCAAAGGGGCAAGGCACCTAAGGGAGGAGGGCCAGTCGGCCAAGCCCTAGTGGGATCCCCACATGGGGCCCACCTAGGCCGGTGGCTCCCCCTTGGTGGCCGATGATTGTGGGATTAGTCCCACATTGCCTGCCCCTTGGGAGATTCCCCTCCCCTCCCACTATATATACGAGTCACCCCTTCCCTTGGAAATCATCCCGTTATCTCTTCTCTCTCTCTCTCTCATTTCCTTTCAGGATTTATCCGTAATATTAGAGAGGACCTCGGGGGTTTTGATTTCTCCACCTTCACACTCCCGTCATGTGATCTTCGGTCTGCCATCTTTCTTCTTCCGCTACTCGGCTAGATCAAAGCCCGGGAGACGTCGCCTACACCGAACGTGTGTAGTATTTGGGGCGCTTGGAGCTGCTCGTCTTCATCAACATACACCTTTCTGCCTAAGGCGTTCCTCGGTCTTCAAGGGTATGAATACCATCTTCCTTTTCTTTTACTTATGTCTACATACTATAGATCCTAGTATTAGTGTTCGCGTAGTTAGAATTTTTTTGTTTTCTACTCTGGAACCCTACATTGGTATCAGAGCGGGTCTATGGGTAGGCATGTCGTACAGATAGAATACATAGAAATATGTGGGAATTGATTTTCTAGTTGCTACCTTCTTTTGTGTACTTGTTTATATTGCGGTACTGTTTGATGAAGAGACCCCCAACCGACATTATGTGGTGATTCACGAGACTGGTCCACAAGTAAGTGGCTTTGGGGGTGTCTGTCTCTCTACAGTAGTTGATATGGAATTTACATCAGAGGGCCCTGAAAAGGGAAGAAAAACGATAATCATTGAATCCATGTTGTGGCTCTATGTTCATAGGTGGGAAGGGGTTCTACCACGAAAGCCCTAAAGCCGCATAAAACTTATAATAGATAAAGTAGAGGTGTCTAACTTTATTTTGTCAGGGCGTGTGTTGTGGCATCCCGCTAAAACCACTACTAGAAAATCGCTGTGTTTTTGTTCACTACATCATCATGACCGCATGCTCATGTCATCATGCCACATTGCATTTGAGCATCATCATGTCATCATGCATCTGTTGTCTGAAACTATTTTCGGAAAAACCCTATTTCTGTTTTCTAAATACCTAGCCTTTATTCAAATACAAAACCTGGGCCTCCGAAATATTTTGGTTTGTCTAAATACGGTTTGCAAAAGCCCCATTTTAAATAATAAAATATGTATATTATTTTTAGGGGGCAGCCGAACCAGGCCCAAACCAGCCCAGCCGGCCACCCCCAATAAAAACCAAACAACCTACCCTAAGTCAAACCCTACCTAACCGGCTACCCTAACCCCACTATCATCTCCCCACCCGCCGCCACTCTCTCTCTCTCTCTCTCTCTCTCTCTCTCTCTCTCTCTCGGCCACCTCACCCGAGCCAACCCCAGCCCGCCACCTCAGCCACCTGACCCCACTCCCTCTCCAACTCCCGCCCAGCCACCTCCTTTCCCGCCCGCTCCCCACCTAGTCTCCACCCTGCACATCTCCCCACACCACCTGGTCGTCGCCTGGCCCCAGCCCCACGCACGCACACACACACACGCTACACTCACCACCCAGACGCGAGCCACGCTCCCGCCCTCCCTTGGCCCCACCTGGCATGGATGCCCCACCACCCACGCGCTTCGACACGTGAGGCCCCGTCCCCACCCACTCGCTCCCACGTCGCTAGCCGCGCGTCCTGAGCCCTCCCCGGCGCCTATTCCTCATCGCTTCGGCCATCGTCGCACCTCACCCCGCCCCCGCCCCCGCCACCGCACGCGGCCCCATGATCCTCCTCGCTGGCCTCCTCGTGAGCCCCGCGTCGGCCGCTGCTTGCCGCTGCCGGATCCCGAGCCGCCGCCCACCTCTCCGCCTCTCGTCGCGGCACCACGAGCGCCGGCCCTACTCTACCCTTCTTCCAGCACGTCGCCGGCCTCGCGCCTCCTCGTCGTCGACCCCTCCGCCGCTCGCCCGGGCCCGAGCTCCCTCCACCCTCTGCATGGCTCCTCGCCGGCCCGGCCGATGTCTTCACCGCGTCGCCGACCGTCAGCCGGCCCCACCCCGAGGCCGCGCCGACCCACCTCCGGCCGGCCCCGCCTGCGACCCCCTCCGCTGTTCGGCCCCGCCAAGCAGTGCGCCGCCGGCCACTCCTTCTGTCGCAGGGGCCCCCGCATCCTCCGCTCGTGCCAAGCGCGCCGCCGCTGTTCGCCTCGACGTCTGTCCCTTCTGCCGTCCTCGACCGCGTCAAGGAGACCCGCATCCGCGCCCTCTGGCCGCACACGTGCAGACTGACGCTGACCTTCTACCTTGCGTTCGTGACCAAGCCACACCCTGTGCGTCCTCGCTGGTTTACACACGCGTGAGCGCGTCTGGTGTTGATCTTCTGCCTGTGTGCTCTTGAGGCCATGTCCCGCTACACGCTGCAGTTACTGTTTGGGTGGTGTGACCATGTGGTGGCGTTTTGATGATGGATGTGGTGGGTGAAGAGAAGATGGTGTTGTTGGTGAACTCTCGGCCTACACAAAGATATG